>CAWUFW010000537.1:5000-605000 GCA_963921515.1 Calotriton arnoldi | reverse complement strand
AGACGAAGGGGAAGGCGCCCAGCCCCCTGTGATGGGGCACCCCTGTGTACCGGATACACTCCGATAACTCGGGATATGGATAGCCAGGGACAGAGACGTCTTCTATCACCATAACGTGGGGCGGATTATTAGGGTCTTCGGGAAGTATTACCTTTTGGAACACACTCAAGCTTTCACTGATGGGGAAGATTGCCTTGATAAAAATGGTGGTTCTGCCTAGATGCCTCTTTACGATGCAGGGATCCTTCTTTGAACTCCCCATTGGGTATTCAAGGACATAGACGCACTGCTTATTCGGCTGCTATGGAACGGGAAACGGTGCCGGGTCAGTCTGGAGGTCATGAAAAGCCAATGGGGCAAAGGAGGTCTAGAAATTCCAGACTTAGAACTTTACTACTTTGCATCGCAATTGCAGCACGCTATAGCATGGCTGGACACTGACCCTTCCTGGGAGAGGGCCCTGCTGGCGGACACGTATGGAGGACGTCAGCTGGGGACACTCCTTTGGCAGACAGGCGGATCTCGGGAGCCGTGCCCTCCATTGGTTCGACTATTAACGACGATCTGGAATCGTGTGATTAAGAGACTTGTCCGTGAGTGGCCGTTAGCCCCAGAGGCCGATCTCTGGCTTCTGCTGCCCTTCGCTCAAATTGAACGGGTTATGTCGACTGACAAATGGAAGGACGGGGGCTGCCTAATGTTATCCGACCTATACCCGGAAAACAGGTTCATTACCTATCAGGAGGCGGTGGCTACCTTTGACTTGGGACCTGGGCAATTTCTGCAATACGCCAAGATCGCGGCCACAGCACGGCAGCTATGGCCCTCATTCCCCGAGGGCCCCGGAACCCACCCATGTCCTGGTTACGATGATAGCAATGGCGGGAGGGCGGAAATTCGTCACCCATCTATATAGGGCGCTGAGGGAGGATAAAAGCTTCAACCCTTAAAAGTAGAAGAAAAATGGCAGCAGGTGTGTCCGCAGGAACTAACGCCCCGGGACTGGGAGAAAATCCATGAGAGCGTACGCAAGGTATCGGTCTCTAACAGATGCAAACAAATACAGTGTAATATAGTACATATGGCCTACCTCTCACCTAGGTGGCTCCATGTCATCGATAGCTCTAGGGACCAGGCGTGCCCAAGGTGTCGCCATGTTCAGGCAGACTTTCCGCATATGGTATGGTCCTGCCTACTAATTCAGACGTACTGGACGGAGGTCCTAGAGGACCTACGTAGAATAACTGGCTGGGAAATTGCCATGGAGGCGAGCTCATGTCTCTTCGGATTAATTCCCCGGGACCCTAAATGAAAGACAAGTAGATGGTTCCTGATGCTGGGACTCATAATAGCTAGGCGGCGGATAGCAATACACTGGCTGGCGCAACAGCGGCCACAGATAGCAAGCTGGAGAACGGATCTACGAGAATGGGCACTGGTGGAGGAGGGGCATATACGCGCCACCAGACGAGATGGCAAACTGTCGGAGGTACTGCTGGCATGGGGGGTGATGGTACAGGAGATAGAGGGGCAGGCCCCGCAATCCACACAGGTATCGCATGAGGAGACACGCCCCACTGGGACGGAGGCCCACAGTCAGGAGGGGAGCTAGATGGAGACCCCAAGACGGAGCTTAAGTTCACTGGACCTAAGGTGCATAGTACCAGCAAGAGGGAGGGGGGGGTGTTGAGGGTGACAGGGGGAGGGGGGAGTTCGGGGGGGGTTTCTTAGTTAAAGTATGTTTGTCGCGCACCAAATCCTTGTCTAGAGTGGTACACAACTCTCGAGGAGCGTTCACGGACATAATCCTGAGTTCACAATTGGAATGCTCTTGGTATCAGTTGTTATGTGGGCGAAATATATTGTATATGAACATGGCCTGTACATTCCGACGAATAAAATCAATAAAGAAATAATTTTTTTTTTAAAACACTAGTAAAAATAACAGTTACAACCAGACTAAAGAAAAAGAAATAATTTAAAACTAATGCAGATTGAATGTTTTTAATAATTGAACTCCAAACATGATTTATTTCTAAACAGATCAAAATAGGTCCTCAGTTTAGATGACCCTGAAGGACAAACTGCTACATACATGTCTAATAAACTATACTATGCATTTTTTTGGGGAAAGACCCTGCACTCAGTTAAGAAATGTATCTCTTTTCCAGTCTACGTGTTCCCATTTTTGCCGTCTCCGTCTTGTTGTCATCTTTACACCCTGTGATTCAGTCAGTTACTTTGTCTCTTTAGGTTCCTTTGTGAGAATTGGGCACTTGTTTGTTTATTTCTGAGGTGAATTGCTTGACTCTCACTTATAACATTAGCAGTAAACATTTTCATTTTTCTTTTTTGAGTTTCTGTTAAATTAAAAAAAATTAAAACCAAAAGGTTTTCAATAAAAAAAAGAAAAAGATTACGTAAGGGAATACAGCTACATCTGTTGAAAAAAAGCATAAGAAGACTAAAAAAAAAGGTTCATTTTACATATATAGCTGAAACACATCAAAAACTCAAAAAATAACAAAAAACATAATCATGCATTAACAAATGAGATGAACTTCTACATTAAGAGAAAATTGATTTTCAAAAGAACTGTGGAAACTAGATAATTCACCTGCAACCATATAATCCAATTCCAGGGATCTCTCATCATTGTGATGGTGGCAATACGTAGATGCTGCAATCTGTAACTGGGCATGAAGAACAATTGTAGAACAGTGACCAATCACTAAAAAAATGGTTTGATTGCTTCATGTTAATAGATTTTAGGAAGACCTCACTGTTGTTGCAGAATTCAATATGCTAATTTATAGACAAAGGGCATGCCTTTCGAAAACAACATTGAAGAGCAAGCAATCTGATATTACAGGTAAGTAACATGGGATGGCCTCTCTTCCAGAGAAATTTGCTCCTGTATACATTCTTATTTTATAGGAGGACCAAAAAGGTGAAAATAGCGTTTCCTAGGGAATATGAGAGCTCTGGAATAAAACTTGCAATTGGTCAAGACAGTCAGTTTCCCAATGCAGAGGCCTCTAAGATTATGTTATAAACAAAACCCAAAATTAGGAAAGGGCAATAATCCACACTCTGCCACTTTCCTTTGGAAAGAGACGTTCCTTTCTACCTTTTCACATTTACGCCAGTCTCTGTCTTTATCTCGACATTACTCCTACTGTATCAGTTAATCAATTCATCTCTCTAGCTCCCTTTGAGAGAATCTGTAATTTGGTCTGTTCACTTCTTATCATAGTTGGTTGACCCTTGCTCCTAATAACAGATGCTTTCATTTAAAAAAATCATATCTTAACTATCTATAAATAGCTAAGTTGCAAAACAGGAGATCCATGAAGTGAAAGAAAAACATACACACAGAATAATAGCAACATCTACAAAAACATGGCATATCTTAGTAAAATAAAGAAACATATTTTAAACCATATAACTATCAAGCATTTAGAACAAAGAATAACACAATCTGTTATTAACAAATAAAATGGGTTCCTCATCTAAGAGGAACCTGCTAGACAAATTGAAAAGGATCTAAAATATCTAACTAGAAACTTGTCAAGCCTTTAACCCAATTCCAAGGATTTCCTATCAGTGTGATGGCGGCAATGCACCGATACTGCAATCCTTGATAGGATCTAAAGAAATAATCTAGAATAGCCAACAACTGAGAAAAGCATTTGATTTGCTTAATTCAGGCCCACCAGAGTATAGATAGATCATAAAGATGTACGAGACTTGCATATGCTAATTTAGAGATAGAGGCTATACCTCACAGCTAGAGTACCTCAAAGAGGATGTACAATGTTATTACTGGCAAGGAAGATGGCATGTCCTCTCTTCTAGCACTTTCTAGCAGTGGTTGCACTTGCTCACCATATTATTTCAAAGTGGTAACTGAATTTTGAAAAAATCGTTCCTTCAAAACAGTGAGAGCTATGTTATGTATCAGGCAATTGAGCATTTATTGTCACAGTACCAAATGATGATGTCAAGAGAATACAAGCATAGAATACTAAACATTGAAGGAAGAAATGGTAAAAAACTGTTATGTACCACTTTGTTTAGGAAGGATCCTGCAATCTCTTAAAAAATGTATCTATTTCCAATTACCTGTGATCCCATGCACTTCAGTCTCTGTCTTGTACTCAAATTTATTTGTTCTACAACAATCACTTTGTGTCGGTTGCTCCTTTGTGAGAATATGTTGCTCACTTTGTTCCCTCGTAACCTTAATTTCTTGTTTCTGTCTGCCATTGTTATTTTGAAAATCTTTCACTTATTTTCTTTGGTTCTCTAGAATTAGCTAACTCACAAAACAAGAATTATATCTTGTGATTAAAAACGGGTACATTACAATCATAACACTAGTAAAAAATGTTACAACCAGACTAAAGAAAAATAAATAATTTAAAACTAATGCAGATTAAACGTTTTTGATAATTGAACTCCAAACATAATTTATTTCTAAACAGATCAAAATAGGTCCTCAGTTTAGATGAACCTGAAGGACAAACTGCTACATACATGTCTAATAAACTATGCTATGCATTTTTTGGGAAAGACCCTGCACTCAGTTAAGAAATGTAATCTTTTCCAGTCTACGTGTTCCCATTTTTGCCGTCTCCGTCTTGTTGTCATCTTTACACCCTGTCATTCAGTCAATTGCTTTGTCTCTTTAGGTCCCTTTGTGAGAATTGGGCACTTGTTTGTTTATTTCTGAGGTGAATTGCTTGACTCTCATTTGTAACATTAGTCATAAACATTTTCATTTTTCGAGTTTCTGTTAAAATAAAAAAAAATTTAAACCAAAAGATTTTCAATAAAAAAAAGAAAAAGATTACGTAAAGGAACACGGCTATATCTATTGAAAAAAAGCATAGGAAGACTAAAAAAAAGGTTAATTTTATATATAAAGCTAAAGCACATCAAAAACTTACAAAAGACATAATCATGCATTAAGAAATGAGATGAACTACTACATTAAGAGAAAATTGCTTTTCAAAACAACAAAGACCTGTCATAACTAGATAATTCACCTGCAACCATATAATCCAATTCCAGGGATCTCTCATCATTGTGATGGTGGCAATACATACATGCTGCAATCTGTAACTGGGCATGAAGAACAATTGTAGAACAGTGACCAATCACTAAAAATGGTTTAATTGCTTCATGTCAATAGATTGTAGGAAGACCTCATAGTTGTTGCAGAATTCAATATGCTAATTTATAGACAGAGGGCATGCCTTTCGAAAACAACATTGAAGAGCAAGCAATCTGATATTACAGGTAAGTAACATGGGATGGCCTCTCTTCCAGAGAAATTTGCTCCTGTACACATTTTTTTTTCATAGGAGGACCAAAAAGGTGAAAATAGCGTTTCCTAGGAAATATGAGAGCTCTGGAATAAAACTTGCAATTGGTCA
This sequence comes from Calotriton arnoldi, assembly GCA_963921515.1. Classification (NCBI taxonomy): domain Eukaryota; kingdom Metazoa; phylum Chordata; class Amphibia; order Caudata; family Salamandridae; genus Calotriton; species Calotriton arnoldi. Next base: position 599,559 of record CAWUFW010000537.1, on the reverse strand, counting down.
AGACAGTCAGTTTCCCAATGCAGAGGCCACCAAGATTATGTTATAACAAAACCCAAAAAGAGGAAAGGGCAATAATCCACACTCTGCCACTTTCCTTTAGAAGAAAACATGCCTTTCTACCACTTCTACTCATAGTTGGTTGACCCTTGCTCCTAATAACAGTTGCTTTCATTTTTAAAAATCATATCTCAATTATCTATAAAAATTTACACACACAACAAAAGCAACATCTACAAAAACATGGCATACATTAGTCAAATAAAAAAACATAGTTTCAAACAAATAACTATACAGCATTTAGAACAAAGAAGTACACAATCTGTTATTAAAAAATAAAATGGGTTCCTCAGTTAAGAAGACCATGCTAGACAAATTGCAAAAGAGCTCAAATATCTAACTAGAAAGTTGTCAAGCCTTTAACCCAATTCCATGGATTTCCTCTCACTGTGATGGCGGCAATGCACCGATACTGCAATCCTTGATAGGATCTGAAGAAATAATCTAGAATTGCTAGCATCTGAGAAAAGCATTTGATTTGCTTAATTCAGGCCCACCTGAGTATAGATAGATCATGAAGATGTACTAGACTTCCATATGCTAATTTAGAGATAGAGGTTAACTTCACAGCTACAGTACCTCGAAGAGGATGTACAATATTATTACTGGCAAGAAAGATGGCATGTCCTGTCTTCTAGCACTTTCTAGCAGTAGTTGCACTTGCTCACCTTATTATTTCAAACTGGTAACAGAATTTTGAAAAAACCGTTCCTTCAAAACAGTGAGAGCTATGTAATGGATCGGGCAATTGAGCATTTAATGTCACAGTACCTAGATGATGTCAAGAGAGTACAACAGAGCTTAACATTGAAGTAAGAAATTGTAATAAACTGTTATGTGTCACTTTGTTTAGGAAGGATCCTGCAATCTCTTAAAAAATGTATCTATCTCCAATTACCAGCGACCCCATGCACTTACTTCAGTGTCTGTATTGTACTCAAATGTATTTGTTCTATAACAGTCACTTTGAGTATTTTGCCCCCTTTGTCAGAATATGTTACTCGCTTTGTTCCCTCGTAACCTTAATTTCTTGTTTCTGTCTGCCATTGTTATTTGGAAAACCTTTCACTTATTTTCTTTGGTTCTCTAGAGTTAGCTAACTCACAAAACAAGAATTATATCTTGTGATTAAAAACTGGTACATTACAATCATAACACTAGTAAAAATAGGTGGCCTGACATCATGGCCGGCTAGTCGAGTTTCTGTGTAGCTCCTGCCCCACCGAACAAAATCCTGCGGTAATCCTGGCGGAATTGTGATCCCATCCACATTTTCCGGCACTGGGGCACCCCCTGCCCCGAGAATCCTGGTTGGGCTGTGAGAGGGCGGCCTGCGGCCAGAGGAGTCGACTTTGGACCCCCGGAGACATCGGGGACGCCGTCTCATCAAGATGGCGACCCCGGTATGCCCGTTGAAATAGACGGCCGCGGGGACCTACTCCGGACCGCCGAGGCGGCAGGGACCTGAACCCGGGACCTCTCGGGAGCTGAGACCTTTGCTGCTGGGGCCGGGAGTGACAGAGCCGATTCCGGGGGTGAGAGAGCCGTCGCAGATTACCGGGCCGAGAGGACGCCTGTGGCCCAGCTGCGTAGTCTACGTGAGCCCGGGGCTGAGCGAGTGCCGTGCCCGGCCCTCCCTGACTCCTGATACGCACGCATCTGACCGCAGCCCTGAGGACGACATGGTGTCGGCGGTGCCCGGCGGTCACTGGCGGGCTGGAGTGACTCTCAGAGGCGGATGCAACACAACTAGGAGACGAACAGGGACAACCAAAGTGGAGCGGCCTCAGTCCCGCTGTGAGGCTAATCATCAAGATGGCAGCCCCGGCCTAGCCCAGATGGTGACGGGTCACCGGCGGCGCCTCCGGATTGTGGGTTCTTAAGCTCCCCATATCTCCTAATTGGCGCAGGCGAGGATCGGCGGCGGAGGAGCCGGTAGTGCGCCCGCCTGGTCTCGGTGCTGAGAGACATCGCGGTGTCTGCACTGCCTGGCGACATTGAAATGTTAGGACTGGGCCGTCGGTTCTGGAGGTGAGTCCGCCCATCCTTTGAGAGGCCACTAAGCCTGCCCCCCCCACGAGTGTGGGCACATTGGCTCTGACAGCGGGCCGAGCGCCCTGCGGAGGTGAGCGACGGCTGGAACAATCGCTTTAGGGGGGGGCGGAAGCATTGGCCGACCGTGGACCTGAAGAACCGGTCTGAAGATCTGGTGTGGGGCCCGGGACGCAGGGAGGCCCGGGAGAGCAGCCGGTGGCCCCTTGTGACGGAGGGTCCCGATCCGGGGACTGCACAGGACGAGGGTGCGGATATCCCAGGGGTGAACATCGTGCCGCCTCTGGAATCCCTGGCAAGTGAGAGAGAAGACCCTAGTGATAACCCTACAGCCTTCATACCGGCTATGGGGAGAGACAGACCCCTTAGAGGCACCCAGTCCAACAAAATCATGCAGTACACAATACCGGGCCCGACCTCCGCTGACCGCATTAGACCTGGCCAGGAGCAGACGCCTCAGCACGGCTCGGAGGCCCGTGACACATCTGACATTCTGGCGTCCATAAGGGAATCACGAACGGCGCTGGAGTCAAAAATGGACGGGATGGCCATGGACATAAACCATCTGCGCATGGATTTACGGAAAGTGGCAGACAGAGTCACCACTACAGAGGGGGACTTGAGCACGCTGCAGACCGAGGTCCAACAATTGCGTGCAACAGTTTCTGCGCTCCAGGAACACACAGCACGGCTGGAAGACAGGGCAGATGATGCGGAGGGGCGATCGAGGAGGAACAACCCCCGCTTTCTGGGCTTTCCAGAAAAATCGGAGGGGCCGGGGGCGGACCTGATTCTGGAGGAATGGATTGGCTCTGAGCTCCCAACCCTCCGGCTCCCTAAGATGTTCGCGATAGAACGGGCCCACCGCACCCTCGGACCTCCACCTAAACCAGGAGCCCCGACTAGGGCGATGATCGCACGTTTGTTCAACTTCAGAGACCGGGACACGATCCTCCAATTTATCTGCACTAATGGTCCACCCAAGTTTGAAAATCAGGCCATTCACATTTACCCTGACTATACCAAAAAGGTACAGGACCTTCGAAATGACTTCCTAGAGCGTCAAGCGATGACTCACGGGACCTCCATATCAAATACAGCCTAATGTTCCCGGCCCGACTCCGCGTACAATATGAGGACAGGGTCCACTTCTTGGTACCCCGCAAGAGGTGGCAGACTGGATGGACTCGTTGGGCCTGGCTGGGCAGGGCCACAACCACTACTGGCAGGAACAGAGACGGAGGAGTGGACGGCAACGGAACCAGCAGCGTTCTACCGGAGAACAGCGACTCAGACACCGGGACCTACCGGACGGAGGTCGCATCATGGTAGGGCCGGATGGCACCCTACAAACGGAGAGGGAGGCGATCCCGACACAGAATCAGTTCTCTCCACTGTGTCTGGTGCAGGAGACGCAGTCGGAGCAGGGGGTGCCGCCAGCCCAGCAGACGAGGAGCCCTGAGACCTTTGCAGGCCAGTCAACAAACTGAATTCTGGGGGTAACTGGTCACCGAAACTGTAAGTACGAGACTTGACCCGGATGGATCTGAACTTGGCCATGGTGCTCCTACTTGAGGGCCCGAGCCCCAGGGACAATAGACTGAGGCGGAGGAGTTCTGGGAGGATGGACACCATTCCGCCACTCTACAGTCTTAGACACTCCGACTGTGGTGCGCTGAGGCGGCCTTGCTAGACCATTGGTCGGGTGGGGATGCACGGTGCCAGACAGTTTGGCTCTATATCTGCGAGTGGGAGGGTTACTTTTCTTGTGCAAGTTTTCTTTCCTTTATTGGAACGTGATAGTTGATCTGGGTTGGGGGTGAGGTAAGGGGAGGGTGGCAGCGATGGGGCGGAGTCCTGAGTCCTCAGACCAAGGTTGGGTTGTGAGAATGCAGTGCTACTGCCTGAGGGAGGGGGGTGGAGGGGTTGGGAGTTTACGTTGTTCTGTTTCACAGTTTTATGCCAGGACTAAGCTCTGTCATATCAATGCTTGGTTTATGGGGTTCCAACGCACAGGGTCACACTATATTGCAGACGGGATCCTCCCCACAAAAGACGTGGGCCACCGTGCCACCAGATACCACACTCATGGCAGGTGATAATCAAAAATATAAATTCATAAAGTGGAATGTAAGGGGGCTTAATAACATGGTCAAACGGGTGAGGGTGGCGACCTATCTAAGAAGATACGGGATAAGTATAGCCTTTCTTCAGGAGACGCACCTGTGGGGAGACTGCCTTAAATATGTCCAACGTAGATGGAGGGGCCAATTTTTTGCAACTTCCTATTCGGGGTTCGCTAGAGGAGCACTTATATGGATAGCGCCTGGAGTCCCTTTCAAGGCAGTGAACACTAGACTAGATCCTGATGGGAGGTTCGTGGTGCTGACGGGGACACTAGATGGACGACACGTAAGCTTGGTAAATATATATGCCCCAAATAGTGATGATGGGGAGTTTCTGGGACGGGTCCTGGGTCAGTTAGATCTAGACCCAGAGGTAGAGCTGATTATCGCAGGAGACTTTAATTGTGCCCTGGACGGAGAGCTGGACAGACACCCCCCCAGACCAGATACTAAACCAAAAACGAGGGAGGCCATATGCCAGATGCTTCACAGTTACCGCTTATTAGATGTCTGGCGCCACCGCAACCCACAAGGGCGAGTGTACTCGTGCCACACGCCTGCTGCCAACACGTACAGTAGACTTGATTACTTTTTTCTCCAGGTCCAATCGGCTCCCCGGGTGGAGGAGACGCAATATCTGGCCCGCTATTCGTCCGACCACTCCCCCCTGATGATATCGTACACTATAGGCCGGCCGCGATCTAAAGTACCGCTGTGGAGACTGAACACCGAAGCCTTGACAGACCCGACGTACAAAGATGCGATAACGAAGGGGTTAGACGACTATTTCGATCTGAATTGGGGTACGACTGCCACCAGGGCGCTTGAATGGGATGCGATGAAGGTGGTGTTGCGGGGGGTGTGTATGTCCACGGAGGTGGGGGTCAAGAGAGTGCTGGAACGGGATCTGCGCCAACAAGAGGAGAGCCTGGCGGTTCTGGAAAGAGAACTTCCCACTGCTGAGGGGGGGCCGGCCGGGTGGGCGGATCTGCGCCGGAAGATTGGGGACATCTGGGACTCTCTGGGCAAATACAATAGAACCACGAGTAGACGTCGCTGGTACACAGAGGGGGACAAAGCGGGACGCCTGTTGGTGCGCCTGATTAGAATGGAGACGCAGCCTCTCCCGATTTTATCGCTCAGAACGGAGCAGGGCCAATTAGTCTATACACAGCACGAGATCAACAGAGCATTTGCCACCCATCTACAAAGGATATACTCAGAGCCCAGGCCCCCCACAGCGCCCCAGGTGGTGGAGACCTACCTTGTCGAGCTAGAACTACCATGTCTGGACCCAGAGAGTCAGGAATCTCTGGGGGCCCCCTTAGAGATGAGGAGATCAGAGCGGCAATCGCCCACTTGAAGACCGCGAGGGTCCCCTGGGATGGACGGCCTGGCGGCTGAGCTCTATAAGGAGTATGGAGGGGTCTTTATCCCTAAACTCCTGGAAATCACGGTGGAAGCAGGCGAGATTGGCTTGCTCCCAGATTCCATGCGCGAAGCACTGATCGTTATGATCCCCAAACCAGGGAAGGACCCCATGCTCCCCAGTTCATATCGGCCAATTTCAATGTTGAACGTGGATCTTAAAATTCTTAGCCACGTGCTGGTGGGCAGGCTCCTCCCGTATCTTAGGCAGCTGGTTCATGAGGACCAGTACGGTTTTATACCTGGCAGGAATGCGTTGAGAAATATCCGTCGTCTCGCTCACGTTATGCAATCGATGGAGGGTGCGGCCCATCAGACTACCCTTGTATTCCTTGATATCGAACAAGCGTTCGACTCAATCTGTTGGGAATACTTGTGGCAGGTGCTTCTAAAGATGGGGTTGGGGGAGGGCTTTGTGAATTGGGTAAAATTACTATATGCTCATCTGCTGGCAAGGGTTCGTACGGGTAGCTACGTGTCAGGTATAATCACAATAGAAAGGGGGACACGGCAGGGGTGCCCGCTCTCCCCCTTGTTGTTTGCCCTGGCAATGGAGCCACTGACTTGTCATCTCCGTGGGGTACTCCAGGGGCGGGGCATCCGAGTGGGGGGAGCGGAACATATTGTGTCATTGTACGCTGACGATGCTCTGGAGTACCTGCGCCGACCGACCCAGTCTATCTCACTGCTATTTGCGGTTTTGGAGCAATTTGCGGGGGCCTCCGGACTCCACATTAATAAATTGAAATCACAACTATACGTGATCGGGCCGCCAGACGAAGGGGAAGACGCCCAGCCCCCTGTGATGGGGCTCCCCTGTGTACCGGATACACTCCGATAACTCGGGATATGGATAGCCAGGGACAGAGACGTCTTCTATCACCATAACATGGGGCGGATTATTAGGGGTCTTCGGGGAAGTATTACCTTTTGGAACACACTCAAGCTTTCACTGATGGGGAAGATTGCCTTGATAAAAATGGTGGTTCTGCCTAGATGCCTCTTTACGATGCAGGGATCCTTCTTTGAACTCCCCCATCGGGTATTCAAGGACATAGACGCACTGCTTATTCGGCTGCTATGGAACGGGAAACGGTGCCGGGTCAGTCTGGAGGTCATGAAAAGCCAATGGGGCAAAGGAGGTCTAGAAATTCCAGACTTAGAACTTTACTACTTTGCATCGCAATTGCAGCACGCTATAACATGGCTGAACACTGACCCTTCCTGGGAGAGGGCCCTGCTGACGGACACGTATGGAGGACGTCAGCTGGGGACACTCCTTTGGCAGACAGGCGGATCTCGGGAGCCGTGCCCTCCATTGGTTCGGCTATTAACGACGATCTGGAATCGTGTGATTAAGAGACTTGTCCGTGAGTGGCCGTTCGCCCCAGAGGCCGATCTCTGGCTTCTGCTGCCCTTCGCTCAAATTGAACGGGTTATGTCGACTGACAAATGGAAGGACGGGGGCTGCCTAATGTTATCCGACCTATACCCGGAAAACAGGTTCATTACCTATCAGGAGGCGGTGGCTACCTTTGACTTGGGACCTGGGCAATTTCTGCAATACGCCAAGATCGCGGCCACAGCACGGCAGCTATAGCCCTCATTCCCCGAGGCCCCGGAACCCACCCATGTCCTGGTTACGATGATAGCAATGGCGGGAGGGCGGAAATTCGTCACTCATCTATATAGGGCGCTGAGGGAGGATAAAAAGCTTCAACCCTTAAAAGTAAAAGAAAAATGGCAGCAGGTGTGTCCGCAGGAACTAACGCCCCGGGACTGGGAGAAAATCCATGAGAGCGTACGCAAGGTATCGGTCTCTAACAGATGCAAACAAATACAGTATAATATAGTACATATGGCCTACCTCTCACCTAGGTGGCTCCATGTCATCGATAGCTCTAGGGACCAGGCGTGCCCCAGGTGTCGCCATGTTCAGGCAGACTTTCCGCATATAATATGGTCCTGCCTACTAATTCAGACGTACTGGACGGAGGTCCTAGAGGACCTACGTAGAATAACTGGCTGGGAAATTGCCATGGAGGCGAGCTCATGTCTCTTCGGATTAATTCCCCGGGACCCTAAACAAAAGACAAGTAGACGGTTCCTGATGCTGGAACTCATAATAGCTAGGCGGCGGATAGCAATACACTGGCTGGCGCAACAGCGGCCACAGCTAGCAAGCTGGAGAACGGATCTACGAGAATGGGCACTGGCGGAGGAGGGGCATATACGCGCCACCAGACGAGATGGCAAACTGCCGGAGGTACTGCTGGCATGGGGGGTGATGGTACAGGAGACAGAGGGGCAGGCCCCGCAATCCACACAGGTATCGCATGAGGAGACACGCCCCACTGGGACGGAGGCCCAAAGTCAGGAGGGGACCTAGATGGAGACCCCAACACGGAGCATAAGTTCACTGGACCTAAGGTGCATAGTACCAGCAAGAGGGAGGGGGTGTTGAGGGTGACAGGGGGAGGGGGAGTTCGGGGGGTTTCTTAGTTAAAGTATGTTTGTCGCGCACCAAATCCTTGTCTAGAGTGGTACACAACTCTCGAGGAGCGTTCACGGACATAATCCTGAGTTCACAATTGGAATGCTCTTGGTATCAGTTGTTATGTGGGCGAAATATATTGTATATGAACATGGCCTGTACATTCCGACGAATAAAATCAATAAAGAAATAAAAAAAAAAAAAAAAAAACACTAGTAAAAATAACAGTTACAACCAGACTAAAGAAAAAGAAATAATTTAAAACTAATGCAGATTGAATGTTTTTGATAATTGAACTCCAAACATAATTTATTTCTAAACAGATCAAAATAGGTCCTCAGTTTAGATGACCCTGAAGGACAAACTGCTACATACATGTCTAATAAACTATACTATGCATTTTTTTGGGAAAGACCCTGCACTCAGTTAAGAAATGTATCTCTTTTCCAGTCTACGTGTTCCCATTTTTGCCGTCTCCGTCTTGTTGTCATCTTTACACCCTGTGATTCAGTCAGTTACTTTGTCTCTTTAGGTCCCTTTGTGAGAATTGGGCACTTGTTTGTTTATTTCCGAGGTGAATTGCTTGACTCTCACTTATAACATTAGCAATAAACATTTTCATTTTTCTTTTTTGAGTTTCTGTTAAAATAAAAAAAAATAAAACCAAAAGGTTTTCAATAAAAAAAAGAAAAAGATTACATAAGGGAATACAGCTACATCTGTTGAAAAAAGCATAAGAAGACTAAAAAAAAGGTTCATTTTACATATAAAGCTGAAGCACATCAAAAACTCAAAAAATAACAAAAAACATAATCATACATTAACAAATGAGATGAACTTCTACATTAAGAGAAAATTGATTTTCAAAATAACAAAGAACTGTGGAAACTAGATAATTCAACTGCAACCATATAATCCAATTCCAGGGATCTCTCATCATTGTGATGGTGGCATCGAGGAGAACAACATCCTGGACCCTTCCCAGTCCGGCTTCCGCAGCAACCACAGCACCGAGACCGCCCTCATCGCCGCCACCGATGACATCAGGACCCTGCTAGACAACGGAGAAACAGCAGCCCTCATCCTCCTGGACCTATCAGCCGCCTTCGACACGGTCTGCCACCACACACTACGAACACGCCGGGATCCAAGAGAAGGCCCTGGACTGGACCACATCCTTCCTTTCCGGCAGAACACAAAGCGTCCGCCTCGCCCCCTTCCGATCCAAGGCCACCAAGATCATCTGCGGCGTACCCCAAGGCTCCTCCCTCAGCCCAACGCTGTTCAACATCTACATGGCACCCCTCGCCCACGTCGCCCGACAGCACAACCTCAACATCATCTCCTACGCCGACGACACCCAGCTGATCCTCTACCTCACCAAAGACCCTCACACCGCCAAAGCCCACCTCCACGAAGGAATGAAGGCCGTCGCCGAATGGATGAGGACCAGCCGCCTGAAGCTGAACTCGGACAAGACGGAGGTCCTCATCCTTGGTTCCAACCCTTCAGCCTGGGACGACTCCTGGTGGCCAACATCACTGGGAACAGCCCCGCCACCCACCGACCACGTACGCAACCTAGGGGTCATCCTCAACCCCACCCTCTCCATGACTAAGCAGGTCAACGCCGTTTCCTCATCCTGCTTCAACATCCTCCGAATGCTCCGCAGGATCTTCAAGTGGATCCCCACCGAAACAAGAAAAACAGTCACCCAGGCCCTCGTCACCAGCAGGCTGGACTACGGAAACGCCCTCTACGCAGGAACGAAGGCTAAGCTCCTGAGACGGCTGCAACGCATCCAGAACGCCTCTGCACGTCTTATCCTCGACATCCCCCGACGCAGCCACATCACACCCCACCTGAGAGACCTGCACTGGCTCCCTGTCAACAAGAGGATAACCTTCAAGCTCCTCACCCACGCACACAAAGCACTCCACAACTCCGGACCAGCCTACCTCAACAGACGACTCAGCTTCTACACCCCCACCCGCCAGCTCCGCTCGACCAGCCTCGCCCTCGCCACAGTCCCCCGCATCCGGAAAACGACCGCCGGCGGCAGATCCTTCTCCCACCTCGCCGCCAAGACCTGGAACACCCTCCCCACCAACCTCCGACAGACCCAAGACCTACTGGCCTTCAGAAGACTCCTCAAGACCTGGCTCTTCGATCAGTAGCAGCACCACCCCCCTCTTCCCCCAGCGCCTTGAGACCCTCGCGGGTATGTAGTGCGCTTTATAAGTGACATGATTGATTGATTGATTGATTGATGCTGCAATCTGTAACTGGGCATGAAGAACAATTGTAGAACAGTGACCAATCACTAAAAAAATGGTTTGATTGCTTCATGTTAATAGATTTTAGGAAGACCTCACTGTTGTTGCAGAATTCAATATGCTAATTTATAGACAGAGGGCATGCCTTTCGAAAACAACATTGAAGAGCAAGCAATCTGATATTACAGGTAAGTAACATGGGATGGCCTCTCTTCCAGAGAAATTTGCTCCTGTATACATTCTTATTTTATAGGAGGACCAAAAAGGTGAAAATAGCGTTTCCTAGGGAATATGAGAGCTCTGGAATAAAACTTGCAATTGGTCAAGACAGTCAGTTTCCCAATGCAGAGGCCTCTAAGATTATGTTATAACAAAACCCAAAATTAGGAAAGGGCAATAATCCACACTCTGCCACTTTCCTTTGGAAGGAGACGTTCCTTTCTACCTTTTCACATTTACGCCAGTCTCTGTCTTTATCTCGACATTACTCCTACTGTATCAGTTAATCAATTCATCTCTCTAGCTCCCTTTGAGAGAATCTGTAATTTGGTCTGTTCACTTCTTATCATAGTTGGTTGACCCTTGCTCCTAATAACAGTTGCTTTCATTTAAAAAAAATCATATCTTAACTATCTATAAATAGCTAAGTTGCAAAACAAGAGATCCATGAAGTGAAAGAAAAAACATACACACAGAATAATAGCAACATTTACAAAAACATGCCATATCTTAGTAAAATAAAGAAACATATTTTAAACCATATAACTATCAAGCATTTAGAACAAAGAATAACACAATCTGTTATTAACAAATAAAATGGGTTCCTCAGCTAAGAGGAACCTGCTAGACAAATTGAAAAGGAGCTAAAATATCTAACTAGAAACTTGTCAAGCCTTTAACCCAATTCCAAGGATTTCCTATCAGTGTGATGGCGGCAATGCACCGATACTGCAATCCTTGATAGGATCTGAAGAAATAATCTAGAATAGCCAACAACTGAGAAAAGCATTTGATTTGCTTAATTCAGGCCCACCAGAGTATAGATAGATCATAAAGATGTACGAGACTTGCATATGCTAATTTAGAGATAGAGGCTATACCTCACAGCTAGAGTACCTCGAAGAGGATGTACAATGTTATTACTGGCAAGGAAGATGGCATGTCCTCTCTTCTAGCACTTTCTAGCAGTGGTTGCACTTGCTCACCATATTATTTCAAAGTGGTAACTGAATTTTGAAAAAATCGTTCCTTCAAAACAGTGAGAGCTATGTTATGTATCAGGCAATTGAGCATTTATTGTCACAGTACCAAATGATGATGTCAAGAGAATACAAGCATAGAATACTAAACATTGAAGGAAGAAATGGTAAAAAACTGTTATGTACCACTTTGTTTAGGAAGGATCCTGCAATCTCTTAAAAAATGTATCTATTTCCAATTACCTGTGATCCCATGCACTTCAGTCTCTGTCTTGAACTCAAATTTATTTGTTCTACAACAATCACTTTGTGTCGGTTGCTCCCTTTGTGAGAATATGTTGCTCACTTTGTTCCCTCGTAACCTTAATTTCTTGTTTCTGTCTGCCATTGTTATTTTGAAAATCTTTCACTTATTTTCTTTGGTTCTCTAGAATTAGCTAACTCACAAAACAAGAATTATATCTTGTGATTAAAAACGGGTACATTACAATCATAACACTAGTAAAAAAAAGTTACAACCAGACTAAAGAAAAATAAATAATTTAAAACTAATGCAGATTAAACGTTTTTGATAATTGAACTCCAAACATAATTTATTTCTAAACAGATCAAAATAGGTCCTCAGTTTAGATGAACCTGAAGGACAAACTGCTACATACATGTCTAATAAACTATGCTATGCATTTTTTTGGGAAAGACCCTGCACTCAGTTAAGAAATGTATCTCTTTTCCAGTCTACGTGTTCCCATTTTTGCCGTCTCCGTCTTGTTGTCATCTTTACACCCTGTCATTCAGACAATTACTTTGTCTCTTTAGGTCCCTTAGTGAGAATTGGGCACTTGTTTGTTTATTTCTGAGGTGAATTGCTTGACTCTCACTTGTAACATTAGTCATAAACATTTTCATTTTTCGAGTTTCTGTTAAAATAAAAAAAATTTAAACCAAAAGATTTTCAATAAAAAAAAGAAAAAGATTATGGAAAGGAACACGGCTATATCTATTGAAAAAAAGCATAAGAAGACTAAAAAAAAGGTTCATTTTATATATAAAGCTAAAGCACATCTAAAACTTACAAAAGACATAATCATGCATTAACATATGAGATGAAGTACTACATTAAGAGAAAATTGCTTTTCAAAATAACAAAGACCTGTCAAAGCTAGATAGTTCACCTGCAACCATATAATCCAATGCCAGGGATCTCTCATCATTGTGATGGTGGCAATACATACATGCTGCAATCTGTAACTGGGCATGAAGAACAATTGTAGAACAGTGACCAATCACTAAAAAAATGGTTTAATTGCTTCATGTTAATAGATTTTAGGAAGACCTCACAGTTGTTGCAGAATTCAATATGCTAATTTATAGAAAGAGGGCATGCCTTTCAAAAACAACATTGAAGAGCAAGCAATCTGATTTTACAGGTAAGTAACATGGGATGGCCTCTCTTCCAGAGAAATTTGCTCCTGTATAGTCAGAGCGCTCGCGTTAACGAGTGTATCTGTAGGCTAGATCCTTATGCTGCAAACTGTATTTTAGAATTGAAAGCTTTTAGAATCTTATAAATTTTTTTAAAGAATTGTAATTTCTGTGTGTGAGGGATAGAGCTTGCTTGAGGCTCTAGGGGCTTGGAGGCACTCTCATTTTCGCATTACTTATCGCCGGGTCAGCAGTCTAGTGGCTGGGACCGGCGCTGCTTGATTACAATAAATTGCGCTGTGATGCGACCGCGCAGCGGACGCGCCGAAGGCGCGCCTAAGGCAAGCCCGTCTGCACCCGTCCGCGCACGGTCGGGCCCAGGGTCCAGGACCCCTGCAACTACTTCTATGACCCAATATATCTACACCAGTTCCCAACTAAGGAAATTAGACGAAGTGTTTGGGACCAACTGTGGCCACTCATTTCCCCCGGACAAATTCCCCAAACAATGCCCTCATTGTCAGTTCAATCTCACTCCCTATAGATTACAGCCTACCTCACTCAAGATTCAATACAATATATTACTCCTTAACTGCAGGTCTCTGCCGAAACATACTGCAGAGATCTGGATGCTCCTTAAAGACTATGACCCTGATGTGTTGTTCCTTACGGAAACCTGGCTCAGTGTCAGTTCGGAGCCCGATATTGTGCAAGCACTCCCTCCTGGCTTTGTGATGCAACAAACAGATCGGTCAACAGGTAGAGGTGGCGGGATTGCCATTATTTATAAAGAACAACTTACCTGCCGCCTAGTAGGGAACCCTTTGGAAGACTGCGAGAATACCCATTTTATTATTGAATTCTCGCCCCTCCTCTCATTTACAGGCATTCTTGCCTATAGGCCCCCCGGAGTGATCGGAGCCTTTAATAAATCTCTTCTCGAGGCAACGGTCAATCTTGCCAGCTCGGCAGCTAACTTTACGATCCTTGGAGATTTTAATCTCCATTTTGATGATCCGGAAGCTGCAAACGCTCTTGAGCTAGCCAGAGATCTCACGTCCCTTCAACTTTTTCAAAAAATTAAACATGCTACCCATACTAAAGGACACCTTCTTGATCCGGTGTTCTCTAATTTAGATGACCTTAAAGGGACCGACATCATTCCACTTCCATGGTCGGATCATTTTTTGATCACCCCAGATTATTAGACCCAGGACCCAACCCACTTGGGCCCTCGGTCGTTCATGGAATAAGCTCCCCTTGGAAAAATGGTCCCAGGAACTGGAGAGGACTAAACCAATTCTGACCCCAGACCCAACCAAAGCCAACGATGATTTTGGTAATTGGATTGAGGAATCACTTAACTCAGTCTTCCCAAAGACTAGGATAAAAAAGACGGCTGGACCACACAATTCTCCGTGGTTTTCCCCTGAATTGCGCACTTTAAAACAGCGTTGTAAGGTTAAGGAAAGACAGTGGAGGAAAGATTTTCTACCTGAAAAAAAGCTGGACTATAGGGCAGGTATCCTCACCTACAAAGCAGAACTAAGAAGAGCACAGGCTTCCTATTATGAGGGTAGGATTCTATCTGCCGCCAATTCGCCCAAAGAGACGTTTTCCATCATAAAAAAATTACTTAAGGCCCCGTACCACGAACAGCTCCTGACTCTTCTGGGCAACGGTGTAATAAACTAGCTGAGTATTTCACCACCAAGGTTCAGCATATCTTGGACTCCCTCCCATGTAAGGAGGACGAACGCAATCCCTTGGGTGGACAGATTAACTCTTACCCCGGTTCCCCTGAACATATGCTGGAGGTCTTTCCCCCTCTGTCCCTGGAAACATTTCTCACCTTGTTGTCATTGGTAAAGAGCGGTTCTCCCAATGATCCAGCCCCCTAAATATTCTGAAACAGGTTACTTCTATTATAGCCCCGAATATGACAAATCTGATTAATGCTTCATTGTCTACGGGAAAAGTTCCTATAAAATGGAAAGGAGCTATGGTAAAAGCCCTACTTAAGAAGCCCAATTTGGATCCAGCAGACTTGGGCAATTACCGTCCCATATCCCTCCTGCCTGCAATAAGTAAGATAGCCGAAAAATATGTCAATCAGATCCTTTCCAAATTTCTCGAAACATACAACCTGCTTCACTCTTCTCAAACAGGGTTCCGACCACGTCAGAGTACCGAAACGGCACTCTTAGCAGTGGTAGAGGAAAGTAAGAAAATTCTTGATTCAGGAGGTGCTGCAGCCATACTACTCCTAGACTTGAGTGCCTCATTCGATACGGTGAACCATCTGATCCTGATCCGCCGCCTCAAGAGTTTAGGAGTAGATGGCATGGTACTCCAATGGCTATCCTCTTTTCTGGAGGGCAGAACCTTCCAGGTATTTGAAGAGAATATTGCATCTAAAGCTACCCCTTTGTTGAGTGGGGTACCTCAGGGCTCGTCCCTTAGCCCCACGCTTTTCAATGTGTATATGGCCCCGCTGGCAGCCATTGTAGCCCCCTATGGAATCCGGATGGTAACCTATGCCGATGACACACAACTGGTGGTGGGTCTTAACCAAGTTGACCAAAAAACTTCTGCCCTCTATTCCTGCCTTGAGGATATCTCAAGACGGATGGATGTATCTCGGCTTCAACTCAATGGAGGAAAAACTGAGATCATGCTAATGGGCAATGCTTTGAATGTTAAGTGTAGCTCCTTTTGGCCTCCCTGCATGGGTCCAGCACCGGACCCTAAGTCAGAAATTAAGAGCTTGGGTATATGGTTGGACCAAGATATGAGCTTTAGGACACAGGCTAGGAAGACGGCAGGCCTTTGCTATGGCCTACTTAGAATGGCTCGAAAGGTTCTGCCCCTCCTCCAACCTCAGGCCAAAAAAGTACTGGTCCAATCACTCATATTGTCTAGATTGGACTATGGGAATGTTTTGTACCTAGGAGCTCCCATCTCGGTAGTTGCCAAACTTCAATCGGTCCAAAACAGCGCTGCCAGATTACTAACTGGCACGAACAACAGACAATCCGCAAAACCTGCTCTTCGTTCTCTCCACTGGCTTCCAGTACAGGAACGCATTAGATTTAAAGCCCTATGTTTGGCACATAAGTCTATGCAGGGGATAGGGCCACCCATTAATTCAACTATGATCTGCCCGTAGAAAGCAAGCAGGAACCTCCGGTCAAATAACCTGTATTTAGCAGAGATCCCGAGGATCAAGAGGTCTAGAAGTGGTGGTCGGCTGTTTTCTTATAACGCCTCTAAACTCTGGAACGCCCTGCCCTTACATCTTCGGACAGTTTCCGACCACCTGGCTTTTCGTAAACAATTAAAGACAGCATTGTTTCTATAGTTCTCTGACCTCCCCTGTATCAGCTTTATAGCGCTGGGACGCCTAAGGGTAGCCATGCGCTCTATAAATGTCCTTCCATTCCATTCCATTCCTATACATTCTTATTTTATAGGAGGACCAAAAAGGTGAAAATAGCGTTTCCTAGGAAATATGAGAGCTCTGGAATAAAACTTGCAATTGGTCAAGACAGTCAGTTTCCCAATGCAGAGGCCTCCAAGATTATGTTATAACAAAACCCAAAATTAGGAAAGGGCAATAATCCACACTCTGCCACTTTCCTTTGGAAGGAGTCGTTCCTTTCTACCATTCTCTCTTTTCACATTTACGCCAGTCTCTGTCTTTATCTCGACATTACTCCTACTGTATCAGTTAATCAATTCATCTCTCTAGCTCCGTTTGAGAGAATCTGTCATTTGATCTGTTCAGTTCTTATCATAGTTGGCTGACCCTTGCTCCTAATAACAGTTGCTTTCATTTAAAAAAAAAAAAAAAATCATATCTTAACTATCTATAAATAGCTAAGTTGCAAAACAGGAGATCCATGAAGTGAAAGAAAAAACATACACACAGAATAATAGCAACATCTACAAAAACCTAGCATACTTTAGTAAAATAAAAAAACATATTTTAAACCATATAACTATCAAGCATTTAGAAAAATGAAGAACACAATCTGTTATTAACAAATAAAATGGGTTCCTCAGCTAAGAGGAACCTGCTAGACAAATTGCAAAAGAGCTAAAATATCTAACTAGAAACTTGTCAAGCCTTTAACCCAATTCCAAGGATTTCCTATCAGTGTGATGGCGGCAATGCACCGATACTGCAATCCTTGATAGGATCTGAAGAAATAATCTAGAATAGCCAACATCTGAGAAAAGCATTTGATTTGCTTAATTCAGGCCCACCAGAGTATAGATAGATCATAAAGATGTACGAGACTTGCATATGCTAATTTAGAGATAGAGGCTATACCTCACAGCTAGAGTACCTCGAAGAGGATGTACAATGTTATTACTGGCAAGGAAGATGGCATGTCCTCTCTTCTAGCACTTTCTAGCAGTGGTTGCACTTGCTCACCATATTATTTCAAAGTGTTAACAGAATTTTAAAAAAATCGTTCCTTCAAAACAGTGAGAGCTATGTTATTGATCAGGCAATTGAGCATTTATTGTCACAGTACCAAATGATGATGTCAAGAGAATACAAGCATAGAATACTAAACATTGAAGGAAGAAATGGTAATAAACTGTTATGTACCACTTTGTTTAGGAAGGATCCTGCAATCTCTTAAAATTGTATCTATTTCCAATTACCTGTGATCCCATGCACTTCAGTCTCTGTCTTGTACTCAAATTTATTTGTTCTACAACAATCACTTTGTGTCGGTTGCTCCCTTTGTGAGAATATGTTGCTCACTTTGTTCCCTCGTAACCTTAATTTCTTGTTTCTGTCTGACATTGTTATTTTGAAAATCCTTCACTTATTTTCTTTGGTTCTCTAGAATTAGCTAACTTACAAAACAAGAATTATATCTTGTGATTAAAATCGGGTACATTACAATCATAACACTAGTAAAAAAAATTTACAACCAGACTAAAGAAAAATAAATAATTTAAAACAAATGCAGATTAAATGTTTTTGATAATTGAACTCCAAACATAATTTATTTCTAAACAGATCAAAATAGGTCCTCAGTTTAGATGAACATGAAGGACAAACTGCTACATACATGTCTAATAAACTATGCTATGCATTTTTTTGGGAAAGACCCTGCACTCAGTTAAGAAATGTATCTCTTTTCCAGTCTACGTGTTCCCATTTTTGCCGTCTCCGTCTTGTTGTCATCTTTACACCCTGTCATTCAGTCAATTACTTTGCCTCTTTAGGTCCCTTTGTGAGAATTGGGCACTTGTTTGTTTATTTCTGAGGTGAATTGCTTGACTCTCACTTGTAACATTAGTCATAAACATTTTCATTTTTCGAGTTTCTGTTAAAATAAAAAAAATTAAAACCAAAAGATTTTCAATAAAAAAAAGAAAAAGATTACGTAAAGGAACACGGCTGTATCTATTGAAAAAAAGCATAAGAAGACTTAAAAAAAGGTTCATTTTATATATAAAGCTAAAGCACATCAAAAACTTACAAAAGTCATAATCATGCATTAGCAAACGAGATGATTTACTACATTAAGAGAAAATTGCTTTTCAAAATAACAAAGACCTGTCAAAGCTTGATAATTCACCTGCAACCATATAATCCAATTCCAGGGATCTCTCATCATTGTGATGGTGGCCATACATACATGCTGCAATCTGTAACTGGGCATGAAGAACAATTGTAGAACAGTGACCAATCACTAAAAAAATGGTTTAATTGCTTCATGTCAATAGATTGTAGGAAGACCTCATAGTTGTTGCAGAATTCAATATGCTAATTTATAGACAGAGGGCATGCCTTTCGAAAACAACATTGAAGAGCAAGCAATCTGATATTACAGGTAAGTAACATGGGATGGCCTCTCTTCCAGAGAAATTTGCTCCTGTACACATTTTTATTTCATAGGAGGACCAAAAAGGTGAAAATAGCGTTTCCTAGGTAATATGAGAGCTCTGGAATAAAACTTGCAATTGGTCAAGACAGTCAGTTTCCCAATGCAGAGGCCACCAAGATTATGTTATAACAAAACCCAAAAAGAGGAAAGGGCAATAATCCACACTCTGCCACTTTCCTTTGGAAGGAGAAGTTCCTTTCTACCATTCTCTCTTTTCACATTTACGCCAGTCTCTGTCTTTATCTCGATATAACTCTTTCTGTATCAGTTAATCAATTCATCTCTCTAGCTCCCTTTGAGAGAATCTGTCATTTTGTCTGTTCACTTATTATCATAGTTGGTTGACACTTGCTCCTAACAACAGTTGCTTTCATTTAAAAAAAATCATATTTTAACTTACTGTAAATAGCTAAGTTGCAAAACAGAAGATCCATGAAGTGAAAGAAAAAACATACACACAGAATAATAGCAACATCTACAAAAACATAGCATACCTTAGTAAAATAAAGAAACATATTTTAAACCATATAACTATCAAGCATTTAGAACAAAAAAGAACACAATCCGTTATTAAGAAATAAAATGGGTTCCTCAGCTAAGAGGAACCTGCTAGACAAATTGCAAAAGAGCTAAAATATCTAACTAGAAACTTGTCAAGCCTTTAACCCAATTCCAAGGATTTCCTATCGGTGTGATGGCGGCAATGCACTGATACTGCAATACCTAATAGGATCTGAAGAAATAATCTAGAATAGCCAATATCTGAGAAAAGCATTTGATTTGCTTAATTCAGGCCCACCAGAGTATAGATTGATCATAAAGATGTACGAGACTTGCATATGCTAATTTAGAGATAGAGGCTACACCTCACAGCTAGAGTACCTCGAAGAGGATGTACAATGTTATTACTGGCAAGGAAGATGGCATGTCCTCTCTTCTAGCACTTTCTAGCAGTGGTTGCACTTGCTCACCATATTATTTCAAAGTGGTAAAAGAATTTTGAAAAAATCGTTCCTTCAAAACAGTGAGAGCTATGTTATGGATCACGAAATTGAGCATTTATTGTCACAGTACCAAATGATGATGTCAAGAGAATACAAGCGAGCTAAACATTGAAGGAAGAAATGGTAATAAACTGTTATGTACCACTTTGTTTAGGAAGGATCCTGCAATCTCGTAAAAAATGTATCTATTTCCAATTACCTGTGACCCCATGCACTTCAGTCTCTGTCTTGTACTCAAATTTATTCGTTCTATAACAATCACTTTGTGTCGTTTGCTGCCTTTGTGAGAATATGTTACTAGCTTTGTTCCCTCATAACCTTAATTTCTTGTTACTGTCTGCCATTGTTATTTGGAAAACCTTTAACTTATTTTGTTTGGTTCTCTAGAATTAGCTAACTCACAAAACAAGAATTATATCTTGTGATTAAAAATGGGTACATATACAATTATAACACTACTAAATAAAAAGTTACAACCAGACTACAGAAAAAGAAATTATTTAAAACTAGTGCAGATTTAACATTTTTGATAATTCAACTACAAACATAGCGGCATATTATCAAGGGCTTTATCGCCGATTTAGCGGCACTTTTTGCCGCTAAATCGGCGATATTTTTAACGCCCTATTAGCAAGCTGTCGCTAACAGGCGTTAGCGACAGCTTTCAGGCGTTAGAGGCCGGGAATTACATCGCCTTGCATGTCAGCGATATTTATCGCTAATGACATGCAAGGTAGGCGTTCCCACTAAAAGCGACTGTAAACAGTCGCTAACACCACTAACCCCTATTATCAAGGCAGGCGAAGCGATAAAATAAATCGCGCTAAGCGCGTTTATCGCTATATTTTAACACCTGCTACTGACTATGACTTACCTGTTTGTAGTATAGGAGGTGGATTCTAATGCTGAATCCACCTTAGCGTTAATGCGAGAATATCGCTGGTTTTCCAGCGATATTCTCGCATTATGCCGCTATCGCTGGAATAATCATCGCCATAGCGCTAATTGTTGCTAATACAGCGTTAGCGTGGCGCTATATTCCAGCGATAGCTGGCGATAGAATATTTCGCGCTAAGCGCGCTCTGCGATATTTATCGCATTTTGTTGCTAATATGGCCCATAATTTATTATTAACAGATCAAAATAGAACCTTAGTTTAGAAGAACCTGAAGGATAAACTGCTACATACATGTCTAATAAACTATGCTATGCACTTTTTTGGGAAAGACCCTGCACTCAGTTAAGAAATGTATCTCTCTTCCAGTCCACATGTTCCCATTTTCTTCCGCCATTAGAGCTCTGGAATAAATCTTGCAATTGGTCAAGACAGTCAGTTTCCCAATGCAGAGGCCACCAAGATTATGTTACATTAAAACCCAAAAGGAGGAAAGGGCAATAATCCACATTCTGCCACTTTCCTTTAGAAGGAAACATGCCTTTCTACCATTCTCTCAGTTCACATTTACGCCAGTCTCTGTCTTTATCTCAACTTTCCGTCTTATGTATCAGTTAATCACTGCTCTAGCTCCCTTTGAGAGAATCTGTCATTTGTGCTGTAGACTTCTTCTCATAGTTGGTTCACCCTTGCTCCTAATAACAGTTGCTTTCATTTTTAAAAATCATATCTCAATTATCTATAAAAAATTTACACACACGACATTGGCAAAGATGGCGTCTGCAGGTCGGACGTGTGAGCGATGAGCTCCTCAAGGGATTTCCCTCCCTTCGAGTCAACCCGTGTGTGGAGGTCAGCGGAGGGAGAAGAGGAAATGGAACTTTAAAAAACGGAGCTTAAAGAAGCAAAAATGCGATAAAAAGGAAGAATCAAGTAACTCGCTAAACAACTACTAAACTACTAAAGGATTACAGCTCACCTGTGCTGACAGGGCTGGAAAGCTTGTGGGAGGAGTGTCTGTCGGCTGAGCGCTCGAACTGCCGGAGTTGGTATCGAAGAGATCGCTGCGGTGGATGCCTGTTCATTTTCCTGATTGGGAGTTGGAGTCAGAAACGGCAGGGCAGCGGGTCTGAGGCTCCGCGTTTTCTGGCTGGTCGACGGTGGAATTGGGATAGACTGGTGTTAAACACCTACAGATAGCTTGCAGTGCCGGGGCTGGAGATTGGTACAGGAGGTCATGCCGGTCAGCTGGACATTCGAAAAGTCGGTGGTGATGCGATAGCAGAGCTCACAGCTCACAACTGTGGATGCTTGTTGGCTCCTGTGACTGGGAGCTGGAGACGGGGGCTGTGAGGAGCAGTGGGCTCGAGGCTATGAGGCTGGCGGCCGATCGGCGATGGAGTAAGGGTAATATGGTGCCTCTCTTGTTACCTAATTGAATCGGTAAAGACGATAAAAGCGGTAAAGCAAATAGCGATAGGCTGCTACATGTGGTGCGAAGATCTGGCAAGTTAGCAGGGAATTACTGGAGAAACTTTTTTTTTTTTGCCGCTATAAAAGGTAGGGAAAAAAGGAGAAAAATAAAAGAGTACCTATAAGAAAGGAAACGCTACTGTTGGGCACTGTATTGTAGCACCGACGAAATAGAAGAGTAGTATAGGTTGTCCTAGGGTGCTGCCTGCTGTGGAGAGATCTACCTCAGATAATCTATTGGGATAACTAAACGCGTCTAACAGATCAATATGCCACCAAAGCCAGCGCGTGGAGGTAAGACCGGCGGTATTTCAGGGACCCCTGCTTGCAGCAGAAAAGCGGGCACAGAGACTGTGGGAAGTAATATGAAAGCCGCTCTGCAGGGGTCAGTTGGAGATCTGGACAGCTTGGGGTCGGGGAAGAGGAGCACGATATGGGCCCTAATAAAAAGAAGGTTCCGCAAATGTTTGCAGCAGCAAGTAAGAAAAAACAGATGACTGCCAATGGCGGGAAAACCAAGGCTTTACAAAGCAGTGCTCCCCTAGATGAAGGAGTGAACAAAGGTATGAGTACTAGCGAATTAATAAAAACGACACCCATGGTGGCTGGTCAGGCAGAGATGCAGAAAGAACAACCTCAGAGTGATCCAGAAGTACACCTGATCGCATCAGAACAAGATAACGGTCAGGAGATACCAAAAACTGATCTTCTTGCAGGGCAAACGATAGAAGAAAGAGAGGATGAAGAAAATGAAGTTGTCGGCAATAGAGGGAGTGATCCTGGAGAGAAATGTTATTCACTCTCCGAACCTTCGGACTCATCAGATGAAGATCAAGCGGGAGGACTAAAAGCAGGGTCTCTAGATGGGTCAATAGTGAGCCTTGGCAGTGAATTCAACCTGTCTAACCTAGAAGAGCCGAATCTGGATGCCACGATGGTGCAAAGGAAGGAACGGAATCTAGAGAAGGAGAAGGCAATACAGTCTGGGGCAGCCAGGAGTCTTATGTGGGAGATTTCACTCTCCCCGGAAACTGCTGCAGGGGATAAAGTCGATGACCAAAGTGCTGGTGCTGCAATTCTCAAACCGGAGGAAATATCATTGGCTGCAATTTATCAGTCCATAGTAGAACATAGAGTGGAAACCCGCACGGAGAATCTCAAGACACACACAGCGTGCCGCAAGTTGCAAAGCACTGTCAGGAGGATAGCCAAAACCTGTAACGAATTCTCGGAGAGAATAACTGAGGCGGAGGGTCACATATCGGTGTTAGAGGATGAAATGGTTGCACACAAAGTCACTATGAACGCTATCACTTCTCATCGTGACGATACTCAGCATAAACTGGTGGATCTAGAAAACCAATCACGCAGGAACAATCTCAGGATATTGGGCATACCGGAAGGGTTGGAGGGAGCGGATACCCGAAAATTCGTGGTGGAACTATTCTCAGAAGCCTTTCCTGAACTATCAATATGGGACTGGGGTCGTGAGGTGCAGAGAGCCCACAGGTTCCCGTTTAAGCAGGCTGTTGCAAAAGGGGGTCAAACAGAAATCAGACCTAGGGCAATTCTGATATGCTTAAATAATTTTTGGGCACACCAGGCCGTGTATGATATAGCCCGACCCGATAGGAAGCGGATGGGAAAAGGAGTACACTTTTTTTGTAAGACCCGATTTCTGCCATCACATTGTTGAAAAACAGTGGCAGCTGCGACAGCTTATAAACCCTTTTCAGAGCAAAGGTGCACTTGCTTTCCTATTGAATCCGGCTACATTGAAAGTGGTAAACAAGGGTCAAACACGTTTTTTTGTGTCAGAAATCCAGGCAAAAGAATTTTTGGGTACTATCTGAGCAACTATAGGATAGATCCTTAAATCTTTTGGGAGATATATGAAGTCGTATAATTGTAATTCAAGGAATGTTTAGTATATATGTACAAGGATCATCAATAACTGTAATTGTTGCTTGAATAGACTGTTTAATGTAAAGCTGATAAGAAGTGAGGGGGTCTGAGGGGGCGAGTCTCTCTCCATCACAAGGGCTATGTGCCCGTTTGCCGGTGAGGTGGGTAAAGGGTGGGGGTGGGAGTGGGGTGGGATGGGAGCACGGGGCTGGGTTGGGGGTAGTGGGGATGGGGGTGTGTGGGGGGCACGGGGGATAGGGTTGGAGGAGGGATTAGGGGGAGCAAGGGGGAGGTTTGGGGAAGAGAAAACTGAAAAATATGGAAATCAGGAGTACACAACGAGAAAGGAAAAGAAGGGACAATGAAATATGATAAGCAATGGCGAGCAAAAGCAAAAAGAAATAAGATAAATATAGATGGATAGTTTGCAGATATGCACATCTAATGTGGCTGGCTTGAACGACAAGAAAAAGAGAGAAAGGGTCTTTCAGATTCTCAGAACAGTAAACCCAGATGTGATCTGTCTCCAGGAGACGCACATTCCCTGGAAGAATAAGGATCTGTTGGAGATTAGGGGGTATAATCTTGCGGTGTGTTCTACGCAAACAACCATGATAAGGGGAGTGGCTATGTATGTGAAACAGAACGCTGGGGGAGTTATCCGCATAGCGGCAGACAAATGGGGACGCTGGGCTATAATAGAGTTAAATACGGGGCTAACTGTGGTCAACATATATGGGTCCAATTTAGATGATGAAGCCATTTGGGAAGAACTGGAGGTGGAATTGGCTATATGGTCACAATCATTGATTATATGCGGAGATTTTAACATACATATAGAAGCGGATCTACAATTGCAGAGTCAGAAATACTCAGGGAGAAAACCAAAAGTATACAGAGCAATAAATACCTTCAAGGAAACTTATGGATTGATAGACGTATGGAAAGAAAAGAAACAAAAAGACCCTGGGTATACGTATTTCTCCCATCCCCTTAGGAAATTCGTTAGACTGGATTATTTTTTGGCATCTAGCCAGTTGATGGATCATCTAGATTTCAGGAAATTACCCCAACTTTATGCTGATCATAATCCTCTGGTGTTGGAAATAAAAGGAATGGCAGATAGGCAAAAACAGAGCTCATGGTCTTTTGATAAAAAACTATTAGCTGATGAGGGATTTTGCTCCTATATTAAACAATGGGCGGTGGAATTCTTTGATTGTAACAGATACAGTGCAGCTCGTGCGATGGTTTGGGATACTTTTAAGGCCGCTTTCAGGGGCGAAGTAATAGGATATACTGCTCAAATCCGAAAGCAGCGGAAAGCAGAAACGGACCACCTGATTAGGAAATTGACAGAATTGGAAGCTGAGCATGTTGTATTAATAAGAAAGGGGTGCGGAAGAGGCATTACGGGAGCATATGCTAAAGCTAGTGGTAGCTAAATCTGATATAATACGCACTTCCAGGAGAAGGTGGCTCAAATGTTTCAGGCGTATAAGGGGAAATGTATGAATACGGGGAGGCAATAGGAAAAACACTGGCATATAGGATAAGGCAAAAAAGTACCAGAAATAATATTTTGAAAATTAAGAATAATAAGGGTCAAATAGTGGAGGGCTCTGAGAAGATAATGGAAGTTTTCGAGGAATTTTATGGAAGATTATATCAGGCGGATACAGTGCTGGATGGGGTAGAGACAGAGGATAGTAATCTTACTTTGCCTAAATTGGAAGAAGATATAGCACAGGAATTAGAGCAGGAAATTACTATACAAGAGGTCCAGGAGGCATTGGGGTCTCTCTCTGCAGGAAAAGCCGCCGGACCAGATAAAATACCGGTGGAAGTTTATAAAATGCTAGCCGCACAGACTCTCCCTATTTTACATGATTTATATTTAGGTATACAATATAGTGGGGTCCCACCAGTATCGTGGCAGGGTACAGATATGGTGGTCTTCCCTAAAAATGGGAAAGCCTTAGAATTACCATCTTCATATCGACCGATTTCGTTAATGAATGCGGACGCAAAGATATATTCTAAAATAATGGCCTCTCGTCTGCAAAGAATAGTCATCTCATTGGTATCACCCTGGCAACATGGTTTTGTTCCTGGCAGGGGGACCACAGACCACATTAGACGTGCTATATCAATATTAGATATTGCAGAAGCAGAGGGCACGGAAGTGGCTGTGGTCCTCCTGGACACAGAAAAGGCCTTCGACAGAGTGTCATGGCAATTTTTGTGGGACACTCTGGGTGAGAGAGGGCTCGGTCCTGGATTTTTGAGAGCTATTCAAGCCATGTATTTTAAACCGTACGCACAAATACAACTGATGGGGAATACATCTAGGAGGATTGAAATTTCTAGGGGCACGCGTCAAGGGTGCCCCTGCTCCCCTATTTTATTTGCATTTTATCTTGATTCCTTTATAGTAAGAATTTTGAATAATCAGGCGATTAAACCAATTATTACACAAGGGTATGAGACAAAGATCCTTGCGTATGCAGATGATATTGGGATAGTCACAACAGACCCGCAAGGGACAATTAAAGAAATTGAAAGTATGGCAACAGAGTTTGGGAGGCAGTCTGGCTACTTGCTAAATAAAGAGAAAACGCAAGTTGTGTGCTCTTCCCAATGTCATCTGCAGGATCCTCGGGTAACGGAGAAGGCCATGTATCTAGGGGTTAACTTAACATCACAGATAGATAAGCTGTGGGATGTAAATATAGATCCTGTATTGGGGAAAATAGGTGCAGAACTTAGACAAATCGATAAGCTACATCTTACGATTATAGGTAGGATTAACGTATTAAAAATGCGGATATTCCCCAAGATTTTATATTTAATGCGAGTGATCCTGTTAGAATTACCTGGGAGTAAAATAAAAAGAATTGAGGCTTTGTTCTCAAAGTTTATATGGGGCTATAAAAAGATACGACGGGCATATACATTTTTGACTCTGCCCATAGAAAGGGGGGGGGTGGAATGCTCCTAATATATTATTTTACTATTGGGCATGTACTCTCCAGCATCTTGGTACGTTGTATTTTTCCGAAACTGTTAGGGATGAAAGATCTAAGCTACCTAATATATATCAGCTGACGTTGGGGAAAGAAGCAGAAGGTCTCTTCCAATGGCAATCTAAACCCACCTACAGTAAAAGAATTCGATATAAGTGTGTTCCGGGGCAATACAAATTTGGGAAAAGGTGAGAAAGCACTGCCAAATCTCTAGATATAATAAGTATACTTCAGTTTGGCACTCAGATTTTCTTCCACAGGCACTCTATGATGGATTGGCTAGGCAATGGGAACAGGCGGGTATTGTGATGGTGGCAGATTTGTTTAACAATCAAGAACAAATAACCTTTCCGGAGCTTGTTCAAAGATTTGGCCTAAGCAGAAGCTCCTGCTTCAAATATATACAGATACACCATCGTATCAAGGGGTTTGCTAAGGGAACTGTTAAAGTGGAGGCGGTATCTATGTTGAGAATAATGAAACATCGAGACAGTAGGATTAGGGATTTCTACGCGGAATTGTTACAGAGACTAGCAGATGATATGGAAAAAATA
Organism: Calotriton arnoldi; assembly: GCA_963921515.1. Classification (NCBI taxonomy): domain Eukaryota; kingdom Metazoa; phylum Chordata; class Amphibia; order Caudata; family Salamandridae; genus Calotriton; species Calotriton arnoldi. Next base: position 571,733 of record CAWUFW010000537.1, on the reverse strand, counting down.
GAGATGAAATGGGCGGGAAAGCTTGTAGATGGGGAGGTAGATGTGGATATGATAATAGAGATAGGGAACAGGGCTTTGTGGCCATCAAATTTGAAAGCTCAACAATACAAAACCTTGTATGATCTTTATTATACGCCAGCGAAGCTGTTTGGCTGGGGTATGAGCCAGACAGATGAATGTCCAAGATGCCAAACTAGACGGGCAGATAGTATTCATATGTTTTACTCTTGTGGGAAACTAGATGAATTTAAAACATGTATAGAGAATTTCTGGCTTCAAGTGATGAATATAGAAATAAAAACTACAGCAACACTGATGCTTTTAGGCTATGACAACAGGATGGAATTAGATACTCCACAGAGAGATTTCGTATTTATAACGGTCGCAGTGGCAAGATTGTTGGTTGCCACGGTTTGGAAAGATAAGGAACCGCCTATGTATCATCAATGGGTGCATAGGATATTGAACATTGGTCAGCAGGAAATGTCTCTATATAAATGTAAAGGCTTTAAAGCTAAGCAGAAAGGAATGAGAATATGGGATCCATTAATGACCTGGAAGAAAAAGATAGCAGAATATTAAAATGTTGTGTAAATAGGTGTAAATATGTGTAAATATGTAAAAATGTAAATAGCAATGTCAAGTTAAAGGGATTCAAAATGAGAATAATGGTACAGATGTTAAACAAATGTAAGAATGATTGGATAATGTAAATATGTATTACCTGATTTCCAATAAAAACATTTTTTTTTTTAAATGTACACACACAACAAAAGCAACATCTACAAAAACATGGCATACCTAAGTCAAATAAAAAAACATAGTTTCAAACAAATAACTATACAGCATTTAGAACAAAGAAAAACACAATATGTTATGAAAAACAAAAAGGGTTCCTCAGTTAAGAAAACCCTGCTAGACAAATTGCAAAAGAGCTCAAATATCTAACTAGAAAGTTGTCAAGCCTTTAACCCAATTCCATGGATTTCCTATCACTGTGATGGCGGCAATGCACCGATACTGCAATCCTTGATAGGATCTGAAGAAATAATCTAGAATTGCTAGCATCTGAGAAAAGCATTTGATTTGCTTAATTCAAGCCCACCTGAGTATAGATAGATCATGAAGATGTACTAGACTTCCATATGCTAATTTAGAGATAGAGGCTAAACTTCACAGCTACAGTACCTCGAAGAGGATGTACAATGTTATTACTGGCAAGAAAGATGGCATGTCCTGTCTTCTAGCACTTTCTAGCAGTAATTGCACTTGCTCACCTTATTATTTCAAACTGGTAACAGAATTTTGAAAAAAAACCTTCCTTCAAAACAGTGAGAGCTATGTAATGGATCGGGCAATTGAGCATTTAATGTCACAGTACCTAGATGATGTCAAGAGAGTACAACAGACCTTAACATTGAAGTAAGAAATTGTAATAAACTGTTATGTGTCACTTTGTTTAGGAAGGATCCTGCAATCTCTTAAAAAATGTATCTATCTCCAATTACATGTGACCCCATGCACTTACTTCAGTCTCTGTATTGTACTCAAATGTATTTGTTCTATAACAGTCACTTTGAGTATTTTGCCCCCTTTGTGAGAATATGTTACTCGCTTTGTTCCCTCGTAACCTTAATTTCTTGTTTCTGTCTGCCATTGTTATTTGGAAAACCTTTCACTTATTTTGTTTGGTTCTCTAGAGTTAGCTAACTCACAAAACAAGAATTATATCTTGTGATTAAAAACTGGTACATATACAATTATAACACTAGTAAAAAAAAAAAAGTTACAACCAGACTAAAGAAAAAGAAATAATTTAAAACTAATGCAGATTGCACGTTTTTGATAAATAAACTCCAAACATAATTTATTTCTTAACAGATCAAAATAGGTCCTTTGTTTAGATGAACCTGAAGGACAAACTGCTACATACATGTCTAATAAACTATGCTATGCTCTTTTTTGGGAAAGACCCTGCACTCAGTTAAGAAATGTATCTCTTTTCCAGTCTACGTGTTCCCATTTTCTTTCATCTCCGTATTGTTGACATCTTTACACCCTGTGATTCAGTCAATTACTTTGTCTCTTTAGGTCCCTTTGTGAGAATTGGGCACTTGTTTGTTTATTTCTGAGGCGAATTGCTTGGCTCTCACTGGTAACATTAGTTGGAAACATTTTCATTTTTCTTTTTTAAGTTTCTGTTAAAATAAAAAACTTTGAAACCGAAAGGTTTTCAATAAAAAAAGAAAAAGATTACATAAGGTAACATGGCTACATCTATTGAAAAAAAGCATAAGAGCACTAAAAAAAGGTTCATTTTATATATAAAGATAATGCACATCAAAAACTCAAAAAAGAATAACAAAAAACATAATCATGCATTAACAAATGAAATGAACTACTACATTAAGAGAAAACTGCTTTTCAAAATAATAAAGACCTGTGGAAACTAGATAATTCACCTGCAACCATATAATCCAATACCAGGGATCTTTCATCATTGTGAGGGTGGAAATACATAGATGCTGCAATCTGTAACTGGGCGTGAAGAACAATTGTAGAACAGTGACCAATCACTTAAAAGATGGTTTAATTGCTTCATGTCAATAGATTTTAGGAAGATCTCACAGTTGTTGCAGAATTCAATATGCTAATTTATAGACAGAGGACATGCTTTTTGAAAACAATGTTGAAGTGCAAGCAATCTGATATTACAAGTAAGTAACATGGGATGGCCTCTCTTCCAGAGAAATTTGCTCCTGTACATATTATTATTTCATAGGACCAAAAAGGTGAAAATAGCGTTTCCTGGGAAATATGAGAGCTTTAGAATAAAACTTGCATATGTTCAAGACAGTCAGTTTCCCAATGCAGAGGCCACCAAGATTATGTTATAACAAAACCCAAAAAGAGGAAAGGGCAATAATCCACACTCTGCTACTTTCCTTTGGAAGGAGACATGCCTTTCTACCATTCTCTCTGTTCACATTTACGCCAGTCTCTGTCTTTATCTCGACTTTACTCCTTCTGTATCAGTTAATCAATTCATCTCTCTAGCTCCCTTTGAGAGAATCTGTTATTTGGTCTGTTCACTTATTATCACAGTCGGTTGACGCTTGCTTCTAATAACAGTTACTTTCATTTAAAAAAAATCATATCTTAACTCTCTATAAATAGCTAAGTTGCAAAAGAGGAGTTCCACAAAGTGAAAGAAGAAACTTACACACACAACAAAAGCAACATCTACAAAAACATGGCATACCTTTGCAAAATAAAGAAGCATATTTTAAAACATATAACTAACAAGAATTTAGAACATCGAACAACACAATCTGTTATTATCAAATAAAATGGGTTCCTCGGCTAAGAGGCACCCGCTAGACAAATTGCAAAAAAGCTAAAATATCTAACTAGAAAGCTGTCAAGCCTTTAACCCAATTCCAAGGCTTTCCTATCACTGTGATGGCATCAATGCACCGATACCGCAATCCTTGATAGGATCTGAAGAAATAATCTAGAATTGCGAGCATCTGAGAAAAGCATTTGATTTGCTTAATTTAGGCCCACCAGAGTATAGATAGATCATAAAGATGTCCGAGACTTGCATATGCTAATTTAGAGATAGAGGCTACACCTCACAGCTAGAGTACCTAGAAGAGGATGTACAATGTTATTACTGGCAAGGAAGATGGCATGTCCTCTCTTCTAGGACTTTCTAGCAGTGGTTGCACTTGCTCACCTTATTATTTCAAACTGGGAAAAGAATTTTGAAAAAAACAGTGAGAGCTATGTTATGGATCGGGCAATTGAGCATTTAATGTCACAGTACCAAATGATGATGTCAAGAGAGTACAGCCGAGCCAAACATTGAAGGAAGAAATGGTAATAAACTGTTATGTACCACATTGTTCAGGAAGGATCCTGCAAAATATGTATCTATCTCCAATTACCTGGGACCCCATGCACTTCAGTCTCTGTCTTTTACTCAAATGTGTTTGTTCTATAACAGTCACTTTGTGTCGTTTGCTCCCTTTGTGAGAATATGTTACTCGCTTTGTTCCCTCGTAACCTTCATTTCTTGTTTCTGTCTGCCATTGTTATTTGGAAAACCTTTCAGTTATTTTGTTTGGTTCTCTAGAATTAGCTAACTCACAAAACAAGAATTATATCTTGTGATTAAAAACGGGTACATATACAATTATAACACTAGTAAAAAAAAGTTACAACCAGACTAAAGAAAATGAAATCATTTAAAACTAATGCAGATTGAACGTTTTTGATAATTCAACTACAAACATAATTTATTATTAACAGATCAAAATAGGTCCTCAGTTTAGAAGAACCTGAAGGACAAACTGGATCACCTTTCCGGCGGTGGATGGGGCAGATGATTTGTTTCATCAATACACTGCCACGGCCACCCCTCACGCCTATCAGCCTTATAGGGCTCTTGAAGTTCCGCTTACGGCTTGGCAACACCAAATTTGGTTTAATGGCGCCCTTCCACACCCAGTATCACCGGTCCATTTGGGTCCTTTATCAATAGATGGGGCCACTTGGCCCATTTTGGCTGGGTATACCCCACACCCACGTTATTTAACTGTTGCAGTTGCAGACCTTCGCGTGTTACATACCTCTTTAATACGCGTACATAGGGAAGTTATACAGTACATGTCACGCAACGTCCAGGTGGGACCACCTGGCATTGCTGCGCAACCTGCGGGACCTGGTGGTATGACCATCAGTCCCCTTTTGGTTAATTCAGTAATGGGCAAGCGTCCACAGAATAAGGATGAATTACCGTATTGGCTTGCTGAAAAATTTGGACAACTAGAGGCTGTTTTTCCAAATACCTCTCCTGTGGATAAACACAGGATTTTGACTATTAGTTTGCCAAAAGACTTGCTTCCCGAGTTGGCTGATTGTGACACCTGGGGCAAGGTATTTGCAGAGGTATATTCGAAGTGTTTCAGCACTCCCTCCATGACCGTGCTCCCCTCAGTGATTAAACGTGTTCGGGATGAACATGGCGCCGAAGCGGCTGTGGAGCTGGGGATGAGATTGGTGGGGGTGTTCAACGTGGTTGCTGATATGATCCTTGCCAATGTCAAGGGAGATGCAGTAAGCTTTCAAGTGGCAAACCGCTTGGAGGCTGTCCCTGATGTGGACAAGCTGCGCGAATTACCAAAGATTATTGCAAAGGCTTATCAGACCATAGGCCGCAATAGTCTGGGAGATAAGCCTTTTACTCAAACACAAATACAACAAAAAGCCCAGACTGATAAAGATGGGCATCCGTTCTTTTCTAAAAAGAACTGGAAAAATAAAAAACAGGGGCAGCAACAACAGAAGCAAGGTTCGCGTGCAGGTTCACCGACACCTGAGTCTTCTGAGCGTACTTATGACTTGCGCGATCGCGCGAAAATTAAGTCTCCTGATAGATTTCAAGTCCCTGATCAGCGTTCTCCTCATTCTTCACAGGACACATCTGGCTCTCAAGTCGGTGGAGGGGAACGCCAGGATCGTGGCAAAATTCAACCTGCGCCACAGGGACGAGATCAGACTCGACAATTTGAAGTCAAAGGAAAGCAAGAGGATCTACCTCGTTTTCGACCCCGTTTCAGAAGAAAAACGTTGCCGCTCTAACAGCGAGGTATGCCTCAGACGGTGAGAAAGCGACTCCTGAATTGGACATGGGCAGTGACTGTGCTCGACAGCGCAGCGGAAGTTACCATAGTGCGCGAGGCTCTGCGTCCCTGTCTGGAGGCGACAGCAACTGATACCTTCGTTACAGTAGAGACTGCAGACACCCGGGTTGCCCCCCCTAGATAGGCTCTATGAAATAATTTTCCAAATTGAAGGTGATATACCTCGTCCAATCAAGGTGGTTTTCTGCGAGAATCTAACCTCCTCGTATGACATTTTGTTAGCGGAGGCAGATTGGCCTCCACCCTTTGTGTTGGCCGCATCTAAAGGGGAAGACGTGATCATTCCTAGTTTTTCGCGTCATGTCCCTGAGGAACATGCACAGGCTTTCGCAGCTGAGTGGGCTCTGGCCCTAGCCCCAGCGGTGTATCGTAATCAGGTGGGTTGGGATGTTGATTCACCGGCTCATGAAATACCTTTACGCTCTATGCCTCAGCCACAACCGCAATATCCAATCAGACAAGAAGCAAAAGCTTCCGTTTGTGATATTCTAACACAGTTGGAGTATCAAGGAGTAATTGAATCATGTACATCACCGATGAATAACTCTCTCTTTACGGTATCAAAACCTGATGGTTCTTATCGGATTGTATTGGATTACCGAGAATTGAACAGTCATTGTCGCACTTTTGCGGTGCAGAACACTCATAGCTCTGCACTGGTGAACAATCTTGTTTGTAAGAAATACAAAACTACACTTGACATTTCTAATGGTTTCTATAGTCACAATCTCGCTCCTGAGAGCCGTGATTTGACAGCATTCACTGCCGTCTGGAATCAGAAAAAATTTACACGATTGCCCATGGGGTATAAGAATAGCCCCGGGGCATTTGCGGAACGGATTGTGTCTTTGCTACACAACATAGACCCTGATGCGTTCTCGTACGTAGATGACATTTATCTGACGGGCGATGAGCTTATGCCGCATCTTGTGCGAGTCAACAGGATTATTTTGTCCTTTGCCGACTATGGATATAGATTCAATTTTGCAAAATCGCACATCGCCCATTTGGCGGTGCTCTTTTTGGGCTATGAGCTCAATAATGAAGGAAAGGGCTTCGCCCCTCACTTCTTGGAGAAATGTGCACAATTGCAACCCCTTCTACACTGAAGAAACTTCAGTCTTTGCTGCGATTTTTGAATTTTGGGAGGACATACATTCCCGATTATGGCCAGCGTATCAAACCGCTTTATGCATTGATACAACCGACTTCTTCTTCTGCCAGCTGGCTTCCGGAACATACTACTATTCTAAATTCCTTGCAAACTGACTTGCTTGCAACTAACTACTTGTTGACGGGTGACAACACCACAAACCTGGTAATACGTATAGTTTCTGGGACAGTGGGTTTCACTTACTTGACGTTCAATGAGGGAGACACAATTCCGATTGCATACAAATCACATTTATACACTGCTGCTGAAATGCGCTTTTCGACTGTTGAAAAAATCTTGACAGCAGTACAGATGGCGATTCTAAAAGAACGCTCACTGGTGCAAGGCAAACGCATTCTTATGGTCACGCCCTTCCCTGCTTTGGAAGCCGTGACTAAGGCGAGTGTACCTAACTCGAAGGCACTACATCCCCGTTGGATACAATGGGCTACTCCTTTGACATCGGCTGATGTCACGTTTATCTTTGATCCTTCCTCACAGACACAGGAGTTTTTACAGTATGAACACGTTCATCCTCCACCCTTGTCTCTGCTTCCTTTACATGAGTACAAATGCATCATTTACACCGATGGCTCGGCTCAACCGGCCACGGGTTCCAAACATGCTTATTCGGCAGCATGCACAATTGTTGCTGGTTCCTTTGTTAATGGAGAGTTTAAGTCTTCCATTGTGCACACTCAAGCTCTTGGAGGCTGTACGGCACAATTGGCGGAGCTGCGTGCTCTTGTACTTGCTCTCGAGTTTGCTGATCCAAATGTGAATACTCTTATTGTGTGCGATTCTTATTACTGTGTCCAGTCTTTTAATGACAACTTGTTCTTTTGGTCTCGGAATGACTATCGCGATTCCAAAGGCAGCGCAATTAAGCATAAAACACTTTGGGTTCGAGTGGCAGATCTTAAACAATGTCTGCTTCTCATTCATGTTATACATAGTCTTGGCCATCAGCGTGTGGGAGCACATGCTCTTGGTAATTCCTTGGCTGATGAAGCGGCCAAGTCTGCAGTCGCCACGTGTTCCATAGCAGCAGTTACAAGATCCAAGACTAAAATAGATAATGAGATTTTGGCAGCTGTAGCTGCAACGAGGGAGGGAACTGCTTATCCTCAGGGTTTCCCTTCGAAATACTCTTATCATATAACTCCCGAACAAGTTCCTTATGCTTTGATTCCTTCTGTTGGGGAGCGGATGATCCCCAACATGGACCGCAGAACTACATTATTCAAAGCCGCACACGAAGGCATAGCATCTGCGCATGCCGGTGTGTCGGCGACAGTCTCTATTTTACAGCAACGTTACTGGTGGCGTGGTTTATATAAACAGACCCATAATTATGTCCTTTCTTGTGACATTTGTCAGCAAATCAAGCCGTCTACGGCCACCCGCCCACCACAAACACAGCTGTGTATTTCTAGTCAACCTTTTGGCTGTATCTATCTTGATCACTGCAGTCCTCTTTCTTCTGATACTGCGTATAAATATATATTTGTTGCAGTTGATTCGTGCACTAGATCCCTTTGGGTTTGGCCACAACGCAGTGCTGACGCTCGAAATGTCATCAGGGATTTGCATGTCTTGTAGGGATGTTTGCCTGTGGCACCTTCCATTCTGACCAAGGTCCAGCGTTCGCCTCTAAGGCGTACAAGGATGCAATGAAGTCAATGGGGGTGCTGGTGCAGTTTTCGTCTCCATACAGGCCTGAGGGCAATTCAATTGTGGAGCGAATGAACTGTGACTTAAAGCAATCTTTGACAGCTAGAGTCTTAGGTACTGCAGGAAGTGGCTGGCCCACTTGTATGGGGTTCAACGTGCACTTTATAACCTCCCTAGACGATCTCTGGGTGGGCGGACCCCATACGAAATGCTCTTTGGCATTAAAATGTTTGTGCTAGACCTTGATGGTCTAGACGTTGTGGCGGCTGCCGCAACCTTTGACGTAGATAATCATTCTACTGTGTTACAGGATCTACAAAAGACCCGTGACAGCTATGCAACTGAACATCTACCCTCTTCCACTGATGCAGCACTACTGATTCCAGTTGCCGGTTGGCTTCCGAAAGTCGGAGATCTGGTACGAGAAAAGCTGGAGAACAAAAAAGAATTTGGTCCCTCTTATCGTACACCAGTTCCAGTGCTTGGACTGAAGGGTACTCGTACAGTTATTTTACCTCCTTTACCAGGACGCAAAGACAACAGATATATTTCAGTGGACAATGTCAAGCTACACCATGTGGCCGATTCTAAATAGTGTCACACCTGCAGTTTCGTGCAACACAATTTCATTGGATCCACTGACTTCATCATCTTCCACCGCTCCTCGTAGGGCTAAGAAGGTGATGGACACTATCATTGATCTTTCACCTGTCTATTCAACGCTCCGTCCAACATCTTCTTGTGTTTGCTTTGTTCGCCCTAAGTTGGCAGGGTATGCCCAGACGTGGGTCCCTTGCTCACTTTGCCACTGGATTCAAGCTTGCCTGGCCGATGAAGGGTGTTACCCAGAAACCGGTCCCAGGATGCTTGTTTCCGGTTCAGGGAAGACCTGGCTTGGCAGTTCGGGCTGGACTGTTCCCATGAGGCACAGGGTCAAGACTGATTTGCATATGGCTGGGTCTGAACTGAGGTGGCAAAGTGAGCTAAAGAATGATGATGGATTCAACCCAGATCTGTGACTGGGGGTGAGTGTCTGAAAAGCTTCAACGCTCCGTCCAACATCTCCTTGTGTTCGACCTCTATCTTCTACCATGGATGTCGAGTATATATATCATCCTGATGAGTCCGTCAGTGAAGTGCCGAACAGTCCTGGAGAACATCAAGCGGACCCGACACTTCCACCTCTGATAAATCAACCTGCGAATGGCTGCTATGAAGATCATGCCAGTCTCTCTTCCGGCTCGTCTTCCTCGGCATCCCGTTTGGCAGACACACTGACTAAATTAAGTATTTTTTTCTCTTGGTTCAAAAAGACTTACCTGGTCCCTCCTTGGACCTACATTTGGTTGCTGCTTGTCCTGATTTTTCTCTTCATGTCAATTGGTTTTGTGACTGTTCTTTTTGCTCATCAATGGTCATTATTTGCCAGAACGCTCTGCAGTGAACTTGGCCGATGGAGTTCTGGCCCCTCACACATCGTCCCATATCATGAAACGTGATCAGTCTCATGTTAACATTTCAGCATTCCCGATTCCAGATGGCATCGTTTGGGACAAAGTTGCCTACGAAGTCCACGGCCCGACCGAGGTGCTTCGCGTACCATACGTGTTTCGCGTCTCTCTAGGAGATGTGGTAACACGGGACATACATTCGGATGATTGGGATGTGCAAGCAGTACATGCACTGTTTTTAGATTTAAAATATTATGCTGCTTTTGATGCTGAAGATTCGGCCAACTATGGGGATTTATTTTGTTATCAGCATTATGGGCATCATTTCGTACACAAAACAAACACGTTAAGACCTGTTTTTAAATATACACAATGGGAACATTGTCCTACTCCAGTAGAAGGGAGTTCTAAAACATTTAGGGATAAATTCACTTACTTTACAGATTATGACATATCTAATCCGGAATCCTATTATTTTAAACTTCGATCATCTACTCAATCCAAATTTATGTTGACCCACACAAAATTGATTCACGCCAACTTGTTTAGAAATAGATTGGCTACGCAGGGCTATGATCATTGGAAAGATACTGTTGATTTAAAATCAATCTGGGGCACAAAGCCTTGGCAGGTTCAGGGAACTGAAGCTTTACTTCGTGCCTGCCTGAACCCAGCTCAAATTCTGTTTTTAAATGATACAGTGTACCAAACAACTTGTTTTGGCCTAGCAACTGTCAAAAATGTAAATACGCCATCTATTCCGTCTTTAGCGGAATATACTAATTGGCGCACACATACAGATTATACCATTGAGGCATTGCAAGCTTTGCTTCGAAATGACACCTTCAATGTCTCTGAAATTGATTCTTCTGGGTGGTTGGTGTGGCAAACTAATACAAATGCATGTCAAATGCGCATTTATAATGTAACACCTGGTTTCACACAGACTAGACCGGACCCACGTTGTCCAAGTTCCCATTCGGTTACCACATACTCGGTGGGTAAATTATGCCAACAATGGTTGGAACATTCCACGCTGACATCAGTGAAGCAACATCTTTCTCTGCTGTCGCATGACATTAATTTGGCTGATTTTCTCTTGGGACCCAGGGCTCCGAGAGCTAAAAGATTCATGTATGCTGCTTACAATGAAATTTGGAAACTTTCGCAGATGGAAGCTGCTTTTCGTCTGCGCCAAATTGATCAGGCCAATTTAGAAAAAGTCCTTGCCGTAGTAGACAATAGCATAAACACACTTTCCTCACGCATTTATATGTTGGATAATATTGTTTAATCTGTTATTGATATTGTTCAAAGTGATGCATCTGTGTTATATCATGGTCAAAATCAGTTACGATCTGTTAGGCAGTTTGCTTGGACATAGCAAACTCTTAAAATGGGAAAAGTGCCTTGGGATTATTTGAATGCCACTGCTTTATTCTTGCCATTTAATCTGACTGATAAGCAAAGGTTTATGTCCATGACAGATGCTACATACACACTATTGCATATTGAACAATTAGAGCCCTTGCCGTTTTCTGTAGCGGAAACAGACTCTGCTGTTTGGTTAATTCATGGGGTTATCTCTCTCCCCTTTTCGCTATTTCAATTTAAATCATGCATGCAACATTTTTCGATTGGCCGTTTTGAACCACTGGGTAGTGCCTTTCTACATGAAATGTGGTCCCTGCCTTTCACTTATAGATGTCAGAGGGAGGGTAAGGAAGTTTTCCTAACAGGAAAGGACTGCGATTCCACAGTAGGACATTCCCTTGTTTGTAAACACGTTAAATTGCACGGCACTTGTAACGTTTTCGCGCATAATCTGGCCTGTTTTTTAAAAGGGACTCCAGTGCCATCAATAATTCCCGCTTTTTCATTGCTTACAAATGGCAGTTATCTTATTTTGAACAACCAAGACTGCTGTGGTTTGCGGGCTGGAGTCCCGTATTTAGTAACAGTTTCCCAGCGCGTAACTTGTTGTAGCAATGTGCTTTTTCCGCCCCCGCATGGGAGTCTAGATAGCTCAATTTGGCCTTCCATTCCAACTTTGAAAACAGATTTCAACAAGTTGAGCAGGCTCAAAGCGCTGTTATTCCAGCAAGAGGTGGCCCTCACTTCCGCCCGCGAGATCTTCCAGTTACAGGTGGCTAGGACTTCTGGAGAGATACAGTCCCTTCTGAACACCAACCTCCCACTGCATTTTGGAGAACTAATACACCAAGGGGCAGATTTACAAGCCTTGCGCCACTTTTGCGTCACTTTTCCCATGTTAAAAGTGACGCAAAAGTGGCGCAAGGGGCTTATAAATCTGCCCCCAAATATTTAATGCGTCTGACACTGCAGGCCTTGCACATTTTTTTAAATGTGTGGGATCTGGCCTTGTGTCTTCTTTATAGACTATATTTGGAGTAATACCGGGTTTTATTCATTCTATTTTTTCCAGCGCCTTCGGAGGGTTCCCCTTGATTTTGACGTTAGGCGCTGGAATCCTGCTTCTCCTGCTCCTGTTGCGCAATGGCTGGTCAATTTGTGGTACTGCACAGACCAGGCCAGTTGCAGCTGTACCGTGATCGCATGCAACAGGTTTTCAGATGCTTGCCATTAGCCACGCTTGGCGTCAGTTATGGATTGACTTTTCGCCTTGCCTATTTCACTTGCGTGCAACCAGTCTTTTACTGTCAGTGATGCCCCTTCTATTGGGCACTGGATTTATGCCTCTCCAATACGTCACGTCCAGTCCCGGATTTTAACCAGTTGATGGGTCCCTTAGAGGCCCTGACCAGGCTTGTTCTGGGGATAGCCGTATTGCGCGTGCAGCTGCACTTGGAGTTTCGGCAGAATGGGATGCCTGTGCGGCTGCACAGACCATCCTGCAACGAAGTTTCATCGAATATCACGCAAGTTTCCCAATTCTGCTTTTAGAGGCGTCTGATTACGAGGAGCACATTTGTTCCTTCAACTTACTTAATTGGATGGCATCTCTCTTTTTACCAACGATAGGGATGCACTTTTGGAGGGTATTGCATTCCTCGGTTCACACACCTTGATGGACTTACCACCTCCTTCATAATAACTGTGTTATCCCGGAGGCAGCTCCCCTTTAGTAAGCCCTATTGACAAGTTTGAAAAAGTAATAATTTTTTTTGTGAAAAATTTCGATTTTTTTCCAGTTTGTTTTTTTCACCCAATTTGAACTCTGCTTAACTTGTGAATTCTGTTTTGGTCCTTTGTTTATGTCCTATGGCCTTACCAGGGGAGGGTGTTATATGGTTCTTAGGCACATTATCAACATTGCTAAGTTAGCATGAGCTTCGCTGCCATGATGCTGCTTTTGCACACGCTACTACAGACTTTGTTTTTGCAAAACTTTGTTTGTGCCCTTCACATGAGAACGGGTTGCCTTTTGCGTTCTCTGCCTTTCCTGGAGTTTAGTCTGAACACGATATGCAAGGTCGATAAACAATGCCCCTTGTTATTCTGTTCTGGTCAGTCCCTAGCACCTAGACATAACATGCTACACACAGCTGCACTACTGAAGACTCGTGCTTTGATATTACGTTGTTGCATGTTGTTTTAACACAATTGGAAAAAGCCGTTCCATGGAGAAGAGCTCTGCTGTTCCTATGATGTAAACCTTACATCCAGGCTTTAAGGTATGGGGTCTGCTGTCAAAGCCCAGAGATCGTCCTTTTTATAAAATAAACTTTTTCTAGTCAAGGGGAGGGTGGTCAGGACTATAGGCCCTTATTTCCACAGTCTTTATAAAATGACTTCTCCCTTTGTATTCTATGGAATTGTAACAATGCTAACTGTGCTGAGTTTATGCATTTTGCTGCTAGTAGTGGCACGTATACTGTATTGTAGAGCACGATAGTTAAAATAAACATTTTGAACTATTTCAGTGACTCTGCTTATTCTCATTGTGGACAGGTATGAGTGAGTGAGCGAAAGAGTACGTCTTGCTCCCGCGATTCCTGAGAGAGTCGTGAGTGTTGTGTTCTGGGTTGTCTAATCATTTGTAGCTCCGTGATCTTTGGAGGAGAACGAATGAGACACTATAGCTAGTCGATTTGGGATTTTGGGTACTGATGTGGTAGGTTGGTACACCCCTATTCACTGAGGTCCTTTTTCCTGCGCATAGTTCTGTGTATGTGCAGAATCCCTGCAACACTACATACATGTCCAACAAACTATGCTATGCACTTTTTTGGGAAAGAACCTGCACTCAGCTAAGAAATGTATCTCTCTTCCAGTCCACGTGTTCCCATTTTCTTCAGTCTCTGCCTTATTGTCAAGTTTACACCCTGTGATTCAGTCAATTACTTGGTCTCTTTAGATCCCTTTTCAGAATAGGGGACTTGTTTGTGTATTTCTGAGATGATTTGCTTGACTCTCACTGGTAACATTAGTTGTAAACATTTCCATTTTTCTTTTTTAAGTTTCTATAAAAATACAAAATTTTAAAACCAGAAGATTTGCAATTAAAAAAGAAAAAGATTACGTAAGAAAACACAGCTTCATCTTTCAAAAAAAGCACCAGAATACAAAAAAAAACATTAGTTTTATATGTAAAGCTAATACACATCAAAAACTCACAATGGAGCAACAAAAAAACCGATCCATAAATAATCAAATTGAATAGTCTGCTACTTTAAGATAAAACTGCTTTTTAAAATAACAAAGACCAAGGATAACTAGCTAATTCACCTGCAACCATATAATCCAATTCCAGGGATCTCTCATCATTGTGATGGTGGTAATACGTGGATGCTGCAATCTGTAACTGGGCGTGAAGAACAATTGTAGAACAGTGACCAATCACTAAAAAAATCGTTTAATTGCTGCATGTCAACAGATTTTAGGAAGATCTCACAATCGTTGCACAATTCAATATGCTAATTTATATACAGAGGGCACGCCTTTCGAAAATGACGTTGAAGAGCAAGCAATCTGATATTACAGGTAAGTAACATGGGAGGGCCTCTCTTCCAGAGAAATTTGCTCCTGTACACATTATTATTTCATAGGAGGACCAAAAAGGTGAAAATAGCATTTCCTAGGAACTATGAGAGCTCTGGAATAAAACTTGCAATTGGTCAAGACAGTCAGTTTCCCAATGCAGAGGCCACCAAGAGTATGTTATATTAAAACCCAAAAAGAGGAAAGGGCAATAATCCACACTCTGCCACTTTCCTTTGGAAGGAGACATGCCTTTCTACCATTCTCTCTGTTCACCTTTACGCCAGGCTCTGTCTTCATCTCAACTTTCCTCCTTCTGTATCAGTAAATCAATTCTTCTCTCTAGCTCCCTTTGAGAGAATCTGTCATTTGTTCTGTTCACATCTTATCATAGTTAGTTGACCCTTGCTCCTAATAACAGTTGCTTTCATTTTTAAAAATCATATCTTAACTATCTATAAATAGCTAAGTTGCAAAAGAGGAGAGCCATGAAGTGAAAGAAAAAACTTACACACAGAAGAAAAGCAACATCTACAAAAACATGGCATAGCGTAGTAAAATAAAAAAGGATATTTTAAAACATATAACTATACAGCATTTAGAACAAAGAAGAACACAATCTGTTATTAACAAATAAAATGGGTTCCTCAGCTAAGAGGACCCTGCTAGACAAATTGCAAAAGAGCTCAAATATCTAACTAGAAACTTGTCAAGCCTTTAACCCAATTCCATGGATTTCCTATCACTGTGATGGCGGCAATGCACCGATACTGGAATCCTTGATAGGGTCTGAAGAAATAATCTAGAATTGCGAGCATCTGAGAAAAGCATTTGATTTGCTTAATTCAGGCCCACCAGAGTATAGATAGATCATAAAGATGTACAAGACTTGCATATGCTAATTTAGAGATAGAGGTTACACCTCACAGCTAGAGTACCTAGAAGAGGATGTACAATGTTATTACTGGCAAGGAAGATGGCATGTCCTCTCTTCTAGCACTTTCTAGCAGTGGTTGCACTCGCTCACCTTATTATTTCAAACTGGTAAAAGAATTTTGAAAAAATGGTTCCTTCAAAACAGTGAGAGCTATGTTATGTATCGGGCAATTGAGCATTTAATGTCACAGTACCAAATGATGATGTCAAGAGAGTTCAACCGAGCCAAACATTGAAGGAAGAAATGGTAATAAACTGTTATGTACCACTTTGTTTAGGAAGGATCCTGCAATCTCTTAAAAATATGTATCTATCTCCAATTACCTGGGACCCCATGCACTTCAGTCTCTGTCTTGTACTCAAATGTATTTGTTCTATAACAGTCACTTTGTGTCGTTTGCTCCATTTGTGAGAATATGTTACTCGCTTTGTTCCCTCGTAACCTTCATTTCTTGTTTCTGTCTGCCATTGTTATTTGGAAAACCTTTCACTTATTTTGTTTGATTCTCTAGAATTAGCTAACTCACAAAAAAAGAATTATATCTTGTGATTAAAAACGGGTACATAGTCAATTATAACACTAATAAAAAAAGTTACAACCAGACTAAAGAAAAAGAAATAATTTAAAACTAAGGCAGATTGAACGTTTTTGATAATTCAACTACAAACATAATTTATTATTAACAGATCAAAATAGGTCCTCAGTTTAGAAGAACCTGAAGGACAAACTGCTACATACATGTCTAATAAACTATGCTATGCACTTTTTTGGGAAAGAACCTGCACTCAGTTAAGAAATGTATCTCTCTTCCAGTCCACATGTTCCCGTTTTCTTCCATCTCTGCCTTATTGTCAAGTTTACACCCTGTGATTCAATCAATTACTTGGTCTCTTTAGCTCCCTTTTTGAGAATAGGGCACTTGTTTGTGTATTTCTGAGGTGAATTGCTTGACTCTCACTGGTAACATTAGTTGTAAACATTTCCATTTTTCTTTTTTAAGTTTCTATAAAAACACAAAATTTTGAAACCAGAAGATTTGCAATTAAAAAAAGATTATATAAGAAAACACAGCTTCATCTATTCAACAAAATCATCAGAACACTAAAAAAAAATTTGATTTATATGTAAAGCTAATGCACATCAAAATCTCACAATTGAGTTACAAAAAACAGAATAATGAATTAAAAAATTGAATAGACTACTACTTTAAGATAAAACTGCTTTTCAAAATAACAAAGACAAATGGTAATTAGCTAATTCACCTGCAACCATATAATCCAATTCCAAGGATCTCTCATCATTGTGATGGTGGTAATACATGGATGCTGCAATCTGTAACTGGGCGTGAAGAACAATTGTAGAACAGTGACCAAACACAAAAAAAATTGTTTAATTGCTTCATGTCAACAGATTTTAGGAAGATCTCACAATTGTTGCACAATTCAATATGCTAATTTATATACAGAGGGCACGCCTTTCGAAAATGACGCTGAAGAGCAAGCAATCTGATATTACAGGTAAGTAACATGGGATGGCCTCTCTTCCAGAGAAATTTGCTCATGTACACATTAGTATTTCATGGGAGGGCCAAAAAGGTGAAAATAGCATTTCCTAGGAAATATGAGAGCTCTGGAATAAAACTTGCAATTGGTCAAGACAGTCAGTTTCCCAGTGCAGAGGCTACCAAGGGTATGTTATAACAAAACTCAAAAAGAGGAAATGGCAATAATCCACACTCTGCTACTTTTCTTTGGAAGGAGACACGCCTTTCTACCGTTCTCTCTGTTCACATTTAAGCCAGTCTCTGTCTTTATCTCAACTTTACTCCTTCTATATCAGTTAATCAACTAATCCTTCCAGCTCCCTTTGAGAGAATCTGTCATTTGTTCTGTTCACTTCTCATCATAGTTGGTTGAACCTTGCTCCTCATAACAGTTGCATACATTTTTAAAAATGCATTTCTTAGCTATCTATAAACAGCTAAGTTGCAAAACAAGAGATCCATGAAGTGAAAGAAAAGAACTTACATACACAATAACAGCAACATCTGCAGTAACATGGCATACCTTAATAAAATAAAGAAACACATTTTAAAACGTATAAATATCAAACATTTTGGACAAAGAACAACACAACACAATCTGATATTAACAAATAAAATGGGTTCCTCAGAAAAGAAGAACCTGCTAAACAAATTGCAAAACAGCTAACAAGAAAATCATCAAGCTTCTAACCCAGATCCAAGGATCTCCTATCACTGTGATGGCAGTAATGCATCGATACTGCAATCTTTGATAGGATCTGAAGACAGATTCTAGAATTGCTATGAAAAGCATTTCATTTGCTTAAATCAGGCCCACCAAATTATAGAAAGATCATCAAGATGTAGGAGAGTGGCATATGCTAATTTACAGATAGAGGCCATGCCTCACAGTTAGACTACATAGAAGAGGATGTACAGTGTTATTGCTGGCAAAGAAGATGGCATGTCCTCTCTTCTAGCACCTTCTAGCAGTGGTTGCACTGGCTCACCTTATTATTTCATATTGGTACCAACATTTTGAAAAAAAAAATCTTTCAAAACAGCGAGAGCTATGTTATTGATCGGGCAATTGGGCATTTAATGTCACAGTCCCTAATGATGATGTCAAGGGAGTACGACCGAGCTTAACATTGAAGGAAGAAATGGTATTAAACTGTTATGTACCACTTTGTTTATGAAGAATACTTCAATCTCTTCAAACATGTGATATAGCAGAAATTGCATTTTATTTGTAGCGGTGCGTTATAATCACATGTGTTGAGTGAACCCACATGTAATCCTTTGTTGTATTGACGTGAAGTGTTAGAATTTCGAAATGTAATAACATGAAACATAATGTGTTTAGGCCATTAAGTAATAACATTAACGTAGGAAAGTAAATGTAACTAGCAGAAAACATTAAGGTGAAGAACTCGTGTTATGCAACTGACAACTATGCATTCATTAAAAGCGTTTATTAATTGCTTCATTTTATACTTAGGTAATGTATTAATTGAATGTGCCTTATTTCCTATGCAATTTTGTGAACCTGATATGTCAATTCTCTTGTTTGCCGAATCTTGAAATGCATTTCCCTGAAAGCTCTCGCTTTAGAATTAATAGCTGAATTTATGTATGCTATGGAATTCGTTTTTTCTCACATTTGTGTTGCAGGTGGCAGAAGCGCTCTTGTTAGTTAGAATAATGTCTTTGTGTTATTAGTTAGGAAAGGAGAGAAGAAGATACATCGTAAGCTCAAGCCCATAAGGAAAATGGTTGTGTTTTCGCACCGGAGAAGGCCTGGGAATCAAGGTCAACATGTTGCAGTTCAAGAACGCCCCTATACCGTTGAAAACTACCTTTGCGATCGTGTTCAGACCAGATGGCGTGACCTGCAAGGAATCTTGGGAAAAATACCTGTAATAATGTGATGTTAGAGTAGGGAAAGTGCCCACTTCTTCTCTGCCTTCAGAGAGAGAGCGTCTCAGAACAAGCTCTGTCTCTGTAGCTTTATGCTACATGACCCAATATTGTGGGAAGACTTCTTTGGGAGACTCCACAGACTGACACCTATTATTTCTTGTCCCAGAAGACGCTTAGGTAGGGATGTATTTGAAGTGTTGGAGAAGAGATAGATTAATGCTTTATCTTCATCAACCCTCGATGCAAGGAAACTTGGACTCATACTTTCTGATCCTCTTCATCCTGTTTCTTGAATTTGTTGTTTTGTTTATGTTGCACCGCTTAAACTTGATACACAGGTTTGGCTTTATGCTGATTCCGATGTATTTCTACACTCTCATTTTGAGGTGTCTCTATGTTCAGCCTTTTTATGCTTTGAAATAAATTAACTGACCATATGTAGTAGTCCGTGGTTATTAAGTGTCAGTAGAATTTTCTGTTGAATTGACTAGTGATATTAACAACTTTTCTCCCCTCTACGCTTACATGCTGCTAAAAAGGACCATTGGATCATGATTCTAGAATAGGTTCAGAGCTTATGGGCCCGCCCCTTTCAGTTGGTAGCAGAGTGGATGGTTAGCACATGAAGCAAGGGGAGAATCCAAAACTAGAAAAGAGGGAACATTGAACCCTAAAGTCCCAAAATATATCCCAATGAAGGAGAACGGAGAGCACCGGAATCTGGAAGAGACCAACGGAGTTTAATGGTGGGACGAGATCAGCAGCGGACAGAGGAGTGAGTATCAATAGGGTGTATGTTGTGTGTTAGATTGTGGGAATACATTTATTGTGTGATGTCTGGTGGAGTTGGTGTGAGAGTCAAGTGAATGCGGTTTAGGGCCAGACCTGGTCCAAGGATTGAGATTTGAGTTTCAAGTCTCGAAGTGGCCTGAGATCCTGGGATATATTAAATGGTATAGAAGACACCAAGATTGATTGTCTGACCAAAGAATTGAGGAGTTGTCATGAGAGGTCATTGGCAGTTTCACCTAAGACAGGGAACTTTGAGTGACTGGGATGCATGGGAACCGTTTAGTGGACCTTTGTGTACAGAGGTGAGTTACCCTGATTCAGGTGACCAGCGCAGGTCGAGGGTCACTATGTGAATGTTCTTGGGTGATTGAATTCTATTGATCTTTTAGATGGCAGACAATTACGGAGTTTAAGATGATTGTGTGAGTGAATGTGTACAGAGAAATTGTAAAGAAGGGTGAGCCGCTGCAAGGAGCGAAGGTGACGTCAGAGTGTGCCATGCTGCGATAGGTCAGTTGGTGTAACGCCGTGCTAGCATTGGTTGTTAGTCACCAGGAAGTTGAGGTTGGAAAATACTGTCCGTCGTAATCTTTGAATTACAAACTGCAATTCGATCATGCGTTGTTTTAGAGTGTTGCAAGATCTTTTCAGGGGTGATCAAGGGGTTGTTACTCGAGTGGGTGAAGAAGCGTCACCCGAGGATACTCCAGCACACTATATGGAGACAACAAGTTGGCTCCATAGTATAATTTGGCTTCAAAATTGGCACATAATCACTGAAAAGGAGGGTGAATCATCATTTACACGTTTTGGTTAGTTTTGGTTGGATGTATTACACCAGTTGAGAGGAGTGATGTTTGCAATGTGACCTTTGCCTAGACCAACACAGTTTGAGGCATTAGACGCATGGATGCGTGCAGCACATGCAAAAAAAAGGGAAATATATCAAGGGAAGATGAAGAACGCTTTGAGGGCATGTCAGGAGGCACAATGGGATGCACAGCTTAATAGATGGAAAGTGGATAACATTGAGGGAAATAGGTTGTACCCAATGCTGGGAGGAGAGGGAGACTCTCACAATCGGAATAAAAGGGAAAATGGAAATGATGGGAGTGATACTGATGACAGCTTGTTGGATGGTATGTTATCTGAGCGTCCTCCACCTTACAATCCACACTCAGAGGAGGGAAGGCGAGAGTTGGTGAATACAGTGAATGTGGAAAGTGTGGCAGCATCTCAAACAGGTGTTGGTACAGGAGTTGTGTGTAGTATATCCGCAGGAGTAGGGGGGACAGGAGTGTCCGCTTAGGAGGTATGGAACAAAACAGAGTTAGTGCTGTTTCGCGGTTACCGTAAGCTCTTACAGTACTGGTCACCATTGGTCCTGTTGTTCCTGTGTATGACCCGAGCTCAGTGGGAAACCTTAGTCAGTGACAGTCCTTTCAGGTGGAAGGAACTGGAGTGGGAAGGTCAGCGAACACAAGTGGAAATCGCCCATCTCTAGTGCCTGTGGAATCTAGTACCCCTTTACCAGCTACTGCCAATCCTTCGGGAATATGCATTGGTTCCAGTACTTTAAGATCCATAACCATGGCAAGCACTAGTTCAGATTTGAGGATGTGGAACACATCAGTGAGAGGACCAGTGGGTGCAACTTCAGAAACAAGTGCAAGTCAGGGAGTTGCTGGAAATCAACATGTCCTAGATGTTGCAGACTTAGAGACTTGGCTGAGAGATCACAATAACAGCAAGGAAGGTCAGAACAGTAAATCAAGTCAAGGAACCATCAAGGATGCAGTAAAGGCGAAGCTATTGGATGTGGTAAGGTTGAAGGCTGAGGTAAACAAGATCATCAGTTGGAATTTACCTTTGGAAAAAATAGAGACCTATGAGCCAGATGACCTGTTGTTTATAGCGAAGGATGTCACCCACAAGGCGAGATGAGCACATGAGAAGTTGTCAGAACTAGCTCAGAGGTACGAAATAGACTTGTCTCAAACGAAAATGTTACAGGGGAATCATAGGCTTAACTATAGTGACCAGGAGCTAGAGGAAAAGAGAGTGATGGAATTAAAAACGCATATCCGAGAGTTGGTCATAGGAATACGGGTTTGTAGTATGCTGGATAAGTGGGAGGAAAGGTGGTCTCAGAAGAAGAGTGCAAGAAAAGTGACAGCGGAAACACCACCTCCAGGAGGGGGAACACCTGGAGTTGAGGCATATCTGTTACGGGAGGTGCCTAGTGGAGAGTACGTGCATGTCCCTTGGAGAAGAGGTGACTTAGCTGCATTCACAAATGATTTCCCTAGGTTGAGGGAGAAACCTGCTGAATAGTACAAGCAAGTCGATCGCTTTGTCAAAATCTCGAAAGTGTTGTGGATTGACTTAAATACTCTGTTTGAAATTGTGGTTCCTAGGGATCTATGGTCTGCATGCAAAATAGCTATTGAATGGCCTGCTGCTGAGCCAGAGAGGGATCCTGTAACTCAAGGTCCTTCGCCCTTGGTTATGAAGAAGTATGAGCAGGTGATCACATGGTTGCAGTCCAAAATAGCCCCTCGAGACATCGATTGGGTTAAGATAGATTGAACGACCCTAAAGAGTCAGTGCATGTTTATTAAGAGAGGCTCTTCAAGTCTTTAAGGAATACAGTGGGTTGGACACACTTAACCCTAAAGACGTGGGCCAATTCGTCTCAAAATTTGTGACAGGACTGAGGCCGGAAATCAGCCTCACGATCCAGCAACATTTGATCTGCTGGCAAAATAAGTCAGTGGCCAAAATTCTACGGTATGCCAGGTATTGCAGTGTTGAGGCGGATTAGGAGGATGAATGAGAAGTTAATGTCGGTTCAAATGCAAACTGTACAGAAGGGAGAGCAGGTGCAGGCAACCGGAGGAACAATCAAGGGAATGTCCAAGGAGGTGTTCAGGGTACATCAGGTCCAGTGAGAAAGGGGAGAGGAAGAGGTATACCCGTAGATCCTAAAACAGGGATAGATGTTGCCACGCTGAAAAAGACCACTGCCTGTCATTTTTGTCATAAGATTAAGCATTGGAAGAGTGAATGCCGCTTAATTCCGGCGAATCAGGTACAAGCGGGAGAACTCGTGCAAGTGACAGATGTGGTGAATCAGTTACCGACGATGACAAGGCCGAGATCTCTCAATGCAGGGGGGAATCAGAACCAGTTAGTGCAAGTGCCCCAACCTACAAGAATCTCACAGGGCAATCGAACGTACCATCAGATGCCCTTTATAGAAGCGCTAGATGGATTTGATCAGGACTCGTCCTTATGATGGTGCCTGAGGGTGGAGGAAGACTGTACACTTGGCGCAGTCTTAGAGGTAGACCAGAATGGACCATAAGTAGAGCAGACGAAGATGGTCATCCCATTACATTCTTGATTGATACAGGTGCTACCCGTTCTACTGTGAGATCGGCAGTAGACCCAAACCTACCCCTCTCGGGAAAATCAATCAAAGTTGTAGGAGTTGTTAACAAAAGAATGACAAACCCTTTGATGGATGAGGTGCCGGTGAAAATCGGAACCTTTCAGGATCATCACCAGTTTGTGGTGTGTGATTCAAGTCCAGTCTGTTTACTAGGACGTGACCTCTTGTGCAAATTGAATTGTACCATCTATTGTACACCGAAGGGAATTAAGTTGCAGACTAATGATAAGGACATCACTTTCAAGTTGGTGAATCAAAATCATTGTGTGGCCATGTTCTCTTAATTGACATTTGAGGACATGCAGCTGGACTTGAGATACACCAGCTCACCAGTGGTATGGGACTTCACAGGAGAGGAAATCGGACTGATTCGAGAAGTGGAGCCAGTCCGCATACAGATCAAGCCTAATGCAGAATTCCCGAGAACGCATCAGTACAACCTGACCCCAGAAACAGTGGCAGGGATTACACCTGTGATTGAGTCCATGATTGCGCAGGGCATATTGAAGGAGATCATAGGAAGCCCATGCAATTCGCCCATCATGGGATTGCAGAAACCGAGCGGAAAGTATCACATAGTTCAGGACCTTAGGAAGGTGAATAATATCGTGATTCCATGTTGTCCTGTGGTACCGAATCCATCTGTGATCCTATTCCAGATTCCTTGTGAATCTGTCTGGTTCACAGTGATTGATCTCTGTCAGGCATGTTTCTCCATTCCTTTGCATGAGGAAAGCCAATTTTTATTTGCTTTCCGTCTGGAACATCGTGTCTTAACATGGTGTTGCATCCCTCAAGGGTATACTGAAGGTCCATCCATCTTCAATCAGGTCTTGAAGAAGAACCTTGAGAGCTTGGTTTTGCCCCCAAACTCAGTGCTAGTCCAGTACATTGATGAGCTCTTCATTGCATTTGAAACACGGGAAGGTTGCAGGGACGATACTATCACCTTACTGAACCATCTGGCTGACAATGGGCATAAGGTGTCTCCGAGCAAACTTCAGTACTGTTGGACTGAAGTTCAGTACTTGGGTCATCAAATTGAGAAAGGCAAGAGGAAGGTGTCACCAGAACGAGTGGAGGCGATCATGAAAATGAATCCGCCTACTACCCAGAAAGAGGTCAGGATGTTTTTGGGAATGGTTGGCTACTGCTGACAATGTATTCTGAATTTCTCTTTGATGGCAAAGCCTTTGCAGATGCTGACCCACAAAGATGTGAGTGATCCGGTACCTTGGGATAACGACTGCTTACTTTCCTTCTTGGAGCTGAGAGAGTGCCTCTGTCGCGCTCCAGCTTTAGGAATGCCTGATTACAACAAAGCGTTTTTGCTGTTCCTCCCACGAAAAGGAAGGTTGTGGTCTTTCTGTACTCACCCAGACACATGGAGGTGCCAGTAGACCAGTGGCTTGTTTCTCAGCTGCATTAGATCCTGTGGCTTCAGCGTTGCCCGGATGTCTCAAATATGTTGCTGGAACAGATGTTAGTATCGAACGATGTGAAAGCATTGTGATGGGCCATCCACTTACTGTGTACGTACCACACTCAGTTGAGCTCCTGATGACGAGAACCAAAACACAGCATTTGATTAATAACAGGTTGACAAGATACGAACAGGTGTTGCTTAAATAAATAAATCAAATAAACTGGTATTTTTAAAGCGCAAACTACTCACCCCTAATGGTCTCAAGGCGCTGGGGGCCGTCAGGGAGATTAAGTGGGCTATTGCCCAGAGTCACATGGTGCTGAGCCGAGCTGCCACCGATGGCGGGGATCAAACTGTGAACCCTGAGTTCCGGAGTCTGCTGCTCTAGTCGCTGCGCCACACCTCTCCCATTGCTTGCAGCAGAGAATGTGACTCTGAAGCGCTGTTCTGTGTTAAATTCAGCTACCTTGTTACCTGTTCCAAATACTGATGGGGAAGATTGTGAAGACCATGACTGTCTGGACGTTACTGAGCTTTGCACCAAGCTGAGATCTGGCATTGTCGATGAACCATTGTCTGATCCCGATCAAGTCCTTTTTGTTGATGGTTCATGACTAAGGGACAATGAAGGCAATCTGAGGGCAGCACTTGCTGTTTGTATCATCTCTGGAGTTGTGGAAGCTTCTTGTTTACAAGGAGTACACTCTGCACAAGCAACCGAAATAGTTGCTTTGAGCTGTGCATGTCTTGCCTCTGAACAGATCCGAGTCAACATCTATACTGATAGCAGTACAATTTCGGTGTGGTTCATGACTTCGTACAGCTATGTTTGCAGAGAGGGTTCCTAACATCATCAGTCTCTCCCATTAGGAATGGGGAATATGTGAAACAATTGTTGGAAGCATTGCATTTACCAAAGGAAGTGGCGGTCGTAAAGTGCGCTACCCATGGAAAGCGAGATGATTTTGTCACAATGAGAAACTGCTACGCGCATGAAGTTGCTCACTTTTGTGCTACACTCGCATGCATCTTTAATGGGGAATATGTTGGCGAGAGTACAGAGAAGACCGAACTCAGCATGATGCTAGCTCTTGCAGACACATGGGATGAAGTTAGGCATTTGCAAATGGAAGCAACAGATCAGGAACACGCGGGTTGGATCAGAGCAGGTTGTGAGAAAGGAGAGAGTGACTTATGGGTTTCAACTGATGGTAGGGCAGTGATACAGTAATGTTTGCTGAATCCAGTGGAAAGGCAGATTCATGGAGCAGCTCACATAGAAAGAGATGCAATGGTGAGATTGTTCAGGCAGACTTGGTTTAATCTGAGGTTTCAAGTGATTGCAGAAGCAGTGTGTCATTGGTGTGGTATGTGTCAACAGATGAATGCTGGGACTAAAACTGTTGTTGCCTTGAGCCACATCGGAAAGTCAGGGGATCCATTCCATTGGATCCAATCGGTCTTTGTTGAGATGCCTATATGTAATGGATTGAGATACATTTTGGTTGTGGTGTGCATCTTTTCCCAGTGGGTGGAAGCTTATCTAACTGGAAGGTGTGACAGTCTCACAGTAGCAAAGTAATTGTTGAGGGAGCTTATACCTTGTTTTAGATTTCCAATTACATCGGAGTCAGATAGAGGAACTCACTCCCACAGTGAGATCATGAAGCTGTTGTGTACTGCCTTGAGTGTGGATCAGAGACTGCATTGTAGTTACAGGCCAGTGGCCAGAGGCATCAGGCATTGTGCAGCAGATCAATAGGACTTTAAAGGCGAGGCTGGCAAAAGCGTGTGCTTCGACATCTATGAAATCGCCTGATGTGTTGCCCTTGGTCCTAATGAGCTTGTGCAGCATTCCTGACAGGACAACTGGGCTATCTCCGCACGAAATCCTGATGGGAAGGACGATGCGCTTACCTGCAGTGCCACATCTCTGATGATTTGATCCTTGACTACTGTGAAGGATTGTCTGATGTGGTTCATACTGTGTCTCATCAGGTTGGAGCGACAACTGCACCGACATCGAAAGACCTCTGCCTGCCATGACCCGAGCCCTGGGGGACTGGGTGCTCGTCTGAAAGCATGTAAGGAAGAATGTCTTGACTCACTGTGCCGTGGACCATATCAGGTGACATTGGTGAAGAATACTGCTGTGAAGTGTGGAGGAGTGCAGAACTGGATCCAAGCTTCCCATACCCGATGAGTCACAGGGCCCTCCGATGAAACAGCTCCTCTCCCAGAAGTAGTTCCAGACGTGATTGGAAGGCCACCAGAGAGGGCAAGCCAAGCTGTGGGGATTCCTGAAGAGGCTGGATACCCACCAGGTCAGGCTGAGAGGGGTCAAGCTACACAAGACCCAGGTATAGACTCTGAGGGAGACGGTAACGTTGGGAGTGGTATAGAGTCTGACTCAGCAGAAGAGACTGGTGCGGAACTTGGTCGTGTGCAGTCAAGGAGGAAAGAGGAAACAAAGGAAACGTGGCCTGTAAGACGGTGCAGAGACAGAATATCAAGTACAAAATATCGAGTTGCATAAATATCGAGTTGTTAATATCGTGGGTCAGAAATATCGACAGCAAGAATATCATGGTCAAGAATATCGACTTAAGGTAAGTAATATTGATTTAAAAAATATCGAAGTGTTTAATATCGTTTGCAAAAATATCGTTGTTAAAAATATCATTTTTTTTATTGTTATGTATTATGTATATATTTTATATGTATGTGATGTATGTTTTTTTGTATAAGAATTGTTTGTATTTTTAATATATGTGTTAAATTTTTAGTAGTTATTAATTTTTTTAAAGTTGAATTTCGCTCTTTTAGTTCCATATCGGGTTGTGGGTTCATAGGGGAATAGGGTGGGAAGTAATTTAATTATATTACATGTATTGATTAATTTTTATTTATTAATATTTGTTTAATTGAGATGTTATAGTGTTAAATGTATAAAGTAATTTATTATTAGTTAATAATTGGTTGTTAATTAATTTTAATTAATTAATTTGTAATTAATTATGGTAATTGTGTAATTAATTTTAGATGTGTGTTGTGGTGTTTATAGGAGTAAAGAGTGGGAAGTAATTTGTGTTTAATTAATTATATATAGTTGTTAATTAATGTTAATTATTTGATATTTATTTTTGGTAAATGTTTTTTTTGTGTGTTGTTTTTACTTTTAAAGGGGTAAAGGGTGGGTATTAAATACATTTTAATTATTTAATTATTAGTTGTTGATAGTAATAGTTTTTAATTTTAAAATAATTTTTAATTGTGTTTTATTATTTTATAGTTTAATTTAGGTGTGTGTTGTGGATATTTTAGTGTTAAAGTGTGTGTAGTCAATTAATGTTTTTGTTTTTTATTAATTATATTTTTTAATTCATTATTAATTATGTTAAAAATGTTGAACTGTTTTGTTATTGGTGTGGTGTTATAGGGTAGGAAATGAAATAAAAACATTTATTTTTTAATTAATTTTTTGTTTGTAAATATTTTCTAGTTTAAAAGAATAATTTTTTTGTAAATGTATTTATTATTTTATTTTCTATATTATTTGTAGGTTTTTGTTATATATAATTAGTATTATAATATGTGTTATTTTTATATGTTTAGTATTTTTAAAAAAAAATTGTTTATTAATTTTTTTTTCATTTTTAATATATATATATATATTTTCTAAGTGTTTGAGTGTGAATAGTAATTGTTTTTCTCGCTATCCAACACTTTCCCTACTGTTCCATTCACTGGAGTGGGAATAGTAATTTTTACCCCTCCGCTCTCCTGCACTTTTCCTACTGTTGCACTCACTGGAGTTGGAATAGTAATTTTTACCTCTCTGCTATCCAACATTTTCCCTACTGTTGCACTCTCTGGAGTGGGAATAGTAATTGTTACCCCTCCGCTATCCAACACTTTCCGTACTGTTGCACTCACTGAAGTGGGAATTTTTTTTTACCCCTCCGCTATCCAACACTTATCCTACTGTTGCATTCAGTGGAGTGGGAATACTAATTATTACCCCTCCGCTATCTAACATTTTCCCTACTGTTGCACTCTTTGGAGTGGGAATAGTAATTTTTGCCCCTCTGCTATCCAACACTTTCCCTACTGTTGCACTCACTGGAGTGGAAATAGTAAATTTTACCCCTCTGCTATCCAACACTTTTCCTACTGTTATAGTAATTTTTACTCCTCCGCTATCCAGCACTTTCCCTACTGTTGTACTCACTGGAGTGGGTATAGTAATTTTTACCTCTCTGCTATCCAACACTTATCCTACTGTTGCACTCATTGGAGTGGGAATAGTAATTTTTGCCCCTCCGCTATCCAACACTTTCCCTACTGTTGCTCTTACTGTAGTTGGAATAGCAATTTTTACCCCTCCGCTATCCAGCACTTTCCCTACCTTTGCACTCACTGGAGTGGGAATAGTAATTTTTACCCCTCCACTATCCAATACTTTCCTTACTGTTGCACTCACTGGAGTGGGAAAAGTAATTTTTACCCCTCCGCTATCCAACACTTTCCCTACTGCTGCACTGTTTGGAGTGGGAATAGTAATTTTTACACCTCCGCTATCCAACACTTTCCCTACCGTTTATCTTACTGGAGTGGGAATAGTAATTTTTACCCCTCTGCTATCCAACACTTTCCCTACTGTTGCACTCACTGGAGTGGGAATAGTAATTTTTCTTCTCCGCTATCCAACACTTTCCCTACTGTTGCTCTCACTGAAGTGGGAATAGTATTTTTACCCCTCCTCTATCCAACACTTTCCCTCCTGTTGCACTGTTTGGAGTGGGAATAGTAATTTTTACCCCTCTGCTATCCAACACTTTCCCTACTGTTGCACTCACTAGAGTTGGAATAGTAAATTTAATTATTTTGCTATCCAACACTTTTCCTACTGTTGCACTGATTGTATTGGGCAATTTAAGTTTAAATATTTATTCATAGTTTATTCTAGAATTTTTAAAAAAATATTTTAAATTATTTATATATATATATATTTTTTATTTTTATAAAATTTTAAAGTTTTAAAATAAATTAAAGATAATAGTTTATTAATTATTGTAAAGTAAATATATATGTATAATTATTATGTTTGTCTGTTTATCTATTTTTAATTAAGTTTATTTGTAATATTTTGTAAAAATGTATATTGAATGTAATTTATTTTGTTAAAATTAATAATATTTAATATATATTATTTTATTTTATATATATATATATAAATCTAAATTTTTTACATCTATATTTTTTACATCGATATTTTTGGTTCGATATTTTTGTACTTACCTGTTTAAGTATAGGAGTCGATATTTTTGTTGTCTATATTTTTTACTCAATATTTTTTACATCGATATTTTTTACATCGATGTTGTGTCAGTGAACCCTTTGAGAGAGAAAAAAAAGAACTTGAGGCTTGCATCAGAGAAAGAAATTGCACCAATAAGTGAATCATCTGAGTCCGATCTGAGTGAGTCCAAACAAGTCTCAGGAAGTGTAAGGAGATCAAGGAGAACAAGAGTGCTGTGTCAGAGATACTTCTCTCCAGAGTGGCCATATCTAGCTATCAATGCTGGGGAGAGTGAGGCCCGAGATTGTCGAGATCCTGCTGAGAGTTCCTGGAATAGAGGCTAATGCAATCCTGTGATTGACTGTGCTTTATCCAACAAGGTTGAATGGGTTACGGACCCTAACTCTAGAAGACATTGAATTCCCGAGCATTGAAAATCAACTTCCTCCTCTGGGGATTGCAGCATTCAGAGCAGCTCTGTTACCGTGAGCCATTGAGGAGATTGGCTCTGATCTCATAAGGGATGTAAATTGAACTTTTGAATTGTAAATAAAAATTGCTTAAAAGAAGATAACCTAGGCCCGAGTGGAAGAAGAATAAAAATAGGGGCTTTCATTTAGAAGAAGAAAGAGGGCTAAGGGTGTCTTCCAAGCTGTGTAAATATGATGCCAAAGACTGTTATAAGAATTTTTTTTAAGGCCCAAAAAGAAGTTGCTCAAAGACTTTGGGGCCGATTCCGATTCGGGCCGGAAATCTCTCCGACCGAGCCGGACCCAGAGAGATTTCCGACCGAATCGGACCCATGCAGCCCGACCGAACGAGTACGATGCGCACGTATGCCATCGGACTCGAGTCGGTCGGACTCGCATTGAAGTCAATGGGAGCCTGTCGTACAACGCGTACGCGGGCTCCCATTGACTCAATGGGTGCGAGGCGGACAAGGGCGCCCCCTACAGCGTGTACGCGGCGAAGCGACTCGCGCCGTACCTGCACAGGTAGGGGGGACCCATGGGTCCCCCCTGTGTGCGACTCGCGTGGCTATGTGTACAGGGGGGTCCGACATGGACCCCCAAAGTACGGCTCCGACTGCTCTTTGGAGCCGGAGTGCGCGGCTCGGTCGGACTGCTCGCGGCGCGCATCGTACTTACCCAGCCGGGGAACGTCTCTATTGCGCAGTGCGAGTCGAGTCCGAGCGAGTCGGTCGGTGCGGTTCGACCCGGGAACGAGTCGGTCGGAGCGGTCGGGACGCCCGGACGAGTCGGTCGGCGAATTCGCATCGTACTCGCTCACCCGGACGCGCGTACGAATCGGTCGGGAAATAGGGCTTTGAATCGGATCCGGATAAGCCGAATCCGATTCGGAGCCCTACCCGCCGAGATCGGAATCGGCCCCATAGTTGCCAGTACATAAGAGGCGGAGAAAAAATGACTCTGTGTGTTGATCCTCTTACAGCCAAAACCAAAGCCACTTTGAAAATGGAGTCGGGAAATTCGAATTGTAGGCATAAATGTATTATAGGTACACTTATTGTAGGAGTAATCATAGTTATAGCTGTAGTCATCATCATCAAATAACTTTATTCGGGTATTTGTTCAAAAACCATCAAAGTGTACAAAAAGTAAAAACATTTATCTATTTACAGTCTAAAAATATAAAAACGGGTACATTTCCAAATCACAAATAGAAATCACAAGTAAAAAGAGAGCTATAGGAATGATCAGCCAAACATACATCAGAATACACGAAAAAAACAACTGTAGTACAGGCTTCCTACTGGGTGCCATACTGCTTGCAAATTCATTAAAAGGAGGAAGCGTTCCTTCAGTACGCAATACATAAAATACATATACAACATAAGACAGTTAATATTGCAGTGCAAGCTATGATAAAAGCTTCTGTCGGATTAACCAGAAGGCAAATAAAAAGCGGCTAACAGCCAAAACCATCGGCCCAGAAACGTCCGCTTTTAGAATTCTATACGCAATCTGATGCTGCCTAGCTCCTAAGTTCAGGCAAATTGGTCTTATCCACCTCCTACGTATCTGTTGATATCTAGGACAAAAATCAAAACATGTTCTTCAGTTTCTTTAACTTCAGTACAGGCAGTACAGGAATCTAATAATAAACCAACCGCCTCCTTTCCAGGAAATTTTAGGAGCAGATTGCCGTATCTGAATCTAACATATAAACTTTTAGCAAGAGGGGGCGAGATTTGGTCCAGAAAGGGTTCGAATTGTGAGCATGATTATAAAGCTAAAAATTTAGATGTTAACTGACCACTAGTTAAATTATTAATATAGTGATCTCCCACCACCTCCCAGTATCTGACTTTTAATCTCAGTAAATCACCTCTTGTAGCCCTATCTGGATGTTCCCACAGATCCAACATATTCATTGACTTGCACCAATCTGCGATATGTTTAAACCATCGTAGTTTTTGCACCACTAATCATCATAACCTCCCGTAGAGAGTTTCGATAATCAATAAGTTGGGGGGTTATCCATAGACACAACCAGTAGATTAAGGGTTTTAGGGCAGCCAAATCACCAATTCTCTTCAACCCGAGATCGTAAAAAAGGGGAATTAGAGGAGTTGTGATAGGTACCAAAATGAGGTACCTAACAAAGATGTTTTCGCAAATCGTTAACTTATTAACAGTAGTATAGCCCCAGATCTCGGCTCCCTACAGGGCTCCGCTTTGGGCTTTTGCACGATAGATTTCCAATGCTGGGGATAGGGGTTGGGTGTAAGATTGTTTGTGGAATCTTAGTATAGATTTAGATCTTTGACATAGGGTTAGGTAGCTCTTGTTTAACTGGTATTCCCAATTGAGTGACTCATTCAGACCTATGCCTAGGTAATCAAAGTTTTTTACCCGTTCGAGGGGTTCGCATGTAATCTTGATCTCCCGTAGGCCTCCCCGTACTTTCCCAAACACCATATATTTTGTCTTGGAGGTGTTAAGTTCCAATCTCCTGTCCCTGCAAAATTCAAAAAATCTATCCAATAAGATTTGCAAACTCATAGGTGTTGTAGATATTAATAGGGAGTCGTCTGCGAAAAGCAGGATAGGGACTTTCTCACCGTTCAAGGAGGGTGCATCATTCCTACAGCCCATTAAACGACTCGCCACATCATTAATGAACAGAGAAAACAACGTGGGGCGAGAACACACCCCTGTCGCACCCCTTGCTGTATCGGTATCTTCTCTGTGAGTTCACCATTTTTCCCCATCTGACCTGGGCGTAATTATCCATGTGGAGTCTGGCTAGCACTGTTACCAAATCCGCTGGAGCACCTAGGTCGAGCATGGTCTTCCATAACAAGTCACGCGGTACTAGATCAAACGCAGCTTGCAGATCCACAAATGCTACATAGAGCTTCTGTTTCCTGAGTAGCACATATTTCCATGTTAATAAAGTGAATCTGAAAGCTTGGTCGCACGTGCTTATTTTGGAACGAAATCCCGCCTGGTATGTGGACAATATCATGTGATCGTCCATCCAGCCTTGAAGTTTATCTAAAACTTGCCTAGCAAAAATCTTTTGTAGATTGTCTATGAGGCTGATGGGTCTATAATTGGAGGGGATAGCGACATCGCCCTTTTTGTAGATGGTAATTATCTCGGCTCCCCTCCAGGTTTCTGGAATATCCCCACCAGCCACTATGCAGTTAGACAAGAGATTTATGTACGGGGCCCATATCATAGGTTCTGATTTGTACAAATCACCCGGTATCAAGTCAGGGCCAGGGGCTTTACCTGCCTTTAATCTACTGATCGCTGACAGGGTGTCTTCTAGGCTGAAAGCCAATGCTGTGTTATTTGTATTCACCACAGGGGCAATAATTACTGGATTTTGTTCCACCCTGGGAGTATTTAAACTGCCCTGATCCTCCGTTCTGGAATATAGTTTTGAAAAATGGTCCACCCAAGTCTCCGGCTGAATATGATAACTAACAGTGGAAACATTCTCCAAGCTCCCCTTTGAGACGATATGCCAAAAAAGGCGACTATCTCTGCATTGAGCAGCTAGGACCAGATCTTGCCAATTTTTGTCAGCAAAGTCTCGCTTTGCTTTACTTAGCGCTGCTTTATAACTGTTACGAGCCAAGATTACTTCGGCTCTAGAGCGCTCTCTAACTGCTAATTGCAGAACCTTCTTGGCTCTCTTACATTCGTTATTGAACCACTTATTTTCCCCTATGCTGGCAGGCCTTCTACCAGAACTATTTTTGGTAAAAACAGTTTGTAAATCTTCAAAAAACTTGTGGTGCACCGATTCAATATGCATTAGTTCGGGGGGTTGTATACTTCCCACACTACTGCACAGGTCAGTTAAAAACAATACAAAAAGCTTATATATTCTAATGTATAAGTCCTGATCAGCTAGGACTTTGGGCCAAGTAACTCTTCTGCGGTTATTACGGTTATTAGTTACATGCGGCTCTTCATTTTTAGAGCTATGACTTGAGAAATTCCTATCCAGATCCGTGCCCCTCATTTTTAATGATAAAGAATTATGATCGCTGTCGGCCCTTTGTTCAATAATCATATCTTCTACTAATGACCACACTCTTACGTCAACAAAAATATAATCAATAATACTTCTATAGGCACGCCTTTTAAAAGTGGCCTGTCTTCCTAAATCAGATGCAGTTCTGCCATTACAAGCCCTCAGGCTCCTACCTGAGATTAAAGAAGCAATCTGCAAGGAGACATTTGATAGACGTTGGCCATATTCGCCAGCAACCTGATTAGGAATACCCCATAGCTCATCCTCTTCCTCGAGCAAAGTGCTCAGTAGGAAAGAGGGTTCGAATGCAGCATTAAAATCCCCTGCAACTATAATTTTTGAGTTAGATTGATGTACTCCCACCAAATCATCTAGCAGTGAAAGTGCAGGAGATTCGCTGATATATGATTCTGACCTAGCATAAACATTAAACAAGGTCAAAATTAAACCGGTCCGGAAGACAAGCTGGATCCCCATAACATCTTGTGAATTAATTAATAATTGCTTATACTTGCAGGCTAAGGTGTTTTTTACAAGAATTAGCTGCCCACCGCTGGCCCTACCCATTGTTTTGGGCGGGTTAGCTTCCACACTATAAGTGGTATAGCCGTTTATATGCACCCTATCTACGGCCCAGGTCTCTTGAAAGACACAGATATCATTTTTCCCTATGTAGGAGAACCATTCTGGATCTAAAAGTTTAGAATGAATCCCCGCCAGGTTCCAGGATATTAATGTTAGACTGTTATTTACCTCACTTTTAGCTATGGGTACACACCCATGGGTATCTGCACTACATGGAAGATCATTATCACTGATTGAGTCAATCGGGCATGGTATACGATGATGTTGCAACGAGGCCGTAATCATAGCTGTACTATCAGTATTGTTAGTTAACACATCGGTATTTGCAGTCAAGTGCAGGTTACTTATGACTAGTTCAGCAATATGACTACTACCCTGGGGCCCAAAGATTGATTCATTATCGATGCTCGAATGATCTATGATAAATGCATTGGAATCGGTGTTCCAATTATGCCTTAGCCCTGTGTAAAGGCTGCCAGTGATACATTTCTCAGGGAATTCCCTTACAATTATCCTGTGAGAGGACTCGGGATCAGGGATCTCCTGAACTTCCAAACGATCATTAAATGTTGTTACAATCATGTTGTCCCTTATAATGCCTACATCCACGGCTGATCCTCCATTTAATGAGGACAGTCAATCATTGTCATCTAAGGGGTTGAAAACGTCATAGTAATTATTCACAGGGATGGCATATCTATGCTGTCGCCGCCCCCCCTCTGGGTTCTCCCCTAGTGAAGACTGTGTAAGGCCGTGTGGTTTGTAAAAGTAACCAAGAGGTAGGACGCTAATCCCCATTTTCTCTATAAACCAGGTAGTATTGCTTGAACCAAATCTGGTGACCCAAATGATAGCACTACACAGTCACCTTCTAAAGATTTTTTTGATCTCCCTATCCAACTGACCCGTCTCACCATTTTAAACTCTGTGAAAAGGAAATTTATAGACGTGTCCTTATGCTTATCTCGTGAAGTGATTTATTTTTCAGAGTGGTCCAATCTTCCATTGCTCCAAATGGCAGTGTAGGGACATTAGCCAACACTATAGTGTAGGGTGTTGCTTCTGGGGGTAGATGTAATATATTAGCACCTGTTGTTTCTCTCACTGGCTTATTATGTTGTCCTTGGCTGCTTTGTAGCTGTGCTTCCTCCTATGTGCATAATTAAGCCTATTAGAGGGTGGTGCTTTTTGAATATTCAACAGCCGATCTTGGATGGTACTTTGAGTGTGTACTGTATCATTTGGCCTCCCCGTTGCTACCCTGTTGCTGTTGTTGGGTTGAGAAACCAATGGGACAGCATGGGGTGCTAACACTAGGCCAGGATCGAGGGTGCTGGGCTGATCGTTTGGACAGCTATTGAGCCTATTAGGCTGGGTGATCTTAGTGCTACAATGACATGTATTAGCCTGGTGTGGCTGTGGAGGCTGAGTGCTCTTGTGGCTTTGCTGACTCTACTGGCTCTGCTGATTTGTATACACAATGCTTGCGAGCTTTTCTAATTTGTCTATGCTCGCTTCCAATCTGGATAGTTTTTGTGTCAGCGGGTTCAATAAAGCTGATACAACCTCACCCATTTTAGTCCAGAACTCCCCGCTGTCATTAATCTGCAGGGGAGGTAAAGATAATGGGGGAAATTCTTTAGCTGTAGTAACGGTGTCAATCGCTAGACGATTTCCTTCCTCCTCACCTTCCCTTATTATGCCTCTGCGCCCTCTTTTTGATATAGGATATGATTGCTTATTGGAACCCTGCCCTTTTCTTTTTTTGGACTGGGGCAAGGGACTACCCCCTGACTGATTTGTTTTTTTGGCCTCTAGTAAATACTTTAGGTCTAGTGGCTGTATCGCATATCTTTGGGGCGTCGTCTGGTGCTAGGACCTGATTGGGCAATACATTAATCAAGGGAGAACTGGGGTCAGAGTTAGGGTGGTCTACGGGGTCAAACATTATAGGCTGTCTTGAAGGGGGTTGTGGTTCTAGTGACAGTCTACGCTCGGTAAGAGCGATTTCATGGATAAGGGCTGACTCTGCCCTTAAAAGAAAGGCATCCAAAGTCCCTACCACTCCTTGGCCTGTTAGTGATTTTCTTTTTGTTGATGGTTTCTGTGCCATTTTCCTCTGGCAAGATTTATTTGCACAACAATATAATGTAATGGCCTCATACCTCAGTTCCTAGGTCTCAGTCCGTGAGCCTAATAGTCAGAATGAAGGTCCGTAGAAGTCCAATGCGCCAGATGAAAATGGCCTGTCCCAGCCCAGCCTCTTCCGGCCGCTGACAGGAGCCCGCGCCTCTGTTTAAAGCACCTCCAGGCGCTTCTCCCAGCTGGCGGTGGTGATGGCAGTGGGCGGCTCCTGCCGCAAAGGCACTTGGACTATGTAGTCCCCCAACACGCTGGTGAGCACAAACTGGTGACTGCTGGTGACTGCTGCTTAGCGTACTTGTATATCGCTCTTCCGTTTGTTAAAGTATTCCAACATGACTAATGTCCCAAGGCAGTTACCTTCAGTTTATTTTACTTCGCAGCTGCCATGTGAATTCCAGTTCTTTCTTTCTAAAATTATATTCCTAATTATCACCAGTCGTTTGGTTTCGATTCTTTCCTCAAGTAATTGGATTATTCACCTTGAACAAGTTTCCTTTAGTTCATTGTTTTTGTAGCGAGATAGTACAAATCTGCACTGTGCTTCTTTGGGTTTTAAATAAAGTTTTTTAAAACAACACATGCTGGTTTTTAGAAAACCGGGCCTGGATTGATCCGTGAGTTCTTTGCAGAGTCGAAAGTACAGTGTTACAAGCTGGCCATGTTATACCAGCTGTAGTCATTACTGAGTCCATTTTAAAAGCTCACAAAGCTGAGGTACAGGGAGTGGGGGTACACGGGGCATCCACACCTACCACTAGTGCCTCAAAAGAGGGTACATTAGGAAAACTAGTCTCTTTCTGCATGTAGATTTGTCTAAAGGTGATTACACGCTGAATGCTTATGTAAAGCTATTGTATGAATATGTAGATACCATGGATGTAAGAGATTGTTACGTGTGCATGCAATTGCCTGCTTCGGTTGAAGAGGGGATCAGGTACCATCACATGCTCTTGACGTATGGTATCACATGTAGTTTTCTCCTTAGCATGTTTTATGGAAAGGGACATTACGAGTACTATTTCCTGAATTATGATTTGGTACTTTCAGAAGTTCCAGTCTACAAACACCTGAACAAATACGATTATTACAAGCAAGAGGAGAAAATGGGAAAGTATTTTGTACCCACAGTAAATTTCGACACTGCTTATGTGCATAGACACAATTTAACTTGCACACTACCAGACATAGAAAAGAAATTCGTAGATCAAGTAGAGGATAGGCATAGAGGCCTAACCGTTAAGCTTAATAATAGGGAAAGAAACTTTGGGTGTGCCATGGAGGAGTTAGCTCACAAGGCTAAGGGAAGCAGTGATCCTACAGCTCTAGATTGGGAACAACAAGGCAATATTTGCATTCGATAGGTACAGACTCGTTATGACACTATCTTTATGGGACAGAGTGTGTGTGATCACATCTTCTTAATTGATGCTTCTTCGAAGAAGTTTCTTCAAGACGCAGTGCAGGTGGTGACTGGAGTATATTTTGTGTGTGGGAAGAATGCTTATGTTCGGCTTCCGAACAATCGAACAATTGGTATGGTACTAGTTATGCGGCTGTTGTGTTTCCAAAGATATACCATGTGGAGGATTTGGAGAGTTTAGAGGGATAATAGAACCATAGAGAGAAATGTTGACTGAGTGCTGATAAAATTGTGGGAGACATATTTGGAGTGATGATACCCAGCTTAAGCGAGGTGTTGAAAGACATCAAGATTAGAAGGTTGTCTACCTTTGTGGATAAATTGTCGGTCAACACAGCTCAGCCATTGTTGCTCATAGATGGAGAGATGGTTTAAATAAAGTCGATGGTGATGCAAAACCGTCTTGCTTTATATGTATTATTGGCAAAAAAGGGTGGAGTTTGTGGGATGCTGAAGGTCCAACAGTGTGGCACTTACATTCCTGATAAAAGTTAAGATCTGAGGGGATATATAAGTAGCATCACTGAGATACACCATGAGATACATGACTTTGGCAATCGAGGGAGTTTGTGCTTAGATTGGGAAAGGATTTGGAACAGTTGGAAATTGGTTTGCTAACCTAGGAAAGGGAATTCTTGGATATATCTTGAAGCCAATAGTAATTGTTGTGAAATGTGTTATCATCTTACTAGGTATGATAAGAGCATACAAATGGCACAAGGCGAGGCAAACAGAGGATTCCTTTAGAGAGAGAGAAAGAAGGGTGGAAAGACTGCAGGACAGTCATTATGAGAATCTTAAGCGGTTGGAGGGGCTCAAACAGAGGAGACTAGCTACAACATCTGTAGATTGGTCTACTCTACAGGGATTTAATGGTGGGTTGTGATGACTCAACTTCATCAGAGGGGGGAACTGATGTAGCTGAAATTGCATTTTATTTGTAGGGGTGCATTATAATTACACATGTAGAGCACACCCACATATAATCCCTTGTTGTATTAATGTAAAGTATTAGAATTTCAAAATGTAATAACATGAAAGGTGATGTGTTTAGGCCATTGAGCAATAACATGGAAAATCAACCTAGGAAAGTAAATGTAATGAGCAGAAAACATTAATGTGAAGAACTAGTGTTGTGCAACTGACAACTATTCATTCATTAAATGTGTTTATTAATAGCGTCATTTTATACGTAGGTTTTGTATTAATTGAATGTGCCTTATTTCCTATGCAATTTTGTGAAGCTCATTTTTCTTATGTTAGCCGAATCTTGTAGGCCTGAAATGCATTTCCCTGAAAGCTCTCGCTTTAGAATTAATATCTGAATTTATGTATGCTGTGAAATTAGTTCTTTCTCACGTTTGTGTTGCAGGTGGAAGACGCACCCTTGTTAGCTAGAATAATGTCTTTGTTTTATTAGTAAGGCAAGGGTAGAAGGAGATACATCGTAAGCTCAAGCCGATATGGAAAATTGTTGTGTTTTCACACCTGAGAAGGCCTGGGAAACAAGGTCAACATGTTGCAGTTCAGGAACGCCACTATCCCATGGAAAACTACCTTTCAGATTGAGATCTTTTTTACTTCTTCTATTGAT
Organism: Calotriton arnoldi; assembly: GCA_963921515.1. Taxonomy (NCBI): domain Eukaryota; kingdom Metazoa; phylum Chordata; class Amphibia; order Caudata; family Salamandridae; genus Calotriton; species Calotriton arnoldi. The sequence continues at coordinate 531,170 of CAWUFW010000537.1, read as the reverse complement.
ACTCACCTTTCCTTTAGATGTTTATGTAAAATCCTTTAAAAAATGAAGTCAGAAGTCCAAATGAAGGTTGAAGAAATTTATTTCACAAGACACAGTACTGCTCAGTCCAAATCCAGCAGCAGAATAATAAGGATTCTAATTCCAAGTGGAATCAGATCTAAAAGCACGGCAGGTGCCAAAGTTAAAAGTACACAGGAGAATTTAAAGGGAAAGGACAATGAAAGAAAGGAACATAATGCAATGTAACACATTTCTCCCCTTAGGACATGTTCATGAAGGAACATTTTCACATTTAGCTACTCTTTTAACATTCCAAACTTTTCCATCTTGAGTAACAACACTGTTGCGATTAACCTTTACAATTTTGATGGGTCTACCAAATTTCATTTCACCCTTAAGCAAAATACCCGGTTTGCGTATCCTGACCCACTCACCAACCACAAATTGCGGTTCCTTCACTCTCATTCGAAGGTCATAATAGTGTTTGCATTTCTGCTGTTTTTCTTCCACTTTGTGTGCAACATCCTCTTTATTGACTACAGGACTCTGGTTCTTTAAAATTTTATTAAACCACCAAGGGCACAGCTTGGAAACAGGTTCTCTCCCTTTAAGTAAACGAAAAGGAGAAATTTCAGTGGTGGAATGGGGAGTTATGCGGTAGAGCCATAACTTCTCCCTCAACTTGTCTTTCCACTGAGCTCCAAAATTGCGTGCCCACAAAATGTCCTGTTTGAGAACTCTGTTATATCTCTCTACTTGGCCATTACCTTGAGGTTCATACAAGGCCGTGGTGACATGGCGAATATTAAAGAATTTTAGGAAGTCAGTCATCTCACGAGACTTCATTTGTACACCATTATCTGTGATGAGGACCTCAGGGTAACCCTCACAGGAAAATACTTCCTTGAGGAATATAATGACAGTCTCAGAATTGGCATGCGGGACAAGCTTGACTTCGGGCCATTTGGCGTGATAATCGACCATCACTAAAGCAAACCTACAGTCTTGAGGCAAAAAAATAAATGGACCAGCAAGGTCAAAACCTACCTTTTGCCAAGGAAAGTCTGGCCATTGAACAGGAATGAGAGGGGCAGGATCACATTTAAGCATTTTTTCACTGTTCACACATTCAGAACACTCCCTCACGATTCTGTCCACTTACCTGTCTAAACCAGGCCACCAAAATGTGGATCTGAGCAACTTCTTCATGGATGACATTCCCAAATGGCTCTCGTGACTTACCGATAAGATATGATCTCGAAGAGACACAGGTGGAATGCATTTACCAAGTCTGAAAACAAGATCTCCTTCAACAACCAATTCATCTGAAATTTTCCAAAATGGAAACAGTTCAGCTGATATTTCTGTTTTGAGGGCCAACCTATCGTGGTGTAATCAATAACTTTACGAAATATAATGTCATCACGCAAGGCCCTTTTCCACATCTCTTCGGAGATGGAACTAAACTTTCCTGATACTACCTCATTGATATTAGCAACGACTTCCTCATCTTCACACACTTCACTGGAATTACAAGGAAGTCTTGACAGACAATCTGCCGTAACATTTATTTTCCCTGGAACATATTCCACTTCAAAGCTGTATTCTTGCAAACGGGACATTAATCTAGCTATACGAGCAGTGGCATTGAGTCCCCCACCAGGAGATAAAATGGAAACTAAAGGCTTGTGGTCTGTCCTCAAGATGAAACGTGCACCCCATATGTAATTGCGGAAATGTTCCACTCCCCAGACACAGCCCAACAGCTCTCTCTCAATTACAGCGTAACGCCTCTCAGTAAGGTTAAGTGAGGGGGAGGCAAATGCAACATTCCACTCTTCCTTCCCCACACGTTGAGACAAAACACATCCCAAGCCATAAAGATTTGCATCAACAGTAAGAATACATGTTTTGTTCATACAATAAGGTTTCAAGGTAGGCGCATTTATCATTTCTGCTTTGATACGATCAAAAGCTTCTTGTTGTCTTTCTCCCCATACAAATTCTGCATTTTTCCTTGTAAGTTCTCTTAATGGTTCCATTTTGGATGCAAAGTTCACAATAAATTTGCTATAGTATTCGCATAATCCTGAAAAGGAAAGAAGTTTATCTTTACAGTCAGGAGCAGGTCCCATCCTCGTCGCCAGTGTAAAATCCTTTAAAAAATGAAGTAAGAAGTCCAAATGAAGGTTGAAGAAATTTATTTCACAAGACACAGTACTGCTCAGTCCAAATCCAGCAGCAGAATAATAAGGATTCTAATTCCAAGTGGAATCAGATCTAACAGCATGGCAGGTGCCAAAGTTAAAAGTACACAGGAGAATTTAAAGGAAAAGGACAATGAAAGAAAGGAACATAATGCAATGTAACACTTTAATTGGTTTTAAAGAAGATATATTATGATCTTCAAACACGCACAAAATGTGCATGGCACGATTCGGGTGAAATACCTTGGAGATGGGTCTAATCCTAGATCCCATGACTTACCCACATTCCTTATGATGCCATTGCTTTATGTTTCAGCCCTGATGAAGTCTTGTTTTACACAAACAGACGAAACACGTGTTGGCAAGGAGCTGTACTGATGGCAAGGAATGATATTTGTGACGTAGAACATTATTGACAAAGGCAATGTGAAAAGAAAGCCTGGATGTCTGAATAAAAGACATTGGACATTTCTACAAATAACTATACTCATTTTGACTCATTGAGTGCTTGGAGAATTTATGAATTATTGAGAAGTTTTCTTTTCTGATGGATTTGGTGGCTCTCCCTCCTCCTGAGCACCGATTGGAATATATGTCCATTGAAATAACGAGTGTTTAATTGTACCAGTATTGAGTGTGCGCCGTTTTCCCAGCCTTTGAGATTGTGTTCAGAGCGGATGGTGTGACCTGCAGGGACTCTTGGGAAAAATACCTGCAATAATGCGATGTTAGAGTAGGGAAAGTGGCCACTTCTTCTCTGCCTTCAGAGAGAGAGCATCTCAGAAAGAGCTCTGTCTTGGTAGCTTAATGTTACATGACCCACTATTGTGGAGAGAGTTCTTTGGGAGACTCCACAGACAGACACCTTTTATTTCTTGTCCCAGAAGACGCTTAGGTAAGGATGTCATTGAAGCACCGCCAACCAGCTTAAACTCAACGCAAACAAAACTGAATTTCTTCTGATCTCCCCACCCAAACCCAATCCAGACATCCAGGAATGGATCAAGACCATCAAGGCACTAAACTGCCCTCCTACCATTGTTGACTCGGCAAAATCCCTTGGAATAACCCTTGACGGCAGCCTAAACATGCGTGGCCATATAAACTCGATGGCCAAAATGGCTAGATTCCACCTGAGTTACCTAAGAAACCTAAAACCTTTCCTCGAAGTTTCCGACCTTAAAACGGCAATCCAGGCACTAGTCATTTCCAGACTAGAATATGGATGCTCTACTCTCGCAGGGCTACCCAAGAACTCTCTGGCCGCATTGAAAGCCTGCCTCAACACCGCCGCCAGACTCCTAACTGGCTCAAAGAAATTCGACCACATCTCTCCCCACCTCAAAGTTCTGAACTGGCTTCCCCTAGAGGCCAGAATCCAATTTAAACTGGCCTGCATTACTCACAAAGCTCTTTACTCCAATTCCCCTACATTTCTCGCCCAAAAACTCGTGATATCCGGAGAAGCCAGAAACTCCCGATCTGCCAAAGACCTGTTGCTGCAACCAGCACGCTTCCGGAAGAAAAAAACCTACAATCGGGCCTTCTCTGGGGCCGCTCCAAGAATTTGGAACTCTCTCCCACCCGCCATCAGAAGACTTCCGTCCTTGGCACACTTTAAGAAGGAGACCAAAACCTTCTTAATGGGCAAATACCTTGTCTAATGAATACATCACAATCACCTCAGCGACATGTTCCTCCCTCCACCTCGGCATTATCCACGGCTTCTACGGACGATACCTATTCCTGAACTCCTTGGGTATCCCCCCAAGAGTTGAGACTGCGTGCCTTCTTGTATAATGTATCTACTTGTTTTAATTTTTATCCCACATGTAGCTGGGACTTTAGACTGTGTGCTTCCCTTGTATAATGTATCCCCTATTGTACCCAATTGATCCCTCCCTTCCTAACGCTTTGTATACCACCCCTAATCCTGTAAAGCGCTCTGATACCCTCACGGGTCTGGTTCGCGCTCTATAAAACTATAAAATAAATAAATAAATAAATAAATAAGTGCTAGAATAGAGATAGATTAAAGCTATATCTTCATCAACCCTGGATGCAAGGGAACTTGGACTCATACTTTCCGATCCTCTGCATCCTGTTTCTTGAATTAGTTGTTGTGTTTATGTTGCACCGCTTAAACTTGATACATAGGTTTGGCTTTATGCTGATTCCGATGTATTTCTACACTCTCATTTTGAGGTGTCTCTATGTTCAGCTATTTTTCGCTTTCTAATAAATTAACTAACCATATGTAGTAGTCTGCGCTTATTATGTGTCAGGAGAATTTTCTGTTGAATTGACTAGTGATAATAACGACTTTTCTTCCCTCTATGCTTACATGCTGCTAAATAGAACCATTGGATCATGAATCTAGAATAGGTTCAGAGCTTATGGGCCCGGCCCTTTCACATGTATCTATCTCCCATTACCTGTGACCCCCATGCACTTCAGTCTCTACCTTTTACTCAAATGTATTTGTTCTGTAACAGTAACTTTGTGTTATTTTCTCCCTTTGTGAGAATAGGTTACTTGCTTTGTTCCCTTGTTACCTTAATTTCTTGTTTCTGACTGCTATCGTTATTTGGAAAACTTCTCACTGATTTTGTTTGGTTCTCTAGAATCAGCTAACTAACAAAACATGAATTATATCTTGTGATTAAAAACGTATACATATACAATTATAACAACAGCAGTAAAAAAAAGTTACAACCAGACTAACAAATAAATTGTTTTAGATTTATAAGTAATGCAGATTGAACATTTTGAATAATTCAACTACAAACATAGGGGGCATATGTACAAGCCCCTATCGCCACAGGAACGTCACTTTTTGCAAGGTTCCTGTGGCGATAGGGGCTTCGCCTTATTTACAAAGCAGCGTTAAGCCACTTAATGAGGCTTAGCGCTGCCTTTTAAATAAGTCCCCATTTCACGCTATGCTTAGCGTAAAAGGGGAGGGCAGTGGGTGTAAATATGAGGCAGCACCAGAATTAAGACCAGGGAAAACCTGGTCTTAACCTGGCGAAGTGAGGAGACATGTTTTATTTCTCCTTGTTTTTGCTGTTTTCATGTGTGCTGCGTTGTGCAACACACATGAAAACAGCAAAAGGCCAATGATTGTTTATATACAGGAAGGTCCCCCTTCCTGCACATAAACAATCATTTTTTTTAAATGCCGTTTTGCAACTTCTGTGTGTGCTTCATTAAGCAGCATTTCAAGATTGTTTATGTGTGGGAAGGGGGACCTTCCCGAACATAAACAATCTTCCCCTGCATGCAGACACCCTTGCACTATGGTGCAAGGGTGCCTGCGTTGGCGTTAAGCTGCTAAACTTACCCCCAGCGCAGGGGAAATCGCAGGGCTGCACCATATTCTTGTAAATATGGTGCAGCCCTGCATTTCAGAAGTGGCAGAGCGTGTCATTAAGCCAAGGAGACTAACAACACGCTCCACCACTTCCCTTGTACATATGCCCCATAATCTTTTATTAACAGATCAAAGCAGGTCCTCAGTTTAGAAGAACTTGATAGACAAACTGCTACATACATGTTCTACCTGCCTAGTAAAACCTCTAGACAATAATCCAATTCCAGAAATCTCCTATCACTGTGAAATGAGCAAGGTACAAATTCTGCAGCCTTTCGTAGGGTCTAATTAAAGATGTAGAACTGTGAGCAGTTGAGAGGAAATCCATTTCATATAATTGATTCAGGGCCTCAAAATATAGAAAGATTTTGGAAATATAACAGACTGACGTATGCTAATTTATTGACAGACGTCTGACCTTCTTGCTAGAAGACACTGAAGTGAAAGTATGGTGTTGGTTCTGGTGAGTAAGATGGGACGCCCTCTAATGTAGCATTGTTTGAACCTCTTTTCTTTATTAATTTTTATAAGGACCAGGATGTTGAAAATATAATTCCTTAGAAACAACGAGAGCTTTTGTAAGGAGCTGGCAATTGGGCATGGCATGATATTGTACCCAATATAGAAGTCAAGATGGGTATGTTGGAGATAAATCTTAGAAGAAGAAAGGCTGATACCCTATGCTGTGCACTTTCTTTGGGAAATAACATGCACTAAGTTCAGAAATGTATCTCTTTCCTTCTCTACATCTTCCTGTTTTCTTCAGTCTCTGCCTTGTTGTCAACTTTACTCCTTCTGTATCAGTCAATGAATTTGCTCATTTACATTACTGAGGGAGATGAGTGGCTCAAAATATACATAGTAATATTTAGGTGAGATAACTAAGTTAATGATTTGACTAAGGAATTTGTAGCATGTCCTTATGACTATCTATTCAAGGTTTAGAAAATCAGTTTAACATTCATATTCAATGAAATCATCCACCATCAGGCATCAAGAGCAGATAGTATGCAATTTAGCAAAGGTGTATCATAAATATCATCGGAAGTGTACACATGTACACTCTGCTGATATCATAAGATCCTCCAGGAGGACCTAATTGTGAATGTCATCAACACCAGTACACAGTGCCGGCATTAGCGCTTGTGCCGTTTTGCAACTTCTGTGTGTGCTGTATTAAGCAGCACACATAGAAGTTACAAAACGGCATTTCAAGATTGTTTATGTGAAGGAAGGGGGACCGTCCTGAACATAAGCAATCTTCCCCTGGACGCAGACACCCTTGCACTATGGTGCAAGGGTACCTGCGTTGGCGCTAAGCTGCTAAACTTACCCCCAGAGCAGGGGGAAATGCAGGGTTGCACCATATTCTTGTAAATATGGTGCAGCCCTGTGTTTCAGAAGTGGCGGAGCGTGTCATTAAGCCAAGGAGACTAAGGACACGCTCCACCACTTCCCTTGTGCATAGGCCTCATAATCTTTTATTAACAGATCAAAGCAGGTCCTCAGTTTAGAAGAACCTGATGGACAAACTGCTACATACATGTTCTACCTTCCTAGTAAAACCTCTAGACAATAATTCAATTCCAGAAATCTCCTATCACTGTGAAATGAGCAAGGTACAAATGTTGCAGCCTTTCGTAGGGTCTAATTAAAGATGTAGAACTGTGAGCAGTTGAAAGAAAATCTATTTCATATAATTGATTCAGGGCCTCAAAATATAGAAAGATTTTGGAAATATAACAGACTGACGTATGCTTATTTATAGACAGAAGTCTGACCGTCTTGCTAGAAGACACTGAAGTGAAAGTATGGTGTTGGTTCTGGTGAGTAAGATGGGACGCCCTCTAATGTAGCATTGTTTGAACCTCTTCACCTTATTAATTTTTATAAGGACCAGAATGCTGAAAATATAATTCCTTGAAAACAACAAGAGCTTTTGTAAGGAGCTGGCAATTGGGCATGGCATGATAATGTACCCAATATAGAAGTCAAGATGGGTATGTTGAAGATAAATCCTAGAAGAAGAAAGGCTAATACCCTATGGTGTGCACTTTCTTTGGGAAATAATGTGCACTAAGTTCAGAAATGTATCTCTTTCCTTCTCTACATCTTCCTGTTTTCTTCAGTCTCTGCTTGTTGTCAACTTTACTCCTTCTGTATCAGTCGATGAATTTGCTCACTTACATTACTGAGGGAGATGAGTGGCTCAAAATATACATAGCAATATTCAGGTGAGATAACTAAGTTAATGATTTGACTAAGGAATTTGTAGCATGTCCTTATGACTATCTATTCAAGGTTTAGAAAATCAGTTTAACATTCATATTCAATGAAATCATCCACCATCAGGCATCAAGAGCAGATAGTCTGCAATTTAGCAAAGGTGTATCATAAATATCATCGGAAGTGTACACATGTACACTTTACTAATATCATAAGATCCTCCAGGAGGACCTAATTGAATGAATGTCATCATCACCAGTACACAGAGCCGGCATTAGCGCTTGTGGCACCCTTTGTGACAATCTTATTTTGCGCCCCCAATGATCTCCTTCTCCACGGATTCCCTCACTACCACACTCTTACAGTGCCACTTATCTCTCCATAATCCTTCTGTCATATGTATTTCCTTTGTTTTATAGCAGTACTCCTACCACTGTGTCAAAGCACTTTACGTCACACACACTTTATACAGAGACAGTGAATCATACATGTGTAAATTAGGCTATAGCTTATAGGAAATGTTACATAAGACAGTGAAGATTAGACAGTGAATGAATCACATGCCATCCATACTAGTAAAAGACACACAGATGATGGATGGAAAGCAGAGCAAATCAAACATTCACCCCCAGTCAATAGATCTGGGTTAAATACATTGTTCTTTTGCTCACCATGTCACCTCAGTTTAGACCCAGCCATACGCAAATCAGTCTTGACCCTGTGCCTCATGGGAACAGTCCCACCCAAACTGCCAAGCCAGGTGCTCCCAGGAACGGAAACAAGCATCCTGAGACCAGTTTCGGGGCATCCCCCCACATCAACCAGGCTAGCTTGAATCCAGTGACACAGTGAGCCAGGGACCCACATCTGGGCATACCCGGCGAACTTAGGGTGAGAAAGCAAAAGAGACATAGATGATAGACGGAATGCAGAACAAATCAAACATTCACCCCCAGTCAATAGATTTGGGTTAAATCCATCGTTCTTTTGCTCACTATGCCGCGCCAGTTTAGACCCAGCCATATGCAAACCAGTCTTGAACCTGTGCCTCATGGGAACAGTTAAGCCTGAACTACCAAACCAGGTCCTCCCTAGACCGGAAACAAGCATCCCGGGACCGGTTTCGGGGCATCACCCCTCATCAGCCAGGCTAGCTTGAATCCAGTGGCACAGTGAGCCCGGGACCCATGTCTGGGCATACCCAGCGCACTTAGGGCGAGAAAGCAAAAGACACACAGATGATGGACAGAATACAAAGCAAATCAAACATTCACCCCCTAGTAAATAGACCTCGATTAAATCCACTGTTCTTTTGCTCACCATGCCACCCGAGTTTAGACCCAGATATGTAACACAGTCTTGACCCTGTGCCTCATGGGAGCAGTCAAGCCCAAACTGCCAAGCCATATCCTCCCTGGACCGAAACAAGCATCCTGGGACCGGTTTCAAATCATCATCGCTCATCAGCCAATCTAGCTTGAATCCAGTGACACAGTTAGCCCGGGACCCACGTTTGGGCATACCCGGCGCACTTAGGGCGAGAAACTAAAAGACACACAGATGATGGACCGAATGCAGAACAAATCAAACAATCACCCCCAGTCAATAGATGTGGGTTAAATCCATTGTTCTTTTTCTCACCATGCCACCCCATTTTAGACCCAGCCATATGCAAATCAGTCTTGACCCTGTGCCTCATGGAACATCCCAGCCCGAAGAGCTTGGCTGATGGGGGGTGTTACACTGTAAACCGGTCCCAGGATGCTTGTTTCTGGTCCAGGAATGACCTGGCCTGGCAGTTTGGGTACCCACTTACAGACCCACTCAGACACTCACGTATGTACTCACAGAGATACTCCCACTCCCACTGACAGACCCAGTGAGATACTCATACACTCACTCCTAGATCCATTCACTCACACACCCATACAGTCACTCACACACTGAGTCACAGACCCTCTTAATGACATGACCTCAATCACTCACTCACACACTCAGAGACTCACACACCCACTCACTCACCCACTCAAAGACTCACACATCTACTCACAGACCCACCCAGACAATCGCCCTCCCAGTCACAGACTCACTCAGATACTCATGCATGCAGCCATTTAATCAGCCACTCAGAGACTTATGCTCTCACTCACAGCCCCATTGAGACAATCATACACCAATTCACAGATCCACTCAGACACTCCTACACCCACTCACAGACCCACTCAGACACTCACACACCCATACAGTCACTCACACACCCACTCACAGACCCACTCAGAGACTTATGTACCCAGTCACTCATACACTCAGAGACTCACACACCCACTCACAGTCCCAGTAAGAGAGCCATGCACCCACTCACAGAACCACTCAGACAATCACACTCCCAGTCATTGACACACTGACAAACTCATGTAATCACTCACAGACAGACTCAGACAGTCATGTACACACTCACTCACTCACTCACTCACTCACTTAGACACCAACTTAGTCACTTATGTATCCACTCACAGATCCAGTCACAGTCATATACTTACTTACAAATGCACAAAGGCACTCATGCACCTACTGACAGATTGACTGAGAGACTCATGATACGAATCACAGACCCATTGAGACACTGATGCACCCAGTCATAGATTCACTGAGACAGTCACGTAGTTCGTTACAGAACTATTGATAGACTGATGCACCGTCTCACAGATTCACTGAAATACTCATACAGTGAATGAGAGACTTACTGATACAGTGATGCATGCAGTCACAGGTTCCTTTTCTTATTTTTTATTTAATTTATTTTATTGCCATTAAATAACACACTCTAATACAAAAAACATTTAGGTTGGAGCACAGAACACATCATAATCATCAGGAAATGCCACATATCGAAACATTCATACAGATTCACAGACTGATAACAATACATTAATAAAATGATCATCACCCTAGGGGGATAAAACTGGAGAAATGTTAAAAACAGATTTCATTCAGCATTCATATGATCTAGCATAGCCCCACAGACCCTTACTCCTAATTTCCATCTACGAGGTCCTTTAAGGGAGTATAAACTGTGCTCAAGATTAAAAATGGCATAAAATCTTGCTCTCCACATCTCAAAGGAGGGGGAATTCTTTTGCAGCCAAGAGGAGGCTATGCTCAACCGGGCCACCGCAGTTGCCATGAATATCAAATACCTAGCTTGCTGCGTTCCCGGACCGGTCATAGACCCCCTTGACAAACCGAGTAACATCGCCAAGAGCGTGATCATAATTTCTATGCCGGTCACGATAGTTAGAAAGACCTCTATTCCATGGACAAATTGATAACATTTTGAGCATCTAAAAAACATATGGAGGATATCAGCCAGGTCAGCCCGGCAGCAAAAGCATTTGCCATCATTAGCACCGCCCCACTTGAGCATTTTTGCGGGCGTTTGGTAAATATTGAAAATGGTTTTGAAATGCTGTGCCTTAAGGCTGGAAGAAATCAAGATTTTCTTAGCAGTCTCTATATTTTCCTGCAGGATTCCACCGCCTTGACACAAGATAGTGTTCCATTTAAGATTTTGGGCCTCCAAATCATCCTCCTGCATTTCCAGAAAACACATATATAGACTGCTGATCTTATCTCTACGGTTAATTGCTTCGATCAGGGCATTTTTGGCTACTACCGCCTGGTGCAGTTTTTTCTGCAAATAGTTCAGAATCTGCAAAAACTTGGAAAATTCAGTGTTGGGCAGAAAATATTTCCCAGCAAGTACAAAGAATGCATGCATATAATCTTTCTCATAAAAGTCCCCTATAATAGAAATCCCTTTATGTCTCCATCTAGCCATCGTAGTATCCCAGAAAATTGAGGGTAATAACAATGATGCCGAGGTAGGTGTATAATAACATATTCTCTCAATCTTTAGACTTCTACGGGCCTGTTTCCAGACTTTAAAGGCTTCCCAGAGAACCAGAGTCACAGGTTCCACTGAAAGAGTTATACACTGTGTTATAGACATATTAAGGAAGTTATACATGCTATTATAGAGTCATTTAGATAGTAATGTGTTTAGTGTATTTTGCAGTTATAAGTTTTGAATGTGGCGGTGGCTAAAATTTACTTTAAAAAAAAAAAACAAAGGTTACAGGTACGTTATAGTTAGGAATTTGCAATTAAAATACCTTAGAAATTCACTGAAGAAATCAAAGGTTACCGAGACATTATAGTTAGGAAACAGAATTAGAAAAACCTTAGAAATTCACTGAAAAAACCATAGGTTACATGGACGTTATAGTTAGGCTGACATTTCACTTGTACAAAACCAGATAAATTCAGCAGTTATGGTTAGCTGAGCTAACTATAACTCGACCCCCGCAATGCACTGCTTATGACCTCACATATTACATTACTCATGACATGGTCAGTGACATCACTGATAACATCGCTGATGGCATCTCGAATGAAATATATGAAAAACAAAGTAAAGCATTGTTGGTTGTGCCTCATGGGAGTATGACATTGAATGACTGTACCACATTTGTTTGCAAATACCAATGCATGTAGTATTAGGGAATTAGCACATTAATATAGATTTGGGCAGTGGCACAATGGAGTAATATTAACTCCATGTTGCCACTAAAGCTGCGCTCAAAATAAGACAGGGAATATAGTTTGTTTCCATCACACTGGTTCCCCCATCCTCAGTTCTCAATCTCAATGGCAACAGCACAAGCAATGTATCTTAAAAAACACATAGGGATATAGTGGAGAGTGAAGAGTAGAAAGCTATGTACAGCACATATACTGAGTAACTTTGGTTAAAAGAAAGTAGTGTGCTCATACCCTTCACCACAAGGTGTATGCAGACTCCCATTCTGAACACACTTGCAGAGCAGTCTCACCATGCTTGCCAATTACTGTTAGGCAGTGATAGCATCAACAACCATTGGCTTGTTTATAGGCACCCATGAACCTGTACTTACTACCCCTGTTCACAGGCAGTGAAGACAGTAGCAGGGACATTAAATTAATAGGGCTCCAAGAGAACTGTTTATATCCTTTCATTTCTTGTCCTTAGTTTAGTGCCTGACCAGTAAAGGGGTAAATCATGTGATATAGTATGCTATCCAACTGTGGTTTTCTGTCTTCTACCACTGCCATTTTAGTCAACAGACATGCGCGATTAGCTCTTTTAAAAATTTGCATATTTTTCATGGATCTTCATTCTAGTTCTAAACATTAGAAGATCTTCCATGCAATAAGAGAGAACCCATAGCATATTTACAGCGCTATTTTACCTCTGAATAGCATAAATTCTTTAATAAACAAGCATAATGCCCTGCATTGCTTGAAAGGGTATTTTGCCTTTATATGTGCTAAATTCAAATGATACACACTGTTGAACCTGGCCCTCTCTGCAGGGTCACCCCCAAACCTTTAACCTTCCCCGTCCTATTTTTGCTGAATTTATTTTTGCTGGCCTCAGGACTCTGTGCACTTTACCACTGCTAACCAGTGCTAAAGTTCTTCTGATCAGTCCCCTAACATGTACAAATTGGCTTACTCTTATTGACATATTTCATTTACATATAGGTTTCTTGTAGAGTGGTATACCATATACTCAGGGCCTGTAAATTAAATGCTTCAAGTGGGCCTGCAGCACTTATTGTGACACCGACTTAAGTAGCCCCTTAAAACATGTCCCAGGCCTGGCACTGCAGCCCGAATGCAATTTTAAACTGCCAATTCAACTTGGCAATATAATACCTTTGCCAAGCCTTAAACTCTCCTTTTATTACATATAAGTCACCCTTAAGGTAGGCCCTAAGTAGCCCATTGGGCAGGGTGCATTGTAATTAAAAGGTTGGACATGTACTTTAAGTTTTGCAAGTCCTGGTAGTGAAAAAGTCTTAAATTAATTTTTCACTACTGCAAGACTACCTGTCCCATTAGATAACGTTGAGCTGCTTTATTTTATTTATTAAATTATAACTTTTGCTTGGGAACAGATAAGCATTTCATGTTTGGAATCTATGAAATTGTAAAAATCCTTTAATGGTAAGGTTGGATTTTAAATTACAATATTGAAAATACTACTTTTGAGAAATTGGCATTTTTGCCATTTGGTACCTGTAGCCTGTCTCAGGTCACATGACTGGGTGTAGTTGGAAGTTAGACTTTGTGAATTCCTCCCAGACATTAACCCAATCGAGGGATTAGGTGTGCCTGGATGGGCCATACCCTGGCAAGATGGGAGGACGGAGCTGGGCACAGCCCCACCTACAAAAGAATAGGCTGTGCTCTGCCTTCACACAAAGGGCTTGTCACCTCTGCATTGTCTCTGCTGCCAGCTTGGAGCCAGGACAGGAAAGTCAGAAAATTCCAAGCACTTCAAAGAAAAACCTCTAGAAAATTCTTCTACTTCAAAGAAGGCACCAGGTATAAAAAATAGGTCATTAGACCCACTTTTCAGTTCACTTTCTGGGCTTGCTGAAGGACTTTCAGAGGACGGCCTGCTGCTGTGGTCTGTTCTGTACTCCACAAGACTGCTTACCTGCACCTGGAAGGACTACTGTTGAGCCCTGCATCTTCAACTGAATGCTGGACTACGAAAGGGACTCAGAGGGTTAGTTTGCTGGCCTCCTGTTCAGAGCCACAGCGACATAAAAAGCTCACACCAAATTGAACCCACACCTGGCTCCATCCTGAGTGAGTCCTGAACCCCCAGTTGGTGTCCCACCAGTTCTAGACCCTTGGTTGTGGTGCTAGAGGTGCCCAGATACCCACAACCCCAAAACTTGTGACTTAAAAACATTTTGGCCTAAAAGTGCTCTGAGAACTGAGGGAATACCAGGACCAACCTGCTCGTAGATCCACCTAAGGTGCATCGCCGGGTTGACCTGACTTTGCGGCTGCTCCCACTATGTTCTTCTCAACAGAAGCAAATCCTGTTCAGTGGTCCTTTGCCAAAGTGGTATGCAACTTCCTGGGACTGTCTTTGGATGTAAGGAAATAGCATTCAGGGAGCCTTCAGGATCTGGGTTATATGCTTTTACATGAGTGCCAAAACAACAATTGATGGACAGAATGCAGAACAATGTCATACATTCACCCCAGTACAAAGATCTGGGCCTAAATCCATCGTTTTTTTGCTCGCCATTCCAGTTTGGACCCAGCCATATGCAAAGTAGTCTTGACCCTGCACCCAATGGGAACAGTCCAGCCCGAACTGCCAAGCCAGGTCCTCCCTGGACTGGAAACAAGCATCCTAGGACCGGTTTCGGGCTTTCAGCCCTCATCAGCCAGAATAGCTTGACTCCAGTGGCATGGAGAGCACGGGACCCACGTCTGGGCATACCAGTCCCACTCGGGGTGACAAATGCAAAACAACAATTGATGGACAGAATGCAGAACAATGTCATACATTCACCCCAGTACAAAGATCTGGGCCTAAATCCATCGTTTTTTTGCTCACCATGTCATTCCAGTTTGGACCCAGCCATATGCAAATCAGTCTTGACCCTGCGCCCAATGGGAACAGTCCAGCCCGAACTGCTAGGCCAGGTCCTCCCTGGACTGGAAACAAGCATCCTAGGACCGGTTTTGGGCTCACTGTGCCACTGGAATCAAGCTATCCTGGCTGAAGAGGGGTGAAACCCCGAAACCGGTCCTAGGATGCTTGTTTCCGGTCCAGGGAGGACCTGGCTTAGCAGTTCGGGCTGGACTGTTCCCATGAGGCACAGGGTCAAGACTGATTTGCATATGGCCAGGTCTAAACTGGGGTGGCATGGTGAGCAAAAGAATGATGGATTTAACCCAGATCTCTTGACTGGGGGTGAATGTTTTGATTTGTTCTGCATTCCGTCCATCAATTGTGTGTCTTTTGCTTTCTCGCCCTAAGTGTGCCAGGTATGCCCAGACGTGGGTCCTGGGCTCACTGTGCCACTGGAATCAAGCTATCCTGGCTGAAGAGGGGTGAAACCCCGAAACCGGTCCTAGGATGCTTGTTTCCGGTCCAGGGAGGACCTGGCTTAGCAGTTCGGGCTGGACTGTTCCCATGAGGCACAGGGTCAAGACTGATTTGCATATGGCCAGGTCTAAACTGGGGTGGCATGGTGAGCAAAAGAATGATGGTTTTAACCCAGATCTTTTGACTGGGGGTGAATGTTTTGATTTGTTCTGCATCCGTCCATCAATTGTGTGTCTTTTGCTTTCTCGCCCTAATTGCGCCAGGTATGCCCAGACGTGGGTCCTGGGCTCACTGTGCCACTGGAATCAAGCTATCCTGGCTGAAGAGGGGTGAAACCCCGAAACCGGTCCTAGGATGCTTGTTTCCAGTCCAGGGAGGACCTGGCTTAGCAGTTTGGGCTGGACTGTTCCCATGAGGCACAGGGTCAAGACTGATTTGCATATGGCCAGGTCTAAACTGGGGTGGCATGGTGAGCAAAAGAATGATGGATTTAACCCAGATCTCTTGACTGGGGGTGAATGTTTTGATTTGTTCTGCATTCCGTCCATCAATTGTGTGTCTTTTGCTTTCTCGCCCTAAGTGCGCCAGGTATGCCCAGACGTGGGTCCTGGGCTCACTGTGCCACTGGAATCAAGCTATCCTGGCTGAAGAGGGGTGAAACCCCGAAACCGGTCCTAGGATGCTTGTTTCCGGTCCAGGGAGGACCAGGCTTAGCAGTTCGGGCTGGACTGTTCCCATGAGGCACAGGGTCAAGACTGATTTGCATATGGCCAGGTCTAAACTGGGGTGGCATGGTGAGCAAAAGAATGATGGATTTAACCCAGATCTCTTGACTGGGGGTGAATGTTTTGATTTGTTCTGCATTCCGTCCATCAATTGTGTGTCTTTTGCTTTCTCACCCTAAGTGCGCCAGGTATGCCCAGACGTGGATCCTGGGCTCACTGTGCCACTGGAATTAAGCTATCCTGGCTGAAGAGGGGTGAAACCCTGAAACCGGTCATAGGATGCTTGTTTTCGGTCCAGGGAGGACCTGGCTTAGCAGTTCGGGATGGACTGTTCCCATGAGGCACAGGGTCAAGACTGATTTGCATATGGCCCGGTCTAAACTGGGGTGGCATGGTGAGCAAAAGAATGATGGATTTAACCCAGATCTCTTGACTGGGGGTGAATGTTTTGATTTGTTCTGCATTCCGTCCATCAATTGTGTGTCTTTTGCTTTCTCGCCCTGAGTGCGCCAGGTATGCCCAGACGTGGGTCCTGGGCTCACTGTGCCACTGGAATCAAGCTATCCTGGCTGAAGAGGGGTGAAACCCCGAAACCGGTCCTAGGATGCTTGTTTCCGGTCCAGGGAGGACCTGGCTTAGCAGTTCGGGCTGGACTGTTCCCATGAGGCACAGGGTCAAGACTGATTTGCATATGGCCAGGTCTAAACTGGGGTGGCATGGTGAGCAAAAGAATGATGGATTTAACCCAGATCTCTTGACTGGGGGTGAATGTTTTGATTTGTTCTGCATTCTGACCATCAATTGTGTGTCTTTTGCTTTCTCGCCCTAAGTGCGCCAGGTATGCCCAGACGTGGGTCCTGGGCTCACTGTGCCACTGGAATCAAGCTTTCCTGGCTGAAGAGGGGTGAAACCCCGAAACCGGTCCTAGGATGCTTGTTTCCGGTCCAGGGAGGACCTGGCTTAGCAGTTCGGGCTGGACTGTTCCCATGAGGCACAGGGTCAAGACTGATTTGCATATGGCCAGGTCTAAACTGGGGTGGCATGATGAGCAAAAGAATGATGGATTTAACCCAGATCTCTTGACTGGGGGTGAATGTTTTGATTTGTTCTGCATTCCGTCCATCAATTGTGTGTCTTTTGCTTTCTCGCCCTAAGTGCGCCAGGTATGCCCAGACGTGGGTCCTGGGCTCACTGTGCCACTGGAATCAAGCTATCTTGGCTGAAGAGAGGTGAAACCCTGAAACCGGTCCTAGGATGCTTGTTTCCGGTCCAGGGAGGACTTGGCTTAGCAGTTCGGGCTGGACTGTTCCCATGAGGCACAGGGTCAAGACTGATTTGCATATGGCCAGTTCTAAACTGGGGTGGCATGGTGAGCAAAAGAATGATGGATTTAACCCAGATCTCTTGACTGGGGGTGAATGTTTTGATTTGTTCTGCATTCCGACCATCAATTGTGTGTCTTTTGCTTTCTCGCCCTAAGTGCGCCAGGTATGCCCAGACGTGGGTCCTGGGCTCACTGTGCCACTGGAATCAAGCTATCCTGGCTGAAGAGGGGTGAAACCCCGAAACCGGTCCTAGGATGCTTGTTTCCGGTCCAGGGAGGACCTGGCTTAGCAGTTCGAGCTGGACTGTTCCCATGAGGCACAGGGTCAAGACTGATTTGCATATGGCCAGGTCTAAACTGGGGTGGCATGGTGAGCAAAAGAATGATGGATTTAACCCAGATCTCTTGACTGGGGGTGAATGTTTTGATTTGTTCTGCATTTCGTCCATCAATTGTGTGTCTTTTGCTTTCTCGCCCTAAGTGCGCCAGGTATGCCCAGACGTTGGTCCTGGGCTCACTGTGCCACTGGAATCAAGCTATCCTGGCTGAAGAGGGTGAAACCCCGAAACCGGTCCTAGGATGCTTGTTTCCGGTCCAGGGAGGACCTGGCTTAGCAGTTCGGGCTGGACTGTTCCCATGAGGCACAGGGTCCAGACTGATTTGCATATGGCCAGGTCTAAACTGGGGTGGCATGGTGAGCAAAAGAATGATGGATTTAACCCAGATCTCTTGACTGGGGGTGAATGTTTTGATTTGTTCTGCATTCCGTCCATCAATTGTGTGTCTTTTGCTTTCTCGCCCTAAGTACGCCAGGTATGCCCAGACGTGGGTCCTGGGCTCACTGTGCCACTGGAATCAAGCTATCCTGGCTGAAGAGGGGTGAAACCCCGAAACCGGTCCTAGGATGCTTGTTTCCGGTCCAGGGAGGACCTGGCTTAGCAGTTCGGGCTGGACTGTTCGCATGAGGCACAGGGTCAAGACTGATTTGCATATGGCCAGGTCTAAACTGGGGTGGCATGGTGAGCAAAAGAATGATGGATTTAACCCAGATCTCTTGACTGGGGGTGAATGTTTTGATATGTTCTGCATTCCGTCCATCAATTGTGTGTCTTTTACATGAGTGTTTACATGTATTTCAATTTCTTTCATTGGTAGGCTGTTTTATTACTCCATATCCCATGTTTCCATGCCTCAGTGATCTGCAGCTGAGGGGCTGGTCTGAAGATAAAAAGGGCTCCTGCACGTCGGCTGGCATGCATAATTAATGCTCCTGTTTCGTTGTGTTTTGAGGCGAGTGTTTATGGCCGGAGACGCTTTATGAGATTCGGAGTGGATGCTCTTGTTCGTTAGTATTCATTGGCCGGAGCCTCTGGAAGGGACATTGCGGGGTACTTATCTGTTGCCTTTACTGAGTGCCTTCTTGACGGCTCCCAGGTAGGGAAGTTCTCCGCCTACACTGTTTCAAGGTGTTCTATTGAAAGCACAGCTGAGCTAAGGTGTTCCTTGCATATCATTTACTAAAGCTTGCTGAACTAAAGGCTTGAAGTTTATACAGCGCATGCATGTGTTCAACTTATTATTAAAGTCAGGGCTCGAATGAGCGTTTTCAGATTCTTGTTTTTCGTTTAAAGTCTGCAAACGTTTAGTGCTCTGACTATTCTTAAGGCTTTGTGTATGACACATTTTCTGGTTACAAGACTCCCCTTATTTCCACAGTGAAGATTATTTTGTGTTCATGGGGAGCATGTGCAAGACATTTATGTTATTATTAAGAAGGGTTTTTTATGCCCTCTAAAAATTCTTTATGTGGATATAACAAGAAAGTCTATGGAAATTACAAAGCGTACCCAGCAGCTGGTCTAGGCCTGACCTCAACATTTCTTATTGTGCAAAAAACAATATTCCACTTTACTTTGTGTTTGAGACGGTGTATTTCTATCAACCTACATTTAAGGAGAAAATTATCCTTTATTTCTAGCATAAGAAGTAGATGACTTATCTCTTAGGGTATGTATGTCAGTTCCAGTATGTATGGCCAAAACATGTAGTTATGAGTCACAATAAGAATGCCTATGTGGTAACTGACATTTTATGTTGTTCTTTAGTTCAGGTTTAAAGCCATGTTAGCTAGATCCTTTGCCATATATATCACACACAGATGGTCATCCAATACACCTAGAAGAGTGTACTGCATAGTGATAGGTATTGATCATATTTACTTTATATATGAGATTGCAAAAGATTTCAGATTACCGTGCTTTATAATTGTTTTTATTTTATTGCAGATCTCTCTCCTTGTTGTTCTCTCCCAATAACATTTCCCTTGCTTGATCACCCTAAAACTCCGTGGGGCATATTCACAAGGACCTACCTCCAATTTATCCCCACCTTAACCCATCAAAGTTGGAGATAGATTTAACACCCCATTCACAAGCGGGTGCAAACTGCAGACATCGCCAGTATTCCCGCGACGACTGCCCCAAAATTAATCTCCACGGTGGACACCACCAACTAACCCTAATGAGATGCAGAGGAGGCGTTCCCGTGCAAAAACACACAAAAAAACCACAACACCACTTTCACAACGAACTGCCAGATCTGCGATGCGAACCAAAAACAGGCGATAAGCCGCGGTAGCACCAGGGATTTAACACCTGCCTTTTGCTGTTGTTAAGCAGGACGACTACCTGCAGCATGAAAGGGAGCCCAGCCAAGAGCCACATCTGAAGACCCACAGATGCCATGGAGACAATGATCATGCAGCTCCGAGACCCATGAGGGACACAACACCCACCCCCACCCACCCCAGGCCTGCCACCACCCCCAGGACCCGTCCCGAACCCCCGGGAACACCACAGAGGCAGCGTACACAAAGACAGCGGACCCACCTGAAACGCACCTGCCGCCCAGACCCAACGCCAGAGGAGGACATTGCCCACTACAGGCCCAAAAGGACAACCATCCCCCGCATCCTGACCCACATCCCCCACCTGCTGACGGTACCAACCCAGCGGACAACCAACATCCCTCCGCAGACAAAGCTGCCGGCTGCGCTGCACATGTCTGCCTCTGGTACCATCCAACCCACAACTGCCAGAGTCGGAGGAGTCACACAGCCAGCCCCATACAAGGTCATCACACCTGTCCTGGATGCCAACAACAGCCTGGTACCCCAGCACCTCCACTTCACCCACACTGCGCAGGAGCTGCTGGAGACCAAGCAAGGCCCCTACGCCATAGCTGGATTCCCTCACGTGTCAGGGACAATCAACTGCACACATGTACCCCTTGTGCCCCCTGCCGACACTGCACACAACTACCACAACAGAAAGCACACGCATATCATGAATGTGCAGGCAACAGTGGACCGCCCGGGATTCTTCAACAATGTCGTGGCCAACTCCCCAGGCAGAGTGCATGATTCTCACATCTCCCGACAGTCCATCATCACCCAGCGCTCCCAGGATGGCACCCATGGAAATGCAGTGCCCGTTGGTAAGTCCAAAATGAACACACCACACACCTCCAGCCCACAGTCATGCAACTCACGACACTGGCAATGGGCACGCAGCACAACTACATTCAACATGACACACAACATGCCAACCGACCAGACACGACAACACGACTCCATTGGGAATCTGGCTTCGCCATGCCCACAACCCAGCCACGGCATGGCACCACAGACACACAATAGCAGGATGTGAGGAGAGGCATGGAGCAGGCATGTGCGAGAGCGGCAAGTGACTAAGGAATGTGAACCTACCCAATGCCAGGTGTGGCGTGGAGGTGCCGGACAGACCACAGAGTGCAAACCACGGAAATGGCCATGTGGAGATCAACTGCTGGTGCATGGAGTGTAGTGGCCAGTGGACGCTACCATGTCCCCACAGGCTGTGGGGCAGAATGCGGAAATGTTGCACGTTACGTCCCCCCCTGCATGCGCGTGCGTAGTTGGTTGGATCTGCTTACGCCAGGCCTGCATAGGGGTGTGAACAAAAAGCCCGTTGCACTGGGCATGGTTCTCATTCGGAATGGACAACGCGACTGCCAGTGCAGCGCCTCTCAGCCCGCCACGAGCCCTGCGCCGAGCACAGCGGGGCCTGCGTCCCTGTGCACCTGCTGCACCCCGGGCCGCTGGTCCCCCGACCCGTCATGCCTGCCCCAGCGCACCAACAAGGCTCCGCTCACCTGCCTACACCGGCGTGTGTTAAAGAGGGCCCACCACATGCCGGTGCAAGCTCCAAGCACCAGTCCCGCGACCTCTGCAGCCTCCGCAGACCATCGCTGGCCCCCCCGATGCTGGCCCACATTACTCCTTTTTCATTTACATACTCCACTGGCGTCCTCTTCGGCCCAGTAGGTCCAACATGTGTAACTGTGTCCTGAGTCCTGAATGGCAGTGACCCCAAGTCCGTGGCAGCGGCCACAGCACCAGACTCCCTTCGATCAGTGAGGCATAATTCCATATCGCAAGCCTGCGACACGTGGTACCACTAACCCTGTGCAACGCAAGCCGCCAACACGTGGTGCCACTAACCCTGTTCAACGCAAGCCGCCGACACGTGGATGAGGGCTCAGGCCTACCCTGCGGACCAGTAGGTCCCACATCCAGCACCTAGTCGCGAATCATGAATGGCAGAGTCCACACCAGTGAATGCACGGAGAGGAGTAAGAGGAAGATGTGGCTCAGTCCGGACGAAAGCCGGATCAGAGTCACGGAGGTGATCGAACACTATCAGCAACTGACCTGGTGCCATCAACCCTGTTCACCGCAAGTCCGCGTCCCGTGGTGCCACTGAACCTGAACTACGCAGGCCGGTGGGGCTATCCAACCTAAGCCGGCGACACTCGGTGAATGGCCCGTGCTGACCACTGCCTCAGGCCTACACTACGGTCCAGTAGGTCACACATGTGGAACTGTGTCTTGGGTAAGATGTGGAGGAGTCCACACCATTGGACACGCCTCATCGCAGGCGGCATCCCCTAACAGCACTGGTGCCACTAACTCTGTGCGCAATGACTCATGGGCACTTTCTGGTTGGACTTTGGTGGCGTCTGAGTCCATGGCCTGGTGGTTTTCTGCATCTTCATCTGGCTGGACCGGACTCCACCATAGTGACTGTTTCAGCGTGGTTCTGCCCTCTGCCTCATGCCCTGGGGGTACACCTTCCACTGTCCACTGAGACACTCCGCGACAAGCCCCTTTGTCATCTACGGAAACCTGCCCTGCACTCGTGACCCTGCCCCAGTGCCCCGCAAGTCAGCGGCCCGTGGCGGTAGGCCCGTGCAGGATGCTGTGCATCCGGGGCCACTAACTCTGTGCAGCACAATTAATGGGGCCTTTATGGTTGAATGGTTGTGTCCTTTACGATGTACACTGTTGTCGATTTCTGACTGCACCAGGCAGCCCTTGCTGGCTGGTGGGCACACACCCCACACACATCCAACGCAGGTGTCACTCGATATGTGTGCCTGCTAATAAATGTGGCCGGGCGCACGTGCCCGTAGCCATTCACACCATCTGAGCAAGTGTGTCCGTGTGGTCATTGTGTCAGCATGATGGGCACGGGCCCTGCAACATCACAGTGTGCTGTCTTCAGCGGACGATACCATGTCACCTCAGCGTTGGCAGTGACCCTGGACATGTAGCTCCGCCCGCCCCCCCTGCATGCACAAGCGGCGTGTGCTGGTCCGGCATACGTCAGGTCAGCGCAGGGGTGTGCTAATTCGGCAGGGGGAGCAGGGCGTGGCTCAGACCTGGCCTTGTGCAGGATGTGCGGTAAGTGTGTCTCTATGTTGGGGTGTTGTCGCCACCAGGGCCACAGAAGTCGATGTTGCAATGTAGCATGCACCAGGAGGGCGGGCCCGCACGTACGGAGAAATGTAGGAGCGCAAGACCGCTCGGGGTCTTGGCACATGCATGCCAGGTGTTATGTGTATGAGTCCTGCGGCTGCATGAGTCAGTTGCCTAGCCTCATTCGCAGCGCGATCACCGCCAGCCATGGACTGTACACCTGTGTCCACCATGTCCGGACCAATGGCCTACACTCACGTGGCCGCACACCTTCAAAGGCCAGGGTCACGGTGTTGTTGGCATGCCGCTGGACATGCGCGGACAGGCATGACAATGGTGTGCCGTAGGAGTGCACGTGATACAACCGCGCAGTGCACACAAGTGAGGGGGCTCGTGGGAGGGAGGAGCAGCTGTGAGGCAACGTAACACACAGTGAGGCCGCTCATGTGCCACATGCTGGGCATATAATCCATGATTTCCAGGGTCAAAGACATCCCACCACACCCACGACAGGCCGCTGTACATCTCCTGAATGCATGCAGATGGTGAAGTTACTGTAGGGATGAAGGGTCCTTTGTCTGTACTATCAGGCGAATGGCACATCTGCAGCTCTGAGCTGGGACTTGCATGTGGCCAGCACCCCCTGACAGATACGATAGCATTTACTTGCGACTCCCACACTACGCACTGCCCGACGTGAGACCAACGTGTACACATCCCACACGCAGAAGTCCTTGGTCGTAGTTAGCATGCGTGAGATGGCCTTCACACGTACACCCACCCCACCCCAGGCATGCACCCGTTGCACACAGACACTGCTCATTGCTCCGAGCTGTGCCATTTCATCCACAGGACTGGTGCAGGGCAAGCCAGTGCTGCTTCAAGCAGAGCCACTGTCGCAATGGCAGAACATCCCGGACACATGCTCGACTCCAGTCACGTGGACTTGTACCGTGCACGTCTGCTGCATGTACTGGGGGCACTGCCGTTGGCAGTGCTGCGGATAAGTTACCGGCTGAGCTTCCGCCTTGCGAACGTCACCTGCGTTCAGCCTGTGTTGCATTGTCGCTCATGCATATTCGAGTGGACCATGGATGTCTGCCTCTCCAACGTGACTGTAGCTGACCTGGATTTCAACGTGTGTGTGCGCCCCCTGTTGGCCCACGACCAGGAGTGTCACCGTGATGCCCGTTTATGGCATGCATGGATGTTTGGCATGCATGCTGGCAACTGGACCTGGGAGATTGCACGAGTCGTCGTGTGCAGTGGGCACATTGAGCCGCTACCCGATTGGGCTTTGGTGCACATTGGGGCCAGGGGTTGGAGTCAGCACATCTGTCCGGGTCAGCTGATGGATTACGTCGACGACATGTCAGATGTGGTGGACAACGATCTCTCATTGGAGATGTTGGCCTACGCTGCTGCACTCGCGTTCATGGACGAGTGACAAGGTACCTGCAGCCACAACTGGATGTGACCCATTGCACGTGTCCCGATGCCTGGTTGCATGTTGGGAATCTGGTCACATGTCCCAAGAGGACAGTGGACATGGCTGCATTGGCCTGGACTCCTGATCCATGCGCGGACAACCAACGCGGGTTGGCACTGACTTGTGTTGGTGATGGACTCCCCCGGGGTGGACATGGGCGCTTTCCTACATTCCTCATTCAGACATGCTGCTGCATTGGTCTGCAAATCGTGGGACTTCTCTTGGTTGTACTGACACGCACTTGTTGATAAAGTTTCTGCACTTTCACTTGTCTCCAACTGTGTTGTGTCTTGATTTGTATGCCAATGTGTGTGTCACGGACTCTCTGGCTCCCTGCCATACGTGCATTGCTACCCCATCAGGGCTGTGGGTTTGTACTTGTACATTATCATGTCCCTGTTTCGTGCTTTGCCAGATGCGTATGGCCGTTTACCGGCCACAAGCGGGTGCACTTGTGTCCTGTGTTCGGTTGTGCAAATGTTGGTGTTTGTACCACATTGTGTTCGATGTTGGGGTGCTCTGCTTCCTATGTGTGTGTGCTGCATTGTGTGTGAGATGTCCCTTCAGCTCTGATTTGGCTCACCCTTCTCCCTTTCAGGCAGTGTGGTTTACACTTCTGTGCTTGTTCAGTGGTGTGATATTGCCGGGTTGTGTCACTTGTGCTCCTGGCTGGTGTTGTTACTCTTGGGCATGGTTTGTCTGCAGTTGTGCTGTGCTTAATTGTGCATGTGTGCCATTGTGCCCATCTCCCCCCGTCCCCCCAGTCCCTGGTCGTTCCTCTCCCTGTTGCTGTGGTGTCTGTTGTTTTGGGCAGTTTCCAGTCCCCGAGTCCTGCCACCATCTCCAGACTGATGTGGTGGACAC
This sequence comes from Calotriton arnoldi, assembly GCA_963921515.1. Classification (NCBI taxonomy): domain Eukaryota; kingdom Metazoa; phylum Chordata; class Amphibia; order Caudata; family Salamandridae; genus Calotriton; species Calotriton arnoldi. The sequence continues at coordinate 505,205 of CAWUFW010000537.1, read as the reverse complement.
CATTTCCTCCATGTCATCCAGCTCCTGGTGTGGCGCTGGACTCCCACCTCCGGTGTGCATTGCTGCCTTCTTGTTGTTGGCGTGTTTCTGCTTGTTTGTGCGTTTCGCATCATTCCGGCTGTTCTGGTTTTCTTCCATTGTCCTCCTCCGCTCTTCGGCTGCATTCACCTTGTCCATGATGGCCTGCCATGTACAATGTTTTGTTGCCAATGGGGCTTGTGGGGTTGTATACTGGCTCCGGTTGCCTCGATTGTGCTTGGCTGTTGTTTTCTGTTTGGTTTGTCTTTCTTCTTCAGGCTTTTGTTGTGCTTATTCCCGCCTGCCGTGTGTGAGTCGCGGGCCTGGAGGTGCTTATCGCTGCTTTCCTCATCGCGAATGGGCTCATCGCACATTTTGTTGTGTTGTGGTTAGTGTTTTTATCTCCGTCTAGGTGGTTGTATCGCGGACATTGGCTGCGTTTTCGGCTGACTATCACATGGTACCGCCGTGTTGTGAATTCCTGGTTAACACAGGGTTATTTTCCCGCAATGGGCTGCGATGTGTAAAGTTGCGTTAACATTTTTTGGAGATGTTTAGCACACGTTCTTGTGAATATACCCCCGTACCTTTATGATAGGCAGAATTGGGGATGTCAAGAGATGGTCCATATTTTGCATAGCTTTGATCCGGAGGAGCATTCTTACAAGAGCGAGCCCTGACATCCGCTACAGCCTCTTGCCTCGTCCTGCTGGGGATTTTCAACTTCCATAAAAGGGACTTAGTCCGAATGTAGAAATCTTCACTGCGACTTCGTCATTCCCGGACGGTGACTCTCTTTCATTGGAAACTGCCTTCAGCCTTGCCCCGCGGAACTTTACCTTCTCAGAAAATTGTTCTTGTAAATTCCTCTACGTCCGAAGGTAAGCGATGACCGGGCCTAATTGACTTTTTGTGTCCAAACCACGCTCCATTGCGGTAGGCCACATTTTTTTTACTTTGACCCGGTCTTGCACAACTTGATGTCCGCGGATGGCGCTTTGATCGTTTATATTTAAAAAAGAGGGAGATACCCTGATACTAAGAAAAGGGACGGGGTAGCACTAAAGAATCCACAAAAAGTCCCTAATCAAAAATCCAATTTATTAAAAAAATGTATGTGGGCAACGTTGTTCCGAAAATAGGAGCAAGCCACAGTCTGGATCATGTGCTGAAAAAGCCTACAGAGTACAATAAGACTGACCATCCAATTGCATTAAACATACAGTGTGCAGTAAATATCAATAAGGTACATGAAGAAAATACATGATATATCAAGGTTAAATTTATTTTATAAAACGTAAAAAGGTTTTTGTCAATATGCTTCATACATGATTAAAAACATCTCCTCATTTGAGAAGTTACAATATTGTAGACTACTATAATTGCATTTTAAAATACATAACAAGAAAACTAAAAAACAGTCGACGCGGCGTTTCGGTGAGATGCAACTCCTTCACCTTCTTCAGGACATAGTTTTCGAGCAAAGTCTAAATAGCAGAAGACATTTTTATTAAGACACGAATATCTACTTTGTGTTAAAAATTGCTTTTTAATATAAAAAAGCTATTACCAGATCAATTTACTGAATAACATTTCATTTACACAAATGCACACTAAACCCATATGGGCTAAGCCCCTTCATTTAATTCAACAGTATAGTATATAAAGTTCAGCTTATAAAGTTCAGCTATGGAATAACCAGCACATGATCCATAAAGTAAAAAGAAAAAGGCAGATATTGCTAAAACCTACCTAATCAGAATTCACAAAAAGCAAGGCTTTTAAGTCACTTGATTGTAATGGAAGGTAGAAACTCATCTGTAGATATTATATAAAAAGGATAACCTAAAGTGAGAAAAAGTTGGTCTTTAGGAAAAATCTATTCAATCAAGGATGATTTACTTATATCCTTAAATCAATATATGCTGTGGCATACCTTTAAATTAGTACATAATCCTTTGTTTTTTGTTCTGTTTTGATATTCATCTAATAGATCATGACATTTAAATACCTTATCAGGTCGCTTGGAATTGATGTCGGAAGCAATTGCTCCGACATCAATTCCAAGCGACCTGATAAGGTATTTAAATGTCATGATCTATTAGATGAATATCAAAACAGAACAAATTGGTTTTCGTGTTTAACTTTCTAATAAAATACAACCATGCGTTTTCTTATCTATTAGAGTATCGTCAATCGTTGAAAACGTCGATACCTAAAACGTGTAGCCTAAGTCACGGTGCACTGGTCTGGCTGTATATTTTTCAGCTCTCAATGGGTAGGTAAATTAATTTCTGAAACTGAACCTTTGGGTATAAAATACGTCATTATAATAAGCGTATTGAACATTTCCTTTTACTTAATATTCAGGCTCATATCTTAAAGCAACATTGCAATTGATGTTATATTCCCGGTGGCTCTAACGAACAAAAAACAAAGGATTATGTACTAATTTAAAGGTATGCCACAGCATATATTGATTTAAGGATATAAGTAAATCATCCTTGATTGAATAGATTTTTCCTAAAGACCAACTTTTTCTCACTTTAGGTTATCCTTTTTATATAATATCTACGGATCAGTTTCTGCCTTCCATTACTATCAAGTGACTTAAAAGCCTTGCTTTTTGTGAATTCTGATTAGGTAGGTTTTAGCAATATCTGCCTTTTTCTTTTATTTTATGGATCATGTGCTGGTTATTCCATAGCTGAACTTTATAAGCTGAATTTTATATACTATACTGTTGAATTAAATGAAGGGCTTAGCCCATATGGTTTTAGTGTGCATTTGTATAAATGAAATGTTATATAGTAAATTGATCTGGTAATAGGTTTTTTTATATTAAAAAAGCAATTTTTAACACAAAGTAGATATTCGTGTCTTAATAAAAATGTCTTCTGCTATTTAGACTTTGTTCGAAAACTCTGTCCTGAAGAAGGTGAAGGAGTTGCATCTCACCGTAACGCTGCGTCGACTGTTTTTTAGTTTTCTTGTTATGTATTTTAAAATGCAATTATAGTAGTCTACAATATTGTAACTTCTCAAATGAAGAGATGTTTTTAATCATGCATGAATCATATTGACAAAAACCTTTTTACGTTTTATAAAATAAATTTAACCTTGATATATCATGTATTTTCTTCATGTACCTTATTGATATTTACTGCACACTGTATGTTTAATGCAATTGGATGGTCAGTCTTATTGTACTCTGTAGGCTTTTTCAGCACATGATCCAGACTGCGGCTTGCTCCTATTTTCGGAACAACGTTGCCCACATAATTTTTTTTAATAAATTGAATTTTTGATTAGGGACTTTTTGTTGTTGCTTTGATCTTTTAGGCACTGGTTTAAAAAAAATTATAACTCTGGTTCTACTGATTAGATTTTTGTTGTTTTGCTGTCAAATAATGTATTAAAATGTACTCTATTTTTCTAAATTGGTGTGGGATTGTTCCTGTGTTGTGTTTTCACTTTGTTACTGTTTGTGTGCTGCATAAATACTTTAAACATTGCCTCTAAGTTAAGGCTGACTGCTTTAGGGCCAAGCTATCCAGGGTTTATCACAGGTTAATATAGTGACTTTTTGTGGTTCACCCTGCAAGGGATTTTGGCTGTTGCTTGACCAGGGCTCACATCCTACTCGACAAACAACCCAATTTCTCACATTGGTGTTCAGAGGTGTGAATCAGGACTTGTGTTTGTGCAGTACCACACAATGATATGAATTGCACACAAATCCCATATAAATAATTTGATACCAGATTTGATTTTTCTCAGTTGCCCATGATTGGCCATATTTTTTTCTTTTGCCAAATTTAACTCCTGCCTCACATTTTGTCTGCCTGTGACTCTTGCCTGCCAAGATGGAGTTGGATATCAATACCATTGAAAGCTACACATGGCTGAGCTGAAGACGTTGTGCAGGGAGGGGACTGAGACCAACTAAGGGCACTCCGAAATTTGAGTACTTAGAGCCTGGGAGGAGGTGCACAGAATGCAAGCTGTAGCACAGGACGATGATGATGAGGAAGATGTACTGGATGAGGAGGAGGAGGAAATAGAGCCTGAGGAGGACTACTTTGCAACAGCTCCAGAGCTAGGGAGGGAAGAGCTTCTTTTTCCCTTGACTCTAAAACCAGAGGAGAGTGGGAGACCCATAGGAGTGAGGTCCCGTACTGGGCCCAGCACAGGAAGCAGTGTGTGTTCCTCACCCCTACCCACTAAGGCCCGGGGGCGCATAAAAGCCAAATGGGAGTGCCAGCTGCAGCTGGCCCAACTGGAACTGGCTGCACAAGCAGCGAGGGAGAATTGGAGAGAGCCCTAGCACTGCAGGAGAACAAACTAGCTCTGGAGGAAAAGAAACTGTTGTGGGCTCATGAACTGAGTCTGAAGGAGCTTGACCTAAAGCTAAAACAAGCCTCAGAGTCCAGCAGCATTACCCCAGTGTCCACTGGAGAGCTGAGGGTCCACATACCTTAAGAGCTGGTGCCTAAATACATGGTTGGAGATGACATAGGTAAATGTTTTTCTGCATATAAGGTAGCTCTGAGGGTACACAAGGTCCCAGAGGAATACTGGGGGGGGTAGCTTATGGAAGCACATGAGCACAGTGGGGTGGGTCAAACTTCTCACACTTGAGGTGAGTGACCAGACAAAGTATGCCCCCTGAAAGCTATAATTGTTGATACATTTGGGATGACCCCTGAGAGGTAACGTCAGAGGTTCAGGGACAGCCACAAACTACCAAATCAGTCTTGGATGGATGTTGCAGACTACATTTGCATGGCACTGGATGGTCTGTATGAAGGGTAGTGAGGTAGGGGCTGTGCAATTTAGTTGCAAGAGAGCACATGTTCATTTATTGTTTTCAGGAGCTATGCTGACACCTGATTAATTGCAAGATCACTGACCCCAGGGACTTGCAAAGGAGGAAGAAATCTGTCTCAGTACCAGAGTGTCTGAGAAGGTACCTTGGAGTGACCCTGAGGGGGGTGGTACAGGTTCTGCCCAGCAAAATGAGATAGAGGTCCACATTGACCCAGACAGGCCTCAAAATAGTGGTGGAAGCAAAGATTCCCATACCCCTTCCAAGGATAGGAAGAGAGGTTCTGGTGGCCCCATTCCCAACCCAGGTGCTTTGATTGCTCCCAGTTGGGACACAGGTAATGGGACCTGGTCTGTACCCAGAAACCATCTACTGGTGGGAACTCTACAGGAGTCGACTTAGGGGGAAATAGCCCCCAAGGGCAGATAGTGGAACATGCCTTGGTCCCCGTTAGTTGTGAGATAGACTCAGTGAGTAGACTTGTGATCCCTGAGGGTGGGAGTCATCACTTCCATCAAGTCAAGGTGAATGAGGTCCCTGTCATTGCTCCGAGGGACACCGGACCAGAGAGACCATATAAATGGAAAGACTGGTTTCCCCAGAGCAGTAAAAGGGTCAGGTGTGTATGATAACTCAGGCCTGGGGGCAGGTCCTGGTCTGCCACCATGGCCCTGGTATCCCTGGAGTGGGGTGGGGAGGTAACCCTGACAAGGGTCCTAATTAGTCCCCGGATGCCTATAGACTGCATTATGGGAAATGAGTTGCCCCTGGTGTCCAGACAGCTGGGAAGGGTGGCTGCCAAGGACACCCTGAAAGCTGAGAATTCTGGGTGTACCACTTACAAATGGAGGGTACAGAAGCCCAGATGGAGGGGAAGTGGAGGAAGGACTCACCCCTAACCCCTGCTCAACCTCAGGGTACAGATCTTGGGCTGAGTGACCTGTCTCAGGTTACCATCCCTGGACTAGTGGGGAGGAGAGAAAGGTGCCTAAAACCTGGGGCTGTTGCCCCACAATCTGAAAAACCACAGAGGTCAGAGATACCTAGATGGCCTGGGGCCTGGTTCTTAACACTGACAGCTGTCAGTGGCCTCTGTTTGGTTGCTGTCCTTATAAGCAGAGATTTCCTTGGCTTGGAGACTTTACAGAAGTCTGATCCAAGGGGTGGAGTGGTTGACATCATTTTGCTGGCCATGGTGGTACCGTCTGCCTAATGGGATGCACTGTGTGGTGTGGCAACCCTGCTCAAGCAATAGCTACAATCCCTGTCAGGGCAAACCACAAAAGTCACTAAATTAACCTGTGCTTAACCATCTAGTAGCTTGACACAACAGCAGTGCTTAACTTAGAGGCAATGTATAAAGTATTTATGCAGCACTTCAAACAGTAATAAAGTGAAAACACAACACAAAGAAAATCCCAAGCCAATTTGGAAAATAGAGTAAAATTTATTTGAGACCAAAATGAAAAAATCTAACTAGTAGAACCAGAGATTCGCAATTTTAAAGGTTTTGTGAAAATCAAGTGCTAAGAAGCAAAAAGTGTCAACCATGGTGACCTGGTTGCAGTAGACCGGGTCAACCAAGTTCAGGCCAACCGAGATGGAGCACAGGCCAAATACAGGACTGAGTTCAGTCCGCTGAAAAGTACCAACTGGCACCAAACAACCGTCGATAAGGAGCTATGATGCAAGGTTAGCTGTCAAAATGCATTGCGCAGTAGCGGATTCATTGACCGTCGATGAAGGGGTGCAATGTGAGCTCATGTGCCATCATCGAGGAAGCCGATGGGGCTTGTGAAGACTTGCACTGCTATGCGTCGGCGCAGGGGTCGAAATACGTCACACTGGGTCTGTGTCACGTCAGGCTGCGTCGGTGTTGAAGAAGCCACAGGGATTTGCGAGGATTTGCGCTGAGATGCGTTGGCACCGAGGATGAGCTGCGTCACGCTTGGCCGGAGCTGCAGCAGGCTGCAGTGCCCAGTGTTGAAATGCACCAACATCGAAGAAGCCTGTTATGTCCCCGTAGCTTGAACAGGAGGCTAGCCAACTGACCCTTCGAGATTCCTTGGAGTCCTGGGTGCACACAGGCCGGCTGGGTACAGCAAGGCAGCTTACAGCAGTAGAAGAGTCCTGGTGCAGCAATAGCAGGCCTTAGGCAGCAAAGCAGTCCTTATTTAGCAAGCAGGTCAGCAGCATAGACTTTACAGCTGGGCAGTCTTTCTTCCTGGCAGAGTCCACAAATCCAGAAGTGATCTGAAGTGTTGGGTTTGAGGGTCCACTATTTATACCTGGTGCCCACTTTGAAGTAGGATAAGCTTCTAGAGTCCTCCCAGAACAGAGGTAACTAGAATTTCCTGCCTCTCTGCCCTGGCCCCAGCTTGTCTACGAGCATGAACGACTCGTGTGAAAGTCTTTGTGAGTGTGATGAGACAGGCCCTTTGTGATGTGTAAGAGTGGAAGGTGACAGCTCTTTCCCATCATCCTGACAGAGATGGCCCATCCTGACAACACCTATTCCCCTTATGTCTCACTGTCTGGGAGTAATACACAAAAACCAACTGTCAGTTATACTTAGTCATGTGACCCAGGATACAGGCTACAGGTACCAAATGGGTGGGATAAGAACATGCCAACTTGCTAAAAGTGCCATTTTCAGAATTGTGACTTAAAATCCGATTTTAGCATGAAAGAGGGTTTTAGCTTACAATTCTGTAGACATCAAACTCAACATTTCTAACTGTTCTCAGTTTAATGTAATAATGTAACCTGGTGAAGTCCTATTGGAGAGGCAGGCTTGCTTTAGAGAAAAATGAGTTTAATAGTTTTTCACTATCAGCACATGTACAAGTTAATAGGACATGTCCAACTTTTATATATACACTGCACCTTGCCCAATTGGCTGTTTAGGGCCTACCCTTGGGGTGACTTATATGTATTAAAAAGGAAGGTTGAGGCTTGACAAAAGGTTTACGGTGCCAGGTCAACATGGCAATTTAAAACTGCTCACACAGGCTGCAATGGCAGGCCTAGGACATGTGTTAAAAGGCTAGTCAAGTGGGTGGCACAGTTAGTGCTGCAGGCCCGCTAGTAGCATTTCATTTAAAGGCCCTGGACACAGGCAGACTACTTTAATAGGGACTTTCATGTGTAACTTATATGTGCAAATTGGGTGGAACCCAATGTTACCATGTTTTAGGGAGAGCACAAGCACTAAAGTGTGCCGAAGTTCTAAGGCCAGCAAAAACGAAATTAAAAAAAACTGGAGTATTACAGGCAAAAAGTTAGTTATGACAGAGCTAAACCTTAAAGGACGAAATGGTAATAACCTCCAATGTGCCACTCTCTTTTGGAGGGAACCTGCAATATGCTCAAACATGTATCTGTCTTCCATTACTTGTGACCCCATTAATTTCAGTCTCTGCCTCGTACTCCAATGTATTTGTTTTGTATCAGTCAATTTCTTTGTCTCTTTTGCTCCCTTTGCTCGGTTATTTGCCCTGTTCCCTTCTAGGTTTTATTTCTTGTGTCCGACTGCTAATCTTACTTTGAAAAGTTTTCACTTTCTTATTTTAGGTTCTCTAGAAACAAGAATTTTATCTTGTGCTTAAAAATTCATACATAATCAATTATAACAACACCAGCACAAAAAGGTTACAACCAGACTAATGATTTTCTTTTACATTTTAAACTAATTCAGATTGAACAATTTCAAGACTGCAACTACAAACGTAATCTTTTATTAACAGATCAAAACAGGTCCTCAGTTAAAAAGAACCTGATAGACAAATTGCTACAGACATATTGTACCTGCCTATTAAAGTACCTGGGCCTAGATTTGCTAACATTTTACATCATGGTTGGGCCACTTTTGTGGTGCAGCCATGATGCATAGAAAGAAGATAATGCCTTGAAGGATTGCTTTTGTACAGGAAGGCAAGACTTCTAGCACAAAAACAATCATGCCTGTATCACAGATACCCTTGCCCCATGACTCTGAGGACGCTCCGCCCTCACAAGAAGGGATAGCCAATTATTTACGGGCAGTGAGAACGCCTCAGTTGACAACTGTCCTGCGGGAGGTTTTGGATGTGCCAAGTACTCCAACTGAGACGAAGGAAAATACTATTTCAATTGGCATCTGGCAAAGCACCTGGCCTCAACTCTATTCTGACTGAGTTTTATAAAGATTTCTCTGAAGTTGTCACTCCTAGTGTTACTGACTTAGTAAACTCTTCGGGCATATTCTCAAGGACACATCGCCAAGTTATCGGCACTTTATCGCAGCCAAATTCGCGATAAATCTAACGCCCCATTCCCAAGCAGGTGCTAACAGCCCATAACACCAGTTTACCTGCGAAAGCAGTCGCAGAAAACATCGCCACAGATGACCCCGGCAACTAACGCTAATGAGATGCAGAGTAGGCGTTCCAGTGCAACAATCCGCGACAACACCACTCCACAACATTCTCAACGACCAGCCCGATCGGCGATAAGACCACAAAGCATGCGATAAGGCACGTTAGCAGCAGGAAATTAACACCTGCTCCTACCTGGTGCAAAGTCGGACGACAACCGGCACCAGACAAGAAAGCACAGCCCATAGCCACACCTGAAGAACAACAGATGCCCTGGAGCAAACGACCATGCAGCTCGGAGCCCCAATAGGTCAACAACACCCACCACCACCACCCCCAGGACCCCACCACCCTACCCCGGGCACCCCCCACATCCCCCCACTAGGACAAAGATATTGCACATCAACTACACGAAACCATGAACCAAACAAATCGCCTAAAGTCGCACAATCACAACACTCAACATACATGTGTGGTCGGAAAAGAGGGAAATCATACATCCATATCATAACATCCAAATAACACGTTTATCACAGAACAAAACAAAAACAGAAAATCAGAAGAGGCATGGCGGGTCATCCCACGACATCCTGCAAGTCACAGCCTGCAAAACAGAAATCTGTATAAGAAGGAGTGCCATGCGCACATCAAATCACAGAGAGAGAGAGCGAAAGAGAGAGGGAGAGAGTGAGAGAGGGAGAGAGAAAGAGAGAGGGAGAGGGAGAGAGAGGGAGAGAGGGAGGGAGGGAGAGAAAGAGAGAGGGGGAGAGAGGGAGAGAGAGGGAGAGGGAGGGAGAGTGAGAGAGGGAGGGAGAAAGAGAGGGAGAGAGAGTGCAGACACTGAGGACCTATGCCCCACTGCTCACCTGCTGCCACTTGTGTGTCTCCAACCACGTGCCCGGATTCACAGCAGTCCCCCAGGTCCCTCATCTGAAACAGTTTCCAGAGACATGAATGTCAGAGCCCATAAGGTTGCACATGCCACCATTGCTTGCCCGCCCCTGTGCACACAGGCTGCTGCACCCCAGCCCCTCCCGCCGCCCAGCGGTGAATGCCCGCCCCTGCGCAACCAGGCCTCACTGCTCACCTTCCGCCATCGGCGTGTCTCCAAGAGGGCCCACCACGTTCCGGAGGGATCTCCAAGCCCGGGGCCCGCGACCATGGCACCCTCCACATCATGCAGCCCCACGCCGCGGGCCACCAGGTCACACACATGTTGCTGGGTCTTGATATCGCAATGGCAGAGACCACATCTGTGGACACGGCATTATCGCAGGCTGCACACCCGCTCAGCGCTTGAGGTGCCACTAACTCTGTGAACCGCAACGCAACGCCACGTGGCGGGAGGCTTGCCCTGCTCTTGCCCAGGCCCACACTGTGGCCCAGCAGGTCTCACACAAACCTATGCCAGTCCGGACCGCCAGGACGGCGCATCATCGCAGGCTGCACACCCACTCAGCATTTCAGGTGCCCCTATCTCACTGCACCGCAAGACACCGTCCCGTGGCGGGGTGCCTGTGCCTGCCGCAGTGTATCCGGTGCCACCAAGTCTGTGCCCCGCTAGCCATGGACCCTTAATGATTGAGTCTCGTTATGCGGACGCCATCATGTCACCCCCGGCACTGGGCAATGTGAGGTGGCAGGGCCCTAGGCCCACATGCGTAGATGGGAACTACATGGAGACACCCAGTTGTAGAGTTGAAATGGCGTCCAGCACGTGCACCAGGCCCTTTTTATTGGCAGGGTCACATGTCCTGTGACGCCTTTGCTGGATGGGTGTGGTGTGGGTGTACACCAGCCGTGAGGGAGTGGCTGTGGCATGCTGACAACTAGACCTGTGAGCTGCAGATCCCTGCAGTGCAGAGCTGGGACATGTAGCGTTGTCGTCCCCCCCCTGTGTGCCTAAGCGGAGTGGGCTGCCATGGCGTATGCCAGTCCAGCGTAAGGGTGTGAACAATGACCCCGGGGCTCTGGGCGTGGTTCCGTCCTGGGCTGGACAAGGAAGTGACTAATGGATGTGTCTCTGTTGAAGTGTCGGCAACCCCCAGCCCACAACAGAAATGTGCCACCCAGTGACAAAAGTCCCACAACATGGGCAACATGGACGTAAAGGGGAATCACTGACCCTACATTCATCCATACTTCCACACTTGAAAGATCATAGACATGACACATCTGTGTGAATATGAATGTTTATTGCACATTCAAGGGAGTGTTGCAGCTGGAGCATTACAGGGCCATGCCAACACCACTTCACATTGTCGGCCCGTGTAGGGCCAGCCAGAGTCCTTCAGGGAGTGACCCGTACATCAGGAGATGAGGAGTTCAGTCCGCAGTCTGATAGCTGTGTCATTGGTGAGCAAACAGAATATGGCAGTCCATGTCGGGGTCCGAGGTGTGTGTCGCAGAGTGCATCGGGGGACAGTGGAAGGTGATGATGCAGAGGGCAGAACCAAGCAGAAACAGGCCACATGGCGGAGATGTATGCTACTGCATCCTTCTGACCACGAAGGCAGATTCATCCACATCTTCGTCCGCTGCTGTTGCCTGTCCCTCACATGTGGGTGGTGGTGTTATGTCTCCAGCACTGTGTGGCACTGACACATCAGGGGCCAGAGATGTGGATGGGGTGGTAGCAGCAGCATGCATCAGCGCAAGGCCTTGTGGCAGCAAAGCCATGAGGAGGTTCTTAATGGCATGGAGGGACCCAGCTAGATCTCGATGGTGTGCAGCTGTGGTAGCCGCTCTTTCCCCTTGCGTCCGCTCCATGTTCTCCATGATCCTCCGCATGTGTCCCAACTCCCGGGCGAGCTCACTGGAGGCACTCTGACTTGACAGTCGTTCCTGTCGCAGAGTCAGGACTCTAGCGATGTCAGCCATGGTTCGTTGGAGAGCATGGAGCGGACTGTGGGTGTCCGTTAGGGACTGTGAGTGGTCCCTGATGGGACTTAGACACCCACGTATGGCATCTAGTTTGGCTGCCATGCGGTCGAAGCCCACCTGCACCTGTTCAGCCAGCTTCTCCTGGCACCCCAACACACGGCATTGGAAGGCCATGTGTTCGTCGTGGGGGTCCTTGGAGGCGGCCGTGGTGGTGGGTGCTGCCTGCTGTGTGTACTGTGCAGGGGGTGGGTTCTCCTCGTGACAGCTGGGCTGCCCTGCTCCTGGAAGTGGGCTGCGTAGGCTCTCCACGAGCTGTTGGAGGGCGTCGGAGTCGAAGGTGTGGTGGTCCTCTTCGTCATCAGAGAAGAGAGGTTCGAACTGCACTGCAGGAGGTGTTGCATTTCCCCCTGCAATGTGGAGGGGAGATGCAGTTTAACATCATGTTCACATGTATGTTGACGCATTGTACAGGTTCACATTCAGACTGCATGACAGTGTACATTGTGACTGTTTGGGGAGGGCTGCCTATTTGATGCGGGACAGTGGACATTCCGACTACATCACGGATGTGTGTTTGTACTTGTACATTGTCAACTCACATTTCCATGCAGTGCCAAATGTGATTGGCCAGTTTCTACGCACATGTGGCAGCAGTTGTGTCCTCTGTTCTGTTGTGGACGTGTTGCGGTTTGTACCACATCATTGTCAATGTGCTCTGCATGTAATGTGTGTGTGCCGCATTTTGGGGGAGTCGCCCCTGCTGGTCTGTTTCGCTGCCCCTTATCCCTTACATGCGGTGTGCCTCTGGCTTCTGTGCTTATGCAGTGCTGAGATGTTGCATACCTGTGTGCATTGGTCTCTTGGTGGGAGTTGGGGGTCTGGGGCATGGTTTGTACGCAGATGTGCTGTGCTTACTTGTGCATGTGTGCCATTGTGCCCATCTCCCCCGTCCCCCCAGTCCCTGGTGGTTACTCACCCTGTTGCTGTTGTGTCCGGTCATGTTGAGCAGTGTCCGGTCCCCCCACTACTGCCACCGTCTCCCCACTGATGACTGTGAAGACCATTTCCTCCATCTCGTCCAGCTCCTCCTGTGTCGCTGGACTCCCACCTCCAGTCTGCATTGCTGCCTTCAGGTTGTTTGCGAGTTTCAGCTTGGTTTTGCGCTTCACATCATTCCAGCGCCTCTTGACCTCGTCCATTGTCCTCTTCAGCACTCCGACTGCATTCACCTTGTCCACGATGGTCTGCCATATTCCATTTTTAGTTGACAGTGACACGGTGGAGGTGACGAACAGTAGTTGATGGTGTTCTATCACCTCCGTTATCAGGATCCTGTTTTCCTGCGGACTGAACTTCTTCTTCTGACTCTTCTTGTCCTTGCCCTTCCCTGACCCCGAGGTCCCAGGCTGGTCCTTCGTGGGGCTTGTGGGGTTCTGGTAGTCCTCTGTGCTTGCTCTGGGTGCCTCCATTGTGCTTCGCTGTTGTTTGTCTTTTGTTTGTTATTTTTTTCTATTTTTATAGTGCATTTTCCCGCATGACGCGTGGGAATATCAGGCCTGTGGCAGCTTTTCGCAGATTTTTGTATTGCTATTGGAGTCATCGCTACTATTTTCGCGTTGGGGTTTCGCGCTTTTGCGGCGTCACGTTGTTTTTAACGCGTTCGTTTGTCGCGTTCTCGTGTGTCTATCGCATGGTGCCGCCGTGTTGGGAATAGCACGTTAACACGGCGTTGTTTTTCCGCGATGGACTGCGATGTGCAGAGTTGCGTTAAGCTAAACTTGCGGTGGTTATCACACGTTCTTGAGAATATGCCCCACCTTCTTTCCCTTTTTTCAATACCTGCATCATAGGGGGAGACGCATATTGCAGTGTCTTTTTAAAAAAAAAAAGGAGTCCCTTGACTGCGGCTCGTATCAGCCCATTTCGTTAATGAATGTGAATGCTCAGATCTATACCTGGGTTCTTCCCAATCGGTTTTCATCGGCCATCTCCTCTATGCAGCATGGTTTTATCCCTACATGAGACACAACTACTGATATTAATCTAGCTATCTCAGTCCTGAAAGTGGCGGAAGTACTGAGGATGCCCGCATGGATGATCCGACTAGATGCAGAGAAAGGGTTCAACAGAGTCTCCTGGGGCTTCTTGTGGTCAGTCAAGACCCAGATTGCGAACAATTTGTAACCTCTTTCAAGATCCTCTATAATTTACTGGTGGCTCAAATAGTTTGTATGGGTGGTTTGTCTAATTAGACAGCAATCCCGGCTAAGACTCTCTCTAGCATCAAAGGCCCCACCAGTCAATTTGGTAGGGTCTCTGGTTACAACCTGAATATTGAAAAAAGAAACCTGATTATCTCGAGCTCCCCGGACTCCCGATATGTTAAAACAGCTACATATATGGGGACCTGGATTACTCCTAGTATTTCGGAGTATTGTGGGTCTTAATTATGATGCAGTATACCAAGAATCATTCAGGGCCATATTATCAAGAACGGAGCAAACATTATCGCCGCTTTAGCGGCAGGAAACTGCCGCTAAAGCGGCGATAAAGGGCTTGATAATATGCCCTAGAGAATTCAATAGAAGCCCAGGTTCTGGTGTCAAGGACATCAAACCTGGGCTTCTATTGGAATTCTCTAGGGCATATTATCAAGCCCCTTATCGCCGCTTTAGCGGCAGTTTCCTGCTGCTAAAGCGGCGATAATGTTTGCGCCGTTCTTGATAATATGGCCCTCAGTGTTTTGGAAGTGGGACCAACTCCATTTAGGGATTATAAGCAGATGCAATTTAATCAAAATGGTTATCTTACTGTTATCTTTATTTGTTTAGCGATATACTGCTGTATTCCCCCCCCCCCCCCCTCCCCGGCCTTTTTAAAAAAAGTTAAGGCTACCTGGCAGACATTTATGTGGCGGTATAAAAAAACTCAATTTGTCATTCGCAATGGCACATCGAGGTTACATCTTGGCGCCTACAACTTTATGGCCGTATTTAATTTCTTCCTCTGTCCTCTGACTCTCAGCATCATGGGTTCACCCGAGTGGCAGCTGGTGAGTCTTTACTCTGATTACTTCACCTTTCACCATGGACACATGCCCTCTAAAGGTTTGATTGACACAATCTATTTCAAGGGTACTAGGATTAAAACTCTGTCCGTTTTTGATAGAGTCTGGTCCCATATTAGAACCAGGTGCAAAATTACCAGGTTTTATCAAAATACATCTTTAGGGTGTAGCTCCCATTTTACACCTTTTATCAATGAAGGTTATATGAAGTATCAGTGGAGCAGACCAGTTTTTGAGTTGCTTCTTCAACTGGCCTAAGCGTTGTTTCATTGGGGTTTTTTATCAGATCCTTATGAGCAGCAGGCCACATGAACATTACTTTGAGCAATTGTCAATCAAGTGGTCTACAAATCTGGATCTCCTTGTCGCTCTCAAAGACACCAGGCTTAGCAATTAACTGGCTTAGAAGATTCTTAATGTATCCCTCTTGAAAGCCCACTCATTCAAGGTCCTATATGATATGTACTATCCAAACCATCGACTGTTTAAAATGGGTTTCAGAGAGACTTCGAACTGTTTTAGGTGTAAGAGTTCAGATTCTGATACCACTCATGTTATTGCTACTTGCCCAATCTTGCTACCGTCCCTATCTTTACTACATCAAATAACATGCTGCAGGCTGATGTTAGATTGAATTCAAAGTTGATTATGCTGGGTCATTCATACAGTAGACCCCCCCCATCTAGCTTGTATCTACTTAATTGTAATCATGGCTGCAAGACTAGGTATTTTTCTACAAAGTGAAAGACACAGAGATGATAAACGGAACACAGAGTAAATCAAACATTCACCCCCTCGTCAAGAAATCTGGGTTAAATTCTTCATTCTTTTGCTCACCATGCCACCCCAGTTTAGACCCAGCCATATGGAAATCAGTCTTGACCCTGTGCCTCATGCGAACAGTCCAGCCCGAACTGCCAAGCCAAGTCTTCCCTGGACCAGATACCAACATCCTGGGACTAGCTTCAGGGCATCACCCCCCCATCAGCCAGACTAGCTTGAATCTAGAGGCACAGTGAGCCCGAGACCCATGTCTGGGCATACCCTGCACACTTAGGGCGAGAAGCAAAAGACACCCAGATGATGGACGGAATGCAGAGCAAATCAAACATTCACCCCAGTCAAGAGATCTGGGTTAAATTCTTCATTCTTTTGCTCACCATGCCACCCCAGTTTAGACCCAGCCATATGGAAATCAGTCTAGACCCTGTGCCTCATGGGAACAGTCCAGCCCGAACTGCTAAGCCAGGTCCTCCCTGGACCGGAAACAAGCATCCTAGAAACCGGTTTCGGGGTTTCACCCCTCTTCAGCCAGGATAGCTTGATTCCAGTGGCATGGAGAGCACGGGACCCACGTCTGGGCATACCTGGAGCAAACAAACGATGGATTTAGGCCTGGATCTCTGTACTGGGGTGAATGTTTGACATTATGCAGCATTATGTCCATCAATTGTTCTTTTTGCATTTGTCACTTTAAGTGGGACGGGCATGCCCAGACGTGGGTCCTGTGCTCTCCATGCCACTGGAGTCAAGCTGGCCTGGTTGATGAGGGGTTATGCCCTGAAACCGGTCCCAGGATATTTGTTTCTAGTCCAGGGAGGATCTGGCCTGGCAGTTGGGGCTGGACTGTTCCCATGGGGAACAGGGTCAAGAATGATTTGCATATGGCTCTGTCTGAAGTGGAATGGCATGGGGAGCAAATAAATGATGGATTTAGGCCCAGATCTCTGTACTGTGGTGAATGTTTGACATTATGCAGCATTCTGTCCATCAATTGTTATTTTTGCATTTGTCACCCCGAGTGAGACGGGTATGCCCAGACGTGGGTCCCGTGCTCTCCATGCCCCTGGAGTCAAGGTAGCTTGGCAGATGAGCGGTGATGCCCAGAAACCGGTTCCAGGATGCTTGTTTGCAGTTTAGGGAGGACCTAGCCTGGCAGTTGGGGCTGGACTGTACACATGGGGAACAGGGTCAAGACTGATTTGCATATGGTTGGGTCTGAATTTGGAATGGCATGGGGAGCAAAAAGATGATGGATTTAGGTCCAGATCTCTGTACTGGGGTGAATGTTTGACATTATGCAACATTCTGTCCATCAATTGTTCTTTTTGCATTTGTCACCCCGAGTGGGACGGGTATGCCCAGACGTGGGTCCAGTGCTCTTCATGCCACTGGAGTCAAGCTAGCCTGGCTGATGAGGGGTGATGCCCAGAAACCGGTCCCAGGATGCTTGTTTACAGTCCAGGGAGGACCTGGCCTGGCAGTTCGGCTAGACTGTTCTCATGCCCCAACACTGACTCTGGGAACAACCACTGTGCAGAGGTGCAAGGGGGCAGCATTTGCTAACTTGTTAACTGGGAGGGAGGACTTGTGTCACAAAAAGTGCCCTACACAGGCCATGTTTACCTTTAGGGGTGCTAAAAGGAGAGAAAACAGAGAATAAAACAGCCCTGAACGAACAGCACCCACCCTAAAATGTTTACTTTAAGATGATGGCCAGTCAACCCATGAGATAATGGCAGATAAGGAGGAAAAGGTCCAGGAAGAACAGGATTTACCCAAGATCAAACAATATGGTCATGTAGGAGAATCAAGATTGCAATACAGGATTGCTTGTTTCAAGATGCATAACTTTCCCAGTATACCACATGCTTTACCTGTTAAAGAGAATAGGGTTCTAATTTAAGACATGGTGCAATTGGATGAAAACTCCAAAATAAATTCAGAGATTTTTGGTACCCGTCATATAAACATTGTCTTGGTAAAACCACAGGCACAGAAAGTGTCCTGCTATGTAATAATGGAAAGTTAGCTTCTGTACTGGGCAGGGAGCCCTTTGGATAGGTGGGTTAGTGCGGAGCCTGTTCTTGACTTTAAAAGTTAGGGATTGATTCTTGTCATCAAGGACTCCCACGCATTGCCCAGTTCTGTGAGCTCCAGGGGACAAAGGGGTCTCTCCTGTGCCTTGCAGCGCTAGACCATGGTGGGAAAGTCCGTCCCTCCCTTGAGCCTCACAGACATAGACAAGTACTGTAAGACTCGAGGAAGGTTCATGCCCCGGCCTCGCGGTGTTGAACCATAGGTGAGAGACTTGGGGGGGGGGTCTTTCTCCCTTGGACTTTGCAGGCCTGGTCAAGCACTGCGAGGCTCAGAGAAGTGTCCCTTGTTTGCCTTTGATTACTTCTGAAGTTCAAGGAATACTTGTTTCCAGTTACTTTTCTGTCTGCAAACAAATGTTAATGTCCCCAGACTCCAGTCCACCTGTGAAATGGCTAAATAAGTGGATGGGCCATTATAGAATGACTCACTGCCACTATTTTCTTTCACTAAAAGCACTGCACTGTTTTAAAAAGCTTGACATTGGTCTCTGTTACCTTGCAGCATAATAAATGCTTTTCCTGGCCAGAGACTGGTGCCCCATGAGCTCAACGGAGGCCCACCAGAGAGGGCCTACATCCAAATTGCAGACCTCTGCTTTACACTGTAGGAGAGTAGGATCTGCTTCACATGGGTACCCCCACTTTTTGCTGATGCTTCACTGTTTTTCGACCTTAGTCTGGCTGGGGCCCTGCTAATCAGAACCCCATCCTAGCTGCTTCCTCTCTAAAATGGTTTCCATGTGCCTTAGGCACATCTCTGATTGGAATCTGGAGTGCCCTTATAAGTCCCTAGTATATGGTATACTATGTACCAAGGGCATAGGTACCTCAGAGGCCTACCAGGGGCTGCAGCATGTATTGTGCCACCCCTGGAAGGCCATCCAAACTGACACCACAGGTCTGCTACTGCAGCCTGGGTAAGGTGGTGCATGCACCCCTTACTGTGATATAGGTTACCTATATCACTATATACACTACACACATATAAACCTATAAGTCACTCCTATGGCAGGCCTTATCAATCCTGAAGGCAGAGTGCGTGGTTCCTATGTGAGAGGGTGCCCCTGCATGAGCAGGGCCCCTCTGCAGCGTTCGGAGACCCTTCTCTGATGCTGTTTGTAGTGCAGCCTGACCATATACTCTTAAGCGCATTATAACCTCGCGTTAAATGCTAACTTTGGAATGGCTGCACCGAAACATGTCGTGTTTGGTGTCAAACATTTTGGAATACTACCCCCCGCCAATTCTGGCGGCGGGGTAGCATTCCACCCTTCTAGAGGGAGAGACATGTTAACCCTGGCCTGGCCGGTAACTTCTTTCTAAAGCCCTGGCATCACAAAATGGATGCTGCTGCCACAGACACAAGTCTGGCCTCCTGCTGCTGGACGAAACTCCGGCAGGGAGGCCTGGACAATAGGTTTCCTGTCCCAGGGAGGTGTGACCACCTCCCAGACAGGATAGTGTGTATTGGGGCTGGGTGGGAGCACTTTCGGGTGCTTTGAAGTCCTGCACTGGGGGCACACTTGGTGTCCCTGTGCATACCCCAGTTCAAACCGGATCAGGGGCTTGCAGCCCCTGCTTTGGCGCGAACTGGACAAAGGGAAAGGGTGTAGCCACCCCTCTGCCCTGACCCACCCATAGGTGGGGCCACAGAGTAGTCCAACCCCTAAACTTAGTATAAGTATAGGAACCCAGTCCTTAGGACTTTAGATTATCCCTGGACAAAACTCTGACACAGAATCCTGGACCTTCGACGCTCTACTCAAGACTAGAGGACAGAAGAATCTCCCTTGGGGTCAAGGAGTGACTCCCCTGCTTGGCAGGCACCAAAGAAGCAATTGTCCGGTCTGCATCGCCTAAGCTCCCGTTGGACGCCGAAGTCTTTGCATCACCAGAGGTGAATTTCCAGACTTCCCCGAGGCTGCCCTGACTCCCCAGCAAAGCTGAGGCCCGTAGCTGTCGTGGGTAACGTGGAACCGTGACCCCTGGACACTGCACGCATTTGCTAGTGCATCCTCTTCTGGGTCTCCCACGAAGTCGTGCTTTGGGCTCCGAGTAGCCCTAGCCTCCAGCACCAACTGCACCGAAGATCACTGGCCTCCACTCCACGAGTGTCCTGTGAGCCAGCTCCACGTGCACTGTCTTGAGGCTCCTTCGCGGTCGCTAGCCTGTTGGCTAGTAGCCCTTCACGAAGGCCAATCCTTTTCTTCTTGGGCTCCTTGGTTGCTCCAGGCTTGCCCTCACTTACCCTTGCTGGGTGAGTTCCTCAGACCTTGCTGGTCTGCATCATCGTCATTCTTCATCTACATCGAGACTTGCCGTTGCCAAGGCTTGTTGGGTCTAATCCGGTCGCCGACACCTCAGCACTCGACAGACATCGTGTACCAGCCCGAATCCTGCTCCTGGTTGCCGACAACGCCTCCTGGACCTCGTGGCTGAAGAGTCAAGACAACCGTCAACCTACCTGAAGCACTCGACATCGGTGGGCATCCGCTCATCGCCTTCCTGGTCACTGGCTAGTGACCCAGATTCTGTCCCCTCTGCTTTCAGGTTCTTCAGACCTCCGATCCACTCTTGGATCCACCCGGACACTTTCCACTTGGTCGCCAGCAGCACTTTGCAGCAGATCGCCATTCAAATCGACGACGAAACCCGACCCCGAAAGGCACCTATGCACCCGGCTTCCCTGGGTGAGGTAACAAGAGTACTCCGGTGCTCCCGTGGGTAGAGACTCTAGAATGACCTAGTTCTCAAAGGGTTTGCTCCAAGTCCTCCTTTAAGTGTCCCTTTTCTTTAATTTCCTAATCGCGACTTTCTCCATAGAAGTTAACGGCGTCTCGCGGCTGTGTATTTACACTGCACGCGTCCCCCGTGGGTCCCCTGTGTCACTACCTTGGGTGGTTCCTTGTGGTCCAAGCACTTCTAGAGGCTCTAGGCCTAGTGTCTAGCTCAGTCGTGGTTCTTATACCACTTTATTGGTATATGGTTTGGTACGCCCCTAGGGCCCAAACGTGTATTTGTGCTATTACTGTGTTTAAATAACTTATAACTTGTGTACTTCGAACTCAAGCCTCATAAAGAGACTAGAGGGGTGTGTTTAGCAATAAATACATATATTTTGAATATATACCTGGTGTGGTGCTCTTTCATTTGATCACTCAAGAGATTATAGACTGGTAAAACAAGCTGCTTTACATTCCTTCAAGACTTAGCCTGAAGGCTGCTCTCCATAGCTACCACTAGGATAGCTTTCAATAAGGTTGTCTTTAACCTATCTCCAATAAGGGGTTGTTTGGACTGGTGCAAGGTGCCCACTATAATTAGTGGACAGCATATGCCAGGCCAACTTCTCACATTGGTGTGCAGCGTGTGGGATTCCAGCTTGCTATTGTTTTACCAGATAATCTCAATTGAATTGATCAACTGAAAACCACTAAAGGTACCTAAGGTACATATAAATTAAGCTTAGAATACAGTAAGTTCTACTGAACTTAGAGTTGTGTGTTAAGGGATAGCACACCCTTTCTACAACTCAAGAGAGTTTAGTAGGCCACACTAGAGTAGGTAGTGCATACACCACACCTCACTAGTGATGTCTTCAAAGCCAGGACCCAGTGAGTCCTTGCCAGAAGCCCCTGGGCTTCTTCCCTCCAAGTATGATACACTCCCATTCTTGGAATTAAGAGCATTATGTAACTTGAGGAAACTGAAGACAGGCCAAAGTCCCACCACCCAACATCTTAGAGAGATGTTGGAGGCTTATGATCTCAGCAGGCCCTTAGGGACTGAAGGGGTAGGAGCAGAGGGTGGGGCAGAAGATGAGGATGGGGCCAGGGGTAGCAACACCCCCAGCCCCCCCTCTGGAACTGACCAGGAGGGTGACAATGACCCTGACCCGGATAACCCAATCCCTCCTGTGGAAGATGAGGAGGAGGATCAGAATGACCTCCACTTTGTCCCCCCAGGAAGGATTATGAGTGTGCCCAGAAGGTCTAGGTCTCCTTCTCAGGAGTCTAACCACTCTGGCACCTCAATAGGGACCTCTGTCTCCTCTCATTGGAGGGAATCCTCTCATGAGAGAAGAAAGAGGCTGATTCAATATGAGGAAGCTCAGCTTGAACTCAGAAAACAGGAACTGGCTATAGACAGGGAGTCCCTAGATCTCTACAAAGAGAGAAGAAAGTTGGGACTAGAGTCCCATGGTGGCAGCCATGTCCCTAGAGATAGGGAACGGTCTTATGACCATAGAAACCTGAACAAGATTGTCCCTCCCTACCAGAGTGGGGATGACATCCACAAATGGATAACTGCTCTAGAGAGGGCCTGTAAAGTACAGAAGGTCCCTCAGGAGCAGTGGGCAGCAATCTTGTGGCTCTCCTTTGCAGACAAAGGTAGAGACAAGCTCCTCACTGTAAGAGAGGAGGATGCTGATAATTACAAGGTCTTGAAGAGTGCTCTTATTGATGGGTTTGGCCTAACAACTGAACAATACAGGTTGAAGTTCAGAGATACCCAAAAGCACAGACTCAAGACTGGGTAGACTATGTGGATTGTTCTGCTAAGGCTCTGGAAGGCTGGTTGATGGGCAGTAAGGTGTGTGACTTCACAGGATTGTACAATCTGATAATGAGGGAGCAGATTCTTAATAAGTGTCAAAATCAGCTGTTGCATCAGTACCTGGTGGACTCTGATCTGACCTCTCCCCAAGAATTGGGAAAGAAGGCAGACAAATGGGTCAGAACCAGGGTGAGGCAGAAGTTACAGAACCAAGGTGGTGACCCTAAGAAGCAAGATTCTAAGAACTCTGATAAGGGTGGGGAGAAGGGTAAAGATCAAAAGTCTTCACCAGGCCCCCAAAAATCTTCTTCAGGTGGGGATTCACAGTCTACAAAAGGGAAAGGCCAAAGAAAACCATAGTGCAAGGTCTGTAAGCAAAAGACCCACTGGACCAGTGATTGCACTAAGTCCAAAGACTCAAGTCCAGCCCCCACCAATGCCCCTAAGGCACCTGTTCCCCCTAGTACAGTTACAGTTGGTGGGAGTGCTCCAGCCAAGGGTTTAGTAGGGTTGACCCTGGGTACTGAGTTGGGCTCTGACCTAGTCAGAGAACTCACTCAGGCTGTGTTAGTCTGTGATGGAGGCATGGATGTGACCTCCTCTGTGAGTCCCAGTAATCTGGGCAAGTACAGACAACAGCCTTTAATCAATGGACGAGAGGCTTTGGCATTTAGGGACACAGGGGCAAGTGTCACCATGGTGACACAAGACCTTGTGAATCCTGGGCAAGTTATACTTGGTGAGATGTACCAAGTGACCAATGCTAGCAACGTCAGAACAGACCATACTCTGGCAGTTGTTAACTTCTCCTGGGGAGGGGTAACTGGCCTTAAGAAGGTTGTGGTGAGTGCAAACCTACCAGTCGAATGCTTGCTTGGCAATGACTTAGAAACTTCAGCTTGGGCAGAAGTGGAGCTCAGGACCCATGCAGAAATGCTGGGGATCCCTGCAGATGTGTTTGCTGTGACCAGGTCACAAGCCAAAATGTCTAGCACTGAACAGGCCTTGGATTCTGGAATAATGGACCAAGTGCCTTCCAAGAGGAGGAGTAGTAGGGTAAAGGCAGTGCCTTCCCCTTGGCTCAGAAGGAAG
Source organism: Calotriton arnoldi (assembly GCA_963921515.1). NCBI lineage: Eukaryota > Metazoa > Chordata > Amphibia > Caudata > Salamandridae > Calotriton > Calotriton arnoldi. Next base: position 481,526 of record CAWUFW010000537.1, on the reverse strand, counting down.
ATCAGTCCCTTGAGGGGGATGATCTCAGTCCTGAGGAAGGAACTGTCCCAGAGGAGCTTGAACCTGACCAGGTTGAGTTCTTGGGGACAGGGGGACCTTCCAGGGCAGATCTGAGCCAGGAGCAGCAGAGCTGCCCCTCTCTTGAACCCCTCAGACAGCAAGCTGCTGCTGAGGCTGCTGGGAAAGCTAGTGGTCCCCATACAGTGTATTGGGATGATGGACTCCTGTACTCAGAGTGTAGAGACCCCAAGCCTGGTGCCACCAGGAGGTTGGTTATACCTCTGAAGTTCAGGGGCTTCCTATTGACCCTAGCCCATGATATTCCCTTGGCAGGTCACCTGGGCCAGAACAAGACTTGGGACAGAATTGTCCCTCACTTTCACTGGCCCCACATGTCTGAAGAGACCAAGGAGTTTTGTCGCTCCTGTGTAACCTGCCAGGCCAGTGGCAAGGCAGGTGGCACTACAAAGGCCCCCTGATACCACTACCTGTGGTGGGGGTGCCCTTTGAAAGGGTAGGGATTGACATTGTTGGTCCCATGGATCCCCAAACAGCATCTGGGCACAGGTTTATCCTGGTGGTAGTGGATCATGCCACCAGGTGCCCAGAGGCTATTCCCCTTAGGACCACTACAGCACCTGTGGTGGCAAGGGCCCTCCTGGGAATTTTCTCAAGAGTGGGCTTTCCTAAGGAGGTAGTATCAGACAGGGATGCAAACTTTATGTCTGGATACTTAAAAGCAATGTGGAAGGAGTGTGGAGTGACTTACAAGTTCACCACACCCTATCACCCACAATGCAATGGTTTAGTTGAGAGATTCAACAAAACCTTGAAGGGCATGATTAAAGGGCTCCCAGAAAAGCTTAGGCGAAGATGGGACATACTCTTGCCCTGCCTTTTATTTGCATATAGGGAGGTGCCTCAGAAGGGGGTTGGTTACAGCCCTTTTGAACTTTTGTTTGGCCACCCTGTCAGGGGTCCACTGTGCTTGGTGAAGGAAGGATGGGAGTTACCTCTCAAGCCCCCAAAGCAAGACATAGTGGACTATGTGCTTGGTCTCCGCTCCCGGATGGCTGAGTATATGAAAAGGCAACTAAAAACCTTGAGGCTAGCCAGGAACTTCAAAAGGCCTGGCATGACCAAAAGGCTGTTCTGACTGTTTACCAGCCAGGACAGAAGGTGTGGGTGTTGGAACCAGGGGCCCCAGCAGCTCTCCAAGACAAATGGAGTGGACCCCACACTATTGTTGAGCAGAAGGGTGAGGTTACCTACTTAGTAGACCTAGGAACACCCAGGAGTCCCCACAGGGTTCTCCATGTCAACAGGTTAAAACCATATGTGGACAGGGCAGACATGGGCTTGCTCATGGCTACTGATGAAGGGCAGGAGGAAGAGAGTGACCCACTCCCTGACCTGCCTTCACAGAACCCTGACGATGGGTCAGTAGATGGTGTAGCCTTGGCAGGCAGCCTCACTACCCAGCAACAAACTGATTGTAGACAGGTGCTCAATCAGTTTAGACACATGTTTTCACTGACACCCAGTCAGACCACCTGGTGCACTCATGAAGTGGTCACTGGGGACAGTCTGCCTATTAAAAATAAGATTTATAGGCAACCTGACCATGTCAGGGACTGTATCAGGACTGAAGTCCAGAAAATGTTGGAGTTGGGAGTTATTGAACCCTCAGATAGCCCTTGGGCTAGTCCAGTGGTCCTTGTGCCAAAACCTCACACCAGTGGTGGAAAAAGAGAGATGAGGTTTTGTGTGGACTACAGGGGTCTCAATGCAGTCACTAGGACTGATGCCCATCCAATACCCAGGGCAGATGAGCTAATAGATACTTTGGCCTCAGCCAAATATCTCAGCACATTTGACCTGACAGCTGGCTACTGGCAGATCAGACTAGCTGATGCTGCAAAGCCAAAAACAGCATTCTCAACCCCTAGTGGGCATTATCAATTTGTGGTGATGCCCTTTGGTCTGAAGAATGCACCTGCCACTTTCCAGAGGTTGGTGAATACAGTCCTCACAGGTCTGGAAGCCTATAGTGCAGCATATCTAGATGATATTGCTGTCTTTAGCTCCACCTGGGAGGATCACCTGGTCCACCTCAGGAATGTTTTACAGGCCCTGCAAAGGCAGGCCTGACTATCAAGGCCACCAAGTGCCAGATAGGGCAGAGTCAGGTTGTGTACCTGGGCCACCTTGTGGGTGGAGGCCAGGTTCAACCTTTGCAGAGCAAGATCCAGACCATCATGGACTGGACTGCTCCAACTACCCAGACTCAGGTGAGAGCCTTCTTAGGCCTGACTGGGTACTATAGGAGATTTGTCAAGGGGTATGGATCAATAGTGACACCCCTGAATGACTTAACTTCTAAGAAAATGCACAAAAGGTTCAGTGGACAGTTAGCTGTCAAAAGGCATTTGATGACCTGAAGCAGGCCATGTGCACTGCTCCCATTCTACAGAGTCCTGATTACTCCAAGAAGTTCATTGTTCAAGCTGATGCATCTGAATTGGGGGTAGGGGCTGTACTGTCACAATTGAATGAAGAAGGTCAGGATCAGCCAGTAGCTTTCATTAGCAGAAGGCTGACCCCTAGAGAGAAACGTTGGTCAGCCATTGAGAGGGAGGCCTTTGCTGTGGTCTGGGCTCTGAAGAAGTTGAGGCCATACTTGTTTGGTACTCACTTCCTTGTTCAAACAGACCATAAGCCCCTCTTATGGCTAAAACAAATGAAGGGTGAAAACCCCAAACTGCTTAGGTGGTCCATTTCCCTACAGGGGATGGACTTCACAGTGGAACATAGACCTGGGAGTAACCATGCCAATGCAGATGGACTCTCTAGGTACTTCCACTTAGAACATGAAGACTTAACTGGGCAAGGTTAGTTTAATGTCCCTACGTTTGGGGGGGTTGTGTAGGAGAGTAGGATCTGCTTCACATGGGTACCCCCACTTTTTGCTGATGCTTCACTGTTTTTCGACCTTAGTCTGGCTGGGGCCCTGCTAATCAGAACCCCAGCCTAGCTGCTTCCTCTCTAAAATGGTTTCCATGTGCCTTAGGCACATCTCTGATTGGAATCTGGGTGCCCTTATAAGTCCCTAGTATATGGTATACTATGTACCAAGGGCATAGGTACCTCAGAGGCCTACCAGGGGCTGCAGCATGTATTGTGCCACCCCTGGAAGGCCATCCAAACTGACAACACAGGTCTGCTACTGCAGCCTGGGTAAGGTGGTGCATGCACCCCTTACTGTGATATAGGTTACCTATATCACTATATACATACACACATATAAACCTATAAGTCACTCCTATGGCAGGCCTTATCAATCCTGAAGGCAGAGTGCGTGGTTCCTATGTGAGAGGGTGCCCCTGCATGAGCAGGGCCCCTCTGCAGTGTTCGGAGACCCTTCTCTGATGCTGTTTGTAGTGCAGCCTGACCATATACTCTTAAGCGCATTATAACCTCGCGTTAAATGCTAACTTTGGAATGGCTGCACCGAAACATGTCGTGTTTGGTGTCAAACATCTTGGAATACTACCCCCGCCAATTCTGGTGGCGGGGTAGCATTCCACCCTTCTAGAGGGAGAGACATGTTAACCCTGGCCTGGCCGGTAACTTCTTTCTAAAGCCCTGGCATCACAAAATGGATGCTGCTGCCACAGACACAAGTCTGGCCTCCTGCTGCTGGACGAAACTCTGGCAGGGAGGCCTGGACAATAGGTTTCCTGTCCCAGGGAGGTGTGACCACCTCCCCAGACAGAATAGTGTGTATTGGGGCTGGGCGGGAGCACTTTCGGGTGCTTTGAAGTCCTGCACTGGGGGCACACTTGGTGTCCCTGTGCATACCCCAATTCAAACCGGATCAGGGGCTTGCAGCCCCTGCTTTGGCGCGAACTGGACAAAGGAAAGGTGTAGCCACCCCTCTGCCCTGACCCACCCATAGGTGGGGCCACAGAGTAGTCCAACCCCTAAACTTAGTATAAGTATAGGAACCCAGTCCTTAGGACTTTAGATTATCCCTGGACGAAACTTTGACACAGAATCCTGGACCTTCGACGCTCTACTCAAGACTAGAGGACAGAAGAATCTCCCTTGGGGTCAAGGAGTGACTCCCCTGCTTGGCAGGCACCAAAAGCAATTGTCTGGTCTACATCGCCTAAGCTCCCGTCGGACGCCGAAGTCTTTGCATCACCAGAGGTAGATTTCCAGACTTCCCGAGGCTGCCCTGAGTCCCCAGCAAAGCTGAGGCCCGTAGCTGTCGTGGGTAACGTGGAACCGTGACCCCTGGACACCGCACGCATTTGCTAGTGCATCCTCTTCTGGGTCTCCCACGAAGTCATGCTTTGGGCTCCGAGTATCCCTAGCCTCCAGCACCAACTGCACCGAAGATCAATGGCCTCCACTCCACGAGTGTCCTGTGAGCCAGCTCCACGTGCACCGTCTCGAGGCTCCTTTGCGGTCGCTAGCCCGTTGGCTAGTAGCCCTTCACGAAAGCCAATCCTTTTCTTCTTGGGCTCCCTGGTTGCTCCAGGCTTCCCCTCACTTACCCTTGCTGGGTGAGTTCCTCAGACCTTGCTGGTCTGCATCATCGTCATTCTTTATCTACATCGAGACTTGCCGTTGCCAAGGCTTGTTGGGTCCAATACGGTCGCCGACACCTCAGCACTCGACAGACATCGTGTACCAGCCCGAATCCTGCTCCTGGTCACTGACAATGCCTCCTGGACCTCGTGGCTGAAGAGTCAAGACAACCATCAACCTACCTGAAGCACTCGACATCGGTGGGCATCCGCTCATTGCCTTCCTGGTCACTGGCTAGTGACCCAGACTCTGTCCCCTCTGCTTTCAGGTTCTTCAGACCTCCGATCCACTCTTGGATCCACCCGGACACTTTCCACTTGGTCGCCAGCAGCACTTTGCAGCAGATCGCCATTCAAATCGACGACGAAACCCGACCCCGAAAGGCACCTATGCACCCGGCTTCCCTGGGTGAGGTAACAAGAGTACTCCGGTGCTCCCGTGGGTAGAGACTCTAGAACGACCTAGTTCTCAAAGGGTTTGCTCAAGTCCTCCTTTAAGTGTCCCTTTTCTTTAATTTCCTAATCGCGACTTTCTCCATAGAAGTTAACGGCGTCTCGCGGCTGTGTATTTACACTGCACGCGTCCCCTGTGGGTCCCCTGTGTCACTACCTTGGGTGGTTCCTTGTGGTCCAAGCACTTCTAGAGGCTCTAGGCCTAGTGTCTAGCTCAGTCGTGGTTCTTATACCACTTTATTGGTATATGGTTTGAGTACGCCCCTAGGGCCCAAACGTGTATTTGTGCTATTACTGTGTTTAAATAACTTATAACTTGTGTACTTCGAACTCTAGCCTCATAAAGAGACTAGAGGGGTGTGTTTAGCAATAAATACATATATTTTGAATATATACCTGGTGTGGTGCTCTTTCATTTGATCACTCAAGAGATTATAGACTGGTAAAACAAGCTGCTTTACATTCCTTCAAGACTTAGCCTGAAGGCTGCTCTCCATAGCAACCACTAGGATAGCTTTCTATAAGGTTGTCTTTAACCTATCTCCAATAAGGGGTTGTTTGGACTGGTGCAAGGTGCCCACTATAATTAGTGGACAGCATATGCCAGGCCAACTTCTCACATACACCGTTTGTCTTTATCTTTTACACCCATCCATTTTGAAAGATTTTACTTTGTTGATGAGGCAATAACTTTTTGTTCTATATTGTTATATACCAAGAGGTTCTGTTAAGATTTTTGTTCTTTTGCTCTGGTTTAGACATGAAAATACTAGCCATGGCGGTAAAATACTGACCAAATGCAACTCTGTGGGACTATAGTGCTAGTGGTAGGGCATCAACCATTTCAATTGGGATTCTGCGCATATTTTTGCTATCTTGTTATTAAGCATGCTATTGCTCTTCTCTGCCCTTCCCTCTGATTCTGAGTGATATGCACAAAGGACATGCTGGTCTATCCTTAGAGCCTAGCGAACTTCCTGTACTACTGTTGACATGAAGTGTGTTCCACTTGAGATCCAGTTCCATAGCCCAAACTGAGCAATAAAGTCTCTTAGCTACTGTGATGGCATCTCCATGGGCACAGGGGTACACCTCCACCCATCCTGAACACATACACACAATACTAAAACATACAAATAGGTAGCATACCCTAACATCTGGATAAAATCGATCAGAAGGTGCATGAAGGGGCCTCAAGTGGGCGAGTGAGCAGCAGGGGTGGCCTTAATGCCTTTTCCGGCATTGTGTGACCGAAAGATGCTACATGACTGGCAATAATTCTGGGCTATGGAAGAAAAGAAGGGTGCGTACCAGTGCGTTGCTGTGGCATGTGTCATGGCATCCTTACCTACTTGGGCTGCTCCATGATACAACCTTGTAAAGTTGAGGAGTAGAAATGTTGGTGTAACCACATGGCCAATTATGCCTTTCCGCATCCCTTCTGGGTCTCTTTTTCATTTCTGCTTGATCCAAAAGTGTTTTTTCATTTTCGGAGGCTTTCTCCTCCATTTTCAGACAAATCTTTCAGTAAAGCCACACAAAACACATCAGTTTTCACAAGATACATAGCAACATTAACAGCATTAGACAAGGGAGCATTTTAGCAGCTCAATCAGCTACCCCTTGATACCCCTTGTGACATAATCATGAGCATGCTAGTATGTGGCACACCTTACCACTGCCCACTGCCCATTTTTGAGGGGGGGTTCTGGCAGATGTTACAAACCTCCTCTACATCCCGAGGAGCCTATAGTTGTGTGTCACTCCAAAGACATCCTTTGAGTCCATATACAGAGTCAGAACTTTTTTCCTCAGATAGGATCCAGGCTCTGGTAAGAGCAACAAGCTCTGCAACTTGAGCACTTCTCACATTTCGCAAGTGACAACTTTCCACAATTTGTTACACAGTATATACAACATAACCAGCAATTAGGACACCATCATTATTTCTTAGACTTGATCATTAGGAATAGGCACATATGTTAAATCAACAAAGGGTCTTGTCACATGAGCAGTAACATGGATGCAGTCATGTGGCTTCCCTCCTCATGGGTGGGCATTAAAGAGACCAGGTTCAAGGCCGGACTCTGGGTTAAGGTGATATGCGAAGCAGACAACAGTAAAATTTCATACCAGGATAATCAGGCAGTAGAGAGGTACTGAGTTTCCCTAGTGAGGAGGATGAAAACACAGAATGAGACACAACAACAATTAAAGGGGACCTCAACACAATATTTTCAGATGCTTCAACAAGATTTGCAGTAGCCACTACAGAGCGTATACATGGTGGGAGCCCAGCTGCAACTGGGTCCCTGGTTGAGGAGTAATAAGCTATTTGCTTTTTCTGATCCCCATGACTCTGAACTAATACTCCAAGAACAAATTCTTTATGTGCATGACAATACAAAATGAGGGGTTTGACATAATCAGGGAGCCATAAAGCGGGTGCAGAAATCATTGATTGCTTAATTTTCACAAATGCAATTTTGGCTTCACTAAACCTCTGCAAGAGTTAAGTGGTGTCTTTTCTGATATAGTATTGCAAAAGTTTCACCATTTTAGCATAGTGTAGGATCCACTGTTTGAAAACCCAGCCATGCCCTGAAAATTATGTACCTGGAAGAAAGTTACAAGGCAGGGCAACTTATGAATGACTTCTACTCGATCAGGGCACATGTGATGCTTACCAGTAGAGATTTTATGACCATGACCAAGATATCACACTCGGAGAAGCCAGAACTACAATTACCCCTTTGAAGCCTTATGCCCTTTATTAACCAGTTCAGTGAGGAGCTAGATGGAATCCAACTTGCAGTGATCTAGAGTAACAGATGCCAAAAGTAAATCATCATAATATTGGACTAAAGTGGACACCCGAGAGAAAAGCAATGTGTCCAGATCTTATTTTAGGGCTTGGGAAAAGATTGAAAGGGTCTCCGTAAATCCTTGAGAAAGACATGTTCATGAAAGTTCAGATCCTCAAAATGAAAATGAGAACATATTCTTACTCGCTTCTTGAGGATGAAAAAGAAAGTAGAACAGAGGTCAACCACAGTTCACCATTAGGCATTTGCGGGTATGCAAGAAAGGATGGTTGCGGTGTTGGGGACCAAAGGAAACTTGGGATAACCACATTATTAATGGCCCTAAGTTCCTGTATGAACCTGTACATATTGGCTTTCCCCACCTTGTGTACCAGGATAATTGGGGTATTGTATCTACTAACAAAAGGTACAAAAACCCCTTGCTTAATCAAATCTGCTATGAGAGGGTGGATCCCTTCCTCCGCCTTAGGTTTTTCTGGGTACTGGGGTATTCTGGGTGGCTTCCTCTTGAATAGGCCACGTTACAATGCATGCGATACATCACATGCCATTACAACATGGTCATTACAACGACCGCATTGTTACGTCGCATACCATTACAACGCAAGTTGTTACAACGACTTGCTGTAGGGGGCGCCCTGGATTTTGCAACAGTATAATTTACTATTCCAACTCCAGCCTGTGCAACAGAAGGGAAGGTGTTGGATTCTAAACCCAACGCCTTCTGCCCCCTACAGCAAGTCGTTGCAACGACTTACGTTGTAATGGTTTGCGATGTAACAACGCGGTCGTTGTAATGACCACGTTGTAATGGCATGCGATGTATCGCATGCGTTGTAAACGAAACATCGTTCCTCTTCAATCTTTGTAGTGGCCGTTTTGATATACTGGGATTAAGGTAATCATGGCACAGTTGGAATCTCCTGGGCTCGCTTAAAATTCAGGACAAGAGTTTTGAGTAATCTAATAAAACCTAGACTGATCAGAGAGGGCAGGTGCATTAGATTCAAGGTTAGGACAGTTCAATTTCCAATGCCTCAGCCGTATGCAGGAAAAACATGACCCTCCCACTGTTGGGCCTTCCCCTGACCCCTTCCATTCCCTCTCCCAGCTCATCTTCCTCCCTTTCACTCCCCCCCTTGTTTCTCCTTTTGCAGGGCTCCCCACCCTACACCCTTAATTGATCTCTGCATGGATTCAGTAGGAAAGGAGATCCAAAAACAGGAAAGGGTTCTCTCAGATATAGTTCTTCTAACTGATTCAATGGAGGGGGGAGGTATGGTATTGCACACTCACTCACAAACATCCCTTTGCGTTCAATGAGCCTTCAGTCAACACCAGACGGGCTTGTGAAGGGGTCAGAGGAGCTAGATCAGAGATCCTCTTTCTCTAGCACATTCATTCTTCAAGGGTCTGTGTTAGAAATTGGGTTTCTGGTTAAAAAAAATATGCACCCTGTCCAAGCAGGATCCACAATCCTAGTCAGGGTAAGTCACAAACATCCTAAATTAACCTGTGCTCACCTTTTGGTAGCTTGGCACTGAGCAGCCAGGCTTAACTTAAGAGGCAATGTGTAAAGTATTTGTGCAACATATCACACAGTAAAACAGTAAAAACACCACACTAAAAGATTTCACACCAATTCAGCAAAATAGCTCTTAATTAAAAAAATAAATAAAACAAGAACAAAATGACAAAAATCCAACAAGTAGAAGTCAAGGTATGAATTTTTAAAGAATAAACATGAAAATAGCACTAAGAAGCAATAAGCACCTATTGGGATATTTGGTCGTGCCGGACTGGGACAAAGTTAAAAGTTCAGGCCGATCACGATGGAGCATGGGCCAGACATAGGGACCATGCAAGGCTCGCTGAACAAAAGTACCTTAATCCTTGTCACAGCAGTGAAGATGCAGAGTGCAGCTGAGTGATGCGTCAGTGTCCATCCCACAGTTGAGGTGATGAGTTGATTTATTCCATGAAACAATGGCGATGCAACGGTTCCAAAGCTGATGCGGCAGGTTTCTCCATGCAGTCAAGGAGATGCGTTGATTGTCTCTCTGCAGTGGTGGCGATGCAGTGGTTCTGATGTGGCAGTTCCAATGGTGATGCGCTGGTTCAATGCACCAGTTCTGTTCCCGCAACACTGTTGATGCATTGATTCTGCTCTCGCAGCAGAGGATACGTCGGTTCCCCTGGGGAAAGCCCCTGGGGAAAGCCACTTCCAATGGACCAGGCACAGGAGCAGGGTGGAGAACTGTTATGTCCCTGAGTCTTCAAATCAGGATGCTAGTCAGCTAGCCCTTGGAGTCACTCTGGGGTCAGGTGATGGGGGTCCAATATTTAACCAGTCAGAGAGAGTAGCAGGCTCTAGCCCTTGCCCCTGCACTATATCGCAACCATGTTGGGTGGGATGAAGAGTCAGCTCACCACGTAATACCATTAAAATCTACTCCAACTCCAAATCGTGTCGTGTAGTTCCTATAAAACCTATATAGGATCTGCGTGTTTAGACAACATACACAGCAGGATTGGTGTCCAGACTGATTCCAGACACCCCCACCGGGTATGTTAGCCTGTATACCAGCTAGCTCACAGTGCCACTTGAAACTCCTCTTATCACAGAGAGAATAGTTCTTGGCAACTATCGAACATGACAACCCTGATCCCTCAGGACTGTGGAAACAGTGCAATACTTTTTGCTCAGTCACTCGTGCTTACTTTGTCTCAGAGAGATACACAGAATAAACGGTATGGACGTTTTCAATAAGCATTTATTGAACAGTCGTTATTCTAGTGTAAAATAGGTGTGCTGAAACAACCACTAGACAGAAACAGATATAAATGATTAGAAGCACTAAGAAAGTACAAGGATGGTAGATTTCTACCATGATGCTAAAATCATGAATACAGGCAATTATATAAAATACATGACAATAAAATGCGTACTTCTACGATGCAACCCTAACTAGATGTACCTAAGTGTACCTAGCAAGTGTGTAAGTGTTAAGCCAAGAATACCTCTAGGATAAAGTCAACCCCATTACCTAAAGTGAGAGACTGTGGGACCCCGTCTTGGTCTCGAGTTGGAGACCCCGCAAGGGATGTTAGATCACTGCGAGCTGCAGTATCTGCATGCAGGAGGCTCAGCGTCTCGCGTCAGTGTGTCGGCAGGGAAGTCCTGATCTCCTCTGACTATCTCAGCAAGATGTGATGTTTATATACCCAAAGGTATCCCCAGGGGCCCTACCTTGGTGTGCCTTTGTCGGACTTAAGCTGACGTCAGGAATGAACCTTGTACATAGTTATTATGCAGGAGATTGTAGTCCTGCTGAGTTTCCAAGAATCCAAGAATCCTCATGTATAATGTATGAGGCTATGTTCAGGGAAAACCCCACATTCTGTAAGCAGTACTGTAACTAGGCAAAGGGTCAGTCCTAGCAGCCTGTTATGTATGTAATGTAGGGACGAATATAGGTGAAAGGTTGGGATGTTACCCGGGCCTAAATTGGGGTACTTATATGGAATATAACAATCTGTGGCATTGGCTCTGGTGGTGGAGGGGTCTTCTGACAGTGAGAGGATGAGCTGGGTGTCGTCAGCATTGGGGAAGATGTTGAGTCCATGAGATCTGACGTTGTTGGCCAGGGGGGTCATGTATGCATTGAAGATGGTGGGGAGGAGGAACAATCCTTAGGAAATGCTGCAGATGATCTTTTTGGGCTCCAAGGTGAACAGTGAGAACGGATTCTCTGGGTTCTTCCAGTGAGGTATGAGGCGATCCATTTGATGGCCTCTCCCTGGATTCAGATGTGGTGGAGTCTGTTGATAAAAATGTGATGGGAGTCATTGACGAAGGTGGCTGATAGTCGCCGCGGTCCAGGAGGCCATGATGTCATCAGTGGCTATGAATAGGGCTGTCTCAGTGCTGTGGTTGGCTCGGAATCCGGATTGAGAGGGGTCAAGGAGGTTGTTGTGTTCCAGGTGTTCGATGAGTTGCTGGGTGATTGCCTTCTAGAGAACCTTTGCGGGAAAGGGGAGCAGGGAGATGGGCTGGTAGTTCTTGGTTATGCTGGGTCGGCGGATGGTTTCTTCAGAAGGGGCCTCACTGTAGCATGTTGCCAGTCGTCAGGTACGGAGGCCGCGGTGATGGAGGTGTTCAGGACTTTCTTGAGCTCACCGCCAATCTTTTGCTCCTGAGGCTGAAGATGTGGTAGGGACATGGTCCGTGGGTACTCCAGAGGGCACAGAGTTCATAATGGAGATAGTGGATTTAATTATGAAAGGGCCCCAATTGGTGAGCAGGTGTTCAGGATTCAATTTCATGGGTGTGAGCAGGCTGATGCTGTCAGCGGCAGAGGATCGGGGATTGAAGTTTTAGTAGATGATTAAGATCTTGTCATGGAAAAAGTCCACCAGGGTGTCACACACTTCTTCTCTGCAGCTGCGGGGTTAGGGAACTCTCTCACAATGGCGAAGAGCTCCTTGCTGCGGTTTGGGCTGGCTTCTATGTGGTCTGCTAGAGTGTTCTTCCTGTTTCTTTCAGGAGGCGGTGGTACTGGTTTAGTGCTGTCTTGAAGGTAGTGTGGTCGCTTGTCTCTCTGCTGGTGTGCCAGATTGGTTTCAAGCCTAGAAAGTTCTGAGTTGGTAGGGTCAGAGGTCCAGTACTTATATCCAGATGTGTTTTTGAAGTGGGGTGACTTCAAAGAAGGGTCATTGAAGTTCACAGAGGTCCTCCCTTCCTGCCCTCGCTCCAGACTCACTACAGGAGGGTACTCAGCCCTTTGTGTGTAGACAGGACACAGCCTATTCAGGTCTAAGTGTGAGGCTGTGCCCAGCTCCTCCCTCCCATCCTCTCAGGAAGATCTATGAAGTCATACCCAAGGTTCCCTTTGTGTGTGGCTCTCTAGAAGGAACACACAAAGTCCAGCTGTCATCCCACCCAGCCAGTGATCAGAGACAGGCAGCAGACACCAATTGGCTAAAAGCAGGAAAATGCCTAACTTTCTAAAAGTGGCATTTTCAGAATAATAACAACAAATCCAACTTTACCATTAAAGAGGGTTTATCATTAATGTTCATAGGTACTAAACATGACAGATCTAGCTTCTCTCTATTAGGAATTACAGCTTATTAAATGTAATAAGGAATCCCTAGTATTAACTTATGAGAGAGGTAGGCCTCACAGTAGTGAACAACGAGTTTGGGAGTTTTTCACTGCCAGGATATGTAAAACTTAAAAGTACATGTCTTACCTTTTAGTTACATCGCACCCTGCAGTATGGGCTAACTAGGGCCTAGCTTAGGGGTGACTTATATGTAAGAAAACGGGAAGTTTAAGGCTTTCCAGAGGTTTCTAAATGCCAAGTTGAGATGGCAGTATAAACTGCACACTCAGGTTCTGCAATGGTAGGCCTGAGACATGTTTATGGGCTACTTGAGTGGGTGACACAAGCAGTGCTGCAGTCCCACTAGTAGCATTTTCAGGTCCTGGGCACATGCAGTGCACTTTAGTATGGACGTATAAGTTAATTAAATGTGCAAATTGTGGATGCTTAGGGAATGTTTAGGGGAGCGAGCACATGCACTTTAGTACTGGCTAGCAGTGGTAAAGTGCTCAGAGTCCTAAGGCTAACGAGAAGGAATCAGCAAAATATGAGGCAAGCAGGCAAAATGTTTAGTAGAACACCTTAAGACTGTCAGGTCTAACATGTGTCCCCGCCAGCTGAAAGGGGGGAGAGCTACCCAACCTCCTGGGAATTCTGTTCACTAACTCGGAAGAACCTGGTGAGGTCATCAGATTGGCCAGACCACAGCAAAGGCTTCCCTTTCAGTAGCACTCCAACCCTATTCCCTGGGAGGTAACCTCCTAGAGATGAAAACTACAGGTTGGTCATGGTCCTCCACATTCAACTGTGATAGAACTGCCCCTATGCCACACTCTGAGGCATCAGTTTAGTTTGCACAAGGAATTCACTGGAAAAGTCAGGAGTCTTGAGCACAGGGACTATGCACATGGCTTGCTTTAGGGAGTCAAAGGCTTTTTGGCATGCCTCTATCCAAATCACATTCCTGGGCTGCTTTTTCGAAGTCAGCTCAGTCAAGGGAGCAACAATGGTGTCATATCCCTTGACAAACCTCCAGTACAGTATCAACTGGTGAGGTCTAAGAAGGCACTCACCTCAGTTTGGGTTTTTAGTGCTCCCAGGCCATGATTGTCTCTATCTTGACTTGGAGGGGCAGCACCTTACCCCTGCCCACAAGGAGGCCAGCATACACCACAGAACCATGCCCCATCTGGCACTTAAAGGCCTTGATAGTCAGGCCTGCCTTTTATGGGACCTGAAGCACTTCCTGCAGGTGAAAAAGGTGATCCTTCCAGCTGCTACTGAAGACAACTATGACATCAAAGTAAGCAGCACAGAAGGCCTCCATACCAGTCAGAAACTGGTTCACCAGCCTCTGAAAGGTGGCAGGGGCATTCTTTGACCCAAAGGGCATTATCTGAACTGGTAGTGGCCCTCTGGATTGGAAAAGGCTGACCTCTCCTTGGCACCCTCAGTTAGGGCAGTCTGCTAGCACCCTTAAGCAAGGTCAAAAGTACACCGGAATTTGGCAGCCTCTAACCTGTCAATCAGCTCATAAGCCTAGGGAATGAGATGAGCATCAGTCTTGGTGACTGAATTGAGCCCTCTGTAATGCACAGAGAACAGGAGTTCTGGTATGGTGCCCTGTGGGGCAGCTTTTGGTATGAGCACCCTGCTAAGCTGGACCAGGCGCTACTGGAGAGTTCAATCCCCCCCAACTTTGACATCTTTGACACCCCATCTTTGGTGTTTGACCTCATTTATCCGACAGCCCATAGATTTTATTCTTGACAGGGAGGCTGGCTCCTGTGTTCACATCATGGGTACACAGATAGGTAGTCCCAGAAGTGAGGGAAAATTGAAAGGAGACCTGTCCCAGGAACTGATGACAGTCACTCTGCTGTTCTGAAGTCAGGATAGAGGAAAGTTTCCACCGTCCACTGACCCATCCTTCTCTTTGGATGCTAGGAGGTCAGGGAGAGGTTCACTCTCCTCTTCCTCCCCACCATCTGTCACCAACAACATAGTGACTTGAGACATCTCAAAGTGTTTCTTGAGGCGGTTCATATGGAGCACCCTCTGTGGGTGCCTGGGGGTCTTGAGGTCCACCAGGTAGGTGACCTCCCCCTTCCTCTCAACTGTCTCATGGGGCCCACTCCAACGGTCTTGGAGGGCCCTGTGCTCCACGTGTTCCATCACTCACACTTTCTGTCCAGGCTGGAATTCCACAGGGGCAGCCGTTTGGTCATAACACTGCTTCATTACATCCTGGCTGGCCTCTAAGTTGTCAGAAGCTTTCTTCCACAACTAGACCATCTGGCTTCAGAAGACTAACATGTAGTTCACAACTAGGGGTGGGTGGAACTTGCGGAGTTTCACTCTGTGGAATTACGCAGAGTTACCTAAAAATCTGCGAAGTTCGGCGAGCAGCGGAATTCGGTACGTCGCATGCTTGTGCTGATTACTACTGCTGGAAGCTTGTCCCGTGATGTACAATTAGCAAGAATGGTACCACGCAGCGCACCAGAGGGCGCTCTTCTTTTTGCTGCTCGAGTGAGCGGCAGCTTTCTCAACGCGAGCAGTATGACCTGCTGTGACCAACCGCGAGAGAAATCTCGCCAGGAGGTGGTCTAGCGCTCGATTTCATGCATGCGCTCACCAACATAACGCTGGCAAGCGGCATGCAAGAAAAAACTCTGCCATGTGGCGGTTGGGGAAGTTTTTCTGGAACTCCATGCTCCAAGTGGAGCGTGGAGTGGCCAAAATTCTGTGAACTCTGCTGGAGGAGGAGAGATAACCGCCCACCCCTACTCACACCATCTTAGGCGGGTTTCTTGGGAGCTTGTTCATGCGCAGTTCACGCAAGACGTAAAACGTAGGGGGTTGCGACTGGCAATGCGAGGAGGAGGACGACGGCAAGGAGGACACACCACGGCGAGGAGGAGGCAGGCCCGCAGATGACAGAGAGAAGGTAAGTGGGTTTTTTGACCCTTTTTTTAAAAAAAATGTGTGGCTGGGGCAGAGCGGATCGGAGTTCCACAGAGTTTTTTTTTAACTCCGTGGAACTCCGCGGAGTGCCACTCCGCATACTCCACCCAGGGTTAGTGAGTACCTATGTGGGATATGTTGAATGCATGTTGAATAAATGTGTAATAATGATTTGGTTACTTAACGGTAATCTTCAATTCTGCAAGTCAAAGTCTTCCTTGCCACAGTCTTGACTTTGTGAGCTACTCCTTGGCTCCTGCACAGTATTCACCACTATCAGTAGAAATAAAAAAGAAATACACATGCCTCAACCAGTATATGGCCCCTTACAGGAAGTGACTTCCACTCATCCATCAAGGCGGGCCACATGTGTGCTTCCTGAAAATACCAAGTAATATAACTCCTGCACAATATTATTTTCTCCCACACTTCAGAAAGGAAGGGAGGGAATGTAGGACTGTGGTGAGGAAGACTATGAATCGGACCAATGAGGATTACTGGTAAGTACCCGAGTCATTACCTACCGCATTCATCTTCCTCACCCCAGTCCTGACTTTGTGAGCATATACCAAAGCTGAATTGGAAAAAAAATTGACTGGATAGTATCATCATGCTACACAAAATGATTTTATTGATTCAAAATCCCTTGTGGATGGTCCTTGAACATATGGAGGAAGAGATACATTGGATTTCTGATCATCCAAAAAATTACTGACTTGATCTAGTGGCACAGAGTAGACCCCGTAGGGTGTTGATCCGTATTGCTCAGACAGTAAGGGACAAACAAGGATTCAAACTTCCTGATAGAAGTTGTTCTTTGCAGATAAATTGTCAATGCCCTGACTAGATCAAGGGTATATCATGACATTTCTAGAGGACAGGAAGGAGTAGGAAATAAAGCAGGGAGAACTAAATCTTTAGACCAATGAAAAGCTGAAGCCACTGTAGGAACAAAGGCGGGGTCTGATCGATGGACAACCGTATCAGGGAAAAAACATAAATAAGGTTCATGACATAAAAGGGCTCCTATCTCACCCAACCTCCTGCCTGAGGTAATAGCCACGAGAAAAAATG
This sequence comes from Calotriton arnoldi, assembly GCA_963921515.1. NCBI lineage: Eukaryota > Metazoa > Chordata > Amphibia > Caudata > Salamandridae > Calotriton > Calotriton arnoldi. Next base: position 464,504 of record CAWUFW010000537.1, on the reverse strand, counting down.
CCTTTAATGTCAAGAATCTTAAAGAAACTGAAGTAAGAGGCTCAAAGGGGAACTATGCAGGTAGGAAAGCACTAAAAGAAGGTCACATGAAGGGACAGAAGCATGGACCACAGGACTCCTCAAAAGAAAACTCTTCATCAGACGTGAAGCTGAATGGTCAAACTGGGAAATGGAATGACCCCTGATGGCACAAATCGCAGCCCACTGGCTCTTCAAGGTGGAGACAACCTAACCTAACATGTCTCTCAGGATTTCCAGTATCTTTCCCCCTCACAGGAGGAAGGAATGACACCCTTGTCTGCACACCATGGAGAAACATAACTGCAGTACCTTTCATAGACTCTAAGAGTACTGCACTTTCTAGAGTTCTGGGTTGAATGGGCAATATCACAAGGGCAACCTAGGGCAATTCATCTTTGCTTCTCATCTCCAGACACCTATAGAGTGGCAGCGGAGAATCTTCTCTGGAAAGGAGAGGGGAATGTCAGAGGGGAGGGAACAATTGGGAAGATCCAGGGAAGCTGACCTGCCAGGTGGAGTAACCAAGGGTACCAAGGTTGGTGCTTCCATGAAGGAACTACTAAGAGGACCTCCTTGTACTCCCTCCTTATCTTGGGAAGAACGTTGCTGATCAATGGAAACGGGGGATAAGCATAGAGGAGACCCCTGGGCCATCTGAAGCCCATTGCATCTACTCCACAGGCCTCCCGACATGGAAGTTGAGAACAAAAATGAGGAAGGAGAGCATCATGGGGAGAAGCACACAGATTCAGCAAAGGGACCCTCAACCTCTCTACAATTCCCTGAAATACTGTTGGGTAAAGGACAGGGAGAACAAGGGGAGAAATGTTTGGCTCGACATATCCGCATGCCCACGCCCCTCCTCAGAAGATAGATCGCTGTCAGAGAGAGGAGGTTCTGTTCCACCCACAGTCCAATTTGATCTGCAAAGGCATCTATCAAAGGCATTTGGATTCCTCCTAGAACATTCACATAGGCCCTTGTTTCTTGACTGTTCATTCTGGTCTGAACACATCTGTCTCTTATCATTGGAGCAAAGTACAACAGAGCCTTCAATACTGTTGTAGGTTCCTTCCAGTTTGCTGCTGGTATCCGTTGTTAATGTGACTGGAAGTGAGGCAAGAGGAATTCCCTTGTTGAGATTCAAAGGATCGAGCCTGTACTGAAGCTTCCTGGAAATGGCCGGTGACATATAAACAGGAGCCTCATAGTCCTACAACAAAGAATCCCAGTGAGACAGAAGTTGATTCACCAGTTGAAAAGAGTGTAGTCGAGCCAAGGGGACTAGAAGCAGGGAGGCTGCCATGGCCCCCTGCACTCTCAACCTTTCTCTTGCTGAAGGATATTCTGCTTGTAGGAGTGAAGTTAGATGGCACATCAATTTCTGTTGATGTTGCAGAGGAAGAAACACCTTTCCTATGTCCATGTTGAAAAGTGCTCCTATGAACTGGACTGACTGAGAGGGAATCAACTAGGACTTCTTGATGTTCAATAGAAAGCTGTGATCTTCCAGGCACCTGAAGACTGTGTAGGCATCTCAGAGACCCTTCGAAAAAGAACATACAGAGATTAGCCAGTTATCCAGACATGGGAAGTCCAACAGGCCCAAGGAATGCAGGTTAGACACCAAGGGAGTCAACACCTTTGTGAAAACTCTAGGAGCTGAAGATAACCCAAAAGGGAAAACACAGAACTGATAGTGGTGTCCAAATACACAGAATTTGAGGTATTGGTGAGAAAAAGGGTGCATAAGAAAATTTAAGTAAGCATCAAGAAGATCAATTGATGCCAAAAACATGCCAGGTGAGATGGGAGGAAGAATCTGCTGTAGACTCACCATCTTGAACTTGTGATGAGGAATAAACCAATTCATACCTCTAAGTCCAAGACCGGCTGAAACCCACCTGAAGACTTTTAGACAAAAAACATAATCGAGTAACATCCATGCCCCCACTGTAGTCTTGGAACTTGCATGATAACACCCTTTGTTTGAAGATCCTGGATTATATCCAAATTCCTGAGAGGCTCAGAAGTCATGGGGACTGGGCATCAAATATTTATTGGAAATTGGAACCATTAAATACCATGAGCATTTAAAATACAACTCTAGTTATGGCATCATTAGGGAAAATCCAGCGGATCTAGAACCAGGTAAGACAACCTTCCTGTGTGAAAGCAGATCAGATCCCATTCAATGTACCTGGCGCCACCGTGAGTCACACGATATCAGCTCTTCTCATATGGTCTCCCACTGAGAAGACAATATCACTCGGTAAAACATGGCATCTCAAATGTGGGAGTGGCAAGCAGAGGAGGAGCCGGTCTGCTGCCTGCTTCCTGTGTGAAAGCAAATCAGATCCCATTCCAATGTACATGGTGCCACCGTGAGTCACACAATATTGGCTCTCTTCACATGGTCTCCTGGTGAGGAGCTAGTATCTCACAGAGGAACACACGGTGAAACCTCTGTACAGAGTGGGTTACCAGCTCGTCTTTGGAGGCTCTGCATAGGTGGCATCCGTTACTCCACCCTCAGGAGATTTTTTGTGGTGCTGTGGGGAGGTTAGAAGTGTCTCACACTGTGCTCCTAAAAAAAACACGCTCCTCCTCTCACACTGTGAAAAAAATGTATAAGCTGACAAGTCTGCAGTTTGATGGTCTCAAAGGGCTTCATGAGGAAGAAACAATTACATTCAAGATGATTTGAATGTTGTGTACATCATTCACGAGCAAAGGTCCGCACAAGTATGGAAACAGGCCTCACTTTATATTCTATGATTATTTTGAACAACCATCCCCTCCTTAAAGTACAGGCATCCCACCCATGTATGAGTTATCCATGAATAACTAAGTGTAAATATTGTGGATACTGTGCTATGGGGGACTACACCTTTGCTCACTACAGCACTGGATTCAAGCTAGTCTGGCTGATGAAGGGTGATGCTCTGAAACCGGTCTCAGAATGCTTGTTTTTAGTTCAAGGAGGACCTGGCTTGGCAGTTCGGGCTGGACTGTTCCCATAAGGAACAGGGTCAAGAATGATTTGCATATGGTTGGGTACAAACTGGGGTGGTGTGGAGAGCAAAAGAATAATGGATTAAACCCAGATCCTTGTGACTGGGGGTGAATGGTTGCATTGTCCAGCATTCTGTCCATCAATCTTTTCTTTTGCATATGTCGCCCTAAGTGGGAAGGGTATGCCCAGACGTGGATCTTGTACTCACTACACCACTGGATTCAAGCTAACCTGGCTCATGAAGAGTGATGCCCTGCAAATGGTCCCAGGATGCTTGTTTCCGGTCCAGGGAGGACCTGGCTTTGCAGTTTGGGCTGGAGTGTTTCCATAAGGAACTGGGTCAAGACTGATTTTCATATGGCTGAGTCCAAACTGGGTAGGTGTGGAGAGCAAAAGAATGATGGATTAAACCCAGATCCTTGCGACTGGGGGTGAATGTTTGCATTGTCCAGCATTCCGTCCATCAATTGTTTCTTTTGCATATGTCATCCTAAGTGGGAAGGGTATGCCCAGACGTGGGTCCAGTGCCCCCTACACCACTGGATTCAAGCTAGCCTGGCTGATGAAGGGTGATGCCCGGAAACCGGTCCCAGGATACTTGCTTGCTGTCCAGGGAGGACCTGGCTTTGCAATTCGGGCTGGGCTGTTCTCATAAGGAACAGGGTCAAGACTGATTTGCAAATGGCTGGGTCCAAACTGGGGTGGTCTGGAGAACACAAGAAGGATGGGTTAAACCCATATTCTTGTGACTGGAGGTGAAGGTTTGCATTGTCCAGCCGTTTGTCTATCAACTGTCTCTTTTGCATATGTCGCCCTAAGTGGGAAGGGTATACCCAGACGTGGGTCCAGTGCTCACTACACCACTGGATTCAAGCTAGCCTGGCTGATGAAGGGTGATGCCCGGAAACCGGTCCCAGGATACTTGCTTGCTGTCCAGGGAGGACCTGGCTTTGCAATTCGGGCTGGACTGTTCTCATAAGGAACACGGTCAAGACTGATTTGCATATGGCTGGGTCCAAACTGGGGTGGTGTGGAGAGCAAAAGAATGATGGATTAAACCCAGATCCTTCTGAGTGGGGGTGAATGTTTGCATTGACAAGCATTCTGTCCATCAATTGTTTCTTGTGCGTATGTTGACTTAAGTGGGAAGGATATGCCCAGACGTAGGTCCCGTGTTCACTATACCCCTGGATTCAAGCTAGATTAGCTGATGAAGGGCGCTGTCCTGAAACCAGTCCCAGGATATTTGTTTCAGTTCCAGGGAGGACCTGGGTTGGCAGTTCAGGCTGGACTGTTCCCCTAAGGAACAGGGTCAATACTGATTTGTATATGGCTGGGTGTGAGAAGTTGGCCTGGTATATGCTGTTCACTAGTTAAAGTGGACACCTTGCACCAGTACAATTCGACTCTTATGGTAGGTAGGTTTAAGACAACCTTTATAGAAAGCTATCCTAGTGGTAGCTGTGGAGAGCAGCCTTCAGGCTAAGTCTTGGAGGAATGTAAAGCAGCTTGTTTTACCACACAATCTCTTGAATCACCAAATGAAAAGACACCACACAGGTATATATATCAAATATATATGTATTTATTACTAAACAACTCTCTACTAATCTCTTGTGAGATTAGAAGACAGGAACATATGCATAAATCAACGTTTCACAATAAATTAAGCACAAATATGGCTGGGGCCCTAGGGGCGTACCAGACCATATACTAAAAAAGAGACTTAAGAACAACGACTTGCAAAGAGACATGGCCCAGGGCCTTCAGAAGTGCTGGGGCCTTACGAAACCACCCAAGGCAGGTAAGTAAAGGACCCACGGGGACGCGTGCAGTGCGTGAACACAGGCGCGGATCGCCGTAGACTTCAATGGGGCAAGTCGCGGTTGGAAATTAAGAGTTTAAGGGGACTTCGGGAGTAGCTACAAGCAAGTCACTTACAGGGTAAGTAGTTCTATGGCCAACACCCAAAGGAGCACCATAGTGCTGGAGTTACCTCACCCAGGGAAGCCGGGTGCATAGGTGTCCTTTGGTGTCGGGTCGCGGCGTCGTTTTCAATGGGAGCCAATGAAGACTTGCTGCTTGTGAAGCCAGAAGAAGTGTCCGGTGGAATCCAAGCCTGGATTCGGAAGAAGGGAGACCTGAAAGCAGAGGGGACAGTGTTCAAAGTCACTGGGCAGTGACCCGGGGCAAGGAAGATGAATGCCCACCGTCGACAGATTTAGGTCATTCACAGGTGTCTTGACTCTTCGGCCACGAGGTCCAGGAGGTGTCGAGGACAACCAGGAGCTGGATTCAGCGTGTCCCACAAAGTTTACAGCTGACTGCGGTGTCGGTGACCCAATTGGAGCCAACAAGCCTTGGTAACAGCAAGTCTCGTGGAAAAAGCAAAAAGTCAATGGTGCAGACCAGCAAGGTCTGGGGAACTCACCCAGCAAAGGTAAGTCAGGGCAGGCCTGGAGCAACCAGGGGAGGCCTTTGGTTCTGTAGAAAAGTCTTCACGGGACCCACAAGCCGGCTGGCAAGGGATCGCAAAGACGCCTTGGGAGGATTCCTTCAACAGGGGCCCACGGTCACTTGGGATGGGGTAGGCCTCTGATCTTCGGAGAGGTTCTGGCTAGAGGCTGGGACCACACGTGGTCCAAAGCACAGGTTATTAGAACGTCGTGAAGGGGTTGCACTTGACAATAGTGCACAGTACCCAGGGACTGCGGTTCCTCGTCACTCGTGGGGTCCACTTGCCTCAGCTTCGCTGGGGACTCACGATGGACTTGGAGAAGTCAGGAAATCCTTGTCTTGGGCTGCAGGAACCTCGGGCTCTAGCGGGAGCGGCGTAGTTTGTGACCGTCGTTTCAGTTTTTGGTGCCTGCCAAGCAGGGGAGTCACTCCTTGACTCCAAGGGAGATTCTTCAGTCTTCCAGAGGTAGTGGAACGTCGAAGGTCCAGGATTCTTCTTCAGAGCGGCATCCAGGGGTATCTAGTTTGCAATGGCAAGGGTTCCCTACCTTATACTAAAAAGGAAGGAAGGGACTAGCTCTAAGACCCCTCCTATGGGAGTGTCAGGCGAGTGGGTGGCTACACCCACTTCCCTTTGTCCAGTTTCACGCCAGAGCTGGGGCTGGTAGCCCCTGAGCCGGTTTGAACTGGGGTATGCACAGAGGAGCCTTCTGCTCCCCCAGTGCAGGACTTCAAAGCACTCTAGGAGTGCACCCACCCAGCCCCAATACACTAAACCCTGTCTGGGAGGTGGTCACACCTCCCTGGGACAGGATACCTATTGTTGGGCTTCCTCCACTGCGAGTTTCGGTCATCAGCAGGAGGGCAGCCCAGTATCTGTGACTGGTGGCATCCATTTTGTGATGCCAGGGCTCTTCAGGATTCTACCGTGTTTCCACAGTAGGTACATGTCTATCCCTCTAGACGGGTGGAATGCTACCCCCACCTCCAGAACTGGCGGCGGGTAGTATTCCAAGATGTTTGACACCAAACACGACATGTTTCCGTGCAGCCATCCCAAAGTTAGCATTTAACGCGGGGTTATAATGCGCTTAAGAGTATATGGTCAGGCTGCACTACAAACAGCATCAGAGAAGGGTCTCCGAATGCTGCAGAGGGGCTCTGCTCATGCAGGGGCACCCTCTCACATAGGAACCAAGCACTCTGCCTTCAGGATTGATAAGGCCTGCCATAGGAGTGACTTATAGGTTTATATGTGTGTATCTATGTAGTGATATAGGTAGCCTATATCACAGTAAGGAGTGCATGCACCACCTTACCCAGGCTGCAGTAGCAGACCTGTGGTGTCAGATTTAGTCTGCTTCCCAGGGGTGGCATAATACATGCTTCAGCCCCTGGTAGGCCTGTGAAGTACCTATGCCCTTGGCACCTAAGGTACCATATGGGACTCATAAGGTACCACAGTATCCAATCACTAGTGCACCTACAGTGCACTCCAAGTCGTTTAGAGAGAACAGAGAGGCTGGGGCCCTGATTGGCAGGGTCCCAGCCTGACTATAGCCAGAAACCAGTGTAAACATCAGAAAAAAGTGGGGGCAACATAAGAGGCAGATCCTACTCTCCTACACAACCCCCAAATGCAGGGACACTAAACTAACCTTGACCAGTTGAGTCTTCGTGCTCTAAGTGGAAATACCTTGAGAGTCCATCTGCATTGGCATGTTGGGTCCCAGGCCTATGTTCCACTGTATAGTCCATCCCCTGTAGGGAAATGGACCACCTCAAAAGTTTTGGGTTTTCACCTTTCATCTGTTTAAGCCATAGGAGGGGCTTGTGGTCAGTCTGAACTATGAAGTGAGTGCCAAACAAGTATGGCCTCAGCTTCTTCAGGGCCCACACCGTAGCAAAGGCCTCCCTCTCTATAGCTGACCAACGTTTCTCTCTAGGGGTCAGCCTCCTGCTAATAAAAGCTACTGGCTGGTCTTGACCTTCATCATTCAGTTGAGACAGTACAGCTCCCACACCCAGCTCAGAAGCATCTGTTTGGACAATGAACTTTTTGGTGTAGTCTGGACTCTGTAAGATGGGGGCAGTGCACATGGCCTGCTTTAGGTCTTCAAATGCCTTCTGACAGCTAGCTGTCCACTGAACCTTTTTGGCATTTTCTTTGAGGTCAGATCATTCAAGGGGGTCACTATAGATCCATATCCCTTCACAAACCTCCTATAGTACCCAGTCAGGCCTAAGAAGGCTCTCACCTGTGTCTGGGTGGTTGGAGCAACCCATTCCATTATGGTTTGGATTTTACTCTGTAAAGGCTGAACCTGGCCTCCACCCACAAGGTGGCCCAGGTATACAACCTGACTCTGCCCTATCTGGCACTTAGTGGCCTTGATAGTGAGGCCTGCTTTCTGCAGAGCCTCCAAAACATTTCTGAGGTGGACCAGGTGATCCTGCCAGGAGGAACTAAAGACAGCAATATCATCTAGATAAGCTGAGCAATAAGTTTCCATCCCTGCCAGAACTTTGTTCACCAACCTCTGAAAAGTGGCAGGTGCATTTTTCAATCCAAAGGGCATCACCACAAAGTGGTAGTGCCCACCAGGAGTCGAAAATGCTGTTTTGGCTTTTGCATCATCAGCTAACCTGATCTGCCAGTAGCCAGCTGTTAGGTCAAATGTACTCAGATACTTGGCTGAGGCCAAAGTATCAATCAGCTCATCTGCCCTTGGTATGGGATAGGCATCAGTCCTGGTGACTGCATTGAGGCCTCTGTAGTCTACACAAAACCTCATTTCTTTCTTACCACCCTGGGTATGAGGCTTGGGTACTAGGACTACTGGGCTAGCCCAAGGGCTATCTGAAGGCTCAATCACACCTAACTCCAACATTTTCTGGACTTCAGTCCTGATACAGTCCCTGACATGGTCAGGTTGCCTGTAGATTTTACTCTTGACAGGCAGACTGTCCCAAGTGTCCACCTCATGGGTGCACCAGGTAGGCTGACTAGGGGTCAGGCTAAACATATGTCTGTACTGCTGCAGAACTTGTCTGCACTCAGTTTGCTGATGGTCAGTGAGGCTGCTTGCCAAAGCAACACCATCTACTGACCCATCATCAGGGTTCTGTGAGAGCAGGTCAGGGAGCGGGTCACTCTCCTCCTGCTGTTCCTCATCAGTTGCCATGAGCAAGCCCATGTCAGCCCTGTCAACATATGGCTTTAATCTGTTGACATGGAGCACCCTCAGGGGGCTCCTGGGAGTTCCAAGATTCACCAGATAGGTGACTTCTCCCTTTTGCTCAACTATTGTATGGGGGCCACTCCATTTGTCTTGGAGGGCTGCTGGGGCCACAGGCTCCAACACCCACACCTTCTGTCCTGGCTGGTACACAGTCAGCACAGCCTTTGGTCATGCCAAGCTTTGTGTAATTCTTGGCTGGCCTCCAGGTTTTTGGTTGCCTTTTTCATGTATTCGGCCATCCTGGAGCGGAGACCAAGTACATAGTCCATCACATCCTGTTTGGGGGTTTGAGAGGTAACTCCCAGCCCTCTTTACCAAACATAATGGACCTCTTACAGGATGCCCAAACAGAAGCTCAAATGGGCTGTAACCAACCCCTTCTGTGGAACCTCTCTGTTTGCAAACAACAGGCAGGGAAGAAGAAGGTCCCATTTCCGCCTAAGCTTCTCTGGGAGTCCTTTAATCATTCCCTTCAGGGTTTTGTTGAAACGTTCAACCAACCCATTGCATTGTGGGTGATAGGGGTGGTGAACTTATAAGTTACACCACACTCCTTCCACATTGCTTTCAAATATCCTGACATGAAGTTTGTAACTCTGTCAGAGATGACCTCCTTTGGGAAACCCACTCTGGGGAAAACTCCAATGAGGGCTCTTGCCACCACAGGGGCTGTGGTGGTCCTCAGAGGAATTGCCTCTGGGTACCTGGTGGCATGATCCACTACCACCAGGATAAATCTGTGCCCAGATGCAGTTTGAGGGTCAAGGGGACCAACAATGTCAATCCCTACCCTTTCAAAGGGTACCCCCACCACAGGTAGTGGTATCAGGGGGCCTTTGTGGTGCCACCTGCCTTGCCACTGGCTTGGCATGTGACACAGGAGCTACAAAACTCCTTTGTGTCCTCTGACATATGTGGCCAATGAAAATGTGGAACAAGCCTGTCCCAGGTCTTGTTTTGGCCCAAGTGACCTGCTAAAGGGATATCATGTGCTAGGGTCAAGAGGAACCCCCTAAACTTCTGAGGTATTAACAACCTCCTGGTGGCTCCAGGGGCTGGATCTCTACCCTCAGAATATAGGAGTCCCTCATCCCAATAAACTTTATGGGACCCCCTAGCACTCCCAGCAGCCTCAGCAGCAGCCTGCTGTCTGAGGGGTTCAAGAGAGGGGCAGCACTGTTGCTCCTTACTCAGATCCTCCCTAGAAGGGCCCCCTGCCCCCAAGAACTCAACCTGATCAGGCTCAAGTTCCTCTGGGGCAGTTCCTTCTTCAGGATCTGCTACTCCTCCCTCAAGAGGGGAATCAGTGATCTGAGACAGAGGGGAAGGCACTGCCTTACACCTACTGCTCCTCTTCTTGGGAAGCATCTGGTCCATGGTTTCAGGATCCAGAGCTGGTTCAGTGTCATGCATTTTGGCCTGTGACCTGGTCACAGCAAATACCTTTGCAGGGATGCCCAACATCTCAGCATGAGTCCATAACTCTACTTCAGACCAGGTTGAAGTTTCTAGATCATTGCCCAATAGACATTCTACAGGGAGGTCTGCACTGACTACAACCTTCTCGAGGCCAGTTACCCCTCCCCAGGAGAAATTCACAACTGCCAGACTATGGTTGGTCCTGACATTGCTTGCATTGGTCACCTGGTACATTTCGCCCAGGATGATCTGTCCAGGGTCCACAAGATCCTCTGCCACCATGGTGACACTAACACCTGTGTCCCTAAATGCCAAAGCCTGTTTGCCATTTATTACAGGCTGCTGTTTGTATTTGCCCAGATTACTGGGGCTCACCAGGAAGGACATGTCAATGTCTCCATCACAAATCAGCATTGCCTGAGTGGGTACTCTGACTAGGCCAGAGTCCACTTCAGAACCCAGGGTCAACCCTACTACACCCTTATTCTGAGTACCACCTCCACCAGTAGCTGAACTAGGGGGAACAGTTGCCTTAGGGGCAGGAGTGGTGGTGGTTTGGTCTTTGGACTTGTTACAATCAGAAGTCCAGTGCCCTTTCTGTTTACAGAATTTGCACCAGGGCTTCTTTTGGCCTTTTCCCTTGTTGGATTGTGACTCCTCACCAGATGCAGATTTTTGGGGCCCTTGTGAAGACTTCTGGGGGCATATTATCAACGGCCAGCGATAATTATCGCTGGCCGTGCTTAGCGATAGATTTCTTATCGCTGGCTATCTCTGGAAATTATCGCCCTGGTAGCGCGTTATTAACAACACGCTTCTCCAGGGCGATAAAAATTCCAGAGATAGCGAGGTTATCGCCGTTTTGCAGGAACATCGCTGGTTTTCCAGCGATGTTCCCTGCAAAACGGCGATGTACCTTTGCTGATACGACCCTGTGGTCGTATCAGCAGAATCCACCCCTATGTTAGGGATGGCTAAGTCGGGATTATAGCAGACGTTAGATTTTGGCGAAAACGGCCGTTTTCGCCAAAATCTAACGTCTGCTATAATCCTGTGGGCTGCCTTGTAAATATCGCGATGTGCACATCGGCGATATTTACAACGTAGCCCATCTGGGGTACGCCAGTAACGCCCACTTTGCATCTCATTAGAGATGCAAGGATGGGCGTTGGGGGAAAGGGCGATAGTGCAGGGATTCACGCGATAGCGTGACCTTGCTGATTAGGCGATAGAATTATCGCCGCTTTCCGTCCGAAAACAGACGCTGAAGCGGCGATAATTGACTATCGCCTGGTTGTTAATATGCCCCTTGGGGGCATATTATCAACGGCCAGCGATAATTATCGCTGGCCGTGATTAGCGATAGATATCTTATCGCTGGCTATCTCCGGAACTTATCGCCCTGGTAGCGCGTTATTAACAACACGCTTCTCCAGGGCGATAAAAATTCCAGAGATAGCGAGGTTATCGCCGTTTTGCAGGGAACATCGCTGGTTTTCCAGCGATGTTCCTGCAAAGCGGCGATAACTCTTGCTGATACGACCCTGTGGTCGTATCAGCACAATCCACCCCTATGTTAGGGATGGCTAAGTCGGGATAATAGCAGACGTTAGATTTTGCGCAAACGGCCGTTTCGCCAAAATCTAACGTCTGCTATCATCCTGTGGGCTGCCTTGTAAATATCGCGATGTGCACATCGGCGATATTTACAACGTAGCCCATCTGGGGTACGCCAGTAACGCCCACCTTGCATCTCATTAGAGATGCAGGATGAGCGTTATGGGAAAGAGGCGATAGGGCAAGGATTCACGCGATAGCGTGACCTAGCTAATACAGCGATAAAATTATCGCCGCTTTTCGTCTGAAAACAGACGCTAAAGCGGCGATAATTTTTTATCGCCGGCTTGTTAATATGCCCCTTGGTCTTTTGACTTATCCCCACTTTTCTCAGAGCCCTTAGAATCCTGCTTCTTTGTGTCACCCCCTTGGTTCTGAGTTTTCTGCCTCACCCTGGTTCTGACCCACTTGTCTGCCTTCTTTCCCAATTCTTGGGGAGAGGTCAGATCTGAGTCCACCAGGTATTGATGCAACAACTGGTTCTGGCAATTATTAAGGATCTGTTCTCTCATCATTAGATTATACAATCCCTTGAAATCAGTAACCCTACTGCCAACCAGCCAACCCTCCAGAGCCTTGGTTGCACAATCTACAAAGTCAGTCCAGTCCTGAGTCTGTGCCTTCTGGGTGTCTCTGAACTTCAACCTGTACTGCTCAGTGGTTAAGCCAAACCCATCTTTCAGTGCACTCTTCAGGACTTCATAGTCATCAGCATCCTCTTCTCTAACAGTGATGAGCTTGTCTCTACCTTTATCTGAAAAGGAGAGCCACAAGATTGCTGCCCACTGCTTTTGGGGGACCTGTTGTACTCTACAGGCCCTTTCCATAGCAGTTACCCACTTATGGATATCATCCCCACTCTGGTAGGGAGGAACAACCTTGCTCAGGTTCCTATGGTCTGGAATATATTCTCTGCCTCTAGGGACACTGTTGCTGCCACCAGGGGGTTCTAACCCCTCTCTTCTAGAAGCTCTCTGGAGCTCCAGGGCTTCCTTATCTAATGCCAACTGCTTGGTTTTGAGGGCAAACCTTGCTTCCTCATACTGCAGCAGTTTGTACATTCTGTCAGAGGAGGTCTCTCTTCTTGAGAAGTAGGAGTTCCTCTGGTAGACAGATTCTCTGCCAGAGTGATAGGAGTGTTCAGATTCCCTAGAAAGGGACCTAGGCCTCTCCTCCACTATGTCAGTTCTCTTAGGGAGAATTCCTCTGTCCTGTTCAGACCCCTTGGGACCTGGCCCTACAACCACAGAGTCTTGGTCATCCAGATGTTCATCATCTGACCCAGACACTGTAATTGACCCACTCACTGATTCAGACCCATTAGCTCCTAGAGCTAATCTAAGATCATCTGCTGTCAGCAGATCTATCAGGTGTAGTGTGGAGGGACTCTGTCCTAGCTTCAGGTGCCTTGCAGCACACATCTCTCTCAAGTCAGAGAAAGCCATGTCCTTATACCGAGGCTGAGTGGATCCACTGGGTCCACCCTTTAAGGACATTCTAGTGTTGTGCAGTGTTGTACTACCTACACTAGTTTGTGGCCTACTGATACTAGCTTGAGCTGTAGAAAGGATGTGCTATCCCTTGGCACACAGCTCTAAGTTCAGTAGAACTTATTGATACTAAGCTTGACTTTATATGTACCTTGAGTACCTATAGTGGTTTTCAGTTAGTAATTCAAATAGAGATTTTCTGGTAAAACAATAGCAAGCTGGAATCCCACACGCTGCCACCAATGTGAGAAGTTGGCCTGGTATATGCTGTTCACTAGTTAAAGTGGACACCTTGCACCAGAACAATTCGACTCTTATGGTAGGTAGGTTTAAGACAACCTTTATAGAAAGCTATCCTAGTGGTAGCTGTGGAGAGCAGCCTTCAGGCTAAGTCTTGGAGGAATGTAAAGCAGCTTGTTTACCACACAATCTCTTGAATCACCAAATGAAAAGACACCACACAGGTATATATATCAAATATATATGTATTTATTACTAAACAACTCTCTACTAATCTCTTGTGAGATTAGAAGACAGGAACATATGCATAAATCAACGTTTCACAATAAATTAAGCACAAATATGGCTGGGGCCCTAGGGGCGTACCAGACCATATACTAAAAAAGAGACTTAAGAACAACGACTTGCAAAGAGACAAGGCCCAGGGCCTTCAGAAGTGCTGGGGCCTCACGAAACCACCCAAGGCAGGTAAGTAAAGGACCCACGGGGGACGAGTGCAGTGCGTGAACACAGGCACGGATTGATGAAGACTTCAATGGGGCAAGTCGTGGTTGGAAATTAAGAGTTTAAGGGCACTTCGGGAGTAGCTACAAGCAAGTCACTTTCAGGGTAAGTAGTTCTAGGGCCAACACCCACAGGAGCACCGTAGTGCTGGAGTTACCTCACCCAGGGAAGCCGGGTGCATAGGTGTCCTTTGGTGTCGGGTCGCGGCGTCGTTTTCAATGGGAGCCAATGAAGACTTGCTGCTTGTGAAGCCAGAAGAAGTGTCCGGTGGAATCCAAGCCTGGATTCGGAAGAAGGGAGACCTGAAAGCAGAGGGTACAGTGTTCAAAGTCACTGGGCAGTGACCCGGGGCAAGGAAGATGAATGCCCACCGTCGTCGACAGATTCAGGTAATTCACGGGTGTCTTGACTCTTCGACCACGAGGTGCAGGAGGCGTCAAGGATGACCAGGAGCTGGATTCAGTGTGTCCCACAAAGTCTGCAGCTGACTGCGGTGTCAACAACCCGATTGGAGCCAACAAGCCTTGGTAACAGCAAGTCTCGTGGAAAAAGCAAAAAGTCAATGGTGCAGAGCAGCAAGGTCTGGGGAACTCACCCAGCGAGGGTAAGTCAGGGCAGGCCTGGAGCAACGAGAGAAGCCCTTTGGTTCTGTAGAAAAGTCTTCAGGGGACCCACAAGCCGGCTGGCAAAGGATCGCAAAGATGCCTCAGGAGGATTCCTTCAACAGAGGCCCACGGTCACTCGGGATGGGGAGAGGCACCCTCTCACATAGGAACCAAGCACTCTGCCTTCAGGATTGATAAGGCCTGCCATAGGAGTGACTTATAGGTTTATATGTGTGTATCTATGTAGTGATATAGGTAGCCTATATCACAGTAAGGGGTGCATGCACCACCTTACCCAGGCTGCAGTAGCAGACCTTTGGTGTCAGATTTAGTCTGCTTCCCAGGGGTGGCATAATACATGCTTCAGCCCCTGGTAGGCCTGTGAAGTACCTATGCCCTTGGCACCTAAGGTACCATATACTAGGGACTCATAAGGTACCACAGTATCCAATCACTAGTGCACCTAGAGTGCACTCCAAGTCGTTTAGAGAGAACAGAGAGGCTGGGGCCCTGATTGGCAGGGTCCCAGCCTGACTATAGCCAGAAACCAGTGTAAACATCAGAAAAAAGTAGGGGCAACATAAGAGGCAGATCCTACTCTCCTACACTGGGTGCAAACTGGGGTGGTGTGAAGAGCAAAAGAATGATGGATTAAACCCAAATCCTTGTGACTGGGGGTGAATGTTTGCATTGTCCAGCATTCCGTCCAATAATTGTTTCTTTTGCATATGTTGCCCTAAGTGGGAAGGGTATGCCCAGACGTGGGTCCCGGGCTCCCTACACCACTGGATTCAAGCTAGCTTGGCTGATGAAGGGTGATGCCCTGAAACCGGTCCCAGGAGGCTTGTTTCCGGTCCAGGAAGGACCTGGCTTTTCAGTTCAAGCTGGAGTGTTTCCATAAGGAAGACGGTCAAGACTGATTTGCATATGGCTGGGTCCAAACTGGGGTTGGTGTGGAGAGCAAAAGAATGATGGATTAAACCCAGATCCTTGTGACTAAGGGTCAATGTTTGCATTGTCCAGCATTCTGTCCATCAATTGTTTCTTTTGCATATGTTGTTCTAATTTGGAATGGTATACCCAGACGTAGGTCCAGTGCTCACTACACCACTAGATTCAAGCTAGCCTGGCTGATGAAGGGTGATGCCCTGAAACCGGTCCCAGGATGCCTTTTTCCAGTCCAGGGAGGACCTTGCTTGGCAGTTCGGGCTGGACTGTTCCCATAAGGAACAGGGTCAAGACAGATTTGCATATGGCTGGGTCCAAACTGGGGTGGCGTGTAGAGCAAAAGAATGATGGATTAAACCCAGATCCTTGTGAGTGGGGGTGAAAGTTTGCATTGTCCAGCATTCTGTCCATCAATTGTTTCTTGTGCGTATGTCATCCTAAGTGGGAAGTGTATGCCCAGACGTGTGGCCAGTGGTCACTACACCACTGGATTCAAGCTAGCCTCGTTGATGAAGGGTGAAGCTCTGAAACTGCTTCCAGGATGCTTGTTTTCAGTCCAGGTAGGACCTGGCTTGGCAGTTTGGGCTGGACTGTTCCCACAAGGAACAGGGTCAAGACTGATTTGCATATGGCTGGGTACAAACTGGGTTGGTGTGGAGAGCAAAAGAATGATGGATTAAAACCAGATACTTGTGACTGGGGGTGAATGGTTGCATTGTCCAGCATTCTGTCCATCAATTTTTTCTTTTACATATGTCGCCCTCAGTGGGAAGGGCATGCCCAGACGTGGATCTTGTACTCACTACACCACTGGATTCAAGCTAACCTGGCTCATGAAGAGTGATGCCCTGCAACTGGTCTCAGGATGCTTGTTTCCGGTCCAGGGAGGACCTGGCTTTGCATTTCGGGCTGGAGTGTTTCCGTAAGGGACAGGGTCAAGACTGATTTGCCTATGGCTGGGTCCAAACTGGGGTGGTGTGGAGAGCAAAAGAATGATGTATTAAACCCAGATCCTTGTGACTAGGGGTGAATGGTTGCATTGTCCAGCATTCCGTCCATCCATTGTTTCTTTTGCATATGTCATCCTAAGTGAGAAGGGTATGCCCAGACGTGGGTCCAGTGCTCACTACACCACTGGATTCAAGCTAGCCTGGCTGATGAAGAGTGATGCCCTGAAACCGGTCCCAGGATACTTGTTTGCTGTCTAGGGAGGACCTGGCTTTGCAATTTGGGCTGGACTGTTTTCATAAGGAACAGGGTTAAGACTGATTTGCGAATGGCTGGGTCCAAACTGGGGTGGTTTGGAGAACACAAGAAGGATGGATTAAACCCAGATTCTTGTGACGGGGGTGAAGGTTTGCATTGTCCAGCATTTTGTCTATCAACTGTCTCTTTTGCATATGCTGCCCTAAGTGGGAAGGGTATGCCCAGATGTGGGTTCCGGGCTCACTACACCACTGGATTCAAGCTAGCTTGGCTGATGAAGGGTGATGCCCTGAAACCGGTCCCAGGATGCTTATTTCCGGTCCAGTGAGGACCTGGCTTGGCAGTTCGGGCTGGACTGTTCCCATAAAGAACACGGTCAAGACTGATTTGCATATGGCTGGGTCCAAACTGGGGTGGTGTGGAGAACAAAAGAATGATGGATTAAACCCAGATCCTTGTGACTAGGGGTCAATGTTTGCATTGTCCAGCATTCTGTCCATCAATTGTTTCTTTTGCATATGTTGTCCGAATTTGGAATGGTATGCCCAGACGTGGTGCCCAGTGCTCACTACACCACTGGATTCAAGCTAGCCTGGTTGATGAAGGGTGATGCCCTGAAACCGGTCCCAGGATGCTTGTTTCCGGTCCAGTGAGGACCTGGCTTGGCAGTTCAGGCTGGACTGTTCCCATAAAGAAGACGGTCAAGACTGATTTGCATATGGCTGGGTCCAAACTGGGGTTGGTGTGGAGAGCAAAAGAATGATGGATTAAACCCAGATCCTTGTGACTAAGGGTCAATGTTTGCATTGTCCAGCATTCTGTCCATCAATTGTTTCTTTTGCATATGTTGTTCTAATTTGGAATGGTATACCCAGACGTAGGTCCAGTGCTCACTACACCACTAGATTCAAGCTAGCCTGGCTGATGAAGGGTGATGCCCTGAAACCGGTCCCAGGATGCCTTTTTCCAGTCCAGGGAGGACCTTGCTTGGCAGTTCGGGCTGGACTGTTCCCATAAGGAACAGGGTCAAGACAGATTTGCATATGGCTGGGTCCAAACTGGGGTGGTGTGGAGAGCAAAAGAGTTACAGATTAAACCCAGATCCTTGAGACTGGGGTCAATGTTTGCATTGTCCAGCATTCCGTCCAATCAATGTTTCTTTTGCATATGTCGACCTAAGTGGGAAGGGTATGCCCAGACGTGGGTCCCGTGCCGACTACACCACTGGTTTCAAGCTAGCCTTGCTGATGAAGGGTGATGCCTTAAAACTGGTCCCAGGATGCTTGTTTTCAGTCAAGGGAGGACCTGGCTTGGCAGTTCCGGTTGGACTGTTCCCATAAGGAACAGGGACAAAACTGATTTGCTTATGACTGGGTGCAAACTGGGGTGGTGTGGAGAGCAAAAGAATGATGGATTAAACCCAGATCCTTGTGACTGGGTGTGAATGTTTGCATTGTCTAGCATTCTGTCCATCAATTCTTTTTTTTGCACATGTCGCCCTAAGTGGGAAGGGTATGCCCAGTCGTGGGTCCCGTGCTCACTACACCACTGGATTCAAACTAGCCTGGCTCGTGCAGGGTGATGCCCTGAAACTGGTCCCAGGATGCTTGTTTACGGTTCATGGAGGACCTGGCTTGGCAGTTCGGGCTGGACTGTCCCCATAAAGAACAGGGTCAAGACTGATTTGCATATGGCTGGGTCGAAACGGGTGGTGTGGAGAGCAAAAGAATGATGGATTAAACCCAGATCCTTGCGACTGGGGGTGAATGTTTGCATTGTCCAGCATTCCGTCCATCGATTGTTTCTTTTGCATATGTCGTCCTAAGTGGGAACGGTATGCCCAGACCTGGGTCCAGTGCTCACTACATCCCTGGATTCAAGCTAGCCTGGCTGATGAAGGGTGATGCTCTGAAACCGGTCCCAGGATTCTTGTTTGCTGTCCAGGGAGAAACTGGCTTTGCAATTTGGACTGGACTGTTCCCATAAGGAACAGGGTCAAGACTGATTTGCATATGGGTGGGTTCAAACTGGGGTGGTCTGGAGAACACAAGTTTAATGAATTAAACCCAGATCCTTGTGACTGGGGGTGAAGGTTTGCATTGTCCAGCATTTTGTCCATCAATTGTTTTTTGTGCGTATATCGCAGTAAGTGGGAAGGGTATACCCAGACGTGTGTCCAGTGCTCACTACACTACTGGATTCAAGCTAGCCTTGTTGATGAAGGGTGATGCTCTGAAACCGGTTCCAGGCTGTTTGTTGCCGGTGCAGGGAGGATCTGGCTTTGCAATTGGGGCTGGGCAGTTCCCATAAGGAACAGAGTCAAGACTGATTCGCATATGGCTGGGTCCAAACTGCGGTGGTCTGGAGAACAATAGAATGATGGGTTAAACCAAGATCCTTGTGACTGGGGGTGAAGGTTTGCATTGTCCAGCATTCCGTCTATCAATTGTTTCTTTTGCATACGTCACCCTAAGTGGGAAGGGTACACCCAGATGTGGGTCCCGGGCTCACTACACCACTGGATTCAAGCTAGCTTGGCTGATGAAGGGTGATGCCCTGAAACCGGTCCCAGGATGCTTATTTCCGGTCCAGTGAGGACCTGGCTTGGCAGTTCGGGCTGGACTGTTCCCATAAAGAACACGGTCAAGACTGATTTGCATATGGCTGGGTCCAAACTGGGGTGGTGTGGAGAACAAAAGAATGATGGATTAAACCCAGATCCTTGTGACTAGGGGTCAATGTTTGCATTGTCCAGCATTCTGTCCATCAATTGTTTCTTTTGCATATGTTGTCCGAATTTGGAATGGTATGCCCAGACGTGTGCCCAGTGCTCACTACACCACTGGATTCAAGCTAGCCTGGTTGATGAAGGGTGATGCCCTGAAACCGGTCCCAGGATGCTTATTTCCGGTCCAGTGAGGACCTGGCTTGGCAGTTCAGGCTGGACTGTTCCCATAAAGAAGACGGTCAAGACTGATTTGCATATGGCTGGGTCCAAACTGGGGTTGGTGTGGAGAGCAAAAGAATGATGGATTATACCCAGATCCTTGTGACTAAGGGTCAATGTTTGCATTGTCCAGCATTCTGTCCATCAATTGTTTCTTTTGCATATGTTGTTCTAATTTGGAATGGTATACCCAGACGTAGGTCCAGTGCTCACTACACCACTAGATTCAAGCTAGCCTGGCTGATGAAGGGTGATGCCCTGAAACCGGTCCCAGGATGCCTATTTCCAGTCCAGGGAGGACCTTGCTTGGCAGTTCGGGCTGGACTGTTCCCATAAGGAACAGGGTCAAGACTGATTTGCATATGGCTGGGTACAAACTGGGTTGGTGTAGAGAGCAAAAGAATGATGGATTAAACCCAGATCCTTGTGAGTGGGGGTGAAAGTTTGCATTGTCCAGCATTCTGTCCATCAATTGTTTCTTGTGCGTATGTCATCCTAAGTGGGAAGTGTATGCCCAGACGTGTGGCCAGTGGTCACTACACCACTGGATTCAAGCTAGCCTCGTTGATGAAGGGTGAAGCTCTGAAACCGGTTCCAGGATGCTTGTTTTCAGTCCAGGTAGGACCTGGCTTGGCAGTTTGGGCTGGACTGTTCCCACAAGGAACAGGGTCAAGACTGATTTGCATATGGCTGGGTACAAACTGGGTTGGTGTAGAGAGCAAAAGAATGATGGATTAAACCCAGATACTTGTGACTGGGGGTGAATGGTTGCATTGTCCAGCATTCTGTCCATCAATTTTTTCTTTTACATATGTCGCCCTCAGTGGGAAGGGCATGCCCAGACGTGGATCTTGTGCTCACTACACCACTGGATTCAAGCTAACCTGGCTCATGAAGAGTGATTCCCTGCAACTGGTCTCAGGATGCTTGTTTCCGGTCCAGGAAGGACCTGGCTTTGCAATTTCGGGCTGGAGTGTTCCCGTAAGGGACAGGGTCAAGACTGATTTGCCTATGGCTGGGTCCAAACTGGGGTGGTGTGGAGAGCAAAAGAATGATGTATTAAACCCAGATCCTTGTGACTAGGGGTGAATGGTTGCATTGTCCAGCATTCCGTCCATCCATTGTTTCTTTTGCATATGTCATCCTAAGTGAGAAGGGTATGCCCAGACGTGGGTCCAGTGCTCACTACACCACTGGATTCAAGCTAGCCTGGCTGATGAAGAGTGATGCTCTGAAACCGGTCCCAGGATACTTGTTTGCTGTCTAGGGAGGACCTGGCTTTGCAATTCGGGCTGTACTGTTTTCATAAGGAACAGGGTCAAGACTGATTTGCGAATGGCTGGGTCCAAACTGGGGTGGTTTGGAGAACACAAGAAGGATGGATTAAACCCAGATTCTTGTGACGGGGGTGAAGGTTTGCATTGTCCAGCATTTTGTCTATCAACTGTCTCTTTTGCATATGCTGCTCTAAGTGGGAAGGGTATGCCCAGATGTGGGTCCCGGGCTCACTACACCACTGTATTCAAGCTAGCTTGGCTGATGAAGGGTGATGCCCTGAAACCGGTCCCAGGATGCTTATTTCCGGTCCAGTGAGGACCTGGCTTGGCAGTTCGGGCTGGACTGTTCCCATAAGGAACAGGGTCAAGACTGATTTGCATATGGCTGGGTCCAAACTGGGGTGGTGTGGAGAACAAAAGAATGATGGATTAAACCCAGATCCTTGTGACTGGGGGTCAATGTTTGCATTGTCCAGCATTCTGTCCATCAATTGTTTCTTTTGCATATGTTGTCCTAATTTGGAATGGTATGCCCAGACGTGTGCCCAGTGCTCACTACACCACTGGATTCAAGCTAGCCTGGTTGATGAAGGGTGATGCTCCGAAACCGGTTCCAGGATGCTTGTTTTCAGTCCAGGGAAGACCTTTCTTGGCAGTTCGGGCTGGAGTGTTCCCAAAAGGAACAGGATCAAAACTGATTTCTATATGGCTGCGTCCAAATTGGGGTGGTGTGGAGAGCAAAAGAGTTACAGATTAAACCCAGATCCTTGAGACTGGGGGTCAATGTTTGCATTGTCCAGCATTCCGTCCAATCAATGTTTCTTTTGCATATGTCGACCTAAGTGGGAAGGGTATGCCCAGACGTGGGTCCCGTGCCCACTACACCACTGGATTCAAGCTAGCCTTGCTGATGAAGGGTGATGCCTTAAAACTGGTCCCAGGATGCTTGTTTTCAGTCAAGGGAGGACCTGGCTTGGCAGTTCCGGTTGGACTGTTCCCATAAGGAACAGGGACAAAACTGATTTGCTTATGACTGGGTGCAAACTGGGGTGGTGTGGAGAGCAAAAGAATGATGGATTAAACCCAGATCCTTGTGACTGGGTGTGAATGTTTGCATTGTCTAGCATTCTGTCCATCAATTCTTTTTTTTGCATATGTCGCCCTAAGTGGGAAGGGTATGCCCAGTCGTGGGTCCCGTGCTCACTACACCACTGGATTCAAACTAGCCTGGCTCGTGCAGGGTGATGCCCTGAAACTGGTCCCAGGATGCTTGTTTACGGTCCATGGAGGACCTGGCTTGGCAGTTCGGGCTGGACTGTCCCCACAAAGAACAGGGTCAAGACTGATTTGCATATGGCTGGGTCGAAACTGGGTGGTGTGGAGAGCAAAAGAATGATGGATTAAACCCAGATCCTTGCGACTGGGGGTGAATGTTTGCATTGTCCAGCATTCCGTCCATCGATTGTTTCTTTTGCATATGTCAGTCCTAAGTGGGAACGGTATGCCCAGACCTGGGTCCAGTGCTCACTACATCCACTGGATTCAAGCTAGCCTGGCTGATGAAGGGTGATGCTCTGAAACCGGTCCCAGGATTCTTGTTTGCTGTCCAGGGAGAAACTGGCTTTGCAATTTGGACTGGACTGTTCCCACAAGGAACAGGGTCAAGACTGATTTGCATATGGGTGGGTTCAAACTGGGGTGGTCTGGAGAACACAAGTTTAATGAATTCAACCCAGATCCTTGTGACTGGGGGTGAAGGTTTGCATTGTCCAGCATTTTGTCCATCAATTGTTTTTTGTGCGTATATCGCAGTAAGTGGGAAGGGTATACCCAGGCGTGTGTCCAGTGCTCACTACACTACTGGATTCAAGCTAGCCTTGTTGATGAAGGGTGATGCTCTGAAATCGGTTCCAGGCTGTTTGTTGCCGGTGCAGGGAGGATCTGGCTTTGCAGTTCGGGCTGGGCAGTTCCCATAAGGAACAGAGTCAAGACTGATTTGCATATGGCTGGGTCCAAACTGCGGTGGTCTGGAGAACAATAGAATGATGGGTTAAACCAAGATCCTTGTGACTGGGGGTGAAGGTTTGCATTGTCCAGCATTCCGTCTATCAATTGTTTCTTTTGCATACGTCACCCTAAGTGGGAAGGGTACACCCAGATGTGGTTCCAGTGCTCACTACAGCACTGGATTCAAGCTAGCCTGGCTGATGAAGGGTGATGCTCTGAAACCGGTCTCAGGATGCTTGTTTTTAGTTCAGGGAGGACCTGGCTTGGCAGTTTGGGCTGGACTGTTCCCATAAGGAACAGGGTCAAGACTGATTTGCATATGGTTGGTTACAAACTGGGGTGGTGTGGAGAGCAAAAGAACGATGGATTAAACCCAGATCCTTGTGACTAAGGGTCAATGTTTGCATTGTCCAGCATTCTGTCCATCAATTGTTTCTTTTGCATATGTTGTTCTAATTTGGAATGGTATACCCAGACGTAGGTCCAGTGCTCACTACACCACTAGATTCAAGCTAGCCTGGCTGATGAAGGGTGATGCCCTGAAACGGTCCCAGGATGCTTATTTCCGGTCCAGTGAGGACCTGGCTTGCCAGTTCGGGTGGACTGTTCCCATAAAGAAGACGGTCAAGACTGATTTGCATATGGCTGGGTCCAAACTGGGGTGGCGTGTAGAGCAAAAGAATGATGGATTAAACCCAGATCCTTGTGGGTGGGGGTGAAAGTTTGCATTGTCCAGCATTCTGTCCATCAATTGTTTCTTGTGCGTATGTCATCCTAAGTGGGAAGTGTATGCCCAGACGTGTGGCCAGTGGTCAGTACACCACTGGATTCAAGCTAGCCTCGTTGATGAAGGGTGAAGCTCTGAAACCGGTTCCAGGATGCTTGTTTTCAGTCCAGGTAGGACCTGGCTTGGCAGTTTGGGCTGGACTGTTCCCATAAGAAATAGGGTCAAGACTGATTTGCATATGGCTGGGTACAAACTGGGTTGGTGTGGAGAGCAAAAGAATGATGGATTAAACCCAAATACTTGTGACTGGGGGTGAATGGTTGCATTGTCCAGCATTCTGTCCATCAATTTTTTCTTTTACAAATGTCGCCCTAAGTGGGAAGGGTATGCCTAGACGTGGATCTTGTACTCACTACACCACTGGATTCAAGCTAACCTGGCTCATGAAGAGTGATGCCCTGCAACTGGTCTCAGGATGCTTGTTTCCAGTCCAGGGAGGACCTGGCTTTGCATTTCGGGCTGGAGTGTTTCCGTAAGTAACAGGGTCAAGACTGATTTGCATATGGCTGGGTCCAAACTGGGGTGGTGTGGAGAGCAAAAGAATGATATATTAAACCCAGATCCTTGTGACTAGGGGTGAATAGTTGCATTGTCCAGCATTCCATCCATCCATTGTTTCTTTTGCATATGTCATCCTAAGTGAGAAGGGTATGACCAGACGTGGGTCCAGTGCTCACTACACCACTGGATTCAAGCTAGCCTGGCTGATGAAGAGTGATGCCCTGAAACCGGTCCCAGGATACTTGTTTGCTGTCTAGGGAGGACCTGGCTTTGCAATTCGGGCTGGACTGTTTTCATAAGGAACAGGGTCAAGACTGATTTGCGAATGGTTGGGTCCAAACTGGGGTGGTTTGGAGAACACAAGAAGGATGGATTAAACCCAGATTCTTGTGACGGGGGTGAAGGTTTGCATTGTCCAGCATTTTGTCTATCAACTGTCTCTTTTGCATATGCCGCCCTAAGTGGGAAGGGTATGCCCAGATGTGGGTCCCGGGCTCACTACACCACTGGATTCAAGCTAGCTTGGCTGATGAAGGGTGATGCCCTGAAACCGGTCCCAGGATGCTTATTTCCGGTCCAGTGAGGACCTGGCTTGGCAGTTCGGGCTGGACTGTTCCCATAAAGAACAGCGGTCAAGACTGATTTGCATATGGCTGGGTCCAAACTGGGGTGGTGTGGAGAGCAAAAGAATGATGGATTAAACCCAGATCCTTGTGACTAGGGGTCAATGTTTGCATTGTCCAGCATTCTGTTCATCAATTGTTTCTTTTGCATATGTTGTCCTAATTTGGAATGGTATGCCCAGACGTGTGCCCAGTGCTCACTACACCACTGGATTCAAGCTAGCCTGGTTGATGAAGGGTGATGCTCCGAAACCGGTTCCAGGATGCTTGTTTTCAGTCCAGGGAAGACCTTTCTTGGCAGTTCGGGCTGGAGTGTTCCCAAAAGGAACAGGATCAAGACTGATTTCATATGGCTGGGTCCAAATTGGGGTGGTGTGGAGAGCAAAAGAGTTGCATGGATTAAACCCAGATCCTTGAGACTGGGGGTCAATGTTTGCATTGTCCAGCATTCCGTCCAATCAATGTTTCTTTTGCATATGTCGACCTAAGTGGGAAGGGTATGCCCAGACGTGGGTCCCGTGCCCACTACACCACTGGATTCAAGCTAGCCTTGCTGATGAAGGGTGATGCCTTAAAACTGGTCCCAGGATGCTTGTTTTCAGTCAAGGGAGGACCTGGTTTGGCAGTTCCGGTTGGACTGTTCCCATAAGGAACAGGGACAAAACTGATTTGCTTATGACTGGGTGCAAACTGGGGTGGTGTGGAGAGCAAAAGAATGATGGATTAAACCCAGATCCTTGTGACTGGGTGTGAATGTTTGCATTGTCTAGCATTCTGTCCATCAATTCTTTTTTTTGCATATGTCGCCCTAAGTGGGAAGGGTATGCCCAGACGTGGGTCCCGTGCTCACTACACCAATGGATTTAAGCTAGCCTGGCTCGTGCAGGGTGATGCCCTGAAACTGGTCCCAGGATGCTTGTTTACGGTCCATGGAGGACCTGGCTTGGTAGTTCGGGCTGGACTGTTCCCATAAAGAACAGGGTCAAGACTGATTTGCATATGGCTGGGTCGAAACGGGTGGTGTGGAGAGCAAAAGAATGATGGATTAAACCCAGATCCTTGCGACTGGGGGTGTATGTTTGCATTGTCCAGCATTCCGTCCATCGATTGTTTCTTTTGCATATGTCGTCCTAAGTGGAAAGGGTATGCCCAGACGTGGGTCCAGTGCTCACTACATCCCTGGATTCAAGCAAGCCTGGCTGATGAAGGGTGATGCCCTGAAACCGGTCCCAGGATTCTTGTTTGCTGTCCAGGGAGAAACTGGCTTTGCAATTTGGACTGGACTGTTCCCATAAGGAACAGGGTCAAGACTGATTTGCATATGGGTGGGTTCAAACTGGGGTGGTCTGGAGAACACGAGTTTAATGGATTAAACCCAGATCCTTGTGACTGGGGGTGAAGGTTTGCATTGTCCAGCATTTTGTCCATCAATTGTTTTTTGTGCGTATATCGCAGTAAGTGGGAAGGGTATACCCAGACGTGTGTCCAGTGCTCACTACACTACTGGATTCAAGCTAGCCTTGTTGATGAAGGGTGATGCTCTGAAACCGGTTCCAGGCTGTTTGTTGCCGGTGCAGGGAGGATCTGGCTTTGCAATTGGGGCTGGGCAGTTCCCATAAGGAACAGAGTCAAGACTGATTCGCATATGGCTGGGTCCAAACTGCGGTGGTCTGGAGAACAAAAGAATGATGGGTTAAACCAAGATCCTTGTGACTGGGGGTGAAGGTTTGCATTGTCCAGCATTCCGTCCATCAATTGTTTCTTTTGCATACGTCACCCTAAGTGGGAAGGGTACACCCAGATGTGGTTCCAGTGCTCACTACAGCACTGGATTCAAGCTAGCCTGGCTGATGAAGGGTGATGCTCTGAAACCGGTCTCAGGATGCTTGTTTTTATTTCAGGGAGGACCTGGCTTGGCAGTTTGGGCTGGACTGTTTGCATAAGGAACAGGGTCAAGACTGATTTGCATATGGTTGGTTACAAACTGGGGTGGTGTGGAGAGCAAAAGAACGATGGATTAAACCCATATCCTTGTGACTGGGGGTGAATGGTTGCTTTGTCCAGCATTCTGTCCATCAATTTTTTCTTTTGCATATATTGCCCTAAGTGGGAAGGGTATGCCCAGACGTGGATCTTGTACTCACTACACCACTGGATTCAAACTAACCTGGCTCATGAAGAGTGATACCCTGCAAGTGGTCCCAGGATGCTTGCTTCCGGTCCAGGGAGGACCTGGCTTTGCAGTTCGGGCTGGAGTGTTTCCATAAGGAACTGGGTCAAGATTGATTTGCATATGGCTGGGTCCAAAGTGGGGTGGTGTGGAGAGCAAAAGAATGATGGATTAAACCCAGATCCTTGCAACTGGGGGTGAATATTTGCATTGTCCAGCATCCCGTCCATCAATTGTTTCTTTTGCATATGTCATCCTAAGTGGGAAGGGTATACCCAGACGTGGGTCCAGTGCTCACTACACCACTGGATTCAAGTTAGCCTGGTTGATGAAGGGTGATGCCCTGAAACCGGTCCCAGGATGCCTTTTTCTGGCCCAGGGAGGACCTTGCTTGGCAGTTCGGGCTGGACTGTTCCCATAAGGAACAGGGTCAATACTGATTTGCATATGGCTGGGTCCAAACTGGGGTGGTGTGGAGAGCAAAAGAATGATGGATTAAACCCAGATCCTTGTGACTGGGGGTGAATGTTTGCATTGTCCAGCATTCCGTCCATCAATTGTTTCTTTTGCATATGTTGCCCTAAGTGGGAAGGGTATGCCCAGACGTGGGTCCCGGGCTCCCTACACCACTGGATTCAAGCTAGCTTGGCAGCTTGAATGCTGGATAGTACTTACAACCACGCGCACAAGAACTACTGCTAACTAAATTGCTGCTATTTATATTTTGCACAGATTGGGTCATTTTAAAAGTTTTAACAATTTTAACGTGTTTTAACAATTTTAACGTGAGCGCCGACAGATAAAACAGTATTATTACCTGTTTTTCCCTTACTCCTCGGTCTTCCGCGGGAAGTCCCGTTTGTGCGGAGGGAGTGCTGGGATACTCTCGAGATCGGAGAGATCGGAGAGATCGGAGAGACGCCATCTTGGGAGTAGAGGGGTAGCACTCTAGCTGAACGCTACTTCCGGGGAGAGCACATATAGCTCGATGCTCAGCCGGACGCGCAGCGATTAGGAAACGAGTAAGGCGCTGGATAGTACTTACAACCACGCGCACAAGAACTGCTGCTAACTAAATTGCTGCTATTTGTATTTTGCACAGATTGGGTCATTTTAAAAGTTTTAACAATTTTAACGTGTTTTAACAATTTTAACGTGAGCGCCGCCAGATAAAACAGTATTATTACCTGTTTTTCCCTTACTCCTCGGTCTGCCGCAGGAAGTCCCGTTTGTGCGGAGGGAGTGCTGGGATACTCTCGAGATCGGAGAGATCGGAGAGACGCCATCTTGGGAGTAGAGGGGTAGCACTCAAGCTGAGCGCTACTTCCGGGGAGAGCACATATAGCTCGATGCTCAGCCGGACACGCAGCGATTAGGAAACGAGTAAGGCGCTGGATAGTACTTACAACCACGCGCACAAGAACTGCTGCTAACTAAATTGCTGCTATTTGTATTTTGCAGAGATTGGGTCATTTTAAAAGTTTTAACAATTTTAACGTGTTTTAACAATTTTAACGTGAGCGCCGCCAGATAAAACAGTATTATTACCTGTTTTTCCCTTACTCCTCGGTCTGCCGCGGGAAGTCCCGTTTGTGCGGAGGGAGTGCTGGGATACTCTCGAGATCGGAGAGATCGGAGAGACGCCATCTTGTGAGTAGAGGGGTAGCACTCTAGCTGAACGCTACTTCCGGGGAGGGCACATATAGCTCGATGCTCAGCCGGACGCGCAGCTATTAGGAAACGAGTAAGGCGCTGGATAGTACTTAGAACCACGCGCACAAGAACTGCTGCTAACTAAATTGCTGCTATTTGTATTTTGCAGAGATCGGGTCATTTTAAAAGTTTTAACAATTTTAACGTGTTTTAACAATTTTAACGTGAGCGCCGCCAGATAAAACAGAATTATTACCTGTTTTTCCCTTACTCCTCGGTCTGCGCGGGAAGTCCCGTTTGTGCGGAGGGAGTGCTGGGATACTCTCGAGATCGGAGAGATCGGAGAGACGCCATCTTGGGAGTAGAGGGGTAGCACTCTAGCTGAACGCTACTTCCGGGGAGAGCACATATAGCTCGATGCTCAGCCGGACGCGCAGCTATTAGGAACGAGTAAGGCGCTGGATAGTACTTACAACCACGCGCACAAGAACTGCTGCTAACTAAATTGCTGCTATTTGTATTTTGCACAGATTGGGTCATTTTAAAAGTTTTAACAATTTTAACGCCTTTTAACACTTTTAACGTGAGCGCCGCCAGATAAAACAGTATTATTACCTGTTTTTCCCTTACTCCTCGGT
This sequence comes from Calotriton arnoldi, assembly GCA_963921515.1. Classification (NCBI taxonomy): domain Eukaryota; kingdom Metazoa; phylum Chordata; class Amphibia; order Caudata; family Salamandridae; genus Calotriton; species Calotriton arnoldi. The sequence continues at coordinate 435,136 of CAWUFW010000537.1, read as the reverse complement.
TTGCCGCGGGAAGTCCCGTTTGTGCGGAGGGAGTGCTGGGATACTCTCGAGATCGGAGAGATCGGAGAGACGCCATCTTGGGAGTAGAGGGGTAGCACTCTAGCTGAACGCTACTTCCGGGGAGAGCACATATAGCTCGATGCTCAGCCGGACGCTCAGCGATTAGGAAACGAGTAAGGCGCTGGATAGTACTTACAACCACGCGCACAAGAACTGCTGCTAACTAAATTGCTGCTATTTGTATTTTGCACAGATTGGGTCATTTTAAAAGTTTTAACAATTTTAACGCCTTTTAACAATTTTAACGTGAGCGCCGCCAGATAAAACAGTATTATTACCTGTTTTTCCCTTACTCCTCGGTCTGCCGCGGGAAGTCCCATTTGTGGGGAGGGAGTGCTGGGATACTCTCGAGATCGGAGAGATCGGAGAGACACCATCTTGGGAGTAGAGGGGTAGCACTCTAGCTGAACGCTACTTCCGGGGAGAGCACATATAGCTCGATGCTCAGCCGGACGCGCGCAGCGGGCGCGCCGCTGGCGCGCCGAAGGCAAGCCCGTCTGCGCCCGTCCGCGTCCAGCCGGGACCAGGGGCCAGGACCCCTGCACAAAATCCCCAAATTATATATTCCAGAGAGGAATTGTATAGCTGTAACATTGAAGGGGAAGTAACTGTATGAAGACTGAGGAGGTGACAAACGCCGCAGGAATAACAAAGGATTGTGGGTTCTGCACACATAATCAGAAAATAACTCATAAAATAAAGAGAAAACACAAGACAATATTAGACAGGCCCAAAATTGCGCCTGGATGGAAGTTAGGGCTGATCAACAGCAGATCATTGCCCAAACACGCAACTGAAATCCGAATTCTGTTAGAGGATACTAAACTAGATGCTTTATTCATAACAGAAAGCTGGCTCAAGGAGGATTCCTCGCCTGATGTAGTCATGGCACTTCCGCCAGAGTATGAGATACACAGGCTAGACAGGATAGGCCAGTTAGGGGGGGGGGGGTGTTGCTATCCTCCTAAAAAAGGGATACAAGTGCACCACAGAGCCACTGGCCTTGAAAGGATGTGAATGTCTTTCCTTCTCGATTCTCCTATCCTCAAATTTCACCCTATCAGGCCTCTTAATTTACCGTCCACCAGGTCCTCATGGGGAATTCTTAGAAGAACTGCCCGAAGAGCTGACCAGTCTTTTATTAAACAAAAGCCACATCACTATTCTGGGAGACCTGAATTTGCACCTAGAAAACAAGGACCTTTCAAGCACAAGAAGTCTCCTGTCAGATTTGGAAAGCATACACCTGACCCAGCTAGTAACAACGGCCACACATAACAAGGGACATACCTTAGACATAGTAATCACAAACAATCCAGACATGAAAGTGGCTATGCCAATACCAGTTCCCTGGTCGGACCACCACTTCATCCCGATTGAGTTGAGGAAACCAGGAAAGGAGAGCAGGAAAGTTTCAGCCATGGAAATAACAAGGAAAAGGTGCTGGGCCAAGATTAACCAGCTAGAATGGGGGGACGCTCTAACCAATATGCCAAATTTAGACACAGGCGAGCCAAGAACAGCTGAAGAGGGGTACTCAAGATGGGAATCATGGATTAATAAATCCCTGGACCTAGTGGCCCCATAAACTGCGTTAAAGCCTAAAACCAGAACTAGAGCTGAAGGATGGTTTACCCCCCAGCTCCTAGAACTAAAGAAGCAATGTAAAAGGCTTGAAAGGGAGTGGAGAAAATCCTACGAGCCCTTAATGAAATCTGAATATAAAAAAGCAATTAGGATCTATCATGAGAATATCAAAGCAAGCCAAGCTAAATTCTTTGAGGAAAAAATAAACAGTGCTCAGAACTCCTCAAAGGAACTGTTCCAAGTAATTAAGTCACTAACTAACCCAAGCTCTGATACCGGCCCTACTGAAACGTCAGCAGAGAGATGTAATGACCTGGCCACATACTTTCTCTCCAAAGTAACGGACATATACAGTAATTTTAAAAATAAGGGAGACCCTGATCCAGAGAGGGAAGAAGACTCAGAAATAGTACTTCCACAGCAGGTGATGACTAACTTCCCACCTATTGAACAACATGAGATTGCAGCACTGATGGAAAAGGTGAAGTCCGGCTCACCTCTGGACCCAACCCCTCCACAAATACTTAAGACAGTAGCACCCATCATTATACCAAATTTAATGAGGGTATTGAATCAATCTCTAGAATTAGGCGAAGTCCCAGGGGCCTGGAAACATGCAGTAATAAAGCCCTATTAAAAAAAGCTAATGCAGATACAGGACAATTGGGGAACTACCGACCGATATCTCAGCTATCATATGCAGGCAAACTGTTAGAAAAACACGTTAACAGAAACCTGTCTGATTTTCTTGAAAGCCACCAATGCCTCCATCCAACTTAGATGGGTTTTCGAGCACAACACAGCACGGAATCCGCATTACTGGTAGTGGTAGAAGAGCTGAGACAATCACTAGACCAGGGGAAATCTGCGGTGCTCCTCCTGTTGGATTTGAGCGCCGCATTCGACACGGTGGACCATCAAATACTTGGCAGAAGGTTAGCAAATATTGGGATACAGGGCAAGGCACTCAAATGGCTGCTATCATTCCTGAATAAAGAACTTTCCAAGTACAAGAAAATTCTACTTTCTGGAAACCATGGGGCTAAAGTGCGGCGTACCACACGGATCAGCACTGAGCCCAACCCTTTAACGTATACATGGAGCCCCTGGCCAAGATTGTACAAGAATTCGATATATCCATGACCTCGTACGCAGACGATACACAATTGGTGATATCACTAGACCCAAAAAACAGCAGAGATGGGGAGAAGATGTCCTCCTGCTTGATAAAAGTCAAAGAGTGGATGACGAGAAGCTGCCTACAGCTGAATGGGGAGAAGACTGAGATATTACATCTTGGAAATAAACTTATATCCAGCCCCATTCTAGACTGGCCAGCCTGCTTAGGTAAAGCACTGATACCTACAAACATAATTAAAAGCCTAAGCTTTTGGCTAGAATCTGACCTATCTATGGGGACACAAGCCAAGAAGGTAGCAGCAACTTGTTTCGGACTACTGAGAAGCCTACGGAAAATCCTGGACAGGGTGCCAATACCTCTAAGAAAGACAGTGGTCCACTCTCTGGTCACTTCTCGACTAGATTATGGTAACTCTTTGTTCATGGGAGCACCTAAATACGTTACGCGCAAACTGCAGATCGTTCAGAATGCAGCTGCCAGACTGCTCTGTGATGTTCCCATACGGGAATCGGTAAAAAACATTTAGTGAACCTTCACTGGTTACCGATAGAAGCAAGAATAAAATTCAAAGTCCTGATCATTACGCACAGAGCACGCCATAATAAAGGGCCGGAAAAAGTCAGGAAACTAATATCCCCCTACACTCCAAACAGGCGGTTAAGGTCTAGTACGGAACCGCCTAACACAAACAAAGGTTAGGAGAGAAAGATGGGGCGGAAGAGCTTTCTCCCATCTGGCTCCCAAACTCTGGAATTCCATTCCGCTGGAGTGTAGAAAAATAGACAATGAACTGCAATTTCGAAAGCAAATTAAGACCTGGCTGTTTAAGCATCACCTCTAAGTTGCCGGCATCTTATCAGTTATTTATTTATTTATTTTTTGAATTTATATAGCGCAAAACTGTCACCCTACGGGTATCCTGGCGCTGTGACTTGCCCAGATGACATTGTGCATAAAGAAGTCTATACGATATGCTTGTAACACTAATTCTTAGGGAAAAGCCACGTTTTTAGGCTTTTTCTAAATGGAAGCAAAGATTTCAGTTGCCTGATATTCAAAGGAAGGTCATTCCAAAGTCGAGAGGCTGCTACCCCAAAGGCTCTGCCACCTGTCCTAGTCTTCTTAAATCTGGTGGTGGTTACCAAATACATGCCTGATGATCGTAAATTTCTCCCTGGAGTATACCAGGTAAATCTCTCCTGCATAGATATTGGACCTAAACCATGTAATGCTTTGAACACTATACATAGAGATTTAAAATGAATTCTCTCATTTATGGGCAGCCAATGGAGATCTCTTAGAGCTAGAGATGTAGAAGACCTGCGCTGCCTGTTTAATGCCAATTTAGCTGCTATAGACTGAATCCTCTGTAGTTTCCGCAATGCTGATTGTGGTGCTCCCAAATACAGGAAGTTACAGTAATCCAACCTACTCAATATTAGACTCCTCAACACTAAGGGTCTGGAGGTAGCAGGCAGGAGCGGGAGGATCTGGCACAGTGCTCTTAACACAGAGAAGCAAGTACTGACTGTTTTGTTAATCTGTGATTCCAGTTGGAGATTGTCATCCATTAAAACCCCCAGGTTACGTACTGTACTGGCAGGAATCAGTGGTTTATCCATAGGGGTAAGTCTAAATTCGGCAGGATAAGGCCGAGCTATTTTGGCCACAGAGCAGTATACTATCTCGGTTTGTTCTCCATTAAATTGTAAGGAGTTTTTCCTGAGCCAGCTGGAGGTCTTAAGCATGCACTCCTGAAATTTCTCAATAGATACTGCCTGGTTTCCTTCTAGAGAGAACACCAGTTGCGTATCATCTGCATAATTAACTAGGTCAATGCCGAAGGACTTAATGATTGGGATTAAAGGGCGCAGATAGATATTAAATAAAATAGGGCTTATTGCTGAGCCCTGTGGCACCCCGTGTCGCACGGGGGTCTTAGGAGAGGCAAACGGTGGGATAGTTACCACCTGTTGCCTGTCCGTCAGATACGATGCAGCCACTTTAAAGCCTGTCCTTTCACTCCGATGTTCTCTAATCTTCTCAGCAGGATCCTGTGATTTACCGTGTCGAATGCGGCCGACATGTCCAGTAGTACCAATACGGACATATTACCATTGTCGGCTCGCATTCTTAGGTTATCCAGGACCGTTGCTAAAGCTGTTTCCGTTCCGTGCCCTGGTCGGAAGCCGAATTGATCCTTGTCCAATAATTGATTTTCTTCCAGATAGAGGGACAGAGACTTACTGACTACACGTTCCAGAATTTTTACTGGATACGGGAGACGAGATATTGGTCTAAAGCTCGATGGACACTTAGGGTCGAGTGACGGCTTTTTGAGCAGCGAGGTTACCACTGCCTGCTTCCAACCTTCCGGGACTGTTCCCTTTTCTAGTGACTGACAGCAGATCTGCCATAGCCATGGAAATAGTTCCAGCTGGAACTCTTTCCAAATTGCCTGCGGAAGAGGGTCCAGAGGGGACCCGGAAGAAACGCTTTGAGCTAAGCTGTTAAATATATCCACAGTGGGAATTTCAAAGCGCTCTAAAGCAGGTGGCGGATAGTCCTTGAGTACCTCTTTCTGTTGCTCTGTTGCTGATCTTATAGGAGGTTCCTCATTAAGGGTACTGTCATTATTGGAATTTAGACCACTGACTATCTTATTGATTTTTTCGTCAAAGTGGGTGGCGATATTGTTGCAAAGTTCTTGTGTCGCAATTACTTTATTGCCCGTACACGTTGGGTTTGATAGATCTTTTATGATGGTGAAGAGCATTTTTGTGCTATTAGGTGCCTGCAGAATTGTTTTGGCATAATACCCTGCTTTGGCCCTTAAAATTGCTTCCTTGTATATGGCCTGTAATGACTTCAGCTTAACTTTGTCTGCTTCCTCATATGCCCTTCTCCACATCCTTTCGGCTTGTTTATGTTTTTTCCTCAATAGTTTTAGCTCTTCGTTATACCAAGGAGCTGAGGGTTTTTCCTATTCTTCATCCTTTTTTCTGGGGCAATCTCGTCTAGTGTACCCTTTATGTGGTCACAATAAGTCTGGTAGTTTTCATCTACTGATTTGCTGGGCAAAAATAAATTGTGTTCTGGAAATGTTGGATGTTTCCTGTTTTTAATAACTTAGCCCATTCTCTTCCCTTCCGGAAGGTTACTGGCTGATTTGAATTATTAGCCAGACTGGGCAACCTGATCCTAAAATGGATTAGGGAGTGATCAGTCCAGCATTGAGGCAACACTTCGATTACTTCTGTCTCATTCTGATTAGCAAATAGGAGGTCTAGGATGTGCCCTCCTTGATGGGTTGACTGATGTACTAATTGGTGCAGATTAAGGCTTTCACAGGCTTGCTCCAGATCTCTCAATGAGGGACCAAGTTACTAATCGTACAGCGCTGGGAAGCCTTAGGGCAGCCATGCGCTCTATAAATCCCCTATAATAATAATAATAATGAAGGTTGATGCCCTGAAACTGGTCCCAGGGTGCTTATTTCTGGTCCAGTGAGGACCTGGCTTAGCATTTCGGGCTGGACGGTTCCCATAAAGAACACGGTCAAGACTGATTTGCATATGGCTGGGTCCAAACAGGGGTGGTGTGGAGAGCAAAAGAATGATGGATTAAACCCAGATCCTTGTGACTGGGAGTGAATGTTTGCATTGTCCAGCATTCTGTCCATCAATTGTTTCTTTTGCATATGTTGTCCTAATTTTGAAGGGTATGCCCAGACGTGGGTCCAGTGCTCACTACACCACTAGATTCAAGCTAGCCTGGCTGATGAAGGGTGATGCCCTGAAACCGGTCCCAGGATGCCTTTTTCCGGTCCAGGGAGGACCTTGCTTGGCAGTTCGGGCTGGACTGTTCCCATAAGGAATAGGGTCAAGACAGATTTGCATATGGCTGTGTCCAAACTGGGGTGGCGTGGAGAGCAAAAGAATGATGGATTAAACCCAGAACCTTGTGAGTGGGGGTGAAAGTTTGCATTGTCCAGCATTCTGTCCATCAATTGTTTCTTGTGCGTATGTCGTCCTAAGTGGGAAGTGTATGCCCAGACGTGTGGCCAGTGGTCACTACACCACTAGATTCAAGCTAGCCTGGCTGATGAAGGGTGATGCACTGAAACCGGTCCCAGGATGCTTGTTTCCGGTCCAGGGAGGACCTGGCTTGGCAGTTCGGGCTGGACTGTTCCCATAAGGAACAGGCTCAAGACTGATTTGCATATGGCTGGGTGCAAACTGGGGTGGTTTGGAGAGCAAAAGAATGATGGATTAAACTCAGATCCTTGTGACTGGGGGTGAATGTTTGCATTGTCCAGCATTCTGTCCATCAATTGTTTCTTTTGCATATGTCACCCTAAGTGGGAAGGGTATGCCCAGACGTGGATCTTGTGCTCACTACACCACTGGCTTCAAGCTAACCTGGCTGATGAAGGGTGATGCTCTGCAACCGGTCCCAGGATGCTTGTTTTCAGTCCAGGGAGGACCTGGCTTGGCAGTTTGGGTTGGACTGTTCCCATAAGGAACAGGCTCAAGACTGATTTGCATATGGCTGGGTGCAAACTGGGGTGGTGTGGAGAGCAAAAGAATGATGGATTAAACCCAGATCCTTGTGACTGGGGTGAATGTTTGCATTGTCCAGCATTCTGTCCATCAATTGTTTCTTTTGCATCACAAAATGTGCCGCATTATGCCACATATTTTGCCTTTTGTTGTTGCACAATGTAGTCAATCCTGATGTATAATTTGGCCCCTATCCTGTCCCTGACTTATAATTCCAGTGGCCCTGCCTATAAACTGATGTACCAAATACCAAGAGGGGTTGCTACAGAAAGCAATTTTAGAAACAGCTGCATTAGCAAAATAATCCAGTAGATGGCACTACGCAATCAGAATAGTGAAGCGTATAGTTCCGTATTTTTTGGAGCCGATGTTTGGCACAGTAAATAAAGTGATCTGGCTGTAGTGTTCACATACATTTATTCTTGACTCTTGGTTAAAACTGTTCAAGTGTTAAATGCGGGAGTCCGTGTATAAAAACATGCCAATTATTAATTTTAGTATGTCAGGGCCAGAATGTCAGAAACTGTTTTTTGTTATGGTTGTTCCCATCAGTGGCGTATCGCAAAATAATGCCCCCTCTGATTCACCCCCATCCCCCTTGCTCTTCTCCGCTGAATGATGAGTGGCCCTTAAGTCTCTATTGTTCATAAATATTCATTGGCCTTGTGCAGAATGACTCCCCCCTGAATGTGTGGGGTCCCCTGAAGGGTTGGGAGGGTGGGGGGAGGGGGTTTGCGCTGCAGAGGCTGTAGGGACCTGTTTTACGCCCCTGGTTCCCATGCTACATGGGTGTCCAAAAACCGCCTGTGTTCCAAGCCCAGCCATATACTTGCAAGCATAACACACACACTCTACTTGACTATGCACACAATCACACTCATCAATCACACACTCACTCTAAGCTTTCATGCATTCACCCTTACTCATTCATTCTCGCTCATTTGTTCTCTCACTCATTCAGTCTCTCACACATTTCCTACCACACACACAGGCACTAACTTTCGCAGACTCACTCTCAGTGGTGTGGCAAGGGGGGGATGGAGGGGGGGGGGTGCGCCCCTGGCGGCTTGAGTTTTGGTGTTGGCTCCCCCCTTGCTCTTACCTGCGGCCGTCGCGGGGAGGCCTTCGCAGGAATCGGCAGCACTCCCCCTCTTACATGTGGCCGCCGCGTGCTGCAAACGCAGGGACCACCACGGGCGGCACAAGGCCTACCTACGCCACTGCTCGCTCTCACACTCATGTACTCAGCCTCTCTCACACATTCACTCACTTTCACTCAGTCACTCATTCATTCTCAAACCTTCCCTCTCCCATATGCCCACTCTTAAACTCATTCATACTCTCACTCACAGTCGCATGAGCTCACTCACACAGAGCAACATTGGAAATGTGTGTTTATTTAACTTGCTTCCCCTGCTGGCTGCTCTCCACCGCTTCATGTCAGCAGTACAGAAAGAATCTGGTGCTGGGGATGGGAACTTCTGGCCAGCTTTCCAGCGCTGCAACCGAGGAGCCAGAAAAGGCAGCAGGGGCAGGACTGCTGGGAGGAAGATCTGCCTCAAGCCCTCTCCCAGCTTCTTCTTCTTCTTATTATTACGAGTTTTATAAAGAGCATGGTTACTCCATTCGGAGTGCCCCGCGCTAGGCTTCCACAGGCCACAAGGGTCCCACAACACACTCCAGTGCTCACTTAAAGTTGTCTAAAAATACAGGTTTTGAGGTTTTTTCGGAACATGGCTTCTGAGCGTTCCAGCTTCTGATAGAACCGGAACCCCAGTACTATCAGAAGCTCTTGCTGTGTGTGCATATTAGCCATGGGCGGCTCCTACATGTGGGCGAAGGAGCGTTGCCCCACTGCTTTCTCGCAGTGCGAGAAGCAGAAACATAAAATGGTATTATGAATACCATTTTATTTTTCTGCTTCTCGCACTGCGAGAAACCAGAAGGGTTTGGTTGGGGGCGGGAGGGTGGGCGGTCCTTCTGCAGGGCAGGGGAGGAGTGGCTTGCCCACTGTTGTGGGCGCTGACTGTTTGGTCAGCCCCAGGGCTGACCCAAACCAGTCATACGCACTCTCCCGTTTTCTCCATGTAGGCTGCATGCAGCCTGCATGGAGAAAACAGCCTCCCCATAGACGCCTGTGTGGTCGGCGTCCCAGCCAATCCAACGCTGCCATTGCAGCATTGTGATTGGCTTAGGGGAGGCTGCCTGCTTCCTTAGACTCGGAGCAGAGAGAGAAGGAGACGCGACGCTGGACCGGAGGCGAAGGTAATTTTTTTTTTCTTTTTTAAATTAACCCCCCCTCCCCACGCACCCCACCACCCGCAAGTCATGCCGGCCAAGACTGATTTTAGCTGCCCACAAGTAGCATTCTGACAACCTCATTTTAGCAGATATACAGTGCTGCCTTTGGCATGTGCAGAATACATAGTCAGTGGCGTAGTGAAACTTGAGGGCCCCCCCTACAAAGTGCCTGGAGGCCCCTCTCCTGGACCCAGTCAGGAGCTCTGAGGCCAGGGGTGTGCCGCCTGTGCATGGTGCTGAAGAGGGCCACCAGGAGTTCGGGCCCCACCCACACCGCGGGAGCTGCAGAGGCTAATGTTACGCCACTGTATATAGTAAATCACATGGATTGTGCCGGTGGCAGAGGACTAGCTTAAGTTCGCCCTCACACATGCGTAATCCAGACATCCATTAACAAAATGCCATCTTCTTAAACAGCACTTTGTAGATAGAATGTGGCTCAGCGCCCTCAGGCCCCTCCTCCTCCGGTCATAAGCTGAAGAGCCTGGAGGAGACTCGCTCTGACCTGCACACTGACAGTGTTTATGACAACAAGAACATCATTTTCATAAATGATGCTACATGAAATGCAGAAGATTGTGGGCAAAGGCCAGGGGCATTAGGTGGCAGCAAGCAGGTGGCGGGGCAGTGCCCTCTTATCCTGGTAGATGAGCCGCCACTGCCATCTCCAGTGAAGTAGTGGATTGGAAACACCTACAGCCAGCTGGCTCAATCTGCAGCTTGACACAAAGGTTCTCAATTCAATGCACAACTTAAAGACCACTTAGGGTTTGTGCAGACCACTTAACAATTTATTACAAACCATGCATATTAAAGGGGGCGGGAATTGTGTCTTGAACATGAGAGTCAAGGACCGATTAAAGCCTCACGACAACCTTTTTCCCAACCCCCTAAAAATGATAATGGTAAGTACAGCTACCAAGGGGGCTGGCAAAAAGGTTGTCATGTGAGGCTTTAATCAGTCCTCGACCCCCCTTCCTGACCTTTCCTCCTGGGCTACCTAATAGAATACTTTTCATATTGCTGTAAGTCTTCTGCAAATGTATTAGTCATGTGGGTTGCAAATACATGTCAGCGGTGCATAGCCTCAGCGTAAAATATGTGTGTTTTTCCGATTCAGCATTGATTCTGCACAATGTTTTTAAAAGGTTTCCATGTTCAAGACACCATTCCCGCCCCATTTAATATACACGGTTTTGGAATAAATTGTTAAGTGGTCTGCACACACCCTTTCTTCCCTTCAGAGGGATGCCTTTCTGTGGCACACTTTCAATGTGCCTCCTAAAGGCATGTTATTTAACTTTATAGTTTATGTTTCTCAATACATCCTGATAGCAGACCCAACAGGAATGTGCACCACGTTTCTAAGGTTTCCTATTAGACAGAAACTCACCTAAGTGGGAGCTCTCCTGCCATGTGCTGAAGACCTGTTGGACAAGCATTAGCTCAAGCTGTGGCCGCACCAGATAACTGGGAGGCGCTAGCCATGGTCAAGGTGACTCCAGATGATGAACCCACACCTGCAAGTTCAATTCACCACTGGACTTTGCATTGCACAGTAGAACAGGCCATCTGGCCTCTGTCCATCAGGATCTAGGTGGGCCTAGGGGTTTTATGGTAAAGTAATACACTTTTATACTGCTCAGTATTGTCTGAATAATAACAGCTTTACCAGGAGTAAGACATACTCCTGCCTGAGAAGTCATATCTTATACATGTGTAAATTATATTAAATGGATAACTTGAGGACATTCCAAGAGTGCACATTCATGTGTAAATTATGCTAGATCAATAAGTAGAAAAATACTTAATTTCACAAAAAAGTGAAACTCCTTCATTTACCTAACCAGCAACACGCCTACAGCCTTCCCCTCTAATTTACCAGAGAACGAGATTATTTCAAGCATTCCACTCATCACATTTCTGTTTCCCTTGGTACTACGCTTTAAGACGTGGGTCCTGTGCTCACTGTACAACAGGATTCAAGCTATAACTCACTGACAAGGCCTAAGTACGCAGAGACCGGTCTGAGGTTGCTTGTGTTCCTGTCTGGAGGGGACCTTGCATGCCAATTCGAGCTCGATTGATTCTATTCTGTGGAGAAGTGTGGCTCAATGGTTAGAGCGGCAGACCCTGATGCAGAGATCTGGCCCGGGACCAGGGTTCAATTCCCGCCTCGGCGGGTCTTGGGCTCAATTTCCTCGGACCTGATAATTCTCGCCTCGGTGCCTATTCTAATCATGGGTCCCACTCTGCAACTCTGGGCAATAGCTTGCTTAATCTCCACAACGGCCCCAACAGCGCTGGGATGCCTGGCTTCACCCTGGGGGTGCCCAGGAGTGGACATTTCACAGGGAAAAGCCAGGAAGGGTTCCACAGCGGTATGCGTACAGCGCCTGGACACCCCTTTGGGGGTATGGGTGCGCTTTACAAGTACAAATTTCATTTCATTATTGGTGCAGGACCTGGACTGATTTGCATATGGCTGGTTTCTAACATGTCATCTTGGCTGAAAATGATGGACTGGAAATGTGGGCGAACAATCACCAGCGACTGGTGTTAATTCAAGCATTCTCCGTATCATTTTATTCTTTGCTGCTAAAACCGTTGTCGACACCTTGATGAAAAAAACACGGGTATGGGCCAACTTTTCTCGAATTCATATACAATCAGGGCTCGAGTCGGGGTACCACGCGGGTGGACGGCGTCCCCCCACTTATTTTACCGGGTCTTTACTGGGTGGACGCCGTCCCCCCTGCCCAAAAGATGGAGCCGGTACCCGAGTCTGCACCTGCGTGCGAATGATAGCCTTTCAAATGCACCCGAGGCTCAGACTAATCTCCCCTTCCACCTCGCGCCCTCCCCTTGCCAGCCTTTCTCAGAGCACAGCCGAGGCGCCAAGGCTTCAAGGAGCTGCGCTGTCAACACGCCGAGCATGTCACTTCCAAGGACCCCGACAGATGCCCGTAGTGCCTACGGCCCGAGTCTGTAATAACCGTGTAATCCGAGGAATGGGTCCTGTGTATAGTGTGTTCTTGTGTTTTGAGTGACTGCCACTTATTGCAGTATTATACCTCTACTTGTATCTTGTATGTATTCACGCATTTCAGACGGAGACCGGCAAATTTCGTGACGTCACTTCCTGTCGTGACGTCACTTTCGGTGACACCACCTACCTTGGAGCGTCCCAACACTTTTTTTTTAGGACTTGTGCCCTGTATACAATGTTGGGGTGGCACACACATGGGATAAATTCCTCCTTATAGGGCGTGATAGTGCTCATGACACCAAGTGGCCATGTCCTGCCCATGTCAGCCCCAGTAAGATCAAAACAGATCTTGAAATGGACCCCTACTGGACCTTCTCACTCATAGGGAAAGTGATAGAGACAGGGGAAGTTTACAATGTTGTCACTAAGCGCATGAGAGGTACAAGCCCGGCACCTCTGAACACAGCACCTAAAAAGACATCACAATACATATTTGAATACACGAGCTTCTAAATTCCAAATCCCTGACTTTTATTCCAAAACAACACAGTAATATATACAATACATATAAAGTTGCAAAACTGAATTGTAAGCAAAAGTGCATCTCTGAAGATGGCTTCAAGGGCGCATCTTTTCCCATTTTGCACTGTAAGCACAATAAATAAGGGAACGTGTAATTATGTTATCCACATCACTCCTGTATTGCAGTTTTGCGACCTAAATAAAATGCTCAGTGCTGAGTGGGTCTTTACACTGGTGGGGCCTTTTAACTCCTGCAATATTATTCGCTTGCGGCCCTCCCCGCCTCCACATCTGCAGCCATGTTGGCAATAGTTACATTAGAACAGAAATTAGTGTAGCATGAGGTTCGAACATCCAGGCAGCCAAGAGGGCAGGACGAGAAATAATAAACTGCTAAAAGAAATGATTGAAAAATAGAGACCGCCATAATATCTCTCTATAGAATTTTCTACTTGTTCCTAATGCGATTAAACTGAATGTTCTACAAATTCCTACAATAGGTCATTATGCGCTGGAGTAATCAGATTCATTTTGGTAATTCCATGTTACTCTTTGATACAGAATTACCAATAATAACATGATTATGCCTGATCGCGTCATTAAGAGTAATTTGGGGGGAAAAATCAACCACAACAGCACATTTAGCAACCATGAAAGGTCGCTTGCGCTCACTATGTGTGTTCTGCTGGATTTAGCGCTATTTCCAAATGCAAAAAGTAGCCTCACACCCATTTTGGACATGAGGCAGGTGTTTTGTGATAAGTAAATAGCACTACATGATGCGGGGTAAATTGGGGGAAATCCTGCCCCAAGAGCACATTTGGCGAGCAAGAGTGGCTGCTCGCGTTTGTTATTTGCGTTCTGTTGCATTAAGCACTATTTCTTAGCGCGAAATGCGCTCTCATACCCATTTTGGACACAGGAGGGCATTGTTGCATTTAGAAATATCACTACATGTAGAAATGCTCTTCTCACATACTTATGTGGAATCTCGCAGAACTTTTGGGTGATTCCGCTACACTGAATTATATAAGTTATGCCCACCCCTAGTGATTAGTGAATTGTGCTTGACTCAGAAGTTTAAAACAGGTTGAAATTTATGTAGGGGATATTTGTGTGTGGTTAATATTCTGATGCCGCTTTTTTTTTTTTTTTTTGCAGATTCTGGGCTTGTGATTTGGAGATGAGCTATAATGTAAAATCTGTTGATTCCCTGGCACGTGCTGCCATCAGTGGGATGTTACTTCCTGCAGAATTAACGAAGCAATGCTGTTGGGGGGTAAAGCTAATTAATGCAGAGACATTCCCCCACCAGCATATTTGCTGGGACTCGACAGATGTCATGTTACTCTGAATTTCCAAATCGCTGCCTTTATTTTTCAGTATATAGTTTCACATGGAACCTGACAGATGGACTTTCAGGCATTGGTTCAGATTTCTGACACTGGAGTATCAGAGTTTTTCCTGCTGCTGATCAAAAGCAGATGTTGCAAAAGCTGTCAGCGTTCCCTGTGGAGATCTCTGTTGCAGGACACATGCTGAATCTCAACAGAACAGTATCACCCCTTCATCCTTCTGAAGTCGATTTCAGAAGGAAAAAAATAGTTTGATCATGAGAACAACCTTTTACAACAGGGCAAAAAGGCAAAACTTCACTAGTAAATACTCTAGAAAAACATAAGTCTTTTTAACCATGAAGCCTCTCTCCTCCCACAAAGCATGAGCGGAATAAATGTGTTAGTAAACCGGCCTAAGAACTACAGAAAGCATATGTTATAAATTACACAGCAGACCAATCATGTCTGTGCTCAGAGAAAAACTCCTTAAATTGTATTAATGGACCTGGAATTTTGCAAAGAGAATGCACCTTAAATGCTAACAAGGAAGAACTCAAATTGTGTAAATTCCCCTGAAAATGAATATCTTGCATTGCCAATATAAATGGCGTTTTTTCTTTTTTATGTCTATCTGGCAGTGAACATGCATTATTCTTTACAACAGCACCCAAAATTAAAACGAGATTTGTAAACATTAAATTGAAATGGAGGAAAGTGATACATGCAAACAAACAACACAGTTACAGAATAATACCCCAATTGCTTGAAATCATTATTTTGAGTCCTCGTCCACTTCGTCACAGAGCCGGCTTTCTGTTGGACTTTGCTTTGTGAAAACTGGATGAAGGAAGTTGGAAGAGGACATATTGATAAAACATCATATTTGGAGCAAATTCACATTAAGTTGTTCCTTAAATTGAAAAGCCCACAAAAAGATATCTTCACAAGAACAGTGGATGGCCTTTCAAAAAATGGATTGTTCCATGTGTGGAGCACACGCAGTAGTGTAGTGAGGATGCCATGGGCCCGAGTGCAAGCAAGGAGAATGTCCCCGTTGACTGCTGTTGGGGAGGTAAAGTACAGCACTGCCAGGGTTCAAAGAGCTTCTGTGCCACTGCACCTGCTGCATCAATGTTAGCAACGCTCCTTAGCACGTGGTCAGTGTTCAATCGATGCCTGCTGACCCAACAATAGAACAGGCTCTCATTGGTGCTTTAGCTCCTGGGATCAACCATCAAGCAGATGTTCCTCAGGGGGATTTTCCTGTGACCCCCCCAGTGTCATCAGATGAATCAGTTGGTACTGCCTGTGGTAGGATGAGACCAAAATGTATAAGTTTGTAGCTCCAATATAATAAAGACACCATTTACGCTTTGCCTGTGGGGGTGGGGCCAATGCTTAATTTCAGCCAGTGGTTTCCAGTGCTCTGCACTTAATTGTTAACACTGGCACTTATGACAGCTGCCACCTGGTGGCACTGTTTGTGTAATTTCGAAATCAGCTGAACAATAGCTATTTTTTAATTCAATATACATTCAAAACAACTAATGCCTGCCATCCAACCCATTAATATAACTTTGTGGGCCTCGAACAGTCTGAATCGTCACACATGTAGCAGTGTCATGATTAGTAGTTGTGTTGGTACTGTCATTGGCATCGCTGGCAGTGGCAATAGATGGTGCAAGCTGCGGTGGCCTCCTGACGAGGGCCCTGGCACTTATTTTTTACAAATTAAGCACTGGGTGGGGCACATAATCACAAGGGGTCCACCTAGGAGCCAAGCCCAATACTCCCTAAATAAAAGGCTTCTGGTGCGTGTGTTTGTGGACTCTACAAGCATGTCCAATCCCACACGCATGCAGGTCACCCAGATATGCGGAACTGCTTGCTGGAAGTTGCTGTACCCTCATCCCTACCTAACCACTGACTGTGCCTATGTCTGTAACCAACTCATTCCTGCAGTCTATCCACAAAGCGTTTGACCTATTCTGAAGTTTTTCTGCCAAATGATGTATAGTTTCACAGGTAAACACCATGCACAGAGGAATTGCAGCTACTGAACAGGATTTTGTACAAGATCAACAGTCTACAGGAGAGTGATACTGGAAGATCATAGAATACAACTGCACTACTATTTTAAAAACTTTTAGGTCCTGATTACAAGTGTGCCAAATAATTCTGACCTTTATGTAATCCCTTGTTTGTGCAGAAATCAGAATTACAAACTATGTGGAGTGTGGTGCCTAAGCTATGCATACCTTTAATTCTCTCTAGGTACCCCTTTTGACAGTGGAAACTTTCCACTATATAAATGGAGAGAAACGCCTGGTAAGTTTCAGAACATGCAGATTTTGTTGTGGAAAGCACCGTAATGAGGTTGTTTGGACACATTTTGAGGAACAAAACTTGCAATTGGAAATTCATCAAGTGCATAATTATGCAGCTGATAAATCTGAAACCTGGGGTCTTGGATTTTACCAGGTGCGATAATTATCCTACCCCTGTCTCTACAGCACTTGAAATTGGGCCTTCGAGCTCACAAAACACAATTCCACAATATTTAAATGCTTAATAGGCTGTGATAAAAGGATAATTAAGACACTGTTGTTAAAAATGGATGCAAAAGTAACACAGTAAGACAGCTGTAGTCATTGGGTATGTCTTGGGTCCTATCGACAAACGTAGGTGTTAGACAAAGGGAGTAAAAAGTGCAAACATGTTTGCCTCTGTTATGGGTTCTGTGTGCATGAATACCACATTTTCAGGTTTAGTGGTGGCAGTTACCACCGGTTGAAAGATGGTGGGAGGAGCTAGGGTGAATACGGTAGCATGAGCAATTGCACTTAAGTCATAGGAGCGAGTGCTAAAACTGAGACAACCGTTTGCTCCCATTTTAGTCCAACCATTCACCTGTAAATGCCCTTGAATGTGCCTCAAACTAAACTTATTTATATGCAGGGTTGAATGCTGTGATCATAGTGTGGGAGAGATATATCTCTGCTGATAAAGGTCCATTGTTTCATCCCCTTACTCACACTCAGCATATTTTTAGGTCAGGGTTTTGCAGTGCTTAATTTGTAACAGAATACAAGCTGTTTTCTAAGTTTTGCTCAAATGCATGCAGCCAGGGGTGCTGAATACCGAGGCTGCATAGTCTTGATTCCACGTCATGTCTTTTTCATCCACTACCAGACACTCACTGCCTCTTTATCTCACTCTTGCAGGTTCTTTTTAATCCCTCCTTTCTCCCTTTGCCAGTGTTTTCCATCTTTTTCCTTTTCCCCATTTGTGGTTTTCTCTCTCTTGTTCTGGGTCAATCTCTGATGAGGAAAATAAGTACAGGTGGGCCCCACCTGCAACCACCAGCTTAAATTAAGCACTGGGGGCTTGACAGAACTGTTGTCAAATAGACCTATTCCTATCAATATAAAAAGAGTGGGCTTTGGGTCTGTCCCTTTCATCCATTGGCTTTATCTGACCACTCTTTTTAAGCAATTGGCTTGAGTGTTTGTCAGTCAAGCCTTGGCTCAGCCCAGTGGAGTATACATATCTCACCTAATTCTATTGGTTATTAGGGTGCATCCTCCTGCATCCACTCGGGTGCCTGCATTGCATT
The DNA here is from genome assembly GCA_963921515.1 of Calotriton arnoldi. Lineage (NCBI taxonomy): Eukaryota > Metazoa > Chordata > Amphibia > Caudata > Salamandridae > Calotriton > Calotriton arnoldi. The sequence goes on along the minus strand of CAWUFW010000537.1, from coordinate 417,021 downwards.
GTGTTGTAGTCTGTGGTAGAAAGTAGACACTGGTAGCCAAGTAGATTTAACATGTACCTTTAATCTGTAGTTGGTTCAAGTACATCCAGATGGTTGGTAAGTACAACAGACAGGTAGTCCAGGTAACAAGTGAAGTATAAGTAGATTAGCCAGTAGTCAAGCCATTAGTTCCAGGTAGTAGGAAACCCCTTGTAGTAGCAAACCCCACCAGGAGCAGCCTGCCTGCTGCTCAGCCCCTCTCTCTCCAACTGTCATGCCTCACTCACACAGACACCCAACATTCCGTGCATCACTGCATTCCCAACATTCTACAGTAAACATGCACACTGGCTGAGCAGCAGGAAGAATAGGTGAAATGTAGAACATAGAATAACTATGCAGGGCATAACACATCCCTTTCCTTTTAAAATGAACAACAAAAGAGTAACAATACTGCAATAGAAGAACTATACACAAAAATGTACAACTGCAAGAAATAGTTCAAAACCCAGGGATGTGAAATAAAGTAAACATCACGGGAGGGTCAGAGCTATTCAAAACAGAGAGAATGGATGGTTTACGAACAACAATGGAGTAAAATGACCCATCCTCTCCCAATAAATATAATGAACAAAGTTCTTTGTAAATTGCAGAGAGCAAAAACAAACCCGCAACTACAATCCCTTCTGAAAGGGAACAAATCAATAGACAAGATTCCTCACGTAAGGAAACTTACATTTGCTGTGAAAGTGGAGCTAAAACCAAACTTTCACCCCTCTTAAGAGGTACTAACACTAGGGACTGTGACCCATAAAGTCCAGTAAGACTTTATACATGTATATGGGACCATAAACCATGTAAATACACCCTGTGTAGGAGAACCGTACCCATAGACCCAAAACCCACCCCGTGTAAGGGTTACATGAAATGTTGATTGGAGAAATCCCCAAAACATACCCCGCGTAGGGGTTACCAAACAAACAACTGTAAATGGGAATCGTACCCATGACTAAAACCAATCCAGTGTAAGGGTTACCTGAAATGTTGTTTGGAGAAATCCCCAAAACATACCCCGCATAGGGGTTACCAAACAAACAACTGTAAATGGGAATCGTACCCATGACTAAAACCAACCCAGTGTAAGGGTTACCTGTTATGTTAATCGGCGGAGACCCGATAAACATACCCCGTGTCAGGGTTACCATATAGAACAAGTCTAACAACTGTGAATGTGAAACACACCCATGCACCCACCCCTGAGTAGGGGCCACGTGTGACGCTTAATGAGAAAGAAACTCATAATACCCACCCCTGCATAGGGGCCGCGTGTAACGCTTAATGCGAAAGGGGATAATACCCAAACGCATGCCCATCCCTGGTGTAAGGAATAATGTAGTACAGCTACCAACTAAAATACACTAGACAAGGACGTCCTTTGGGAAACAAAGCCTAAACTGTGTAAGCTGGCACACATATAAATTGTAAGCATAAATCCCTCAAGCATGGATACTCTACAATACAAATACATTGTACTAGCCAGGGAACACTATTTCTGTAGGGAAAAAGGAAAACCAGAAACTGCGCCGGTGAGCGATCTCTCACCCGGATTGTGTTAGATATAGGTTCGAAGTAAGAAGCAGACGTGGACTGAAAAATTCATCTGTACTATATAAACGTCCTATTTCAACTTGGCAGTAGATGGCAGCACAACACTGGGCAGAAAATAGTGAAAAATCATGACCACAGCTTTGAACATTTCCACGCCGAACAAGAGCAAAAAAAAACAAGTCACAGTTCGTGTTGAAAATGACTGCTGCTCCTAAAATCTCTCATGCACGTTCTGCCACTTCCGAACAAGAGAACAACTTCATGTTAATCTTTCTTACTGTCCATGTGTAAGAAAGCAAGAAAACAAACTGATTCGGCCACCGGATGATAGTTAATTGCAAAACACACTTCCACTCACCGCCAGTGTCCAAACCAGCATCCTCAGTCCTCTGGCAGATAATCGAACCAATCACCGGGATCATGTGAAAACCTCTTGGGCTGGAGGAAAACAAGAAGCAGCAGCATGCTCACTCCTGTCAAACACGACCTTCTTGACAATCTTCCTGCTTCAAATAACTGTATTGAAGACGCAGCGCACGTATAAAAAAAACAATGGTTGGCAAAATTACGTGGTTGGCAGAATGACACTCCATGTACCAGCAAATCAAGTAGACGATTGCCAACCCCAAGATGGCGCCACGCTATCCCACGCCGTGCCGGCTGGCTCACGGCACGCCAGTGCCTCACAACGTTGATGGGCAAACACGGTGCTTCCTAGAACGTCACAATTGCAAAGAGGAACAGCGCGAGAGACTCACACGAAGGTAAGCCTCCTCGCGCTACTGAAGACTCGTGCCTCATTTTTAAATTCAAATTGACAGTTGCAAAGACCCCAAAGACATCAGGTCTCAAAATAGGCCAACAATTAATGACAAAAATGTGTCTCACCCGACTCTGCTCCCTGTGACACTGCATCTGAGATGCGCCAAGAATGCACCACATCTTGTCACCATGCCATTAGCCACTGTCAGGGAGAAACTTGGAATAACCAAAGCTTGCCAAAGGGGTTCCATGTCACATCTTCAGCTGTGCTTCATGTGAATTCTCCACGCTGAGAATGACCACCACAGTGCACGTTTTGAAATCCAAATCAATGTGTGAACCCAACTGCAGAGATCTCTACACACATAGTGGATACTTGTGGCACTTAAAGTCCTTTTCCTGGCTCCTCCAAAATAACTGTCACATCCAGTAGCAGACAGACTTTGCGCTGGACATATCATGACATGTGCAGCATACCAGTACAGTTTAAACATGTTTAAAGCCATTAACAAAGGACAATCTTTCCTTGATGGCACAGGCAACACACAGTACAGCATGCTTACGTTGGGGCTGTCCGTTGTCCAGGACACTGGTGGGGTTACTGAGTATGCTGTACTAGACTCTTTTGTTGCGATGACTCCTCTTGTGATGCTTGTCGTGTTGCCTCTTGTATGCTTGTTGTAGCGTTGTTTCATGGTTGACTGTAGGGCTTGTGGCTCCTTCTCACCCTATGGACTGGTTACAGATGTCATCTTTTGCTTTCTTGTTCAATTGTGGAGAAAATTAAGCACGTGGGAAAGTCTCCAACTCTCGCTCGTCGCCAAAATATGTTGTAGTCTGTGGTAGAAAGTAGACACTGGTAGCCAAGTAGATTTAACATGTACCTTTAATCTGTAGTTGGTTCAAGTACATCCAGATGGTTGGTAAGTACAACAGACAGGTAGTCCAGGTAACAAGTGAAGTATAAGTAGATTAGCCAGTAGTCAAGCCATTAGTTCCAGGTAGTAGGAAACCCCTTGTAGTAGCAAACCCCACCAGGAGCAGCCTGCCTGCTGCTCAGCCCCTCTCTCTCCAACTGTCATGCCTCACTCACACAGACACCCAACATTCCGTGCATCACTGCATTCCCAACATTCTACAGTAAACATGCACACTGGCTGAGCAGCAGGAAGAATAGGTGAAATGTAGAACATAGAATAACTATGCAGGGCATAACACATTGCCTAGGAGGGAGTACTTATGTGCTAACACTGCATGCATTAGCACATAGTGCTGGAGTTGGCAAAAATTACTGTGTTTTGCTCGATCACAGTTTTCACTCATAAAGTAGCATAGAGAGTTAATGTGTGTGCTGCAAAGCACATCTTGTAACATGCAGATCACAGAATTGTATTTAATGTGGAAAGATAAGTGGGTTGCTGCTTTTGACGCGGAGATCATTTTGTTACTCCCAGTTCATAAGTTGCAATCCTTCTAATATAGCACAGTGATCTATTTACTGGCATCAAGGAGCTACATGCAAACTGTAAGTCACTGTTTCGATCCTTACTTTTTTTCAATCTATTGGTATTCTAATATTTCAAAGAAGGACTCCTCTAGGAATTAATAAACCCTTGTTAGTACAGACAACCCCAATCACTGTGTTAGATTTTACATCATGACTTTGTGTTTCTCTTGACAGTTCACTGTTACATATGCCTACAAGCATGGATGATATAATTCCTACTCCTAAAGCGCTCTGATACCCTACACTAGGATGAGTAGTGCTATTAAAGAATTAAGTAAAAAATAAGGGGCAGATTTACAAGAACCGATGCATCTCTGCATATTAGCAGAGATGCGTCAGTTCAAGTGCGTCACGCAAAAAACACTTGTGCTACCATGGATGCATCGCATTTACAATGCGGCGAACCGTGGCGCAAGGATTGACAGATGCGTCACGCATCTGTTGGCATACTGGTAACGCATTGCTGGAGTCGTGTCGCAAGCATGACGCAACTCCAGCAATGCTCAGGAATGCCTATTCCTAATGTGCTGCGTCACTCCTTACGCCTGCTTCAAGCAGGCGTAAGGTTTTGACACATTGGCGTCGTAAAAGTGACTCAGTGAAATCTTGTAGATTTCACTGCAACACTTTTAAGAGGCTTTCTTGCGTCGGAACGCCCACCCTGCATACATTATACCTGACGCAGGTATAATGGGACGCTGGTCTTTACAACGTGATGCATCTCCCTAGATGCGTCACGTTGTAAATGTGTCGCAACATGGTGCATTGTTTACGCCGCCGCTGCGTCACAAAAGTGACGCCACTGCAGCGTAAAAGTGTTGCACGGGGCTTGTAAATCTGCCCCTAAATTAGTAGGTGCCCTTTAAATCATTATTACTTAATTACTTACACACACAGATAAATCGTTCATTCTTTTAGTGCGTGCACCTCTCTTACGAACATGGGTTGAACAAAGTCAAAAACCTGCCTCCAAGTTATAGTTTCTCTAAAGTACTTGTGAATTGATAAGCTATGTACCTTTGTTTCCTTCCAATACAATTGGATGCTAGGCGCTAGGCTCCAGGTGGCTTCCAACCAGGATGATACTTGAACTAAAGAAGGACTGATGGCCCTTTAAATCAGGCCTTTGTTTGTACCTAGCTTGAAGTGAAAATAAGAACGCCCGCCCGCTCCTAAACGCACGTTGCTGCATCGAACGGAATGCAGACAAAGTGCGGGTGCTGCTGAATTGTATCCAGGTAATGAAAAATGACACCAGGTCCAATTCAGAATATTTCCCTGGTTCGGATGGATTGCAGTTCCGGCCCAGAAATAGCTGCTGGAACCAGGGTTTGCCTGATGGAACCTGGGCCCAGAGCGATCCCCCTACTTTCCAGCACTGTTAGCACATAAAACCGAGACCATTTGGCTTTGCTAATGCTTGTTCATAAAGGCTGGTTCTACGGCAAGGGCGTTTCAGGCCTAGAGCTGCACCTGTAAGGGGCATCTGATAACTAGTATATGAATCAACAATACCCTCACTGTGAAAACTGGTGGTGAAATTTCAGTTTGACTAAATGCCAGAAATCTTTGCACCACTCCTGTTCTCATTCTACATTTACTGTGCTGCCCCCAGCATTTCCTAACCTACATCTTTTCGTGAGGGGTCACTCTGATGTAAACGTCAAGTTTCTAAAATTGATGGATACTACCACTTAGCCCGTTTCTCAGCAGGCCCATGCTTGATACGTAAAGCAAGGCACGGGAAGAAAAGGTGATTTGACCAGGATCACACAACGTCATGGAATTCTGGGCTCTACCATCATAACCGAAAACATAACCAAAAGCAAGTTTCAATTGCTATAAATTGTAATCAGATTTCCAATGTCTGTATCAAGTTTTATTAACGTATTGTGCGACGTTCCTATGACTAAACAAACACACTGTTACTGTACAAAACCACAGCTTTCTCGCGATTGTGTATCCATTCCAAATGTTTCCTGTTGATGCACTTTCCTCAGCCTGCGCCACATTGTGTCAGACTTGAGCTGTGTCCGGCAAAGCTTGCCCCTCCTCCCCTAATCCTTTCAGGAATACGAAGTCGTCCCTTTAAAGAAGTGGCACGCTCCTGCGCGCACGCCTCCCCTCCCCCATCTGTGTGCATGGTTCGCTCCTGCCTATATTTACTGGCTCGCCTGGTTTGACAGCATCATTTCTGGAGCAGCCGGAGGGGGAGAGGAAGTCCGTCCCAGCCAAGAGGGGAAGCAGCCGGCTGCTCTCAATTCAATGAAGGGAAGCGGTGCAGGAGCCGAGCCAGGGTTAGTGCACTGAGGGCGGCAAACGGAGCTCCCTCGCCGGGGACAGAAACAGGACACGGACAGTGACCCGTGCGTGCCAGGGAAGCCGATACCTGGAGCGCAGGCGGGGTGGGGGGGGGGTCTGACCCTTCCTTTCCATCGGACCACAGTTTCCATGCGCTAGATTGAAGTCTCTGAAGCGAAAACACTGCGTGCAGCTGGGGGAGCTAACACTGGAAGCAGGGGGAAACACTGGAGCTGAGGCAGTGAGCTCCAAGAAGAGGATCGAGCAGCGCTACACGCCGTGAAAGGACATCGAAGCGCTTGGCTGAAACACTGCATCCAATAGGGGGATCGTGCAGCAAAGACATGCAGTGGGAGGACACCAGGGGCTGCATCTAAGCACTGGATATAGCGAGCCTATAAAGACAAGGGTCGTGCAGGAAGCGCACTGCAGGCAGTGGAAAGGCATGCTGAGGGGGCAAACACTAGATCTGAGACACTATTGTACACTGAGAAACCGTGCCTGCAACAAAGGGAAATCGTGAACCTGGACCACTGCATGCAGCGCCTGTAGGGAAACGGACACTGGCGTCGAGCGAGGAACCGGGAACAGTGCATGGACAGAATAAATGACTGAATCCGAGACACTTTGCAAGCCGTGACAGGCGATTCAATAGTCGAGCCTGCGTGCGTGCAAAAATAGAAATCTATGAGAGGAGACATCCTGCGTGCAAAGGAATGAAAGTGAAGACGCCCCGCGTGCAGTAAAATGTTACAACCGTGTCTGTGAGGCCGCGGAGATTTAAAGGGGCAGAGGACAGACAGACTGCAAAGGATTCCAAGAAGCTGCGCGTGCTAATGAGAAAACCCTGGAACTGTGTGACTGTGCAACAGGAGGAATAGGGCCGTGCGTGCAAAATAAGTGGTTCCGAAAGACTGACAGCAATCCGGTCCCCCCTGGGCAGGAGTTGATCCACAGACCCCTCGCTCTGGCATGCACCCGCTCTGAGCCCGGCGCCTCCCACCCCAGCCGCCCTCCGGCAGACATGCTGCCCTGGAAAAAGAACAAGTTCGAGCTGATCGAGGAGGACAAGCAGAGCAAGCCCAAGGGCTACGCCGTGAGCCTGCACTGCTCGGCGCTGTCCACCCTGGCCAAGGGCTGCCCGGAGAGCGCGCTGAGCCGCGTGGGCAGCATGTTCAAGTCCCGGCGCAAGAAGATCCGCATCACGGCCGAGGACCCAAGCTACACCGTGCTCTACCTGGGCAACGCCACCACGCTGCAGTCCCGCGGGGAGGGCTGCACCGACGCCGCCGTGGCCAAGATCTGGGCCAAGAGCGGCCTGGGCCGGCAGGGCAGCCGCATGCGGCTGACTGTGAGCGCGCAAGGCCTGCGCATGGTACACGCTGAGGACCGTCAGCCGCCCCGGCCCGGCCACCTCTACCTGCTGCACCGGGTCACCTACTGCGTGGCCGACCCCCGGCTGCCCCGAGTCTTCGCCTGGGTGTACCGGCACGAGATGCGCCACAAGGCGGTGATGCTGCGCTGCCACGCCGTGCTGGTGTCGCGGCCCGAGAAGGCGCGGGCCATGGCGCTGCTGCTCTACCAGACCTCGGCGGCGGCGCTGCAGGAGTTCAAGCGCCTCAAGCGCCGCGACGACGCGCGGCACCAGCAGCAGCAGCTGCTCCTGAGCGGCACCGGGGCCGAGCAGAGCGGGGTGCCGCTGGTGCCCCTGCGCAAGCTGCTGCTGAACGGCCAGTGCTGCTACAAGCCGCCGGTGGAGCGCAGCCGCAGCGCGCCCAAGCTGGGCTGCATCGCCGAGGACGTGCGCGGAGAAGAGGAGGAGCGCCGCGAGGCGCTGCGCCGCGAGCACTGCGAGGACACGCTGCTGCAGCCGCGGGGCCCCGGCCAGGAGCGACCCCGCAGCCCCGAGCTGGCGCAGCTCATCCACGGCCTGGGCGCGCTCAGCATCGGCAACGACCTGCAGAGCCTGCGCGCAGACCTGCGCGTCACCCGGCTGCTGTCCGGGGAGAGCACCGGCAGCGAGTCCTCCATCGAGAGCAGCGGCAGCCAGGAGCCCGCCAGCCCCGTGGGGGAGGAGGGAGAGGATGAAGAGGAGGACAGGGAGGATGAAGAGGAGGAGGGGGGCGACACGGGCTGAAGGGCCGGGTGAAAGGACTGACGCAGGCCGGGGCTCGAGAACTGAGGGGCCCAGGGCCACTTGAGGCTGCGAGAACTGATGCAACCAGAGGCCCAAGGACCGAGGGACTGAGGCTGTGAAACCTGAGGGTCGGAGGCTGGGCAGGGACTGGGGGGCAACAAGACACCTTTTCCTGGGGATCCAATGATTCATGCAGGGGCCTGGGGCCCAGGGGCCACGAGACATCGATGTAAACGGCCCAGGCATAGAAACGGAGGGCATAATGACCCCTTCGCACGGACCGAGGGATTAGTCAAATTCGTGCACTACGGTCATGGGTTTAGCCATAAGGATTGTGGGGGCCCGGGGACAACAGCATATGCACAGGTGCTCACTGCAGAGACCGAGGGTTCAAGGCATAGGGGGAATTGCACAAGGGTGTAGACTCGGCGCAATGCACATCTGCGCACTGCACGTTGCACAGGGGGCGCTAAGCACACACATCTTATCTTGGGCCACAGTTATTAGAGGGCAGGGTACATAAGGATTCAGACTTACATCAATGCACAAATGGCCTGGGCATAAACGCTCATGCGCCCAGAGGCGCTCGGACCCAGGGCACAATGCACTCATTTTTGCAGTACACTGGACAGGGGCTTGGTATGGGGGGGGGGCGCGGGCACATTTATCAAGGTGCACAGTGATTGATGGGGAAAGCCATATGGACTCATACAGCCTCACACATGGCCTAAAGGGCCTGGCTCCTTAGTTTCATGCACTTAGGGCCATAATGACTCATGCGCTACAGAGCACAGGGACTAGGCGACCAGAGCATAGTTGGGGCATCCGCACAAATCCCAGGGGACAGCTGTTGGGGCCCTTGTTATGCTGGTGACACAGAAAGGGACTCTGGCAGATAGGGGACTAGTCAGAGCTGACACAAACCACCTCCAACATTGCTTAGGAGCCTAGTGTCTGTGATAAACCAAGAATACACTCAAACGCTTCATTAGGACAGGGTGACTGCCACCTCTAGGAAATACTCATAAAAGGCACCATTTTGTTTCCACCAGTGAAGGACAGATGGATTGTGCAATCAGCCAGGAGTGGGTGGGCCTTCCACCGAGGCTCTGCCTATTGTTTACAAAGGGTCCTTGGCATCTTGACAAGTCTTGTGTCCACCCCAGTTGTCACGCCTATGCTTCGGCTCCAGGACTACCAACCACAATGTGGGCAGGGGAAGTGAACCCCAAACCATCCGGCTCAGCTGTACCTTTCTGGGGTGACAAACAGCTGAAACCCTTCTTCACACACCTCTGAATGGTAGGGTTCAGCTGAATTATGATGACTTAATAGTGCAATGAAAAATAAGCTTTGTTATGTATGGACTGCTTGTGCAGAGGACACTAGTTTTATTCTTTTCACCGCAGACCTGGATTGTTCGCCAAATTATGAGACACTGATTGTTCACCGCTACCTGCCACCACCAGCGCTCATGTGTCCCGGCCTGAGCCCTCTCTGGTTCACGACTGAACTCCAATGGTGGAGCCTCACGCGCCTGAGGAAGACAACTGTGCAATACTTTAGGCTTCTTTAGCCCCGCACAAGGTGACTACTTTGACATTGTATTTTGCACACAAAAAAACGTTAATTTATAACTTCTGCGAATTGGCCATTTCAGCCCCAAACGTAGCATCCGTGCCCCCTTCATGTAGAAACACATTCAACTGTATTCCCTTAAGTTCTTGTCCTGTTATTTCCGTGCACGAACTTCCTTGTTTACCTCTAACTCCACTTGTGGAAGATCTGCCAAAAACGCTCTTGGGGAGCAATTCTTTTTTTGTTTACACTTCAGAAATGATCCACCGGGTGTTTCCTCCTTAAAGAAAAACACATTCCATGACATCCCCTTTTTTTTTTTTTTTTTGGTAAGTTTTGCACTGTTGTGAAGTATTTTTGCCTGTGTTTCCAAATTATACATGTTTATTTCGTACATAGTGATATCTTATGTACGTGTTTTATCTTTGCTGTGCAAAAGAAACAAAATGGCCTATTGGTGTTCACCTGTACATAGAAAAATGTACATATGTATAAAATACATTAGTTATTTTTTACTGACAGCGCTGTTCTGTTTGCACATCCGAAAACCAATAAAAGAATAATTTAAGATATAGATTTGTCTTTTTGTGATATGGTGTAAAGTCCTTTGTAACTCACCAACATGTTTTCAGTTTGCCAAGCCCAGGTGAATGTTTGTGAAAGGACACAGCACTGTGATATTTGTCCACGGTAAAGGTGTACACATTTTCCAAAAATGTAGTTCATAAGAAGGTGGCTCTTGCTAAGGCAGTGGAGTCTTTAATTATACATGTCCTTGTAGCAGGTAAACATTCTAGTGTTTTTCTGCTGGTATTAGGAGCTACATCTGCAGAAAGCATGCTATGTTAGGTGCTCATGTAGCACTAACCAGCTGTGAAGTGCTACAGAACTTCAGACAAGAGATGGTTGGAATGACAACTGGCCTCAGGGTTCCTGAGAGAAACAGACCGATCTCCTGTAAGATGTGATTTCCCAACATGCCTCTGCTTCTGAACGGCTGGAGGCATTGGGGCAGAGTACTTACATGTTAGATGTGCCTGACGTATTAAGCGACTAAGGCCTTTAGGCCTAGGCGCCTTTCAGACGTAATTGCTGGTTGGGAGAAACATCCCACTGTACATGTAGGCTGATCCATATCTGGTCGCTGTGTGCTGGACAAACATTGCTCACAGTTTCTCTTATACCACAGCCCTCCTTGGGCTATATTGGTCTTTGAAGGCCCTCTGCCTAAGTTATAGTCACACTCACAGGAGAGGGCCTGTAAAGTGGGAGGCGGCCTTTAACAGATGGTACAGTCCAAGGCAGAAGGACGATAATGCTTTTAAAACACTCCTTTTTCTGTGGGGAAGAATGGAAATTGACAGGGAGAACCAGAAACGCAATCATTGTAAGGTTAAAACAATTCTGAAACCACTAATTATTGGCCCAATGTCGCACCATTGTCTTCACATGAACTCTTGATAAAAGAGGATTCTAATTATGCTGTACAGTCCAAGTAAAAGTGTATCACTTTATTTACTTCATTGTACATGGAAGCTTGCAGTCCCAGCATAAAACATTTCTCTAATTTTCTTATTGTGCGACATATCTAGTAACCTGCAATAAGAAAAATGAAAATGCTGCTCAAATATAACAGGTTATTACTTAAGATCTATATGTCTAAAATTAATAAATAGAAAGGAGAGGTGTTAGAACTGGGGGTCTCTAGTTGGCTGAGGTAGGTATCTTAGTCCAAATAGGGACCCTTGCTTCTAGTCAGGGAAAGGAGGGACACACTCCATAGATAACCCCTGCTCACCCTCTGGTAGCTTGGCATAAGCAGCCAGGCTTATCTCCAAGGCAATGTGTAAAGTATTTGTAACCACACTCCCAGTAACACAGTGATAACACCACAAATGGACACCACACTGATTTTATAAAAATAGCGGTATCTTTATCAAAAGAAATACGATGAGACCAAACGATAGAAATCCAACATATGCGTATTCGTAATATTTCACTTTGCCGGTTATTAGGCCAACAATCACTTGTAGGTTCTTGCGGTATTAATGAGCAGGTCACGATGATCTAATGCAGTCCTAATGCAATGCTATGCAGTTCGTAATGTAGAAATAAGACAGTCCTTAATGCAAGTACTAATGCAGTTCGTAACGCAGGAATAATGCAGTTCGTAATGCAAGAATAATGCGGTTCGTAATGCAAGGAATAATGCGGTTCGTAATGCAAGAATAATGCGGTTCATAATGCAGTTCGTAATGCAAGAATAATGCAATAAGCCAATCTGCGCGATCAGCTCGGGCACCACTAGGCCCCAACAACAGAGACAGTGGTCGTAAGCTTAAAGGGGCGGCCCTGGTACTGCTGGGCAGGTACGGGCCGCTCGGGGACTCAGCGCGTCTAACGCGGTGCAGCGGGAGAGAGATCGCTCCCCAGGCAACACACGCTTGCGGCTCCCGACCAGAGTCCAAGCCTTACCTGGGGGGTGCGCTGCTTCGCTCTCTCTCTCTCTCCCCGCTCGTCGGACGTCCTGCTGGGCAGCCCCGATGACGTTGCAGCTCCGTGGCTAGGCGACGCTGTAGCCGGACGGGTTACGGCGCTGCCTTCTCCGTTGACGATCTTGGGCAGATTCCTCTTGGCGAACAACGATCACGATCCCTTTCACCTTGCAGCTTCCTTGGCTTCAAGAAATCCTTTAGCACGTTGCGGCTCGGGCCGGCGGCGGTGATCCTTACTCACAGCCTCAGTTACGATGACGGCTCGGGCCACAAATGGCAGTGCAGCAGCATGGACGATGTTTCACGCTGCGGGGGCAATGCGGTCACTGGGCACCTCGTAAACGGCACCACAGACCACACGGCAGTCTCAGGCGTGCAAAAGCACACACACCAAGCGTCGCTGAGATGCGGTTGGAAACTTTGATGTTCCTGAGTTTCCACAACAGGGGGCCAGCTCTCCTCGGGCCCTTGGAGACAAGTTACTTCAGGACACAGCACACAGCAAAGTCCTTTCAAGCAGGGGGACACAGCAAAGTCCCTTGTCCTCTCCTTAGTCAAATCAGCAAACTGCAGGCCAGCCCCAGAACACACAGCAAGGGCAGTCCTTCTCTTCAGTCTCTTCAGCTGTTCTTCTTTGGCAGAGGTTCCTCTTGATCACAAAGTAGTTTCAATCCTTTTTCAGTCTTGAGTTCAGTCTTGAGTTCAGGGGTTTCAGCTCTCACATTTATACCCCTAAATGCCTTCGAAGTCTTTGTGTTCAGGGGGCTCTGAGCCCGGTCCAAACCAGTTCTGGGTGTCTTCCTTCCAGTGCACACCCTCTTCCTTCGATAGTGAGGGTCTGGGCCCGAGACGCTCCGCAGGAGGTGGAGCCATCCCTTTGTGGCAGCAGCACAGCCCTCCTCACATCCAGGGGGCTACTCCTCCCATCACACCAAATGCAGGCCAGCCTGTTGCTGTCTCACCTACTCCTCCCTGGTGTCAGGACACCTCCCCAGACCCTGTCACATCCAAACCCAGACAGTCAATACACAACCAGGCAGAGGCACGCAGGATGGTTAGGACAAGAAACCAGCCACTTCTAAAAGCGTGGTTTCTAAACACACAATTTAAAAACCATCTTAATAAAAAGATGTGTTATTAAATTCTGAGTTCAGGCACACTAAACTCCATCTCTCCATCTTATGCCGATGGGAAGATATGCTGGAAACATGTGACACAGCATTCCCCATTTTGTCCTATGGGCAAGATGGCCTTGCAACAGTGAAAAATTAAATTGGCAGTATTTCACTGTCAGGACATGGTACACACCTCAGTACATGTCCTACCTTTCACATACACTGCACCCTGCCCAGGGGGTTACCTTGGGCCTACTATAGGGGTGTCTGATGTGCATAAAAAAGGAAGGGTAAGGCCTTGCAAGTTGGTGCACTTGTCAGGACAACAAGGCAGTTAACAAACTGCGCGCAGGCACTGCAGTGGCAGGCCTGAGATCTCTCTTTAGGGCTACTTATGTGGGTGGCATAATTAGTGCTGCAGGCCCACTAGTAGCATTTGCATTACCAGCCCTGGCACACATAGTGCACTTTACTAGGGACTTTACTGGTAAGACAAATATACCAATTAGGGACAACCAATTACCGTAACACTTTATACAGGGAGCACTTGCACTTTGACACTGGTCAGCAGTGGCAATGTGCCCAAAGCATCTAAGTCAGCAACACCATGTCAGAAAAAGGTCTAGGAGGAAGGCAAAAAGTTTAAGGAACTTTAGCCAAAAAGGGCCAAGTCCAACAAGAGGTTTATGTAATGTTTCTTTTTTCACACAAATCATTACAGGAAAGGCGGAGTCTCTGCATATTACAACTTATTCAGAGCTACTACTCTTTTTAATCTGGTTTACATTAAGCTGATTCTAATATGTCTTTGCAACAAATTATTAACTTCCTTTTGGTGTGTTTAATTTTGCACTATCGATTCCATTTTTATTCTTCATGTCTGTACCCATACTATTTGATATGAAGGGAAAAGACCCAGATGACTTAAAAAGTTTGTGGGACGAGTGATGGAATGACCACATATTATAAGGAATAAACAACCCTCTGCTGTACGTTAAAAGGATATTGCAAGTCAACTCACTGTATCATGTCTTCATAAAGGAACTGGGCCTTTGGCCTCATTCCTCTGTGTGGTCACAGACCTTCTTGGCGACTTGATATATTCTTATAATGTACTGTAGGTGAGTACTTTATCCCATATGTAATACATCGGAGCCTGGAATACCTGTATAAAAAACCAGCTCTAATTTCCTTATTACAGGCGACTTGCGTCTTCTCTAGTCTTCTGTAATAATGAAATGACATAGCTAATCAACTGTAATAAGTTATTACAGTTGATTTCTGATGTCGCAGTGGCTCCTGCCAGCAGCCAATTTCAAAGACAAGCCAATTTAAAAGACCGGTCACAGAGAATACACACAGCTGCAGTTTACACAGGGCAAATAATGCTGGCTTTTCATTCTTATGATCTGTTTTTCTAAAACAGGCCTTGATCAGTATAAAGGAGATATTTACGGTAACGGTCTTTATTTTTTGCACTCTCCTGGTCAGTACAGTAAATATATATTATTTGCTTTTTTTTCTACACGTTTTGAGCTTTGGCATTTATTTGAAGTAATTGACACTTACTGAATCTTAAATATTTGTGCATCAAATTCCTAAGTGCTCTGTGATGTGTTTAATTTTGCACTAGATTTTTTTTTATTGTTCATATCTACAACCAATCTACCTCTTTCATATGAAAGAGCAAGGCACCAAGGATTTAAAGTGGTCTGCGGGAAGGGTGATGGTGTGACCGTGTATTATAAGTAATAGAATAAACTCTGCTGTACATTTTAAGGATATATTGCATGTCACCTTGGAGTTCCATAACCTTATGACTGCACTCAGTCTTTGGCCTCATTCCTCTATATGGTTATGGATCTCCTCAGTGACCTTCAGTATTCTTATAATTCACAATAGGGGGTACATTAGCCCATTTATGTAGTTTTAAGTCCTCTATGATTATTTATGCTGCTTCTACGGTAGAGTGCATATGTTGTTCACGACTATAAAGGGGCATCTCTTCATTTTTCTGTTAGGTAAGAGTATTAATCTTATCCACTCCTGTCTAAGAGTCAGCCCCAGGCAAACCTCTGATTTATCGAGAATGGCGTCTAAACCTCCTGAGCTATTAGCTCCGGTGCCTTGTCCATGGGACAGCAACATGCACTGCGTTATGTGAGGGCCGGGGATTTTCCAAATTTTGTGGGAATTACACTTGCATTTGGAACACAGGAACAACCGTTGGATGTGACGAAGGCCCTATGACAGAGAATTTGTACAGGTGCAGATATAAAGGAGTGCAAAGCTGTCGAAACAATTTTGCTGCTCTTATAATGCCATTGAAAGTGGAATTTGCATCATCGCAAAACATGAAGCAAACTTTTCATACTCCTTTTGCTGTTTCCATAATAAGCAGTAGCTAAGAAAGAGAACTTCATTTTCAGACATAAAATATAGCTGAGTATTTGAGGCAAAAGAATTCCGTTCATCCTTTTTAGTACACAGTAGCAACAAACTGTCCAAAATTTGCTTGTTGTAGTTTTTGAAGATAGATTGTTTTAATATCTGAGGATTTCTTAGTAAAAATCTCTGACTCGCCTAAAATCATTTGTAAACAGTACATTCTTTGCAGATGGTTTCACAATCAATTTCCCTCATTTTTGCCATGGTGCAAAAAACTGTCAGTGATGTGACCTGGAGCAAAATCTGTCTCCTCCTTTCTGTATTAGACAAGCAGTAAATGAGAATCTAATGAATTTCTCCTGCTTGTTTAGCCTATTATGAGATTGCTGGGGTCTTACCCTTGATTTCTAAAAAGTGGGTGTAAAGAGGCTTGGCTCTTCCTAGAACAGCAGGGCAAGTATCCTGAACAGATATTCTTGGCGTATATTGGAAAATCTCTGCACGATAATGACTGCTTTAATCTGCAGGTCACAAGTGGGAATCCGGGAAAATCCATCTAAAGATTCCATCTTTCCAAGCTCAGGATATGGCCTACCTTTTAAATTGATTAAGAGTAACATCTGTTATTTACAGTGCTTAGAGGCATCCGAAGTGCAAACTGAAGCAAACAATAAACCTAGGTTGTCTTGCACTCTTCGGTCTTTACATCAACCGTATCGAACCTTTAGAATTTGGGCAAGCATTTTCTTAGATGGATTGAGTTATGGAGATTTTAAGACATTCTTATTTGGCCTTGTTATGGCTACCATCACCTGGCTTTTGATAATGTATTTCTGTTTTGTGGAGATTTTAAGGAGTTTTCCTAAATCAAAATTTGACTTGGGAAGATTCTCTTGTACAAAAACACTGTTTTCCTAATCTATCAAAGCTACTCACCTTGTCAGAGAGCATCGCATCCCCCCACAACAGGATGCACAGCCCACAGGCATAATGCTTTGTAATAAAGGTTCCTGAATTGCAACTTGAGGCTTCTATCCTTCTTCCACGTCCCACTGCTCTCTCGCTAGATTTGCCCTCTAAAAATACCTTTGCGTACAGACATGCATCAATCATCATGTTGATAGGTTTAGGAAAAATATGAATGGGTTAAGATTTACTTTTTTTAGGAAATTACATACTGGATCTTCAAAAATGTTCTGGTCAGTGACGTCATTAAGAACCTAATTACAACTTTTGGCGGTGCAGGAGCCAGCAGTACGCCACCACTGCGCTCCTGCACTGCTGAAAGTCACTGCCGCCCGCTTGCCAGATTACAAGTTTAAAGTGGTCTGGTGGGCGGCGTGGTGTTCCCACAGCGGTGCCTTAGAAAACAGGCATCGCAATGGGACAGCACAAAAAGGTTCCTGCACGAGGTCCATGACGTGCAGGAACTGGGGTACATGCACACGGGGGCACAACATGTGCCCACCTGCATGCATCTCCATGCAGAGGAGGCACAGGGGGCCCTGTAGTGCCGCCTTTGTTTCCTCTCCCCCACAGTATTCATGGAGTAGGAACCTCCATGACACTGCTGGCAGAGAGGAAACTCATAATATGCTTGGCCGGACTGCAGTGGTCCCACCAAGCATATTGCGGCCTCACGACCGCCACCGCCAGGGAACGGCGGTTCTCTGGCGGCACTGGCAGTCCCATGGCGGTCCACCGCCCTAGTTGTAATAGGGCAGTGGGAGCGGCAGTGGCTGGCCCTGCACTATTGTGCCCCGCAAGTCTGGCGGTCCTCGGACTACAAGACCGCTCGACTCGTAATCATGCCCTAAGTCACATGACTTATCATCTTATTCCTCATAAGGTGAGCTTTGAAGTTTCGATGCTCACTTCCATTTTATATATTGTGCTCGTTAGGAAATGACTCAAATATCAGCAGTGGTCATCGGCAGTTGGTGAAATTGTTTGCATTGCATACCAGTGCGTGGAAAAAAATCAGTTTGCTGCACCAGCTATCCTAAAATAGTTTATTTACATTAAAGAGTACCCATATACTAAACATAGTAAAAATGGCTTTCTATGAAGTTATGCACCCACTGCCAGGTGTGTATGTCACATGAAGCTACCCACACATTTATTGCGTACTTTACATCTAAGATTTCCTTTTAACTTTGCTAGAGCATTTGATAACCAGCCAGTAAATGTTAGTTCAGAAAGTGGCGTGCTTTGACCAACAACTACAACATGGAATTGGACTTTTCCAGCTGGTGAAACCACTCCTCACCGAGGGTATGGGGAGCAGGGTCAGACTGGGACAGACAATAGGCCCAGGCACACAATAAAAGTGGGCTGTATTAGTGAATCCAATAGCTAAAAACATGGCCCATACTGCGCACACTGAGGCCGTTTTGAACTTGTAAACACACTGTGTATAGGATGTTTGCAAGATATGGGGGACTTCATGCATCTGTGCTTGCTACAGGGAATAATTATGGCAATTCTAGCGAAAACAACAGTAAATATGGTTCACCTGACCTCAAAACAGGCTGGCAAACAGCCAAGAAACCGGCCCATACACCAAATTGTCAGGCCGGTTGAACTCTGTATGAGAGTTGTGTTGCAATGAAGGGCAGCGAAGAGGGAATTCTTGGCATTCACAAGGAAGCCTTAGCTATTGGAGCTTACAATATGCACACATAATCTTGCATTTAAGGTGCCTGTACTGGTGGGTGGAATACTAGCCTGATGATTGATATTGACATTCATCGTCATAGGATGTTTGGTTTGCACACAGAATGCACCTAGCCCCACAGGGAGATTCTTGGTAAAGGAAGTGGGTCAGAGTAAAGCGTAGTAGATCTCACATGAAATACATATTGCAGGAAAAGTATGCATTCATACTATGGCATCTGACTTTTTGCATCAAGCTTTGTTGAGCTCTCTCTGTATTTTCCTTTCTCCATTCTGTGCCCGATATGACAATAAGAACAGATGGAAGGATTGGATAGGTCTAGATGCAGACTATGCAAATCAAGAAGACTCCCAATCCAGCAGCTCAGTATTCCAGACTGGGATCCCCAGTGAATTGTGGAAAACCCTTATCTTCATTCAGTGCCCATGTTATCACCAAGGTGTACCTGCCACTACATTGGGTGCGGAACATTGAGAAACACCCCATCACAGGCACTACATCGCAACTAAGTTTTAAAAATAATTACATTGCAGGAGTTACTACATCACAGATAAGTATATAAAAGTATACATATCTAAATATATTTTGTTGTTAACATTTCCCTCTGTGTAGGTGTGTGGAAAGCCATAGTGAAAATATTAAGGACATAAAAAAGAGTTAAATGTTACACACGAGGAAAAGGTTTCTATCTATCCATCTATCTCCTTATGCTGTGACTCCCATGTTTTGACATATATTCATCACCACAGACCTCCTAAAAACAAGCTTTGATATGTTAAGTCATGATAACCTTTTACATGGTTACTTACTGACAGCTAATGGAGGGGCAGCAGGTTATATCTGGCCTTGAGTTTTAATAAATGCTACCAAATGAAGAAAATTGTATCTTTATAATTTTTGTGATATTTGTTTATGCAAATGCAAGTGGGCCTAAAAGTGGTGTAACTCAATGAGTGTTCTAGTTGGGTGACTTGAGGTTGGTGACCGGTCCCATTGAACCCAGAACTGCCCGTCTAGCACCCACATGGGCTCCTTGGTTCAGCAAGGCAGGGGAATGGTATTGTGCTGTGACGGAGTACATGTGCACTACCCCCACTTGAACCAAAAATTGCGAATATTGTTAATTTCCAGTAAACCAGATTATTGTCCATTGTAACTGTACCGGTGCTGCTAGGCTTAGTTGAGTTACGGCTGTTTCTGAGGCCACTTTATGCTGTATTATTGAAGGGCATCCTGGCGTGGGAACGCTGCTCTACTTTTGATAGCGATATCATGCCACAAAGGCCCAAGGATTATTCTCCTTCCTGAATGCTCTTGTTCAATTCCTACTGGGTTTGATGTTGAGTATTCGATCTAAATGAGAAAGAGCATTTAGGGTCAGCCCCACTGCTTCTGCAAATCACATGTATTAGCATGTGCTAATACATGCAGCGAGGGTAACTTCCTTCCCAGACCAATGGTCTTTACTTGTTACCTTCGCCAAGCGTGCTTGTAGGAGCAGTGGCTACACTGGGAAATGCATTTGCACTGGTCCTTCTAGGTGGGCTAGGAGAGCAGGCACACGCGCTTTCAATGTAAAAAGAGTGAGCAAACTAAAAAAAGACAAAGCAAAAACAGATCCTTAAGAAAAAATAGTCAGAACAAAGTAATGTCCAAAAGGACCAAAGAAGGTCCAAAGGGCCCACAGATGTAAAGTTAACGGTAAAAAAAAGATTAAAATCATTAAAAAAAAAAAAAAAACTTTCCCAAAGAAAATGAAAATAGCAATGAGCAACTCAAAATATAGAATTAATTAAGAAAAAAAGTGGACAAGGGCAGATGGAATAAGATGCAGCAATATTCAAAACATCAACACCTGGGGAGAATAGAGAAAGTGGGGCAAAACGCTCCCAATAGTTGGCAACACTGAACCTCTTTTTAAATGAGCACATATAGAGCAAACACTTTTATTAAACCATTTCTGCTGTTTTACAAGGGAGTGTTTTGCTATTTAGCACTAGTGCAGTCCTTGTGACCCCGAGAATTTTAAAAATCTGGCGATGTTTTCAGGATATCTGCACTGAATATGCATAGAATCCAGCCATGGTGTCTGGACGTCCACAATAATTGTGTTATAGGAACACTGTCAGATAATGGATTTCATTTGCTGTTTGCATGTGTGTTCGTCATTCTATAAACCTGACGATTTTACAATTTGAAGGGTCAACAAACACAGCTCTATTAGTCAACAGCACTAATGTTGACATTTATTTGAAACACAGATAGGTGATAGGAGAATACTTGCAAATAATCTAAACCAGTGATTCTTAAACTTTTGACTTCTGTGGGCCCCACTTAATCATTGCTGGAATCTGGGGACCCCACTGAATCATTACTGGACCCCATTGAGTCATTATTGAAATCCAGGGACCCTGGCCTAAGCAACTTCAAAGATTGGTACTACAAAACAATACACAAAAATAAAGAAACAAGCATTCATCAAAGAAATTTTAAAGGGGAGGTTGGAGATTTTCTGAATTCAATTGAGGCCACCCATCATCCATACTATACTCTGTTTGATGCATTTGCACTCCTTCCACAAATCAATTTGAGGATGGCAACTTAATTTTGTAGCCTTCAAATTCATATTCCTTCTTATTTTCAGAACGTTTGAAAAAATTTGTTTTTAAATTTTGCTTTTTTTAATATACACCCTATTAATCTGTTAATATTTAATTTTCTAAGCAGTCACCAACCTCCTGAGTAGGCCTTGCGGACCCTCAGGGGTTCCGGGACCACAGGTTAAGAACTGGTAGTCTAAACCACTGGCAATCACTCTGGGTATCATTCCAACCCATCATTGTTCGCCGACTCCACCACTCTAGACAGAGGCCCGCATTATGCAATTCAGTACTAACCGTGCACCTAATAGGAACAGTTGGCAAGACCTCCTCCAGGAGGGAACATAAGCAACCCCGCACACTGGCTTCAGCCTTGTTAGGCCTTGTCAGTCATTTATAGTTTGGGTCTTGTGGCACAGCAAGAAAAGGACCCACCTCTGGGTACACTATTGGCCATTTAGGTGTTGCAAGATCTTAATGATGGGTTGGAATACTACCCACAGTGTTTGCCAGTGGTTTAGCTATTTTCAAGCATCCTCCCGTCACCTTTTCTATGCTTTATGTAATGCTCTAAGTGGCTAAGAGTATGCTCAAACATGGGTTCCTTCCTCCCTGTGCCACAGAATCCAATCTATATCAAAAAGTGCAAATTTGATGGCACATTTTCTGGAAGTATTATTTTCATTTGTTTTAGCTCCAAACAGTATTTTGTAGCGAAACGGGCAAACAATGTGGCAAATGCGGTAAGTACATAATTGTGCTGTGAATGCTGCTGTGACAGAATCGCATAATTTCGCTGGCCATTACCATTGGCCATAGTTTTATCAACAAGATTTTCAAGAAAGGTAAACAAAACCCAAACAGTCTCAATGCCTTTTGTTAGGTGCAATAAAACAGCCACACCAAGCTCATTACACCAAATAAACATGTAAAGTATAAAATAAATAACTAGTAACGTGTAATTTGGTCCTGTATTGCCATCTCAGGGTCCTTATGAGATTTACAAACAACTCTGCCTTTGACTTCGTAGTTTACGATGTCACCAGAACCCCCATATTAGATGGTTACTCACTGTGCAATCTCTCTAGCACATTGACAAAGGCAAAATTGCCGAAACGCGTTTGTCTGTAATTTTTTCGCAATAAATCCGTACGCTGGATTTGACTGACGTGAGTGCTGGTCCAATTTACTTTTTGTGAGGAGCGGGATATATATATATATATATATATATATATATATATATATATATATATATATATATATTCACTGAAAAACCATAGGTTTCAGGCACGTTATAGTTAGAAATTAGCATTTAAAAACCTTTGAAATTCGCTGAAAAAACCATAGGTTTTAGGGAAAGTTATAGTTAGTTGGACATTTCACTCATACAAAACCAGTGAAATTCCCCCGTTATAGTTAGTTCAGCTAACTATAACTCGCGCCCCCGCAATGCACTGCTGATGACGTCACATATTACATCACTCATGACATGGTCAGTGACATCACTGATGACATCACTGATGACATCTCAAATGACAAAAAGGGGCGTGGCCTGGACCACCTCTCTGCAACGCAGGCCTGTGGCGCTTACTGGAGGTACCTGGTGGCCTAGTTGGCCCCCAGGGGCCCTCAGGATTGAAGGGGTATTAATTCCCCAACTTAAAATGCACCACAGGGCGTGTTTGCACACATGTCACCTCAGGCCCCGCCCCCTCCCTTCACCACTGTGCAAACGCGCCCCGTGGCGTGTTTTAAGTTGAGGATAAAGTCCCTTGAATCCTGAGGGTCCCTGGGGTCCAACTAGCCCACGAGGTACCTCCAGTAAGCGCCACAGAGCTGCGTTGCACAGAGGTGTAAAAGGGCGTGGCCTGGACCACCTCTCTGCAACGCAGGCCTGTGGCGCTTACTGGAGATACCTGGTGGGCTAGTTGGTCCCCAGGGGCCCTCAGGATTGAAGGGGACTTAATTCCCCAACTTAAAACGCGCCACAGGGCGTGTTTGCACACATGTCACCTCAGGCCCCGCCCCCTCCCTTCACCACTGTGCAAACGCGCCCGTGGTGCGTTTTAAGTTGGGGGATTAAGTCCCCTTGAATCCTGAGGGTTCCTGGGGTCCAACTAGCCCACCAGGTACCTCCAGTAAGCCCCACAGAGTTGCGTTGCAGAGAGGTGTAAAAAGGGGCATGGCCTCTGAACACCTCTCTGCAACGCAGCTCCCTGGTGCATACTGGAGGTTCCTGGTGGGCTAGTTGGCCCCCAGGGACCCCCAGTATTCAAGGGGAATTAGTTCCCCATCTTACAACACGCCAGGGGCGCGTTTGCAGAGTGCTGCAGGGAGGGGGCGGGCCTCCGGCGCGATGCCGGTCTTGTTTTTTTTTTTTTTAAGAAGGGGGCTGTGTGGCCCCCTTCCTTTCCTATTTTATTGGCCCTGGGGACCCCATCCCCAGGGCCTGACCCCTATTTTTTTTTTTTATTTAAAAAATTGGAAGGGGGCCGCGTGGCCCCCTCCCGAGGTCATATTTGGCCCCGGGGACCCCATCCCCGGGGCATGGCCAGTTTTTAAAAAAAATTAAATTATTGGAGGGGTGCTGCGTGGCCCCCCTCCTCAGGCCATTTATGGCCCCGGGGACCCCATCCTCCAGGGCCGGCCTTTCCGTGTATTTAAAAAAAAAAAAATGTTTTTTATAATGGGGGAGGGGGGCCACGTGGCCCCCCTCCGTGGCCACTTCTGGCCCCGGGGACCCCATCCCCTGGGGCCTGGCCTCTCGTTGGGGACCGCGGGGGAGCCCCAATGCCCCCACGGTCCCGCCGGCTCCCCGCGTCCTGCGAGAGCCGGCATTGCTTTTCCACATGGGGAGCTGCTGACATGAAGCTCCCGTGTGGAAAAGCAATTCTGCTTGCTTCATTGAAGCGAGAACAGGTTTCCTGCTCTCGCTTCAGTGAAGCAGCGGTTTGCAATGACAGGGCGGGAGCCGCAAGGCTCCCGCCCTGTCATTGCAAACAGCAGTGTCCCGGGGGTGGGCACCCCAGGACACTGCAGGAGCTGGCCCTGGGGGGGTGGCGGTCCCCAGGGCCATCACAGGCTCCTGGAGGGGGGCCACGGCCCCCCTCCCAACATCTGCACAGCCCCGGGGAGGTGGCGGTCCCCGGGGCGTGTGGGGGGGCTCGAGCCCCCCACACAGGTAGATAAAAAAAACAAGCCACGGGGGTGGCGGTCCCTCGGCTGCGGGGGGCCATGTGCCCCCTGCAAATATGTAAAGAAAGCCCCGGGGGTGGCGGTCCTCGGGCTTGGGGGCCATGGAGGCCCCCCACCCATTTAAAATACAAGCCCCGGGGGTGGTGGTCCCCGTGGCTGCGGGGGGCCGTGAGCCCCCAGCAAATATTTTAGAAAAGCCCCGGGGGGTGGCGGTCCCCGGGGCTGCGGGGGCCTCCCTGGGCCCCCACTATTTAATTTACGCATGCCCCCGGGACTTGGCCCACCTGGGGGCTAAATATAAACGAAGCGCGGGAGCCCGCGGTTCTTTTTTTTTTTTTTCGCGGCCGGATTCGCGGATCCGGCGCGCATTTTGCCGATTTTATTCTTACAAAAAATGCTTTTTTGGGCCCTCGGGGTCCTTGT
This sequence comes from Calotriton arnoldi, assembly GCA_963921515.1. Taxonomy (NCBI): domain Eukaryota; kingdom Metazoa; phylum Chordata; class Amphibia; order Caudata; family Salamandridae; genus Calotriton; species Calotriton arnoldi. The sequence goes on along the minus strand of CAWUFW010000537.1, from coordinate 392,256 downwards.
GGGATCCCCTGAGCAGGCCTAGGGGGTCAGGGTGTTTCTACCCTGCCCCCTTTTCTTTTTGTTCGCGTTTCTTTTTCTCTTTTCTTGTGACTCGGTTCTACCGAGTCACAAGATGGCTGCCAGCACTTCCTGGTTTGGAGTGTTGACAGCCAATTATCATGAAGCTCGTGGTCGGGAGGGTGCGCGGATCCACCGCGGCCATAGATATTGAAACTTTTATTTTTGATTTTCTCAGCAACTACTGAACGGATTTACACCATTCTTAAAAAGGGTGCTTTCTAAACCAAGCACTACCTTTTTGCCAAATTTGGTGTAATTCTGTTCAGCAGTTTTGGCTGTAGCCTTGCATAAAGTTTCCTATGGGAAATTGATTTTTTGACTCTTATTTTTTGAAGTTCTCCGCAACTACTGAACGGATTTACACCATTTAAAAAAAAGGTCGCTTTCTGAACCAAGCGCTACCTTTTTGCCAAATTTGGTGTAATTCCGTTCAGCAGTTCGGGCTGTAGCCGTGTCTAAAATTTCCTATGGGAATTAACATGGAGAAAACACGTTTTGGGACTCCCCATTTTTCTCGGCCCTCGCTTGATGAATCACCCCGAAACTTTCAAGATAGGAGTGGACCGGAGCGGGCCATAAGTTTTGAAAATTTCGCGAAGATTCGTCAACTGGCGCCAAAGTTATTGGGAAAAGAATGTTACGAATATCCTATAGATAATAGGTCCTAACTATAACTATCTACTGGCGAACCAGTAGATAATATATATATATATATATATATTCAATGAAAAAACCATAGGTTTCAGACACGTTATAGTTAGAAATTAGCATTTAAAAAACCTTTGAAATTCACTGAAAAAACCATAGGTTTTAGGGACAGTTATAGTTAGTTGGACATTGCACTCGTACAAAACCCGTGAAATTCCCCCGTTATAGTTAGTTCAGCTAACTATAACTCACGCCCGCAATGCACTGCTGATGACGTCACATATTACATCACTCATGACATGGTCAGTGACATCACTGATGACATCACTGATGACATCTCAAATGACATCACTGATGACATCACTGATGACATCATCCATGTGATAATTTCATGCATCTTCTCACACCCTAATATAACTTTTGATACACCCACTCTAAATTACAGACTGCCATTCTCAAAACCATACACACTCCAATACCAATAACTACATACCCACTCAATGATTGTTAGGTCTACACACACACATCTACTCACTCACCCGTACAGTCACTCATACTTACAGTCACTCAGTACAGGACTATCATATGCACTCATACACCTATATAAACACTCACACACCGCCACTCATCCATAGAGGTACTCACACACCTAGTCAGTCATGCATAAATTTAATCGCACACCCATTTACTCACCCCGAAACCGGTCCTAGGATGCTTGTTTCCAGTCCGGGGAGGACCTGGCTTGGCAGGTCGGGCTGGACTGTTCCCATGAGGCACAGGGTCAAGACTGATTTGCATATGGCCAGGTCTAAACTGGGGTGGCATGGTGAGCAAAAGAATGATGGATTTAACCCAGATCTCTTGACTGGGGGTGAATGTTTGAATTGTTCTGCATTCCGTCCATCAATTGTGTGTCTTTTGCTTTCTCGCCCTAAGTGCGCCAGGTATGCCCAGACGTGGGTCCTGGGCTCACTGTGCCACTGGAATCAAGCTATCCTGGCTGAAGAGGGGTGAAACCCCAAAACCGGTCCTAGGATGCTTGTTTCCGGTCCGGGGAGGACCTGGCTTGGCAGATCGGGCTGACTGTTCCCATGAGGCACAGGGTCAAGACTGATTTGCATATGGCCAGGTCTAAACTGGGGTGGCATGGTGAGCAAAAGAATGATGGATTTAACCCAGATCTCTTGACTGGGGGTGAATGTTTTGATTTGTTCTGCATTCCGTCCATCAATTGTGTGACTTTTGCTTTCTCACCCTAAGTGCGCCAGGTATGCCCAGACGTGGGTCCTGGGCTCACTGTGCCACTGGAATCAAGCTGTCCTGGCTGAAGAGGGATGAAACCCCGAAACCGGTCCTAGGATGCTTGTTTCCGGTCCGGGGAGGACCTGGCTTGGCAGTTCGGGCTGGACTGTTCCCATGAGGCACAGGGTCAAGACTGATTAGCATATGGCCGGTCTAAACTGGGGTGGCATGGTGAGCAAAAGAATGATGGATTTAACCCAGATCTCTTGACTGGGGGTGAATGTTTTGATTTGTTCTGCATTCCGTCCATCAATTATGTGTCTTTTGCTTTCTCACCCTAAGTGCGCCAGGCATGCCCAGACGTGGGTCCTGGGCTCACTGTGCCACTGGAATCAAGCTATCCTGGCTGAAGAGGGGTGAATCCCCGAAACCGGTCCTAGGATGCTTGTTTCCGGTCCGGTGAGGACCTGGCTTGGCAGTTCGGGCTGGACTGTTCCCATGAGGCACAGGGTCAAGACTGATTTGCATATGGCCAGTAAACTGGGGTGGCATGGTGAGCAAAAGAATGATGGATTTAACCCAGATCTCTTGACTGGGGGTGAATGTTTTGATTTGTTCTGCATTCCGTCCATCAATTGTGTGTCTTTTGCTTTCATAACAAATAAGTCTCCCAAGATGGCCACCAGAGACAAAATAGCCCAAATGTAGCACAAATATCACCCAGATGTAGCCCACGTATAGCCCAATGACAGAATGTCCCAGAGAGTTCTAAAGAACAACTAGAGCGCTAACAGTCTTACTTATGACAAAAGTATGGCACACCTGAAGCCATCTTGATTGGAATAAAGTGGTAACACTTAAAACATTCAATTTGCAAAGGAACAAAATGAGGTGGTTCATTTTGCCATAGAAATTATGATTAGTGCTGCAGAAAGAAAAATTAGGGCACATTTTGACTTCTCAAATCCTCTTCTATTTCATTAAAAATTCTGCCATGCAGACTGAAACATGCACTTTCAATACCAGCAGCAGACTTTCCTGGTGAGCAGTAGCTTTACTACAATGATCTAATGAGCAACTAGAGTGCTAACATTCTGAATTTATGGCAAATGTGTGACACATCTGAATGCCTTCTTGATGGAATCAAAGTAAAAACGGAAAGTATTTCCTACTGAGGAGACTGCAGTAAATGAGGAAATTAGGAAACTTCATAACAAATAAGTCTCCCAAGATGGCCACCAGAGACAAAAGAGCCCAAATGTAGCACAAATATCATCCAGATGTAGCCCACGTATAGCCCAATGACAGAATGTCCCAGAGTGTTCTAAAGAACAACTAGAGCGCTAATAGTCTTACTTATTACAAAGGAATGGCACACCTGAAGCCATCTTGATTGGAATAAACTGGTAACACTTAAAACATTTAATTTAAAAAGGAACACAATGAGGGGGTTCATTTTGCCATAGAAATTATGATTAGTGCTGAAGAAAGAAAAATTAGGGCACATTTGGAGTGACTTCTCAAATCCTCTTCTATTTCATTAAGAAATTCTGACATGCAGACTGAAACATGCACTTTCAATACCAGCAGCAGACTTCCCTGGTGAGCAGTAGCTTTACTACAGTGATCTAATGAGCAACTAGAGTGCTAACATTCAGAATTTATGGCAAATGTGTGACACATCTGAATGCCTTCTTGATGGAATCAAAGTAAAAACTGAAAGCATTTCCTACTGAGGAGACTGCAGTAAATGAAGAAATTAGGAAACTTCATAACAAATAAATCTCCCAAGATGGCCACCAGAGACAAAAGAGCCCAAATGTAGCACAAATATCACCCAGCTGTAGCCCACGTGTAGCCCAATGACAGAAGTGTGCAAAACACTTTTTATTTTTTGTGTTTTTGCAGTTTTATATAGTGCAGACGATAAATACCCTTTACCACAAATCTTTCACCCCGCATACCATCACCCCGCATACTATTATAACGCATCTACCATGACTCCGCAATGCCATTATAACGCATGGCATTACATTTTATATGCTTTTACCACGCATACATTTACAAAGAAATTCGTGATAAATGCATGAATGGAAAAAGCATATGTTTTTTTATAATAAGGTAAGTATGGCTATAGGGGTATATGTTTTGGGGTTCTGGGGAAATTATAGTGTAAAGTGTATTTTTGTGTTTTGGGGTGCTGGGGTATTTTTAGGGGTCAGGGTGGGTTAGGGTTTTGGGGTGCAGAGAGTATTTTTAGGCTTCAGGGTGTGTTTGGGTTTAGGGGTGCTGGGGTATTTTTAGGGTTCAGGGTGCGTTTAGGTTTTGGGGTGCTGGGGTATTTTTAGGGTTCGGGGTGCGTTTAGGTTTTGGGGTGCTGGGGTATTTTTAGGGTTCGGGGTGCGTTTAGGTTTAGGGGTGCTTGGGTATTTTTAGGGGTCAGGGCGAGTTAGGGTTTTGGGGTGCTGGGGTATTTTTAGGGGTCGGGTGCGTTTAGGTTTTGTGGTGCTGGGGTATTTTAAGGGGTCAGGGTGAGTTAGGGTTTTGGGGTGCAGGGGGTATTTTTAGGGTTCAGGGTGCGCTTAAGTTTTGGGGTGCTGGGGTATTTTTAGGGTTAAGGGTGCGTTTAGGTTTTGGGGTGCAGGGGTATTTTTAGGGTTCAGGGTGCGTTTAGGTTTTGGGGTGCTGTGGTATTTTTAGGGTTCAGGGTGCGTTTAGGTTTAGGGGTTCTGGGGTATTTTTAGGGGTCAGGGTGAGAGGGTTTTGGGGTGCAGGGGATATTTTTAGGGTTCAGGGTGCATTTAGGTTTTGGGGTTCTGGGGTATTTTTAGGGTTCAGGGTGCGTTTAGGTTTTGGGGTGCTGGGGTATTTTTAGGGGTCAGGGTGAGTTAGGGTTTTGGGGTGCAGGGGGAATTTTAAGGGTTCAGGGTGGGTCTAGGTTTTGGGGTGCAGAGGGAAATGTTAGGGTAGAGGGTAGTTTTGGGGTGCAAAGGGTATTTAAAGATTTTAGTGGGAATGGGCATTGGGGTGGTATGTGTAATTTAACATTTTTGGGGGCACATAGTTTATGGGATAGAAATGGGCAAATATGTGTTTTAGGGGGTAATCAATAAAAATAAAAATAAAAAAATAAAATGAAAATAAATATATATGCGTATATATATATATATATATATATATTCACTGAAAAACCCATAGGTTTCAGGCACGTTATAGTTAGAAATTAGCATTTAAAAACCTTAGAAATTCACTGAAAAAACCATAGGTTTCAGGGGCGTTATAGTTAGTTGGACATTTCACTGATACAAAACCATAGAAATTCCCCCGTTATAGTTAGTTCAGCTAACTATAACTCGCGCCCCCGCAATGCACTGCTGATGACGTCACATATTACATCACTCATGACATGGTCAGTGACATCACTGATGACATCACTGATGACATCTCAAATGACATCACTGATGACATCATCCAGTGACTGTGTGTTTCTGTAAAGTTTAAATATGTTTAATATATATAGGGAAAGGCGTATTGAAGAATGAGTGGGTGTATAAGTGTCTGAATGGATGATTTAGTAGGTGCGTGACTGACTCTATAAGTGAGTGATTAAACGTATCTTAATGAATGCATGGGTTAGTGACTAAACTGTGTGAATGTCTGTATCTGTCTGTCTGTTGGTGTGTAAGCGGCTGCATGGGTTTGTGAATAGCTACATGAGTGTCTACATGGGTTATTGATTGGTTGTCTGAGTATCTGTATGGGTGCCTGAGTGTTTGTGTGGGTGGGGTCTGTGTGACTCTGTGCATAGATGTGTGAGTGGGTGATTCACTGGGTGCATGGTTTCAAGAGTGCATCTGTGATGGACTGTATGGGTGGGTGAGTGTGTGTATGGGTGTGTTAGTGAGTGAATGTATATCTCAGTGGTACATGTGTGAGTAACTACATATGTGAAAGGCAGTATATATGTGTGTTGGAGTATATAAATGGCTATAAGTGAGAGTGTGTGATTGTGAGAGTGGCTGTATGGATGAGTGTGTACTTGTATCAGTGATTGTATAAGAGCATAAGAATGTGCTAGTATTTGTATGAGTAAGTGAGCTGGTGTGTGTATAACTGTATAGGTGAGTAAATGGCAGTGTGATTAATTATTTGCATGACTGACTAGGTGTGTGAGTACCTCTATGGATGAGTGGCGGTGTGTGAGTGTCTATGTAGGTGTATGAGTGCATATGATAGTCCTGTACTGAGTGACCGTAAGTATGAGTGACTGTATGGGTGAGTGAGTGGATGTGTGTGTAGACCTAAGAATCAGTGAGTGGGTATGTAGTTATTGGTGTTGGAGTGTCTATGGTTTTGAGAATGGCACTCTGTAATTTAGAGTGGGTGTATCAAAGGTTATATTAGGGTGTGAGAAGATGCATGAAATTATCACATGGATGATGTCATCAGTGATGTCATTTGAGATGTCATCAGTGATGTCACTGACCATGTCATGAGTGATGTAATATGTGACGTCATCAGCAGTGCATTGCGGGGCGCGAGTTATAGTTAGCTGAACTAACTATAACGGGGAATTTCTATGGTTTTGTACGAGTGAAATGTCCAACTAACTGTAATGCCCCTGAAACCTATGGTTTTTTCAGTGAATATATATATATATATATATCTCTGCAACCTACTGGCGGTCGCCAGTAGGTAGTTATAGTTAGGACCTATTTTCCATAGGAAAAGCATTTTTTGTTTTCCCAATAACTTTGGCGCCGGTTGACGAATCTTCGCGAAATTTTCAAAACTAGTGGGGCGCTCTGGTCAGCTCCTGTCTTGACAGTTTCGGGGTGATTTGCGAAGTGGGGGCCGAGAAAAAAGGGGGGTCCCAAAACGTGTTTTCCCCATGTTATTTTCTATAGGAAACATTAGACAAAGCTACAGCCCGAACTGCTGAACGGAATTACACCAAATTTGGCAAAAAGGTAGCCCTTGGTTCAGAAAGAGACCTTTTTTTAAAATGGTGTAAATCCGTTCAGTAGTTCCTGAGAAATTAAAAAAATAAAAACTTTATATATCTGGGCGGGACCTTACCACACAAGCACGAGCTTGGCTCTGATTGGCTGCCAACACTTCAAACAGGAAGTGTTGGCAGCCATCTTGTGCTCCGATGGAGGGAGAAAGAAAAGGTGAGGAAAAAGATAAAACAAGCATTTGCAATGCATCGGTCCCCCCATTTGGGACCTTATATGTTAGTGGACTTTTGTTCTATTTCCTTTTTTACGAGTGTTTTCTTCATTAGAACGAGAAACTACGACTAGATGCCGAAGTGCCAGAGGCTGGCTGGCATCTTCCGTGCATAACGCGCGCGCTGCTGCTGTGGACTCTGCGCGTCTGTGCATGTATGAGACGGAGTTCCTTGATAATGTCTGTAGGGGACTCCGTGGAGCGCGGGACAGTCCCGGGAACTTGCTGGTTCTGTGCAGTGCAGTGCTTGTTCTGTTCATCAAGCCGCAGGATATCTCCGCTGCCCTGTTACTTATCACCCCACCTCAGAGACCTCCTGCAGAATCCTACAGCAGGGACAGGAGCGCGCGCACGCCAGTGATAGATGTGACCCGGACAGTGGACACCACAACCGTTCAGGGAAACAGAAAACATATTAGGGCCTCATTAATCACTGATGCGGAAAACCAGGGGTTACAGTGTCACTGTGGAGAGATTTCTTTCACCGCTGGCCAAAGATAGATGGAAGCGCTGGTTTAGAGCGAGATAAGACAGTCCGAGCGCTCTGAGTCCTCCATACGTGCTGGCGACGTAAAGCATGATCCCCCGCCCCCCCACCCCACCCCATCACACCCTGACCCGAGATGCGCTGCTATCTCTGGGACACCCGCAAAGCTAGCGGTATACACTCTACCTCGTTTTTAATACCTCTTTACTGTTTTACTATTTTTTTGCACTTTTGTATAGCGCGAACTTGACCCAATGGCATTAGAGCGCTTTACAAGAGCAGCAGGGTACATTACACATGTAACTTAATATGCGCACTGAAAAAGTTTCTTTTGTAAATGCACCTTATTTACAGAGCTTAGAAACGGAACAGGTGCGGGATGAAGCACTACAAATATAAACGTGTCATCAGATAAACTGTGGGTTTGCATGAAAGCAGTGATAACAAAATATAATTTGTATGTTCCACGAAAAACCCCAAAAGCCCTGTGACACTCTGCACGCATCCATCTCCTGACAGACACAGTGCGCGTGAACTGCTCAGCGAAGGTGCTTTTCACTCCAATTTGCGGACTGCTAACGAGGGAAGAGGCGGGGGCTAGGTGGCAAGAGGCGCTACACTCCGCATAATTTCTTGTTGCCATCAAAACTTAAAGGGTCTGATTCCGTAACTGGGGTGAAGCTATGGGGACCGCAGGGGTCTGAGGTTAGATCGAAAGTGACTTTAATAGAAATCACTCGCTGCCCGGGTGTCTCATTCCATCAGGACTTTGTCTGCTGACGGCCGTGAGGGGGAGGGGTCAGTCTTTGCTGGAGGTGGCCTTGACAAGCCGGGCTGTCTCACCGCCGACTCGGCCCCCAGTGGCTTGCGATGATCTGTGTCCGCCCCCCTCGGAGACTCTGCTGAGGCAGGAGGGGGTCTGTGAGGGTCATGGCGGAGGGGTGGGATGGAAGACGACTGGCTTTGGATATGTGTTATGTTATGAAGCTACCATTCTATGCGATATTAGACATGTTTATGTCGCTTTACTCTTCTGCCGCTAGTATGGCCTCACAGCGCTTCATAGTATAGCTACTTCTTGATTTCGAGGATTCTCACACAGAGTAGTCCAGTTTAGGGCTACGATCAGCACGGAGCGAAACATTCTGAGAAACGTGAAATCCGCCCATTAATAAAACAATTTCACTCAGGGAAAAATATCTTGGAATTTTCGCTCCAGAACCTTTCCTATGAGATAGTGAAACATCACGAAAGGACACAAAACACCGCGAATAGATGAAAACGTGTGGATTTTCTACGACGTTGAAATAACAACAAGCATTTGCAATGCAATAGGTCTCGCAGTTACCCGAGTTTAAGCTAATGGCATTGTAAATGACAATGCCTTTTATTTATGTTTTTAAAGCGAAAACAAAAATAAAAGGCATTGTTATTTGCAATGTCAATAGCTCAACCTCGCATAAATGCGAGACCTATTGCATTGCAAATGCTTGTTACTTCAGGTGTTGGGAGATTAAGTGATTTGCCCAGAATCACAGGATGGTTTCCCACTTTCAAGTCAGCAGGTTTGGCTGTAACGCCACCTCCTTTTTAGTTTAATAAAAGCTTAATAAAGGTTGCTTCACAGCGAGGCCTATGCAAATGCACACACCCTCCAGGAAGGCTTCTCTTACTTCACGACCTCCTGATCCCTCCATAGCCTCAGGGCGAGGGCCTTGCATGGGAGGGGTCAAGAAAAAGGACACAGCTGCTGCTGCTCCAAGGGGGGCTGAGATGTAGATGGCCCATAGTCAGAGAATCCCGGACCCCCAGCAGGGCCTTGCATACTCCCATCCTCCCTGGCCCACCATTGCCTGAATGTGATGGCCTGGCAGGGGAGGGGTCAGGGGCAAGACGCTGCTTCTGGGTTTAGCCGTCCCCACGGGGGCCGAGGTAAGAATGGCCCAACAAATGGAGCAAAACCTGGCCCCCAGTAAGGCCGATGATGACACTTACCAGTTACCACCCTCGCCCGCCCACCATAGCCTGAAGTGCTATGGCCTGGCAGGGCAGGAAAGAAGCAGGGGCGCTGAAAAAATACGACCCTCGTATCACCCTTAGGCACTAGCGCTTTGGCCAATGCCCGATTGCCCGCCTTCCCAATCCGACCCTGGTGGTGACAAAGAGCTGCTTTTATTGGTTCCCAGGCTGGCGGGGATATGTCCTTGTCACTTAGGCGCTCCCACGTCCATAGCCTTCAGCTTCTGCAGCACATGGCAGTTTGATAAATCACAAGAGGTAGGGTGTGTCTGGTAACCCTGGGCGTAGTACGCGTAGTCGCGCTACGCGTAGCTACGTGAAGTGTACTTTGCACTACGCACGCTACGCGTAGCTACGTGAACTGCGTAGTGCGGTAGGGAAATGCTGTTCGCAATGATTGCACAGTGCTGGATGCTTGTCTGCACTGTGCAATCATTGCAAACGGCATCATGCACAGTGCAAGCGGTCGTTTTCTGCCGCTCGAGTAGATTTGTACTCGAGCAGCAGCTTTCTCAACGCGGACTGGTAGTTTCTCATCGCGAGCGGTCGCGAGCATACGCGACCATTAGCAATGAGAAACCTGACCTCCCCGCGTTGAGAATCTCACCGGGAGGTTTATTTTCCACGCTCGCGATCGGCAACTTGATGTTGCTGATCGCGAACGAGGAAAACGTTTTGCCGGGATGTTGATTTTGCTCGCTCGCGGTCGCCAACTTGACGGTGAGGTCCGCGAGCGAGCAAAAAATGCCCGCTACACGTTTTTGCACTGTGCTACGTGCGATTCGCGTAGCGCGTAGTTGGGCAAACTACGCACACTCCGCGAGCGTAGCGTAGTTTTCCGCCCAGGCCTAGTGTCTGGTCTCCGGGGCTAGGAAGAGAACTTCATGCTTGGGAGGGAGCCCTCAGAGGAGCCTAGTTGTTGGCATAACAGCATCTGTAACGCCCATGGCTGTTCCACAAAAGAGCACACTGATGTCAGAGCACAGCTTGTCAAGCTCTGATTTAATGGATAAGCAAGTCCAACCTCAGGACTGTATGCTTGGGCAAAATGGTAGACCCCAGCTTAAATCCGAACAAAAGTATACCGGATTGCGTTGAGGAAGCCTTGGCCACCACAAGGTTGTGACTCTGTCCGACTTTCCTGATCTGTGGGATTTTTAAAACTGGAACTGTGTAGCTTGTTTTTGACACCCTCTGCTTTTTGCTCCACCCGCAACCACGTGTCATCTTGCTAACAACTCAAACAAGCAAATGGACACTTTATGGACATTATAGTATGCGACAGTGGATTAACACTCACAGAATTGAATCGCGATTGTTTCAAGTACTGCAATAACATAACTGATAATTAATTACATTCATTTTTTATAACATATACATATAAGCCATACATTGATTTATTAATATAGGACTTTGGATTTATTCTGCATGGATTGCTAGAGTGAGGTCTAATTTTGCTTCACCTCCCTCTTACAGATTCACTCAAATATTTTCGTCACCTAAGTAAGTGTTCAGGCTAGTCCTTTGGGAGCAACTGTTTATGTTGCCACTCCAGAAACCGAAACCAGTGATCCGAGGGCAGAGGCCCTGCAGATGGCACACGAGGTGGGAGAGCCCAGTCGGGTGCACCGGCGGGGCAGCGAAGTGACAAGCACCACTACCCACAAAAAAGGTAACGAGGGTACTGAATAACACAGGATCTTCTCTTTGTATCTGGCAGGAACAACGAGGTTAAAAGGCTCTAGTTCCAAAATGTAGAATTAGTGCTACAACGGTCTTCAAGAGGACCTGCGATGGATGCCGCTTCTGCCTCCCGTACCCTGGAGGCGGCACATGGGTCACGCAGCAGCGGTAAATGTCCTCCTGTAGATAGTGAAGCACGGTACGGTCATACTGCGGTGGGACGCACACTTGTTGACCTCTCATGGCACTGCTCCACACTTCGGGGAGGACGCTTTCCATTAGCTGTGTTTTCTGATGACGTGTCGCGCCGGCCCCGTCCAACAACAGAACTCCTTTAGATCCAAACAGACTCTTCCACTCTCTCATCGGAAGTGAAACCAGGCCACGCGGACACTTTCACAATACAACAGACGGGAATGCACTTTTCGGTAAAAAAAACCACATTCCTTCCTCCTAATTTATCAAATAAACGACTCACTAAAGAACAGGGGCCAGCTTCGATCGATAAACAGCCGTTACAACGACTTTTTTACTTCGCGATACCATTAAAACGCATGCATTACCACGCATGCGTTGTACATCGCGAAGTCATTACTACGCATTTTTTTAGAACGCATGGTCATTTACGTTTCGTTGTAAAGGTATGTATGGTAAATGACCATGCGTTCTAAAAAAATGTAGACGATCCACGTCGTTGTAAGGAAACAGAGGCTGTTCCGTTTCCCCACAACGATGTGCACCGCCCCGCCCTCAGAGACGACGTGAAGCAGGAAGCAGGAGGAGAGAGGAACCACGAGGAGAGAGAGGTAAGGGGGATTGGGCATGGGTTGGGGGTTACTTTTCTAGGGTTTTGGGTAGTGCAGTGGTGTTTGGGTAGTGTAGGGGGGTCGTGCTGGGGGTAGTGTTTTAGGGTTTAGGGTAGTGCAGTGGTGTTTGTGTAGTGTAGGGGGTCGTGCTGGGGGTAGTGTTTTAGGGTTTAAGGTAGTGCAGTGGTGTTTGTGTAGTGTAGGGGGTCATGCTGGGGGTAGTGTTTTAGGGTTTAGGGTAGTGCAGTGGTGTTTGTGTAGTGTAGGGGGTCGTGCTGGGGGTAGTGTTTTAGGGTTTAGGGTAGTGCAGTGGTGTTTGGGTAGTGTAGGGCAGAGGTCTTCAAACTATTTCGGTCTGAGCCCCCCTTAAGCAAAATGTTTTGAAGTTGGGCCCCCCTCCAAAACTATATGGCAAGGATTTGGGGAGTGGGAGGGATGATCACAGGGGGCAGGGATCATGAGACCCTTTCAGATGTGCTTTTCTGTAGCTCGTAATCCACACTAAATGTGCAGCACCAAGCAAGAACAGAATTGACCGCAAACACTACTGCCCATAATTGGGGTGCCGTTGGCCCCAATGCACTCCACCTGCTGCACTAATGATGGCTGTAGCCCTGAGAAACAAGCTATTTCCTCTTCTTTCATTCCTTCTCCACCATGTCTGACCATCACTTCAATCTCAAAACAAGTCCAGGCTCTGTCTGAAAGAAAATTAGCTACTGCATGCTTCCCCAGTTGTTTTTGCCAATGGCATCATCTGTCCTAATGCTAGCAAGGAAAATGAGCCCCCATGCCCAAATTCTATTGTAAAACATTCATAATTGTGATGCAGTGGGCCCCTTGGCAAAAGTGTCACTGTACTTGCTTCACTAATATTAGCTGTTGCCTTGCTGTCGCCTCTGACCGTTCCCAACATGGGATCCCATCTCACACCAACCCTCTCCCTCCCATCCCTCCTCACCCTCACATCTCTCTGATGCCCAAATCAAGGTGTCGCCTCTGTTTAATTTTCCCCTCCCTTGGGTCATTGCTCCAAGGCTCAAAGAAACACTGGCACAGGAAGTGTGCCCTAGAGCTCTTATGCAGCTGCAGCATCAAAGATGCCTACAGTTCTGCAAAGCAGACTGTCTACTCAGCCCACTCAGCTGGGCTAATACTTATAGGTCAGATGCCCAAAGCAGGCTTTCTCTAAAAATAACCACACGAATAGCACATTTAGCCCCCCTCCTTCCGCTGCTTGGGCCCTGTTCCGTGCGGAACAATGGTGTCCTGGGCCCTAATGCTAGCAAGGAAAATGCACCCTATGTTCTTTTTCATAGCAAGACTGCCATAACTGAGATCTAGTGCCCACTTACAAAGTGTGTGGAGGGGGAAGGCTCCTGTGCTGCAAAACAGATTGAGAACAAAAGAAGGAACATGCCTTCTCATCAAGGTGCCCGCTACCTGAACGAAATGCAAATGTGTGCAATGGTTGGAGCCAGTGTAGGCTTTAATTAATAGAGTCACTCAGTTTCATGGTGACAAATATTTATTCTTTCTGAGAGGTAATATATGTGTCCATTAAAAGGAGTGCACCCTTTTAATGGGCATATATAAAAATATTTACATTAGGTATAGTCTGGATTCTTGTCACTAAAATGTATATTTTAAAGCACTTGTTTTTATCTTAAACCGTATTTTGCTGCAGTCTGTTTTATACATTGGAATACAATTTTAAAACAATGACATTCACATTGCTTTCTGTCACAGAATGGGACATTGTAGCACTATTCCTCACTACACCAATCAGGATTTAATTCTGTGACTCAGTCGTCACACACGAAGACATCTGCAGTGATCACATTAGCTAACTGAGGTTCCATAAGGTAAAAGAGTATATTTACTTTTGGTTAGTTTAACTTGCATTTATTTTTCAACTAAGGTGTGTGGGTCTTTATTACAAATATAATTACATATTCAAAAATAGAACATAAATTAGATATTGCATTTTACAAAATGTAATGTAGTCTCGCAGATACTAAGATGTAGTTTCTATGACAAACCAGATGTCTCTAACTGCAAAACCTCAAAGTCCTTTTACAATCGTCACTGTGGTGCAGTAATTGAGTGCAGGACAAGTCACCATCATGTCTGTCAATGCCCCAACGAGAATGTTAGGTGATAAATGCCATCCATTTATCACTCTCCTGCCTGCAATCTCCACACTTGAAAACAAAATCGGAAACATTGTGAGCACTTTATTCTCACCAGCTCCAAAATACAAAAATGCAGCAGTATGTCCTGTGAGGTTGTACTTGTGCAAAGTTTATTTTTCACAAAAAGAAAAATCCCTTGTTTGCTGTGCCTCCCAACAAGTAGTTCTTAAGTACTTTTCTCTTTGATACCTTTCAATGACCACCAGTAGTTTGGATGGAAACTCTCTGTTTATATCACCCACCGCACCTTTCCGAGTTTCTAAACACTTTCACAGTTTAAACGGGATTGGGTTTTAGTTCCTCCGCAGACATTCCATTCCATTCCCCCACAGATTTACGCTGTTGCCTGATGACTCGGCACTACACCACGCCCTATACGCCTAATTGACCGTTAATTGATGATTTGTCCTCGAGTTGTGTGCGTGTTTCTATATGTAGTTATTCCAAGGTGAACAGAAAACAATGGAATGCAATTTTTTTCCTTCTTTTTAGCCTGGTCTTTGACCCTAACTTCACACTCGCTGGCCTCCCCAGTGCCACTTACTTATACGTCCTTTCACTTTTTTTGTGGCGTTTAACTGCTGCATGTAAATGAAGACAGCCTAGAACGGCGCCTTTCGCGCTTCCAGGCTATCTTCATTTACATGTAATTGCAGACCTATTTGCGCCCCCCTGGCAGCACATCCTCGCCCCCCCAGGGGGGCGCGCCCCACAGTTTGAAGACCTCTGGTGTAGGGGGTCGTGCTGGGGGTAGTGTTTTAGGGTTTAGGATAGTGCAGTGGTGTTTGGGTAGTGTAGGGGGTAGTGCTGGGGGTAGGGTTTTAGGGTTTAGGGTAGTGCAGTGGTGTTTGTGTAGTGTAGGGGGTTGTGCTGGGGGTAGTAGTTTAGGGTAGTGCAGTGGTGTTTGGGCAGTGTAGGGGGTCGTGATGGGGGTAGTGTTTTAGGGTTTAGGGTAGTGCAGTGGTGTTTCTGTAGTGTAGGGGGTCGTGCTGGGGGTAGTGTTTTAGGGTTTAGGATAGTGCAGTGGTGTTTGGGTAGTGTAGGGGGTCATGCTGGAGCTAGGGTTTTAGGGTTTAGGGTAGTGCAGTGGTGTTTGTGTAGTGTAGGGGGTCGTGCTGGGGTTACTTTTCTAGGGTTTAGGGTAATGCAGTGGTGTTTGTGTAGTGTAGGGGATCGTGCTGGGGTAGTGGTTTAGGGTAGTGCAGTGGTGTTTGGGTAGTGTAGGGGGTCGTGATGGGGTTACTTTTCTAGGGTTTAGGGTAGTGCAGTGGTGTTTGGGTAGTGTAGGGGGTCGTGCTGGGGGTAGTGTTTTAGGGTTTAGGGTAGTGCAGTGGTGTTTGTGTAGTGTAGGGGGTCATGCTGGGGGTAGTGTTTTAGGGTTTAGGGTAGTGCAGTAGTGTTTGTGTAGTGTAGGGGGTCATGCTGGGGTTAGTGCAGTGGTGTTTGTGTAGTGTAGTGGGTCATGCTGGGGTTACTTTTCTAGGGTTTAGGGTAGTGCAGTGTTGTTTGTGTAGTGTAGGGGGTCGTGCTGGGGGTAGTGTTTTAGGGTTTAGGGTAGTGCAGTGGTGTTTGGGTAGTGTAGGGGGTCGTGCTGGGGGTAGTGTTTTAGGGTTTAGGGTAGTGCAGCGGTGTTTGGGTTGTGTAGGGGGTCGTCCTCTGGGTAGTGTTTTAGGGTTTAGGGTAGTACAGCGGTGTTTGGGTAGTGTAGGGGGTCGTGCTGGGGGTAGATTTAGGGCTTAGGGTAGTGCAGCGGTGTTTGGTAGTGTAGGGGGTTGTGCTGGGGGTAGTGTTTTAGGGCTTAGGGTAGTGCAGCGGTGTTTGGGTAGTGTAGGGGGTCGTGCTGGGGGTAGTGTTTTAGGCCTTAGGGTAGTGCAGCGGTGTTTGGGTAGTGTAGGGGGTCGTGCTGGGGGTAGTGTTTTAGGGCTTAGGGTAGGTCAGCGGTGTTTGGGTAGTGTAGGGGGTCATGCTGGGGGTAGTGTTTTAGGGTTTAGGGTAGTGCAGTGGTGTTTGTGTAGTGTAGGGGTTCGTGCTGGGGGTAGATTTAGGGTAGTGCAGTGGTGTTTGTGTAGTGTAGGGGGTCGTGCTGGGGGTACTGTTTTAGGGTAGTGCAGTGGTGTTTGTGTAGTGTAGGGGGTCATGCTGGGGGTAGATTTTTAGGGTTTAGGGTAGTGCAGTGGTGTTTGGGTAGTGTTGGGGGTCGTGCTGGGGGTAGTGTTTTAGGGTTTAGGGTAGTGCAGTGGTGTTTGTGTAGTGTAGGGGTCATGCTGGGGGTAGTGTTTTAGGGTTTAGGGTAGTGCAGTGGTGTTTGTGTAGTGTAGGGGGTCGTGCTGGGGGTAGTCTTTTAGGGTTTAGGGTAGTGCAGTGGTGTTTGGGTAGTGTAGGGGATCGTGAAGGAGTAGTGTTTTAGGGTTTAGGGTAGTGCAGTGGTGTTTGTGTAGTGTAGGGGGTCGTGCTGGGGGTAGTGTTTTAGGGTTTAGGGTAGTGCAGTGGTGTTTGTGTAGTGTAGGGGGTCATGCTGGGGGTAGTGTTTTAGGGTTTAGGGTAGTGCAGTGGTGTTTGTGTAGTGTAGGGGTCGTGCTGGGGGTAGTGTTTTAGGGTTTAGGGTAGTGCAGTGGTGTTTGTGTAGTGTAGGGTAGTGTTTTAGGGTTTAGGATAGTGTAGGGGGGTCGTGCTGGGTAGTGTAATTGTAGTGAGAGGACTGTCACTTACCTTAGAAACTTTTACCACGACTATACCTTTACCATGCATGTTTCTGCGTTGTAATGGCATGCGTGGTAAAGGCATAGTCGTTATAAAAGTTTGCGTTGTAATGGTATCTCGTTGTAATTGACAACGCGTACTAATACCCGCGTTGTAATGGTACACGTTGTATTAGTACGCGTTTCACAATGCAAGGTTTTTGTTTTTATTTCAACCAGAGCTTCTCCCACAATCACAGATATTCCCAAGCTGACGCCGTTTTATTTCACTTGTATCTCAATTTGGCACCAGCATGTTAAACTGTGATATTATTTTAATCATTGTCTCTAAAATGTTTATACACATTGCTCCCACCAATGTACTGCTCTCTCAGTAAAAGGAGAGTTTTTAAGCAGTCCACCTATCCCACGCTCTCACCACTCTGCCAACAAGCAGCAGCTGAGATCGCCAGAGAAGAGACGCCATGCGCGTGCACATCTGCTGTCCGTGCGTGTGCACATCTCCTGTCCCCCTTCGGAAGAAAAATCGACAACAATAGATCTCGCAAAGCGTGCAGCGCATGCGCTGCGTCGCTAGGCGAGACCTAAAAAAGGAGGTTCACGATGAATTTCACCTCCCCCCCATTAAAATCAAGCGCTCGCCATCTGTTTTCATTCAGCCACTTGTTTATATTTGCATCGCGCTTTCACTTTCACTGAAAGCGCGATGCAAAAATAAACACAGGGCTGAGTGAAAACAGATGGCTGGCCCCCATAAAGATAAGAAATTGCTTTGCGACAGCAGCAAAGCAGGCGACCCAGTCCGGATCGGAGGCGAAAGGGCATCAACAAGAAACCCTCATTTCCAATGGCAGGCCACCATTTAGCATAAACCGTGATGCAAGCCAATGGTAATGAGGGGCGGGGCTTCGAGTCCCTTTCTGAAAACCCCTCATTCACAAAATCTCTCGCCGAGCGAGCAGCGATTTGCGCTGCAACGCCAAGGGAGACCTAAAAACAAGAAAAGGGGGCAGGGTAAAAACACCCTGACCCCCCAGGCCTGCTCACAGGGTCCCATAGGGACCCCCAGGCCCAAAAAAAGCATTCTTTTTTAATTTTCGGGCGGGGTCGCGCCAATGCGCGAATCCGTCCGAAAATTTTAAAAAAATGAAGCGCGGTCTCCCGCGCTTCGTTTTCAAAGCCCCCGGGTGGGCCAAGTCCCGGGGGCATTTATTTATATAGCGGGGGCCAGTGGGGGCCCCCGCAGCCACGGGGACCACCACCCCCCGGGGCTTGTTTTGAATACTATGCGGGATGGCATGCGGCCCTCCCGCAGCCCCGGGGTCCGCCTCCCCCCGGGGCTTGCTTTGAATAATGTGCGGGAGGGCACTCGGCCCTCCCACATTCCCGGGGACCGCCACCCCCGGGGCTTGCTTTGAATAATGTGCGGGAGGGCACTCGGCCCTCCCGCAGCCCCGGGGACCGCCACCCCCCGGGGCTTGCTTGGAATAATGTGCAGGAGGGCGCAGCCCTGGGGAACGCCAACCCCCGGGGCTTGTTTTTTAATGTGTGGGGGGCCTCCAAGGCCCCCCCAAGCCCCAGGAACCGCCACCCCTCCGGGGCATTTCTTAATTATTCGTGGGGGCACACGGCCCCCCGCTGCGCCGGGGACCGCCACAGAGAGGTGGTCCAAGGCCACGCCCCTTTTTATACCACTCTGTGGTGCTTACTGGAGGTACCTGGTGGACTAGTTCAACCCAAGGGACCCCCAGGATTCAAGGGGACTTAATCCACCAACTTACAACTCGCCAGAGGGCCCGTTTGCACAGTGGTGAAGGGAGGGGGTGGGGCCTGATGTGACAAGTGTGCAAACGCGCTCCGTGGCACGTTTTAAGTTGGGAGATTAAGTCCCCTTGTATCCTGAGGGTCCCTGGGGGCCAACTAGCCCACCAGGTACCTTCAGTAAGCGCAACAGAGTTGCGTTGAAGAAAGGTGTAAAAAGGGGCGTGGCCTTGGACCACCTCTTGCAACACAGCTCTGTGGCGCTTACTGGAGGTACCTGGTGGGCTAGTTAGCCCCCAGGGAGCCTCAGGATTCAAGGGGACTAAATCCCCCAACTTAAAACGCGCCACGGGCGCGTTTGCACACTTGTCACATCAGACCCCACCCCCTCCCTTCACCACTGTGCAAACGGGCCCTCTGGCATGTTGTAAGTTGGGAGATTAATTCCCCTTGAATCCTGAGGGTCCCTGGGGGCCAACTAGCCCACCAGGTACCTCCAGTAAGCGCCACAGAGCTGCGTTGCAGAGAGGTGGTCCAAGGTCACGCCCCTTTTTATACCTCTCTGCAACGCAGCTCTGTGGCGCTTACTGGAGGTACCTGGTGGCCTAGTTGAACCCAGGGGACCCCCAGGATTCAAGGGGACTTAATCCCCCAACTTACAACACGCCAGAGGGCCCTGTGCACAGTGGTGAAGGGAGGGGGCGGGCCTGATGAGACATGTGTGTACTTATGCAATGACTCCGCCAAAACCCAAGCACTTATAAATTCACCATGCACTCTCCTTGCAGCACTCTAATCATCCAGTCACTACCCATGTACTGATGCAATGGCCCAGGCACTAACACATGCACTGCTACAATCCCCTGAGCACTTCCCATGCAGATCTCTAACCACCTACACACTACTGATTCACTCCTCCAATTACCCAGGTAGTACCCATGCACTCCAGAAATCCCTCTGTCACTACCCATGCACTCCTCCAATCACCCAGCCAGCACTATGTACTTATCCAATCACTCCGCTAAAACCCAAGCAGTTATAAAATAACCATGCACTGTCCTTGCAGCACTCTAATCATCCAATCACTACCCATGTACTCATGCAATAACCCAGTCACTAACACATGCACTGCTGCAATCCCTTGAGGACTACCTATGCAGTCCAGTAATCTCCCTGGTACTACCTATGCAGTCCTCCAATCACCCAGCCAGTCCTATGTCCTTATCCAATCACTGCGCCAAAACCCAAGCACTTATAAATTCACCATGCACTCTTCTCGCAGTACTCTAATCATCCAGTCACCACCCATGTAGTCATGCAATGATCCAGGCACTAACACATGCACTGCTACAATCCCTGTGTACTACCCATGCAGTCCTCTAACCACCTACACACTTCTCATTCGCTCCTTCAATTCCCCTGGTAGTACCCATGCAGTCCTGCAACCACCCTGTCACTCCCCGTGCACTCCTCCAGTCACTCAGCCACTACTATGTACTAATCCAAACACTCTGCCAATACCCAAGCACTTATAAATTCACTCAGGCAGTCTCCTTGCAGTATTCTAATGTTTCATTCAGTAGCTATGTACTCATGCAATGATCCAGGCACTAACTGATCACTGCTACAATCCCCTATGCACTACCCATACAGTCCTCTAACCACTTACACACTTCTTATTTGCTCCTTCAATTCCCCAGGTAGTACCCATGCAGTCCCGCAATCACACTGTCACTCCCCGTGCACTCCTCCAGTCACCCAGCCACTACCATGTACTAATCCAAACAACTATAACACCTATAGTGGTCAAAGACTGACAGGGGTATTGCTGGAGTGCATAGGTAGTCCTCAGGGTATTGTAGCACTACATCTGTTAGTGCCTGGGTCATTCCATAAGTACATGGTTAGTTGTCTGGATGATTAGAGTACTGCAAAGAGAGTACATGGTGAATTTATAAGTGCTAGGGTATTGGAGCAGTGATTGGATAAGTACACGGTGCTGACAAGGTGATTGGAAGAGTGCTCACTGAGTGACAGGGGGAATGCTGGAGTGCATAGGTACTGCTCTGGCGATTGTAGCAGTGAATGTATTAGTGCCTGGGACATTGCATGAAGAGTGCACAGGGAGTGACAGGGGGATTGCTGGACTGCATGGGTAATGCTCTTGGGATTGTAGCACTGCATGAGTTAGTGCCTGGGCCATTGCATGAGTGCATGGGTAGTAACTGAATTATTAGAGTGCTGCAAGGAGAGGGCATGATGAATTTGTAAGTACACATGTACTCATGCAATGTCCCAGGCACTAATACATTCACTGCTACAATCGCCAGAGCAGTACCTATGCACTCCAGCATTCCCCCTGTCACTCCGTGAGCACTCTTCCAATCACCTTGTCAGCACCGTGTACTTATCCAATCACTGCTCCAAATACCCTAGCACTTATAAATTCACCATGTAGTATCTTTGAAGCACTCTAATCATCCAATCACTAACCATGTCTTTATGCAATGACCCAGGCACTAACATATGTAGTGCTACAATCCCCTGAGGACTACCTATGCAGTCCAGTAATCTGCCTGTCACTACCTATGCACTTCTCCAATCACCCAGCCAGCACAATGTACTTATCCAATCAGTCCGCCAAAACCCAAGCACTTATAAATTCACCATGTACTCTCCTTACAGTACTGTAATCATCCAGTCACTACCCATGTACTGATGCAATGGCCCAGGCACTAACACATGCACTGCTACAATCCCCAGAGCACTACCCATGCAGTTCTGCAATCCCTCTGTCACTACCTGTGCACTCTTCCAATCACTCTGCCAGCACCATATACTTATCTTATCGCTCTGCCAAAACCCCAGCACTTATAAATTCACCATGCAGTCTCCTTGCAGCACTCTAATCATCCAGTCACTACGCATGTACTCATACAATGGCCCAGGCATTAACTCATGGCAAATACAGAGGAGGTCATGCTAATCACAGGGGTACCCCAACGCATAGTGTTCCCTAGTGTATGTAGGTGTTTTCACTGTATTCAAAGTGTCTTTTAGCATAGCACTGGCTCTAGGCCTGGTTAGTGAGAGTCAGTTACCACCAGTACCCGTCAGCAAAAAGTTGGGGGCACAGGAGGACTTTCTGCTCCTCTGTTGGTTCTTTCTGCACATCTCTTGCTTCTTCCTGCACTTTGCTTCGTCTTTTTGGACTTCTGTTGCCTCTTTCTGCATTTGTCTTGCTTCTTTCTGCGCTTTTCTTCACATGTCCTACCTTTGTAGGCATAGTTAGAAATAAGCATTTAAAAAACCTTTGAAATTCACTGAAAAAACAATAGGTTTCAGGGACGTTATAGGTGGAAATTAGCATTTAAAAAACCTTTGAAATTCACTGAAAAAACCATAGGTTTCAGGGACGTTATAGTTAGAAATTAGCATTTAAAAAACCTTAGAAATTCACTGAAAAAACCACAGGTTTCAGGGACGTTATAGTTAGTTGGACATTTCACTCGTACAAAACCAGAGAAATACGGCCGTTATAGTTAGTTCAGCTAACTATAACTTGCACCCCCGCAATGCACTGCTGATGACATCACATATTACATCATTCATGACATGGTCAGTGACATCACTGATGACATCACTGATGACATCACTGATGACATCTCAAATGACATCACTGATGACATCACTGATGACATCATCCATGTGATAATCTGATGCACCTCCTCATACCCTAATATGACATTTGATACACCCACTCTAACATACAGACTACCATTTTTGAAACCATAGACACACCAATACCAGTTAGTACATACCCACTCACTAATTCCTAGGTCTACACACACATCCACTCATTCACCCATACAGTCACTCATACATGCAGTCAACCATCAATACGGCATTATCATATGCACTCACATATCTATACAGACACTCACACACCGCCACTCATCCATAGAGTTACTCACACACCTAGTCACTCATGCAAACAATCAATCACACTCCCATTTACTCACCTATACTACAGTTATACACACACCACCTCACTTATTCAAACATATACTAACACATACTTACACTCTTATACAATAACTAATACAAGCACACACTGATCCATACAGCCACTCTCACAATCTTTCACTCTCACATATAGTCATTTATATACTCCAACACTCACATATACTGCCTTTCACATATGCAGTTACTCACACATGTACCACTGAGGCATCCATTCACTCACCAACACACCCATACACACACTCACCCACCCATACAGCCCTTCACAGATGTACTCTTGAACCCATACACCCAGTGAATCATCCACTCACACTTCTATGCACAGAGTCATACCCCCCCACCCACACAGACACTCAGGCACCCATACAGATACTCAGACAACCAATCAATAACCCATATAGATCCTCATTTAGCTACTCACCAACCCATGCAACCGCTTACACACTAACTGCCAAACTAAACTGTGTTAATGTTTGTATCAGTCACTAACCCATGCATTCAGTAAGACACATTTAATCACTCACTTATACAGTCAGTCACACACCTACTAAATCATCCATCCAGACACTTATACACCCACTCATTCTTCAAAACACCTTGGCATATATATAAAACATATTTAAACTTTATAGAAACACACAGTCACTGGATGATGTCATCAGTGATGTCATCAGTGATGTCATTTGAGATGTCATCAGTGATGTCCTCAGTGATGTCACTGACAATGTCATGAATGATGTAATATGTGACGTCATCAGCAGTGCATTGCTGGGGCGCGAGTTATAGTTAGCTGAACTAACTATAAAGGCCGAATTTCTCTGGTTTTGTACGAGTGAAATGTCCAACTAACTATAACGTCCCTATAACCTGTGGTTTTTTCAGTGAATATATATATATATATATATATATATATCACTTCAACCTCGGCGTGTGAGCACTGAAACGCCTTTCCCCTTCCTTCTTGCAACGGCGGTCCGCGGTGAGGGGGCGAGCCTCTAAATGCACAATTCTACGCTGAATTTGCCAAAACAGCAGCCGCGGACACCAAAGCTTTCAGCAAAATTATTTATTTGGCAGATTCAAGACACCTCTCGACGCGTTTCGGGACCAAGTCCCTTGATCACGAGAAAGCTTTGGTGTCCGCGGCTGCTGTTTTGGCAAATTCAGCGTAGAATTGTGTGTATATATATATATATATATATATATATATATATATATATATATATATATATATATACACATATATATGTATGTATGTTATCTACTGGCGGTCGCCAGTAGATAGTTATAGTTAGGACCTATTTTCCATAGGAAATCCGCAACATTCTATTTGAAATAACTTTTGCACCGGTTGACGAATCTTCGCGAAATTTTCAAAACTCGTGGGGCGTTCCGGTCCGCTCCTATCCTGAAAGTCTCGGGGTGATTTGTCAAGTGGGGGCCGAGAAAAAAGGGGGGTCCCAAAACGTGTTTTCCCCATGCAATTTTCCATAGGAACCTTTCATCGCAGCTACAGCCTGAACTGCTGAACGGAATTACACCAACTTTGGCAAAAAGGTAGCCCTTGGTTCAGAGTCATGCCTTTTGGTTAAATGGTGTAAATCCGTTCAGTAGTTCCTGAGAAAATCAAAAGTAAAATCACATATATATCTGGGCGGAGCCTAACCACACATGTCATTGTGAGATCTGATTGGCTGTCAGCACTTCATCCTGGAATTGCTGGCAGCCATCTTGGGACCAATATACATGATAGTACCCCATTGAAATGCATTGTATTGAATCAAAGATTTTGAGGGTTACCAAAAGGAGAACTATAAAGGGTGATAACAGACTTTAGTTACATTAGAATTCATTTGTTGATGGTACCATACTAATTTCAGGAATTGTGGTGTGTTCTAAGGTGATTTTACCCTGTGAAAAACCTTCTGCTGGGATATCATGAATCATGTTTGAGAGAAAACTATTTTCACATGCTTGTCTCATAGAGTTTTGGAAGGTGCTCCAGAAGCTAAAATGAGAGCATATTTTCTGTAAATTCACATTATCTTTCTCAGTCATGTGAGAATGAAGTCTGACATTCTCAGTAAAACATGTACATCCAACAAGGGCAGAGACTGTCAGTTGATTCCTTTGTGTTCTACTGCAGCTTCCCAGAGTTTTCTAAAGAACAACTAGAGCGCTAACAGCCTTACTTATGACAAAAGTATGGCACACCTGAAGCCATCTTGATTGGAATAAACTGGTAACACTTAAAACATTTAATTTAAAAAGGAACAAAATGATGGGGTTCATTTTGTCATAGAAATTATGGTTAGTGCTGTAGAAAGAAAAATTAGGACATGTTTCAAGTGTGATCTCAAATATCTTCCTGTTATATTTCAACAGGAGCAGCCTGCCAGTTGATGCCTTTGTGTTCTACTGCAGCTTCCCAGAGTGTTCTAAAAACAACTAGAGCGCTAACAGCCTTACTTATGACAAAAGTATGGCACACCTGAAGCCATCTTGATTGGAATAAACCGGTAACACTTAACCCCTTCGATGCTTATGACGAGCTGGACTCGTCATGGCACACAGTGGTCGTGTGCTCATGACGAGTCCAGCTCGTCATAAGACCACCCACGGGGGAAGCGCTGGCGCTCCCCCCGTGGGAATCCGATCGTTGTTTTTTTTTGGGGGGAGGCAGGGGAAGGGCTTTCCCTGCCTCCCCGCCCCTCTCAATGACGTCAGCGCACTGACGTCATTGGGGGTTTCCTTAGCTCCGCGACGCGCTGGAAGCCATTTGCTTCCAGCGCGTCGGCGAATAAGGTGAGTTTTGGCTCCGGGGAGGGGGGGTTTCAAACAAAGAGGCATCGAGGGAAAGGAAAGGGTTTTCCTTTCCCCGATTCCTCTTTGTGCATTCCTGCTGCACGATCATGCGATCGTGCAGCAGGAATGCCCACTAGACACCAGGGAATTTTTTTTTTTTTTTTTAAAGTGAAAATACTGTTTTGGGGAGCGGCCCCTTGGGCAAGGGTCGCTCCCCTTTAGGGGCCATATGTTTTTGGTGGTCTGCCCCCTGGGGGGGCAGTTTTTAATATAGCGCAGGCTTTACCCGAAGGTGTCAGAGCGCTTCACAATAGGAACAGTAACATTACATGAGGAGAAGGTTACAAGTGAGCATAATACAAAAGCAAGCGTTACATTACATGAGGAAAAAGTGACAATTGTGCAAATAAAACAAACAAGATACAAAAAGAGGTATGCGTTACAAGATACATGAGATACAAAATACAAATGGAGGTATAATACTGCAATAAGTGGCAGTCACTCAGAACACACTGGGAAGGCACTTCTATAGGCATGGAGTACAGAATTTCCTATAGTGGAAGAACTTCCTTGAGGGAGTAGAGAGGGCGTGAATTAAACAGGAGACTTAAAATGAAGGGTACACAAATGCAGCACAGCTCGCAAGGGTGAGGAATGTACAGGAAAAAGTACAAATTTACAATGAAGAGCGAACTTCCTAGAGGGGGCTGAGAGTGAAAGTATTAGTTCTGAAAGTGTCTTTGGAAGAGAAGAGATTTGAGGTCAGCTTTGAAGATCCGGGTAGAGGAGGTGGCACGGAGCAATGGGGGAAGCGAGTTCCAGATTCTCACCGCATTGCCCGAGAAGGATTGTGCCATCGATCTTTCCCTTTTGAAGACGGGGGGGGGGGCTCAAGCAGAAGCTTTTCCGCATTGCGAGAAGAGAATTGCAATAATCCAGTCTTGAGAGAACCAGAGATTGTACCAAGGTTTTTATTCTTTCTCCGGGAAGAACCGACGGATCCCACATAGAAGGCGCAACTGGTAACGTGCGTTCTTAGCAATAGAGTTGATGTGGGAGATTAGGTTGAGTCTTTTGTCAAGAATGACACCTAGGGATTTAGCGCTGTCGACAATGATGGGTTTGTTGTTGAGTAGGCTCAGCTGATCCATCCAAGATTGAACAGGAGGAGGTGAGAGAGAGGTAGAGAGGAGGAGGAATTCAGTTTTGGCGGGATTCAGAATGAGTTGGTGAGCTAACATCCAGTTGTGAATAGAGTTGAGAGTAGAATTGAGTAGGGAGAGATCTTGTGCGGAAGATAAAGGTATCTTCCCACTAGTCCACCAG
Organism: Calotriton arnoldi; assembly: GCA_963921515.1. Classification (NCBI taxonomy): domain Eukaryota; kingdom Metazoa; phylum Chordata; class Amphibia; order Caudata; family Salamandridae; genus Calotriton; species Calotriton arnoldi. The sequence goes on along the minus strand of CAWUFW010000537.1, from coordinate 365,270 downwards.
GCATTTATTTGTGGAGAGTGACCCCTTGGGCAAGGGTCACTCTCCTTTGGGGGCAATATTTGTGGCTGTGTCTGCCCCCCAAAAGGGCAGATCGCCATGTTTTTTAAAAAATTGGGCCCACTAGACCACCAGGGATTTGTTTGAGGGGAGTGGGGTCGCTCCCCTATGGGGAGCATTAATTTGGCCGTTTCTGCCCCCCTGGGTGGGCAGATCGGCTGATTTTTTTTGTATGGCCACTAGGCCACCAGGGATTTTTTTGTGGGAGTGGCCCCTTGGGCAAGGGTCGCTCCCCTTGGGGGCATTGTTTGTGGCTGTCTGCCCCCATGGGGGGGCAGATGTCACCATTTTTTTATACTTGGCCCACTAGACCACCAGGGATTTGTTTTGGGGAGTGGCCCTTGGGCAGGGTTGCTCCCTTTGGGGAGCATTAATTTGGCCGTTTCTGCCATCCTGAGGGGCAGATCGGCTGATTTGTTTTTTTGTAGGTCCACTAGGCCACCAGGGTTTTTTATGTTGGGAGCGGCCCCTTGGGCAAGGGTCGCTCCCCTTTATGGGAGGATGATTGTGGCCATTTCTGTCCTCTTTGGGTGGCAGAATAGCAGTATGTTTTAGGCCCATCTGCCCCCAAGGAGGGCAGAAGCCACTAGACACCAGGGTTTTTTTAAATTTTTGTGTTGGGGAGTGGCCAAAAGGGCAAGGGTTTCTCCCCTTTTACGGGGGTGAATATTTTATTTATACTCTTTGGCCCACCTACCCCTTAGCTTGGCTGGTGGATTGTGTGTGGACTGGTGCATTATTTGCATATGTGATTGTAATGTTTTTTTCTCCTTTTATTCTAGTGTAAAGCTTTTGATTCCTGTTTGCGGTTTCGGCAGTGGTTGTTCTGCAGTTTTGCGTAATTGCATTTATTTGGTAAGAAAAATATTTTTGTTGTGTGTACTCCAAATGAGTATTATTGTAATGCATGAATGAATTTTTTGTAAGTGGTGTCATAATGGCAGCATATTTGTTAGTGTTCAGAGCATGAAATTCTTTGCGATGTTTTGCATTGTCTTATGTGCAATTTTTTTCTTCTTCTTTTTTAGTGGGATATTGTTGATCCTTACTGTGTCTGTGCAGAGTAGGTGGTGGTGAGTCTAGCTGCTTCTGTCACGTGAGTGGTATAGTGTTGGAGTATATAGGTCTTTGTGATAAAGCTACATTTTGTTTATTTCTTTTTTTACAAAGGGTTTGTTGTTGTTGACTTGTTTGACAAGTAACCTTTATTAGTAAGCATTATGGCTAGCCGTAGAATGACTGCTCAGCAGGTGGTTGGTTTGCTTCTTGAATCTTCCTCTGAGCAGGATTATGGGACTGACAGTGCGTCTGAGGGAGAGGAGGGAGGGGAAGATTCAGGCAGTGAGTTTTCTCTCCACATGAAATCATCGGATGATGAAGGTACTCTCAGTGCAGATGAAGTGCCTGTTTTAGAGGAGGCTACTACTGTGCCGATGGTGCAAGAGGCATCTGGATTGCAGCCTGGGGCTGCTAGGCTTCCTACTGGAAGTGCTGGACTCTGGGTTGATCCAAACATGGTGCAGCCTCTGTTGCCTACCTTTAGTGGTTATGCAGGGTGTAGAGTGGATTGTGAACATTATTTGCCTATACAGTATTTTCAGTTGTTTATGGATGATGTATTTTTGGGTGAGATTGTTGAGCAGACTAATTTGTATGCTGAACAGTTTTTGAGGGACAACAGTGCCAGACTTAGGCCCCATTCTAGAGCTACCCGGTGGAGTCCCACAAATCTGGAAGAGATGAAGAAGTTTTTGGGTTTGACTTTTTTGATGGGTTTGATAAGGAAGCCGTCCATGGGTTCATATTGGTCTACCAGTCCCTTGATGGCAACGGCCATATTTCCTGCAGTTATGACTCGTGATCGGTATTTACTTTTGCTTCGGATGCTGCATTTTGTTGATAATGGTTTGGCGTTGCCACGAGATCACCCTGAATGTGACCGTCTTTTTAAGATTCGGCCTGTACTTGATCACTTTGTAGATCGATTTTCAGAGATCTATACTCCAGGGAAATAAATATCTATTGATGAGTCTTTGGTCCTGTTCAAGGGCCGTTTGGTTTTTAGGCAGTACATTCCTAGCAAGAGGGCACGCTATGGAATTAAGCTGTATATGTTGTCTGAGAGTAGGACAGGATATGTTTTTAATTTGCGTGTGTACACTGGTAGGGATTTCACTATTGACCCCCCTGGTTGTCCGTCCACTTTTGGACTTTCAGAGAAAATTGTGTGGGATCTTGCTAGAGGACTGTTAAACAGATGCCACCATTTGTACCTTGATAACTTCTACACTGCTGTGCAATTGTTTAAGGAATTGTTCAAAGTGGACACTTTTGCTTGTGGCACAATCCGCTCTAACCGTAAAGGTTATCCAAAAGAGCTTGTTTGCAAAAAACTTCAGACGGGACAGTGCAGTTCCTTGCGTAGTGATGAACTACTAGCTGTGAAATTTGTGGACAGGAGGGATGTGTACATGCTGATTACCATCCATGATGAGAGTACTTCACCTGTGGCTGTTTGGGGTCAGATTGCTGAAGTGCGCAAACCTGTGTGCATTTTAGACTACAATAAGCACATGGGTGGTGTTGATAGAGTAGATCAGAGGTTGGAACCTTACACTGCTATTCGTAAGGCTTACATTTGGTATAAGAAGTTGGCCATCCATCTCTTCAATTTAGCAACTTTCAATGCTTTTGTTGTGTTCAAGGAGTGTTCTCCTGCGTCAAAGTTGACTTTTGTTCAGTTTCAGCAGTCTGTCATAGGCAGCCTTGTTGTTGTGGAACAGGCAAGTGTTCCTAGAGTTGGAGTGGTGGAGGATGTGGCTCGATTGAAAGATCGCCACTTTCCTGATCACATTCCTCCTACACCCTCAAAAGACTTTCCCACTAGGAGATGTAGAGTCTGTTGGCGAAGAGGTGCGCGGAAGGAGACTCGTAAGTACTGCCCTGAGTGTCCTTCTAACCCTGGGCTGTGTGTGCCTGCTTGTTATAGAGCGTACCACAAGCAAAAGAATTATTGGGAGCAACCATGAGTGGTAAAGTGAACTGCCTGGTCTGTAATGTTTAAGAATTGTTGTTCTGTTTCAAGGTTGGCATTAGTGCAATGTATTTAGTTTCTGATTTTGTGTTGGTAGATTTGTATCTATTTGCAATTTGTTTTTGTTTTCTTTTTTGTATAAAAAAATCCTAAATGTGATGGTGGTGTGTGTAGGCTGGTGCTTGGCTGGCGGTGTGCGTGGAGTGGCGCTTGGCTGGCGGTGTGCGTGGAGTGGCGCTTGGCGGGCGGTGTGCGTGGAGTGGCTCTTGGCTGGCGGTGTGCGTGGAGTGGCACTTGGCTGGCGGTGTGCGTGGAGTGGCGCTTGGCTGGCGGTGTGCGTGGAGTGGTGCTTGGCTGGTGGTGTGCGTGGAGTGGCCCTTGGCTGGCAGTGTGCGTGGAGTGGCGCTTGGCTGGCGGTGTGCGTGGAGTGGCGCTTGGCTGGCGGTGTGCGTGGAGTGGCGCTTGGCTGGCGGTGTGCGTAGACTGGCGCTCGGCTGGCAGTGTGTGAGTAGTGACTTGCTGCTGGTCACTACACACACTGCTAGCCGAGCGACACTCCACGCAATCCATCAGCTTGTGTGGTTGCTGTGTTAGGAATGTGGGCGTGTGAAAGTGATGGGCCCTTGAATGGCGCTGTCTGCTGGTGTGAATGTTGTAATGTGATGGGCCCGCGGCTGGTGGTGTGAATGGTTTTGTATGTGTCACACGTATGAAAGGTGTATGAATGGCCTCTAAAGAGGTTGGTGCCTTGTCGTGGCTTTACAGCTCACGAGCTGTGAGTCAATGGTTCAGTTTCTCGTCCTTTCAATTATTAACAGTGCATTTCATTTTTGTGAAATCACTTGTTAATACAATTGTATATACTGAACCATCACTCACCCTCGTGCCAAATCCAACCAGTATGTGTGTGTGCTTGAGGATTAGATGGCTGTGCAGTAATATTTTTTTTGTCTTTCTCAAGCAGGGTGTACCTTGTCCCTTTTGTGAATGTTGTAATGTGTTTGTTTCGTGCCTGGGGGTGTGAATGGTCTTGTGTGTATCACGTATGAAAGGTGTGTGAATGGCCTGTAAAGCGGTTGGGGCCTTGACGTGGCTTTACAGCTCACGAGCTGCGGGTCACTGGTTCAGTTTTTTGTCCTTTCAATTATTGACAGTGCATTTCATTTTTGTGAAATCTCTTGTTAATAAAATTGTATATACTGAACCATCACTTGCCCTCGTGCCAAATCTAACCAGTATGTGTGTGTGCTTGAGGAATAGATGGCTGTGCAGTAATCTTTGTCTTTTTAGTCTGTCTGCCAAGGTGTACATTCCGTCTAAGAATAACCTACCAACTGTAGATATTGTCGTAAATGAAACACCCATGGGAGTACATGGTGATATCTCTCTTGTGGATCCCAACAAGTTATGTTACCCACAATGTCCTGCAAACCTCAAAATGTCTGTCACATTTTCCATGCAATATTGTGCCAAAATGTTCACGCTGCAGAAATAAACAACACATTATCTCAAAACGACCTGGTTTTGCAAGGGGGGTCACCGGGGTTTTTGGCCCGGGGCTCGGCGGCCACCTAGGGAAACCTACCAAACCCACACATTTCTGAAAAGTAGACACCCGGGGGAATCCAGGGAGGTATGTCTTGCGTGGATCCCCAACGTTTTCTTACCCAGAATCCCCTGCAAACCTGACATTTTGCTGAAAAAAATCCCTTTTTCACCCATTTTTGTGTGGTAAAGTTGTGGCATCACCGGGCTGACACAAATTTCCTACCACCCAGCGTTCCCCCAGGTCTCCCGATAAAAATGGTGCCTCTGTCGGGTGGGAGGCCCAAGTACCCGCGACAGGCAAGGGCCCACAACGTATTGAGGCGACCTCAAAATGGCCTATCACAAAACGACCTGGTTTTGCAAGGGGGTCCCATGACGTTTTGGCCCGGGGCTCGGCGGCCACCTAGGGAAACCTACCAAACCCACACATTTCTGAAAAGTAGACACCCGGGGATTCCAGGGAGGTATGGCTTGCGTGGATCCCCCAACGTTTTCTTACCCAGAATCCCCTGCACACCTGACATTTTGCTGAAAAATCCCTTTTTCACACATTTTTGTGTGGTAAAGTTGTGGCATCACCGGGCTGACACAAATTTCATACCACCCAGCGTTCCCCCAGGTCTCCCGATAAAAATGGTGCCTCACTCGGGTGGGAGGCCCAAGTACCCGCGACAGGCAAGGGCCCACAACGTATTGAGGCGACATCAAAATTGCCTATCTCAAAACCACCTGGTTTTGCAAGGGGGTCACCTGGGTTTTGGCCGTGTGCTCGGCGGCCATCTAGGGAAACCTACCAAACCCACATATTTCTGAAAAGTAGACACCGGGGGCTTCCAGGGAGGTATTGCTTGCGTGGATCCCCAACGCTTCTTACCCAGAATCCCCTGCAAACCTCAATTTTAGCTGAACAAATCACTTTTTCACACATTTTTGTGTGGGAAAGTGTGGCATCACTGGCCTCACACAAATTTCCTACCACCCAGCGTCCCCCAGGTCTTCCGATAAAAATGGTGCCTCACTTGTGTGGAAGGCCCAAGTACCCGCGACAGGCAAAGGCCCAAAACGTAGTGAGGCGACATCAAAATTGACTATCTCAAAACCACCTGGTTTTGCAAGGGGGGTCACCTGGGATTTTGGCCCTGTGCTCGGCGGCCATCTAGGAAACCTACAAACCCACATATTTCTGAAAGTAGACACCCGGAGGCTTCGGAGGTATGGCTTGCGTGGATCCCCAATGTTTCCTTACCAGAATCCCCTGCAAACCTCAATTTTAGCTGAAAAAATCACTTTTCACACATTTTGTGTGGAAGTTGCATCACTGGCCTCACACAAATTCCTACTACCCAGCATTCTCCCAGGTCTCCCGATAAAATGGTGCCTCACTTGTGTGGGAGGCCCAAGTACTCGCGACAGGCAAGGGCCCAAAACGTAGTGAGGCGACATCAAAATTGCCTATCTCAGAACCACCTGGTTTTGCAAGGTCACCTGGGTTTTGGCCTGCTCGGCGGCCATCTAGGAAACCTACCAAACCCACACATTCTGAAAGTAGACACCGGGGCTTCCAGGAGGTATGGCTTGCGTGGATCCTCCAACGTTTCATCCCAGAATCCCTGCAAACCTCAATTTTAGCTGAAAAATCACTTTTTCACACATTTTTGTGTGGGAAGTGTGGCATCACTGGTCTCACACAATTTCCTACCACCCAGCGTTCCCCAGGTCTCCCGATAAAAATTGTGCTCACTTGTGTGGGAGGCCCAGTAGTCACGACAGGCAAGGGTCCAAAACGTAGTGAGGCGACATCAAATTGCCTATCTCAAAACCACCTGGTTTTGCAAGCAAGTCGCCTGGGTTTTGGCCCGTAGCTCGGCGGCCATCTAGGAAACCTACTAACCCACACATTTCTGAAAAGTAGACACCCGGGGCTTCCAGGGAGGTATGGCTTGCGTGGATCCCACATGTTTCACTCCAGAATCTCTGCAAACCTCAACTTTAGCTGAAAAATCACTTTTTTCACACATTTTTGTGTGGGAAGTGTGGCATCATCGGCTCACACAAATTTCCTACCACCCAGCGATCTCCGGGTCTCCCGATAAAATGATGCTCACTGTGTGGGAGGCCCAAGTAACCGCAACAGGCAAGGGCCCAAAACATTTTTTGATAGGCAATGTTGATGTTGCCTCAAAAAGTTTTGTGTCCTTGCATGTCGCGGGTACTTGGGCCTCCCACACAAGTGAGGCATCATTTTTATCGGGAGACCTGGGGGAACGCTGGGTGGTAGGAAATTTGTGTGAGCCCGGTGATGCCACACTTTCCCACACAAAAATGTGTGAAAAAAGTGATTTATTCAGCTAAAATTGAGGTTTGCAAGGGATTCTGGGTAAGGAAACGTTGGGGGATCCACGCAAGCCATACCTCCCTGGAAGCCCCTGGGTGTCTACTTTTCAGAAATGTGTGGGTTTGGTAGGTTTCCTAGATGGCCGCCGAGCACAGGGCCAAAACCCAGGTGACTTCCCTGCAAAACCAGGTGGTTTTGAGATAGGCAATTTTGATGTCGCCTCACTACGTTTTGGGCCCTTGCCTGTCGCGGGTACTTGGGCCTCCCACACAAGTGAGGCACCATTTTTATCGGGAGACCTGGGGAATGCTGGGTGGTAGGAAATTTGTGTGAGGCCAGTGATGCCACACTTTCCCACACAAAAATGTGTGAAAAAGTGATTTTTTCAGCTAAAATTGAGGTTTGCAGGGATTCTGGGTAAGGAAACGTTGGGGGATCCACGCAAGCCATACCTCCCTGGAAGCCCCCGGGTGTCTACTTTTCAGAAATGTGTGGGTTTGGTAGGTTTCCCTAGATGGCCGCCGAGCACGGGCCAAAACCCAGGTGACTCCCTTGCAAAACCAGATGGTTTTGAGATAGGCAATTTTGATGTCGCCTCACTACGTTTTGGGCCCTTGCCTGTCGCGGGTACTTGGGCCTCCCACACAAGTGAGGCACCATTTTTATCAGGAGACCTGGGGAACGCTGGGTGGTAGGAAATTTGTGTGAGGCCAGTGATGCCACACTTTCCCACACAAAAATGTGTAAAAAGTGATTTTTTCAGCTAAAATTGAGGTTTGCAGGGGATTCTGGGTAAGGAAACGTTGGGGATCCACGCAAGCCATACCTCCCTGAAAGCCCTCGGGTGTCTACTTTTCAAAAATATGTGGGTTTGGTAGGTTTCCTAGATGGCCGCCGAGCACAGGGCCAAAAACCCAGGTGACACCCCTTGCAAAACCAGGTGGTTTTGAGATAGGCAATTTTGATGTCGCCTCAATACGTTGTGGGCCCTTGCCTGTCGCGGGTACTTGGGCCTCCCACCCGAGTGAGGCACCATTTTTATCGGGAGACCTGGGGAAACGCTGGGTGGTAGGAAATTTGTGTCAGCCCGGTGATGCCACACTTTCCCACACAAAAATGTGTGAAAAAAGTGATTTTTTCAGCTAAAATTGAGGTTTGCAGGGGATTCTGGGTAAGGAAACGTTGGGGGATCCATGCAAGCCATACCTCCCTGGAAGCCCCCGGGTGTCTACTTTTCAGAAATGTGTGTGATTGGTAGGTTTCCCTAGGTGCCGGCAGAGCTAGGGTTCACAAACTACAGCAAGGCACTTTGCCAAAAAAGGGTCATTTTTCACTGCGAAATTGAGGTGTGACCACGTTGCGTTTTGCGCCGTTTCCTGTCGCGGGCACTAGGCCGACCCACACAAGTGAGGTACCATTTTTCTCGTAAGACTTTGGGGAACGCGGGGTGGGCAGAAATTTGTGGATCCACGGAGATTCCAGAACTTTCCACCACATAAATGTGGGGAAAATGTGTTTTTTTGACAATTTTTAAGGTTTGCAAGGGATTCTGGGTAACAGAACCTGGTGGGAGGCAGTCAAGTCACCCCATCCTGGATTCCCCTGGGTGTCTAATTTTCAAAAATGTATAGGTTTTCTAGGTTTCCCTAGGTGCCGGCAGAGGTAGGGTTCAAAAACTACAGCTAGGCACTTTGCCAAAAAAGTGTCATTTTTCACTGCGAAATTGAGGTGTGACCACGTTGCGTTTTGCGCCGTTTCCTGTCATAGGCACTAGGCCGACCCACACAAGTGAGGTACCATTTTTCTCATAAGACTTTGGGGAACACGGGGTGGGTGGAAATTTGTGGATCCACGCAGATTCCAGAACTTTCCACCACAGAAATGTGGGGAAAATGTGTTTTTTTGGACAATTGTTTAGGTTTGCGAGGAATTCTGGGTAACGGAACCTGGTGGGAGGCAGTCAAGTCACCCCATCCTGGATTCCCCTGGGTGTCTAGTTTTCAAAAATGTATAGGTTCGCTAGGTTTCCCTAGGTGCCGGCAGAGGTAGGGTTCAAAAACTACAGCTAGGCACTTCGCAAAAAAAGGGTCATTTTTCACTGCGAAATTGAGGTGTGACCGCGTTGCGTTTTGCGCCGCTTCCTGTCGCGGGCACTAGGCCGACCCACACAAGTGAGGTACCATTTTTCTCGGAAGTCTTTGGGGAACGCGGGGTGGGTGGAAATTTGTGGATCCACGCAGATTCCAGAACTTTCCACCACAGTAATGTGGGGAAAATGTGTTTTTTTTTACAATTGTTTAGGTTTGCAAGGGATTCTGGGTAACAGAACCTGGTGGGAGGCAGTCAAGTCACCCCATCCTGGATTCTCCTGGGTGTCTAGTTTTCAAAAATGTATAGGTTTGCTAGGTTTCCCTAGGTGCCGGTAGAGCTAGGGTTCAAAAACTACACCTAGGCACTTTGCCAAAAAAGGGTCATTTTTCACTGCGAAATTGAAGTGTGACCACGTTGCGTTTTGCATCGTTTCCTGTCGCAGGCACTAGGCCGACCCACCCAAGTGAGGTACCATTTTTCTCATAAGACTTTGGGGAACACGGGGTGGGTGGAAATTTGTGGATCCACGCTGATTCCAGAACTTTCCACCACAGAAATGTGGGGAAAATGTGTCTTTTTTGGCAATTATTTAGGTTTGCAAGGGATTCTGGGTAACAGAACCTGGTGGGAGGTATTCAAGTCACCCCATCCTGGATTCCCCTGGATGTCTAGTTTTCAAAAATGTATAGGTTTGCTAGGTTTACCTAGGTGGCCGCAGAGCTAGGGTTCAAAAACTACAGCTAGGCACTTTGCCAACAAAGGGTCATTTTTCACAGCGAAATTGAGGTGTGACCACGTTGCGTTTTGTGCCGTTTCCTGTCACAGGCACTAGGCCGACCCACACAAGTGAGGTACCATTTTTCTCGTAAGACTTTGGGGAACGGGGGTTTAGTGGAAAATTGTGGATCCACGCAGATTCCAGAACTTTCCACCACAGAAATGTGGGGAAAATCTGTTTTTTTTGACAATTTTTTAGGTTTGCAAGGGATTCTGGGTAACAGAATCTGGTGGGAGGCAGTCAAGTCACCCCATCCTGGATTCCCCTGGGTGTCTAGTTTTCAAAAATGTATAGGTTTGCTAGGTTTCCTTAGGTGCCGGCAGAGCTAGGGTTCAAAAACTACAGCTAGGCACTTTGCCAAAAAAGTGTCATTTTTCACTGCGAAATTGAGGTGTGACCACGTTGCGTTTTGCGCCGTTTCCTGTCGCAGGCACTAGGCCGACCCACACAAGTGAGGTACCATTTTTCTCGTAAGACTTTGGGGAGGTCGGGGTGGGTGGAAATTTGTGGATCCACGCAGATTCCAGAACTTTCCACAACAGAAATGTAGGGAAAATGTGTTTTTTTTGACAATTTTTAGGTTTGCGAGGGATTGTGGGTAACAGAATCTTGTGGGAGGCAGTCAAGTCACCCCATCCTGGATTCCCCTGGGTGTCTAGTTTTCAAAAATGTATAGGTTTGCTAGGTTTCCCTAGGTTCCGGCAGAGCTAGGGTTCAAAAACTACAGCTAGGCACTTTGCCAAAAAAGGGTCATTTTTCACTGCGAAATTGAGGTGTGACCACGTTGCGTTTTGCGCCGTTTCCTGTCGCAGGCACTAGGCTGACCCACACAAGTGAGGTACCATTTTTCTCGTAAGACTTTGGGGAACGCGGGGTGGGTGGAAATTTGTGGATGCACGCAGATTCCAGAACTTTCCACCACAGAAATGTGGGGAAAATGTGGTTTTTTTGATAATTGTTTAGGTTTGCGAGGGATTCTGGGTAACAGAACCTGGTGGGAGGCAGTCAAGTCACCCCATCCTGGATTCCCCTGGGTGTCTAGTTTTAAAAAATGTATAGGTTTGGTAGGTTTCCCTAGGTGCCGGCAGAGCTAGGGTTCAAAGACTACAGCTAGGCACTTTGCCAAAAAAGGGTCATTTTTCACTGCGAAATTGAGGTGTGACCACGTTGCGTTTTGCTCCATTTCCTGTCGCAGGCACTAGGCCGACCCACACAAGTGAGGTACCATTTTTCTTGTAAGACTTTGGGGAACGCGGGTTGGGTGGAAATTTGTGGATCCACGCAGATTACAGAACTTTCCACCACAGAAATGTGGGGAAAATGTGTTTTTTTTGACAATTGTTTAGGTTTGCGAGGAATTCTGGGTAACGGAACCTGGTGGGAGGCAGTCAAGTCACCCCATCCTGGATTCCCCTGGGTGTCTAGTTTCCAAAAATGTATAGGTTTGCTAGGTTTCCTAGGTGCCGGCAGAGCTAGGGTTCAAAAACGACAGCTAGGCACTTTGCAAAAAAAGGGTCATTTTTCACTGTGAAAATGTGGTGCGTCCACGTTGCGTTTTGCGTTGCTTCCTGTCGCGGGCACTAGGCCTACCCACACAAGTGAGGTACCATTGTTTTTGGAAGACCTTGGGGAACGCAGGGTGGGTAGAATTTTGTGGATCCGCGCAGATTCCAGAACTTTCCACCACAGAAAAGTGAGGAAAATGTGTTTTTTTACCAATTTTTTAGGTTTGCAAGGGATTCTGGGTAACAGAACCTGTGAGAGCCAGTCAAGTCACCCCGTCCTGAATTCCCCTGGGTGTCTAGTTTTCAAAAATGTATAGGTTTGCTAGGTTTCCCTAGGTTCCGGCAGAGCTAGGGTTCAAAAACTACAGCTAGGCACTTTGCCAAAAAAGGGTCATTTTTCACTGCGAAATTGAGGTGTGACCACGTTGCGTTTTGCGCCGTTTCCTGTCGCAGGCACTAGGCTGACCCACACAAGTGAGGTACCATTTTTCTCGTAAGACTTTGGGGAATGCGGGGTGGGTGGAAATTTGTGGATCCACGCAGATTCCAGAACTTTCCACCACAGAAATGTGGGGAAAATGTGGTTTTTTTGATAATTGTTTAGGTTTGCGAGGGATTCTGGGTAACAGAACCTGGTGGGAGGCAGTCAAGTCACCCCATCCTGGATTCCCTGGGTGTCTAGTTTTAAAAAATGTATAGGTTTGGTAGGTTTCCCTAGGTGCCGGCAGAGCTAGGGTTCAAAGACTACAGCTAGGCACTTTGCCAAAAAAGGGTCATTTTTCACTGCGAAATTGAGGTGTGACCACGTTGCGTTTTGCGCCATTTCCTGTCGCAGGCACTAGGCCGACCCACACAAGTGAGGTACCATTTTTCTTGTAAGACTTTGGGGAACGCGGGGTGGGTGGAAATTTGTGGATCCACGCAGATTACAGAACTTTCCACCACAGAAGCGTGGGGAAAATGTGTTTTTTTTGACAATTGTTTAGGTTTGCGAGGAATTCTGGGTAACGGAACCTGGTGGGAGGCAGTCAAGTCACCCCATCCTGGATTCCCCTGGGTGTCTAGTTTCCAAAAATGTATAGGTTTGCTAGGTTTCCCTAGGTGCCGGCAGAGCTAGGGTTCAAAAACGACAGCTAGGCACTTTGCAAAAAAGGGTCATTTTTCACTGTGAAAATGTGGTGCGTCCACGTTGCGTTTTGCGCTGCTTCCTGTCGCGGGCACTAGGCCTACCCACACAAGTGAGGTACCATTGTTTTTGGAAGACCTTGGGGAACGCGGGGTGGGTAGAATTTTGTGGATCCGCGCAGATTCCAGAACTTTCCACCACAGAAAAGTGAGGAAACTGTGTTTTTTACCAATTTTTTAGGTTTGCAAGGGATTCTGGGTAACAGAACCTGGTGAGAGCCAGTCAAGTCACCCCGTCCTGAATTCCCTGGGTGTCTAGTTTTCAAAAATGTATAGGTTTGCTAGGTTTCCCTAAGTGCCCGCAGAGCTAGGGTTCAAAAACTACAGCTAGGCACTTTGCAAAAAAAGGGTAATTTTTCATTGTGAAAATGTGGTACGTCCACGTTGCAATTTGAGCCATTTCCTGTTGTGGGCACAAGGCCTACCCACACAAGTGAGGTGCCATTTTTATCGGGAGACTTAGGGTAACACAGAATTGTAGAGCAACTGTTATTACCTATTGACTTTCGATGCATTTCTGCCTTCCAAATGAAAGACAATGTGTAAAAAATAAGTCATTTTGAAAAATGACCTATAATTCTCATGCTAGTATGGGTACTCCCAATTTCGGAAATGTGCAAATATCTACTGTTTCTAAAATCTACATTTTGTTCCCATTGCAGAAATACATAGGTGTCTTTCATAACAATTTTTCCATGTATACATTTTCCCAAAATAATTGCTATATACCCGGTACATAATAAAAACCATTGCAAGATGCTGCTCAGTTATTGGCTCTGGGTTCGTCTGGTTCTTGGTGAACCTACAAGTCCTATATATCCCCACAACCAGAAAGGTCCAGCGGATATAACGGTATATTGCTTTCAAATAGCTGTCATAATTAGAAGAAGTTACAGGTGAAAACGTTGACACAAATGGCTGTTTTTTTCCACTAATTTTCAATTTTTCCTTCATTTAACCGTTAGTTTCTATAAGGAAAACTTTAAGGATCTACACAAATGACCCCTTGCTGAATTCAGAATTTTGTCTACTTTTCAGAAATGTATGGATTTTCAGGATCCATTATTGGTTTCATACCCATTTCTACCATTAACTGGAAGGAGGTTGAAAGCACAAAAAATAGCAAAAATAGGCTATGTCCCAGAAAAATGCCAAAACTGTGTAAAAAAAGTTGGTTTTCTGACAAAAGTCTGCTTGTCCCTGAAAGCTGGGAAGATGGTGATTTCAGCACCACAACCCCTTTTTGATGCCATTTGCAGGGAAAAACAAGACGCTTTCATCTGTAGCCCTTTTTTCGCATTTTTCCCCCAAAAAACAAAATTTTGCTGTATTTTGGCTAATTTCTGGGTCCCTCCAGGGGAATCCACAAACCCTGGGTACCTTTACAATCCCCATGATGTTAGAAAAAAGGACGCAAATTTGGCATGGATACCTTATGTGGTCAAAAAGTTACAGGGGCCTAAGCGGGCACTACCCCAAATAGCCAAAAAAAGGCGTAGCACAGGGGGGAAAAGGCCTAGCAGCGAAGGGGTTAAAACATGTAATTTAAAAAGGAACAAAATGAGGGGGTTCTTTTTGAAAGAGAAAATATGGTTAGTGCTGCAGAAAGAAAAATTAGGGCATGTTTTAAGTGAGATCTCAAATCCTCTTCTATTTCATTAGAAAATTCTGACATGCAGACTGAAACAATCACTTTCAATACCAGCAGCAGACTTCCAGCTAACTCCCTGGTGAGCAGTAGCTTTACTACAGTGATCTAATGAGCAACTAGAGTGCTAACATTCTGAATTTATGGCAAATGTGAGACACATCTGAATGCCTTCTTGATGGAATCAAAGTAAAAACTGAAAGCATTTCCTACTGAGGAGACTGCAGTAAATGAGGAAATTAGGAAACTTCATAACAAAGAAGTCTTCCAAGATGGCCACCAGAGAAAAAAGAGCCCAAATGTAGCACAAATATTACCCAGATGTAGCCCACATATAGCCCAATGACAAAAGTGTGCAAAACACTTTTTATTTTTAGTTGTTTTGCAGTTTTATGTAGTGCAGACTGGTCAGGTATTGGAGCGTTGCATCTTAAAACATGACCCCTACACTACAAAAACACCACTGCACTACCCTAAACCCTAAAACACTACCCCCAGCACGACCCCCTACACTACACAAGCACCACTGCACTATCCTAAACCCTAAAACACTACCCCCAGCATGACCCCCTACACTACACAAACACCACTGCACTACCCTATACCCTAAAACACTACCCCCAGCACGACCCCCTACACTACCCAAACACCACTGCACTAACCTAAATCCTAAAACACTAGCCCCAGCACGACCCCCTACACTACCCAAACACCACTGCACTACCCTAAAACATGACCCCCTACACTACACAAACACCACTGCACTACCCTAAACCCTAAAACACTATCCCCAGCACGACCCCCTACACTACACAAGCACCACTGCACTACCCTAAACCCTAAAACACTACCCCCAGCACGAGCCCCTACACTACCCAAACACCACTGCACTAACCTAAATCCTAAAACACTACCCCAGCACGACCCCCTACACTACCCAAACACCACTGCACTACCCTAAAACATGACCCCCTACACTACACAAGCACCACTGCACTACCCTAAACCCTAAAACACTACCCACAGTACGACCCCCTACACTACACAAGCACCACTGCACTACCGTAAACCCTAAAACACTACCCCCAGCACGACCCCCTACACTGCCCGAACACCACTGCACTGCCCAAAACCCTGAAACACCAGCCCCTGCACGACCCCCTACACTGCCCGAACACCACTGCACTGCCCTAAACCCTGAAACACCACCCCAGCACGACCCCCTACACTGCCCGAACACCACTGCACTGCCCTAAACCCTGAAACACCACCCCCTTCATGACCCCCTACACTGCCCGAACACCACTGCACTGCCCTAAACCCTGAAACACCACCACCAGCACGACCCCCTACACTGCCCGAACACCACTGCACTGCCCTAAACCCTGAAACACTACCCCCAGCAAGACCCCCTACACTGCCCGAACACCACTGCACTGCCCTAAACCCTGAAACATCACCCCCAGCAAGACCCCCTACACTGCCCGAACACCACTGCCCTAAACCCTGAAACACCACCCCCAGCAAGACCCCCTACACTGCCCGAACACCACTGCACTGCCCTAAACCCTGAAACACCAGCCCCAGCACGACCCCCTACACTGCCCGAACACCACTGCTCTGCCCAAAATCCTGAAACACCAGCCCCAGCACGACCCACTACACTGCCCGAACACCACTGCACTGCCCTAAACCCTGAAACACCAGCCCCAGCACGACCCCCTACACTTCCCGAACACCACTGCATTACCCTAAACCCTGAAACACCACCCCCAGCACAACCCCCTACACTGCCCGAGCACCACTGCACTGCCCTACACCCTGAAACACCAGCCCCAGCACGACCCCCTACACTGCCCGAACACCACTGCACTGCCCTAAACCCTGAAACACCAGCCCCAGCACGACCGCCTACACTGCCCGAACACCACTGCACTGCCCTAAACCGTAACCCTGAAACACCAGCCCCAGCACGACCCCCTACACTGCCCGAACAACACTGCACTGCCCTAAACCCTGAAACACCAGCCCCAGCACGACCCCCTACACTGCCCGAACACCACTGCACTGCCCTAAACCCTGAAACACCACCCCAGCACGACCCCCTACACTGCCCGAACACCACTGCACTGCCATTAAACCCTGAAACACCACCCCCTGTACGACCCCCTACACTGCCCGAACACCACTGCACTGCCCTAAACCCTGAAACACCATCCCCAGCACAACCCCCTACACTGCACGAACACCACTGCACTGCCCTAAACCCTGAAACACTACCCCCAGCAAGACCCCCTACACTGCCCGAACACCACTGCACTGCCCTAATCCCAGAAACATCACCCCCAGCAAGACCCCCTACACTGCCCGAACACCACTGCCCTAAACCCTGAAACAGCACCCCCAGCAAGACCCCCTACACTGCCCGAACACCACTGCACTGCCCTAAACCCTGAAATACCAGCCCCAGCATGACCCCCTACACTGCCCAAACACCACTGCACTGCCCTAAACCCTGAAACACCACCCCATGCACGACCCCCTACACTGCCCGAACACCACTGCACTGCACTAAACCCTGAAACACCACCCCCAGCATGACCCCCTACACTGCCCGAACACCACTGCACTGCCCTAAACCCTGAAACACCACCCCTGCACGACCCCCTACACTGCCCGAACACTACTGCACTGCCCTAAAACCTGAAACACCATCCCCAGCACGACCCCTACACTGCACAAACACCACTGCACTGCCCTAAACCCTGAAACACTACCCCCAGCAAGACCCCCTACACTGCCCGAACACCACTTCACTGCCCTAAACCCTGAAACATCACCCCCAGCAAGACCCCCTACACTGCCCGAACACCACTGCCCTAAACCCTGAAACACCACCCCCAGCAAGACCCCCTACACTGCCCGAACACCACTGCACTGCCCTAAACCCTGAAACACCACCCCCAGCACGACCCCCTACACTGCCCGAACACCACTGCACTGCCCAAAACCCTGAAACACAAGCCCCAGCACGACCCCCTACACTGCCCGAACACCACTGCACTGCCCTAAACCCTGAAACACAACCCCCTTCACGACCCCCTACACTGCCCGAACACCACTGCACTGCCCTAAACCCTAAAACACCACCAACAGCACGACCCCCTACACTGCCCGAACACCACTGCACTGCCCTAAACCCTGAAACACTACCCCCAGCAAGACCCCCTACACTGCCCGAACAACACTGCACTGCCCTAAACCCTGAAACATCACCCCCAGCAAGACCCCCTACACTGCCCGAACACCACTGCCCTAAACCCTGAAACACCACCCCCAGCACGACCCCCTACACTGCCCGAACACCACTGCACTGCCCTAAACCCTGAAACACGACCCCCAGCACGACCCCCTACACTGCCCAAACACCACTGCTCTGCCCAAAACCCTGAAACACCAGCCCCAGCACGACCCCCTACATTGCCCAAACACCACTGCACTGCCCTAAACCCTGAAACACCAGCCCAAGCACGACCCCCTACACTGCCCGAACACCACTGCATTACCCTAAACCCTGAAACACCACCCCCAGCACGACCTCCTACACTGCCCGAGCACCACTGCACTGCCCTAAACCCTGAAACACCAGCCCCAGCACGACCCCCTACACTGCCCGAACACCACTGCACTGCCCTAAACCCTGAAACACCAGCCCCAGCACGACCGCCTACACTGCCCGAACACCACTGCACTGCCCTAAACCCTGAAACACCAGCCCCAGCACGACCCCTACACTGCCCAAACACCACTGCACTGCCCTAAACCCTGAAACACCAGCCCCAGCACGACCCCCTACACTGCCCGAACACCACTGCACTGCCCAAACCCTGAAACACCAGCCCCAGCACGACCCCCTACACTGCCCGAACACCACTGCACTGCCCTAAACCCTGAAACACCACCCCGTGCACAACCCCCTACCCTGCCCGAACACCACTGCCCTGCCCTAAACCCTGAAACACCAGCCCCAGCACGACTCCCTACACTGCCCGAACACCACTGCACTGCCCTAAACCCTGAAACACCACCCCCTGCACGACCCCCTACACTGCCCGAACACTACTGCACTGCCCTAAACCCTGAAACGCCAACCCCAGCACGACCCCCTTGTGAGAAGTTGGCCTGGCATATGCTGTCCACTAATTATAGTGGGCACCTTGCACCAGTCCAAATCGACTCTTATGGTAGGTAGGTTAAAGACAACCTTATTGAAAGCTATCCTAGTGGTAGCTATGGAGAACAGCCTTCAGGCTAAGTCTTGAAGGAATGTAAAGCAGCTTGTTTTACCAGTCTATAATCTCTTGAGTGACCAAATGAAAGAGCACCACACCAGGTATATATTCAAAATATATGTATTTATTACTAAACACACCCCTCTAGTCTCTTTATGAGGCTAGAGTTCGAAGTACATAGGTTATAAGATCTTAAATCACAGTAATAGCACAAATACACGTTTGGGCCCTAGGGGCGTACCAAACCATATACCAATAAAATGGTATGCGAACCACGACTGAACTAGACACTAGGCCTAGAGCCTCTAGAAGGGCTTGGACCACAAGGAACCACCCAAGGTAGCGACACAGGGGACCCACGGGAGACGCGTGCAGTGTAAATACACAACCGCGATACGCCGTTAACTTCTATGGAGAAAGTCGGGATCGGGAAAATAGAGGAAAGGGACACTTAAAAGAGGACTAGGACAAAACCCTTTGAGATCTAGGACTTTGAAGAGTCTCTACCCACGGGAGCACCGGAGTACTCGTGTTACTTCACCCAGGGAAGCCGGGTGCATAGGTGCCTTTCGGGGTCGGGTTTCGTCGTCGGTTCTTATGGCGATCTGCTGCAAAGTGCTGCTGGCGACCAGGAGAAAAGTGTCCGGGTGGATCCAAGAGTGGATCGGAGTTCTGAAGAACCTGAAAGCAGAGGGGACAGAGTCTGGGTCACTAGCCAGTGACCAGGGAGGCGATGGACAGATGCCCACCGACGTCGAGTGCTTCAGGTTTGATGACGGTCGTCTTGACTCTTCAGCCACGAGGTCCGGGAGGCGTTGTTGGTGACCAGGAGCAGGATTCGGGCTGTTGCTCGATGTCTGTCAAGTGCAGAGGTGTCGGCGACCAGTTTGTACCCAACAAGCCTTGGTAACGGCAAGTCTTGAGTAAGATGTAGATCGTCGATGATGCAGACCAGCGAGGTCTGGGGAACTCACCCAGCGAGGGTAAGTGAGGGCAGGCCTGGAGCAACCAGACTGCCAAGTAAAGAAAAGATTGGCCTTCGTTAAGGGCTACTAGCCAACGGGCTAGCGACCGCAAAGGAGCCTCGTGACGCCGCACGTGGAGCTGGCTTACAGGACACTCGTGGAGTGGGGGCCAGTGATCTTCGGTGCAGGTGGTGCTGGAGGCTAGGGCTACTCGGAGCCCAAAGCACGACTTCTTGGGAGACCCAGAAGATGGTGCACTTGCAAATGTGCTCGGTGTCCAGGGGTCACGGTCTCAAGTCACCCACGATAGCCACGGGCCTCAGCTTTGCTGGGGACTCAGGGTAGCCTCGGGGAAGTCTGAGAATCCACCTCTGGTGATGCGATGACTTCGGCGTCCGACGGGAGCTTCAGTGATGCGAACCGGACAGATGCTTTTTGGTGCCTGCCAAGCAGGGGAGTCACTCCTTGACCCCAAGGGAGATTCTTCAGTCCTCTAATCTTGTCGTAGAGCGTCGAAGGTCCAGGATTCAGTGTCAGAGTTTCGTCCAGGTATAATCTAATCTTGCTGTGGCAAGGGTTCCCCATTTTAACCAGTAAAACAGGGAGGGACTAACTCTATGACCCCACCTATGGGAGGGTCAAGGGAGGGGTGGCTACACCCACTTCCCTTTGTCCAGTTTCGCACCAGAGCAGGGGCAGGTAGCCCCTGAGCTGGTTTGAACTGGCATATGCACAGAGGAGCCTTTGCTCCCCCAGTGCAGGACTTCAAAGCACTCTAAGAGTGCACCCACCCAGCCCCAATACACATTATCCTGTCTGGGGAGGTGGTCACACCTCCCTGCAACAGGAAACCTATTGTCCAGGCCTCCCCTGCCGGAGTTTCGTCCAGCAGCAGGAGGCCAGACTTGTGTCTGTGGCAGCAGCATCCATTTTGTGATGCCAGGGCTTCAGAAAGAAGTTACCGGGTAAGCCAGAGTTAACATGTCTTTCCCTCTAGAAGGGTGGAATGCTACCCCCGCCACCAGAATTGGCGGGGGGGTAGTATTCCAAGATGTTTGACACCAAACACGACATGTTTAGGTGCAGCCATTCCAAAGTTAGCATTTCACCGCGAGGATATAATGCGCTTAAGAGTATATGGTCAGGCTGCACTACAAACAGCATCAGAGATGGTCTCTGAACGCTGCAGAGGGGCCCTGCTCATGCAGGGGCACCCTCTCACATAGGAACCATGCACTCTGCCTTTAGGATTGATAAGGCCTGCCTTAGGAGTGACTTATAGGTTTATATGTGTGTATGTATTTAGTGATATAGGTAACCTATATCACAGTAAGGAGTGCATGCACCACCTTACCCAGGCTGCATTAGCAGACCTGTGGTGTCAGTTTGGATGGCCTTCCAGGGGTGGCATAATACATGCTGCAGCCCCTGGCAGGCCTCTGAGGTACCTATGCCCTTGGTACATAGTATACCATATACTAGGGACTTATAAGGGCACTCCAGATTCCAATCAGAGATGTGCCTAAGGCACATGGAAACCTTTTACAGAGAAAGCAGATAGACTGGGGCCCTGAATAGCAGGATCCCAGTCCAACTAAGTCATAAACCAGCAAAACACCATAAAAAAAGTGGGGCAACCATATAGTCAGATTCCACCTTCCTACATAACCCCCCAAACGAAAGGAGATAAGGCTAACCTTGGCCAGTTGAGCCTATATTGACTAAGTGGCCATATAAGGAAGCACCTGCACTAGCATGGTTGCCCCCTATGTTATGGTCCACTAAGCAATCCCTCACCCTAAGGGTATGAGAGGGTCTCCACCATGGGGAATCACTACCTCTGGTGTGCTTAGGTAAAGTACAAGGCTGGTGAGGTAACTGAGTAGGGAAGTGAGGCTCTAGGAATGTTGGCCTCAGCTTCCTCAGATCACTGGTCACCATGTATGCCTGTCTTTCCATGACTGAGTTGCACTTTGCTCTAAGGGTCAACCTTTGGCTGCCTACAGCTGGGGGTTGGGTCCCTTTGGATGGAACACTGGAGGGACATGGCAGGTTTGGAACCTTCTGGTCCCAGGTTTGCCCTTGCCTACCAGAGTCCTTCTGGGGGAGGTCCCTACATAAAGGTATGGGGATCCCTCAGTGTGTAGAGGAATTTTCACCTGGCTAGGGCTACTAGACTGGGTGCCCCTAATCTGCTGATGGGGGCTTCCTCTGGACAGGGGGCCCGGGGGTCCACTGACCTCCCTGACCTCTGCAGCCCTGGGCTGACTGAGGCAGGGTAGAGAGGGGCAGGTTACCTGCTCCAGACTGGGTACCACCTTGGAAGGGTCCTCTGCCATCAGGGGTGTGGCCAGGCCAGGCCTGACTACCTCTGTGGCAGTTCCTTCACTAGGGGTAGGGTCAGTTCCCTGAGGAGGCTGACCCTTACCTACTGTCTGGGGGAAGAAGACTTTTCTTCAACCCTTGTGCTCTCTTTTGGGGAGAGTGGGCCATTCTTTCAGGCTCCATCTCTCCAAATTCTTGGGCTGGGACTGTGGCCATCACAGCCCCACTAACCTTTGCAGGGACGCCCAACATCCTAAGATGGGTTTGGTGTTCAACTTCAGCCCAGGCTGAAATTTCCAAATCATTGCCCATCAGGCAATCTACAGGTAGGGTTGGGGACACTGCCACTCTTTGGGCCTGTGACCCCCTCCCAGCTGAGATTGACTATGGCCATGGGGTGATCTGTTCTGACACCATCAATGTTGGTCACCTGGTATTTAAACTCAGGTAAAAGCTGGTGAGGGGGACTAGTTTCCTGCCACCATGGTGACACTAGCCCCTGTGTCCCTAAATGCCACAGCTTTCTGACCATTAATCATTGGCTCCAGTCTGTACCTGCCCAATGCTATGGGACCCATGGTAAAGGTGGCAAATCCTATACCACCATCAGAGTCAGAGGAGTCTGTTGAGGGGTCCCTGTCTAAACTAGGGCCCACCTCTGTTCCTCTTGCAAAAGCACCTAACTTTTGGGTGCACTACTCCCAACTGGAGGATTACTACTGGTAATACCAGGAGGGGTGGTAGTAGTTGTGGGAGGAACATTTTCTTTATTGCCAATCCTGGGGCAACTGGGATCAGTTTTCCAGTGCCCAGGCTTTTACAGACATGGCAATAGGGTTTCTTTTCAGGAGAGGAAGGAGTTTGGGACCCACCCCCAGAAGAGGAATATTGGGGCCCTGTAGGGGACTTATCCTTAGATTTATCCCCACCTTTCTCTTGGGACTTAGTAGAATCTTTCTTCTGGTCACCACCCTGATTTCTAGTTTTTACTCTGGTTCTGACCCATTTGTCTGCCTTCTTTCCCAATTCTTGGGGAGAGGTCAGATCAGAGTCCACCAGATACTGGTGCAAAAGCTGGTTTGGACAATTATTAAGGATCTGCTCCCTCATAATCAAATTGTACAATCCTAAAAAGTCATGCACTTTGTTGCCATGTATCCAACCTTCCAGAGCCTTTGTAGCACAATCTACAAAATCAACCCAGTCTTGAGTCTGAGCTTTTGGGTGTCTCTGAACTTCAACCTATACTGTTCAGTGGTTAGGCCAAACCCATCTATCAGAGCACTCTTCAAGACTGTGTAATTGTCAGCATCCTCTTCTCTAACAGTGAGGAGCTTGTCTCTACCTTTGTCAGCAAAGGAGAGCCACAAGATTGCTGCCCACTGCTCCTGAGGGACCTTCTGTACTTTACAGGCCCTCTCTAAAGCAGTTATCCATTTGTGGATATCATCCCCACTCTGGTAGGGAGGGACAATCTTGCTCAGGTTCCTATGGTCATAGGACCTTTCCCTATCTCTAGGGACATGGCTGCCACCATGGGACTCTAGTCCCAACTTTCTTCTCTCTTTAAGGAGATCTAGGGATTCTCTATCTAAAGCCAATTGCTTCTTCCTGATCTCCAGTTGAGTTTCCTCATACTGGACCAGTCTCTTTCTTCTCTCATGAGAGGATTCCCTCCTGTGAGAAGAAACAGAGCTCCCTATGGAGGTGCCAGAGTGGTTAGACTCCTGAGAAGGAGACCTAGACTTTCTGAGCACACTCATAATCCTTCCTGGGGGACAAAGGTGTGGTTCTCCAGATCCTCATCTTCATCTTCCCCAGAAGGGATTGGGTTTTCCAGGTCAGGGTCATTGTCACCCTCCTGGTCAGTTTCAGAGGGGGCTGGGGGTAGTAGTACCCCTGGCCCCTTCCTCATCTGCTGGCCCACCCTCTGCTCCTACCCCTTCAGTCTCTGAAGACTTACTAAGATCATAAGCCACCAACAACTCCTGGAGGTGTTGGGTGGTGGGACTTTGGCCTGTCCTTAATTTCCTCACGTTACACAAAGCTCTCAGTTCAAAGAATGGGAGTGTGTCATACTTGGAGGGGGGAAGCTCCATGGCTTCCTGCAAGGATTCTTTGGATCCTCCCCTTAAAGACATTACTAGTGTGGTGTGGTGTATGCACTACCTACTCTAGTGTGGCCTACTAAACTCTCTTGAGTTGTAGAAAGGGTTGTGCTATCCCTTAACACACAACTCTAAGTTCAGTAGAACTTACTGTTATTCTAAGCTTAAATTATATGTACCTTAGGTACCTTTAGTGGTTTTCAGTTGATCAATTCAATTGAGATTATCTGGTAAAACAATAGCAAGCTGGAATCCCACACGCTGCACACCAATGTGAGAAGTTGGCCTGGCATATGCTGTCCACTAATTATAGTGGGCACCTTGCACCAGTCCAAATCGACTCTTATGGTAGGTAGGTTAAAGACAACCTTATTGAAAGCTATCCTAGTGGTAGCTATGGAGAGCAGCCTTCAGGCTAAGTCTTGAAGGAATGTAAAGCAGCTTGTTTTACCAGTCTATAATCTCTTGAGTGACCAAATGAAAGAGCACCACACCAGGTATATATTCAAAATATATGTATTTATTACTAAACACACCCCTCTAGTCTCTTTATGAGGCTAGAGTTCGAAGTACATAGGTTATAAGATCTTAAATCACAGTAATAGCACAAATACACGTTTGGGCCCTAGGGGCGTACCAAACCATATACCAATAAAATGGTATGCGAACCACGACTGAACTAGACACTAGGCCTAGAGCCTCTAGAAGGGCTTGGACCACAAGGAACCACCCAAGGTAGTGACACAGGGGACCCACGGGAGACGCGTGCAGTGTAAATACACAACCGCGATACGCCGTTAACTTCTATGGAGAAAGTCGGGATCGGGAAAATAGAGGAAAGGGACACTTAAAAGAGGACTAGGACAAAACCCTTTGAGATCTAGGACTTTGAAGAG
Source organism: Calotriton arnoldi (assembly GCA_963921515.1). Classification (NCBI taxonomy): domain Eukaryota; kingdom Metazoa; phylum Chordata; class Amphibia; order Caudata; family Salamandridae; genus Calotriton; species Calotriton arnoldi. Next base: position 340,503 of record CAWUFW010000537.1, on the reverse strand, counting down.
TCTCTACCCACGGGAGCACCGGAGTACTCGTGTTACCTCACCCAGGGAAGCCGGGTGCATAGGTGCCTTTCGGGGTCGGGTTTCGTCGTCGGTTCTTATGGCGATCTGCTGCAAAGTGCTGCTGGCGACCAGGAGAAAAGTGTCCGGGTGGATCCAAGAGTGGATCAGAGTTCTGAAGAACCTGAAAGCAGAGGGGACAGAGTCTGGGTCACTAGCCAGTGACCAGGGAGGCGATGGACAGATGCCCACCGATGTCGAGTGCTTCAGGTTTGATGACGGTCGTCTTGACTCTTCAGCCACGAGGTCCGGGAGGTGTTGTCGGCAACCAGGAGCAGGATTCGGGCTGTTGCTCGATGTCTGTCGAGTGCAGAGGTGTCGGCGACCAGATTAGACCCAACAAGCCTTGGCAACGGCAAGTCTCGAGTAAGATGTAGATCGTCGATGATGCAGACCAGCGAGGTCTGGGGAACTCACCCAGCAAGGGTAAGTGAGGGCAGGCCTGGAGCAACCAGACTGCCAAGTAAAGAAAAGATTGGCCTTCGTTAAGGGCTACTAGCCAACGGGCTAGCGACCGCGAAGGAGCCTCGTGATGCCGCACGTGGAGCTGGCTTACAGGACACTCGTGGAGTGGGGGCCAGTGATCTTCGGTGCAGGTGGTGCTGGAGGCTAGGGCTACTCGGAGCCCAAAGCACGACTTCTTGGGAGACCCAGAAGATGGTGCACTTGCAAATGTGCTCGGTGTCCAGGGGTCACGGTCTCAAGTCACCCACGATAGCCACGGGCCTCAGCTTTGCTGGGGACTCAGGGTAGCCTCGGGAAGTCTGAGAATCCACCTCTGGTGATGCGATGACTTCGGCGTCCGACGGGAGCTTCAGTGATGCGAACCGGACAGATGCTTCTTTGGTGCCTGCCAAGCAGGGGAGTCACTCCTTGACCCCAAGGGAGATTCTTCAGTCCTCTAATCTTGTCGTAGAGCGTCGAAGGTCCAGGATTCAGTGTCAGAGTTTCGTCCAGGTATAATCTAATCTTGCTGTGGCAAGGGTTCCCCATTTTAACCAGTAAAACAGGGAGGGACTAACTCTATGACCCCACCTATGGGAGGGTCAAGGGAGGGGGTGGCTACACCCACTTCCCTTTGTCCAGTTTCGCACCAGAGCAGGGGCAGGTAGCCCCTGAGCTGGTTTGAACTGGCATATGCACAGAGGAGCCTTTTGCTCCCCCAGTGCAGGACTTCAAAGCACTCTAAGAGTGCACCCACCCAGCCCCAATACACATTATCCTGTCTGGGGAGGTGGTCACACCTCCCTGCAACAGGAAACCTATTGTCCAGGCCTCCCCTGCCGGAGTTTCGTCCAGCAGCAGGAGGCCAGACTTGTGTCTGTGGCAGCAGCATCCATTTTGTGATGCCAGGGCTTCAGAAAGAAGTTACCGGGTAAGCCAGAGTTAACATGTCTTTCCCTCTAGAAGGGTGGAATGCTACCCCCGCCGCCAGGATTGGCGGGGGGTAGTATTCCAAGATGTTTGACACCAAACACGACATGTTTAGGTGCAGCCATTCCAAAGTTAGCATTTCACCGCGAGGATATAATGCGCTTAAGAGTATATGGTCAGGCTGCACTACAAACAGCATCAGAGATGGTCTCTGAACGCTGCAGAGGGGCCCTGCTCATGCAGGGGCACCCTCTCACATAGGAACCATGCACTCTGCCTTTAGGATTGATAAGGCCTGCCTTAGGAGTGACTTATAGGTTTATATGTGTGTATGTATTTAGTGATATAGGTAACCTATATCACAGTAAGGGGTGCATGCACCACCTTACCCAGGCTGCAGTAGCAGACCTGTGGTGTCAGTTTGGATGGCCTTCCAGGGGTGGCATAATACATGCTGCAGCCCCTGGCAGGCCTCTGAGGTACCTATGCCCTTGGTACATAGTATACCATATACTAGGGACTTATAAGGGCACTCCAGATTCCAATCAGAGATGTGCCTAAGGCACATGGAAACCTTTTACAGAGAAAGCAGATAGACTGGGGCCCTGAATAGCAGGATCCCAGTCCAACTAAGTCATAAACCAGCAAAACACCATAAAAAAGTGGGGGCAACCATATAGTCAGATTCCACCTTCCTACCCCCTACACTGCACGAACACCACTGCACTGCCCTAAACCCTGAAACATCACCCCCAGCAAGACCCCCTACACTGCCCGAACACCACTGCCCTAAACCCTGAAACACCACCCCCAGCAAGACCCCCTACACTGCCTGAACACCACTGCACTGCCCTAAACCCTGAAACACCAGCCCCAGCACGACCCCCTACACTGCACGAACACCACTGCACTGCCCTAAACCCTGAAACATCACCCCCAGCAAGACCCCCTACACTGCCCGAACACCACTGCCCTAAACCCTGAAACACCACCCCCAGCAAGACCCCCTACACTGCCCGAACACCACTGCACTGCCCTAAACCCTGAAACACCACCCCCAGCACGACCCCCTACACTGCCCGAACACCACTGCCCAAAACCCTGAAACACCAGCCCCAGCACGACCCCCTACACTGCCCGAACACCAGTGCACTGCCCTAAACCCTGAAACACCAGCCCCAGCACGACCCCCTACACTGCCCGAACACCACTGCACTGCCCTAAACCCTGAAACGCCACCCCCAGCATGACCCCCTACACTGCCCGAACACCACTGCACTGCCCTAAACCCTGAAACACCAGCCCCAGCACAACCCCGTACACTGCCCGAACACCACTGCACTGCCCTAAACCCTGAAACACCAGCCCCAGCATGACCCCCTACACTGCCCGAACACCACTGCACTGCCCTAAACCCTGAAACACCAGCCCCAGCACAACCCCGTACACTGCCCGAACACCACTGCACTGCCCTAAACCCTGAAACACCAGCCCCAGCACGACCACCTACACTGCCCGAACACCACTGCCCTAAACCCTGAAACACCACCCCCAGCAAGACCCCCTACACTGCCTGAACACCACTGCACTGCCCTAAACCCTGAAACACCAGCCCCAGCACGACCCCCTACACTGCACGAACACCACTGCACTGCCCTAAACCCTGAAACATCACCCCCAGCAAGACCCCCTACACTGCCCGAACACCACTGCCCTAAACCCTGAAACACCACCCCCAGCAAGACCCCCTACACTGCCCGAACACCACTGCACTGCCCTAAACCCTGAAACACCACCCCCAGCACGACCCCCTACACTGCCCGAACACCACTGCCCAAAACCCTGAAACACCAGCCCCAGCACGACCCCCTACACTGCCCGAACACCAGTGCACTGCCCTAAACCCCTGAAACACCAGCCCCAGCACGACCCCCTACACTGCCCGAACACCACTGCACTGCCCTAAACCCTGAAACGCCACCCCCAGCATGACCCCCTACACTGCCCGAACACCACTGCACTGCCCTAAACCCTGAAACACCAGCCCCAGCACAACCCCGTACACTGCCCGAACACCACTGCACTGCCCTAAACCCTGAAACACCAGCCCCAGCACGACCACCTACACTGCCCGAAAACCACTGCACTGCCCTAAACCCTGAAACACCAGCCCCAGCATGACCCCCTACACTGCCCGAACACCACTGCAGTGCCCTAAACCCTCAAACACCAGCCCCAGCATGACCCCCTACACTGCCCAAACACCACTGCACTAGCCTAAACCCTGAAACACCAGCCCCAGCAAGACCCCCTACACTGCCCGAATACCACTGCACTGCCCTAAACCCTGAAACACCAGCCCCAGCAAGACCCCCTACACTGTCCGAACACCACTCCACTGCCCTAAACCCTGAAACACCACCCCCAGCATGACACCCTACACTGCCCGAACACCACTGCACTGCCCTAAACCCTGAAACACCACCCCCAGCACGACCCGCTACACTGCCCGAACACCACTGCACTGCCCTAAACCCTGAAACACCACCCCCCCTGCACGACCCCCTACACTGCCGGAACACCACTGCACTGCCATAAACCCTGAAACTCCACCCCCAGCAAGACCCCCTACACTGCCCGAACACCACTGCACTGCCCTAAACCCTGAAACACTACCCCCAGCAAGACCCCTACACTGCCCGAACACCACTGCACTGCCTGCCCTAAACCCTGAAACATCACCCCCAGCAAGACCCCCTACACTGCCTGAACACCACTGCCCTAAACCCTGAAACACCACCCCCAGCAAGACCCCCTACACTGCCCGAACACCACTGCACTGCCCTAAACCCTGAAACACCACCCCCTGCACCACCCCCTACACTGCCCGAACACCACTGCACTGCCCTAAACCATGAAACACTAGCCCCAGCACGACCCCCTACACTGCCCAAACACCACTGCACTGCCCTAAACCCTGAAACACCACCCCCAGCACGACCCCCTACACTGCCCGAACACTACTGCACTGCCCTAAACCCTGAAACACCAGCCCCAGCAAGACCCCTTACACTGCCCGAACACCACTGCACTGCCCTAGTCTCTGAAACACCAGCCCCAGCAAGACCCCCTACACTGCCCAAACACCACTGCACTGCCCTAAACCCTGAAACATCAGCCCCAGCACGACCCCCTACATTGCCCGAACACCACTGCACTGCCCTAAACCCTGAAACACCACCCCTGCACGACCCCCTACACTGCCCGAACACCACTGCACTGCCCTAAACCCTGATACACCACCCCCTGCACGACCCCCTACACTGCCCGAACACCACTGCACTGCCCTAAACCCTGAAACACCACCCCTGCACCTTCCCCTACACTGCCCGAACACCACTGCACTGCCCTAAACCCTGAAACACCACCCCCAGCACGACCCCCTACACTGCCCGAACACCACTTCACTGCCCTAAACCCTGAAATACCACAACCCTGCACGACCCCCTACACTGCCCGATCACCACTGCACTGCCCTAAACCCTGAAACACTACACCCCGCACGACCCCCTACACTGCCCGAACACCACTGCACTGCCCTAAATCCTGAAACACCACCCCCACACGACCCCCTACACTGCCCGAACACTACTGCACTGCCCTAAACCCTGAAACACCACCCCCAGCACGACCCCCTACACTGCACGAACACCACTGCACTGCCCTAAACCCTAAAACACTAACCCCAGCAAGACCCCCTACACTGCCCGAACACCACTGCACTGCCCTAAACCCTGAAACATCACCCCCAGCAAGACCCCCTACACTGCCCGAACACCACTGCCCTAAACCATGAAACACCACCCCCAGCAAGACCCCCTACACTGCCCGAACACCACTGCACTGCCCTAAACCCTGAAACACCACCCCCAGCACGACCCCTACACTGCCCGAACACCACTGCACTGCCCAAAACCCTGAAACACCAGCCCCAGTACGACCCCCTACACTGCCCGAACACCACTGCACTGCCCTAAACCCTGAAACACCAGCCCCAGCACGACCCCCTGCACTGCCCAAACACCACTGCACTGCCCTAAACCCTGAAACACCAGCTCCAGCACAACCCCGTACACTGCCCGAACACCACTGCACTGCCCTAAACCCTGAAACACCAGCCCCAGCACGACCGCCTACACTGCCCGAAAACCACTGCACTGCCCTAAACCCTGAAACACCAGCCCCAGCACGACCACCTACACTGCCCGAAAACCACTGCACTGCCATAAACCCTGAAACACCAGCCCCAGCACGACCCCCTACACTGCCCGAACACCACTGCACTGCCCTAAACCCTGAAACACCAGCCCCAGCACGACCCCCTACACTGCCCGAACACCACTTCACTGCCCTAAACCCTGAAACACCACCCCCAGCAAGACTCCCTACACTGCCCGAACACCACTGCACTAAACCCTGAAACACCACCCCCAGCACGACCCCCTACACTGCCCGAACACCACTGCACTGCCCTAAACCCTGAAACACCAGCCCCAGCACAACCCCGTACACTGCCCAAACACCACTGCACTGCCCTAAACCCTGAAACACCAGCCCCAGCACAACCGCCTACACTGCCCAAAAACCACTGCACTGCCCTAAACCCTGAAACACCAGCCCCAGCACGACCCCCTACACTGCCCGAACACCACTGCACTGCCCTAAACCCTGAAACACCACCCCTAGCAAGACCCCCTACACTGCCCGAACACCACTGCACTAAACCCTGAAACACCACCCCCAGCAAGACTACCTACACTGGCCGAACACCACTGCACTGCCCTAAACCCTGAAACACCACCCCCTGCACGAACCCCTACACTGCCCGAACACCACTGCACTGCCCTAAACCCTGAAACACCACGCCCTGCACGACCCCCTACACTGCCCGAACACCACTGCACTACCCTAAACCCTGAAACACCAGCCCCAGCAAGACCCCCTACACTGCCCGAACACCACTGCACTGCCCTAAACCCTGAAACACCAGCCCCAGCAAGACCCCCTACACTGCCCGAACACCACTGCACTGCCCTAAACCCTGAAACACCACCCCCAGCAAGACCCCCTACACTGTCCGAACACCACTGCACTAAACCCTGAAACACCAGCCCCAGCAAGACCCCCTACACTGCCCGAACACCACTGCACTGCCCTAAACCCTGAAACACCACCCACTGCATGACCCCCTACACTGCCCAAACACCACTGCACTGCCCTAAACCCTGAAACACCACCCCCTGCACCACTCCCTACACTGCCCGAATACCACTGCACTGCCCTAAACCCTGAAACACCACCCCCCAGCACGACACCCTACACTGCCCGAACACCACTGCACTACCCTAAACCCTGAAACACCATCCCCAGAACGACCCCCTACACTGCCCAAACACCACTCCACTGCCCTAAACCCTGAAACACCACCCCCTGCACGACCCCCTACACTGCCGGAACACCACTGCACTGCCCTAAACCCTGAAACTCCACCCCCAGCATGACCCCCTACACTGCCCGAACACCACTGCACTGCCCTAAACCCTGAAACACTACCCCCAGCAAGACCGCCTACACTGCTCGAACACCACTGCACTGCCCTAAACCCTGAAACATCACCCCCAGCAAGATCCCCTACACTGCCTGAACACCACTGCCCTAAACCCTGAAACACCACCCCCAGCAAGACCCCCTACACTGCCCGAACACCACTGCACTGCCCTAAACCCTGAAACACCACCTCCAGCACAACCCCCTACACTTCCTGAACACCATTGCACTGCCCTAAACCCTGAAACACCACCCCCAGCACGACCCCCTACACTGCCAAAACACCACTGCACTGCCCTAAACCCTGAAACACCAGCCCCAGCAAGACCCCCTACACTGCCCGAACACCACTGCACTGCCCTAGACTCTGAAACACCAGCCCCAGCAAGACCCCCTACACTGCCCGAACACCACTGCACTGCCCTAAACCCTGAAACACCAGCCCCAGCACGACCCCCTACACTGCCCGAACACCACTGCACTGCCCTAAACCCTGAAACACCACCCCCTGCACGACCCCCTACACTGCCCGAACACCACTGCCCTGCCCTAAACCCTGAAACACCACCCCCTGCACCACCCCTACACTGCCCGAACACCACTGCACTGCCCTAAACCCTGACACCACCCCCTGCACCACCCCTACACTGCCCGAACACCACTGCACTGCCCTAAACCCTGAAACACCACCCCCAGCACGACCCCCTACACTGCCCGAACACCACTGCACTGCCCTAAACCCTGAAACACCACAACCCTGCACGACCCCCTACACTGCCCGAACACCACTGCACTGCCCTAAACCCTGAAACACCACCCCCGCCCGACCCCCTACACTGCCCGAACACCACTGCACTGCCCAAAACCCTGAAACACCACCCGCAGCACGACCCCCTACACTGCCCGAACACCACTGCACTGCCCAAAACCCTGAAACACCACCCCGCACGACCCCCTACACTGCCCGAACACCACTGCACTGCCCAAAACCCTGAAACACCACCCCCAGCATGACCCCCTACACTACCCAAAGACCACTGCACTACCCTAAACCCTAAAACACTACCCCCCGCACGACTCCCTACACTACCCAAAGACCACTGCACTACCCTAAACCCTAAAACACGACCTCCTACACTACACAAACACCACTGCACTACCCTAAACCCTAAAACACTACCCCCAGCACGACCCCTACACTACACAAACACCACTGCACTACCCTAAACCCTAAAACACTACCCCTACACTACACAAACACCACTGCACTACCCTAAACCCTAAAAACTACCCCCAGCATGAACCCCTACACTACCCAAACACCACTGCACTACCCTAAACCCTAAAACACTACCCCCAGCAGTACCCCCTACACTACCCAAACACCACTGCACTACCCTAAACCCTAAAACACTACCCCCAGCAGTACCCCTACACTACCCAAACACCATTGCACTACCCTAAACCCTAAAACACTACCCCCAGCAGTACCCCCTACACTACCCAAACACCACTGCACTACCCTAAACCCTAAACCACTACCCCCAGCACAACCCCCTACACTACCCAAACACCACTGCACTACCCTAAACCCTAAAACACTACCCCCAGCACGACCCCCTACACTACCCAAACACCACTGCACTACCCTAAACCCTAAATCTACCCCCAGCATGACCCCTACACTACACAAACACCACTGCACTACCCTAAACCCTAAAACACTACCCCCAGCACGACCCCTTCACTACCTAAACACAACTGCACAATTTGTTACAGGTGTTGCAACGCAGGCCTGTGGTGCTTACTGGAAGTACCTGGTGGGCTAGTTGGGCCCCAAGGACCCTCAGGATTCAAGGTGACCTAATCCCCCAACTTAAAACATGCCACGGGGCGCGTTTGCACAGTGGTGAAGGGAGGGGGCGGGGCCTCAGGTGACATGTGCGCAAACACGCCCTGTGGTGCGTTTTAAGTTGGGGAATTAATTCCCCTTGAATCCTGAGGGACCCTGGGGGGCAACTAGCCCACCAGGTACCTTCAGTAAGCACAACAGAGTTGCGTTGCAGAGAGGTGAAAAAAGGTGTGTGGCCTCGGAACGCCTCTCTGCAACTCAGCTCTGTGGTCCTAACTGTAGGTACCTGGGGGGCTAGTTGGGCCCCAGGGACCCTCAGGATTCAAGGGGACTTAATCCCGCAACTTAAAACGCACCACGTGGCGCGTTTGCACACATGTCACCTCAGGCCCCCCCTCCCTTCACCACTGTGCAAACGCGCCCTGTAGCACGTTTTAAGAGGTAGTTTTAATCCCCCTGCCCTATTATGTACTAGGGACTTACAGAGGAGGTCATGCTAATCACAGGGGTACCCCAACGCACAGTGTTCCCTAGTGTATGTAGGTGTTTTCACTGTATTCTAAGTGTCTTTTAGCATAGCAATGGCTCTGGTTAGTCAGAGTCAGTTACCACCAGTTCCCGTCTGAAAAAGTTGTGGGCACAGGATGATTTTGCAACAAGGCCTCTTTCTGCTCCACTGTTGGTTCTTTCTGCACATCTTTTGCTTCTTCCTGCACTTTTCTTTGTCTTTGTGGACTTCTGTTGCTTCTTTCTGCATTTCTTTTGCTTCTTTCTGTGCGTTTTTCTTCTTTCTTCACATGTCCTACCTCTGTAGGCATAGTTAGAAACTAGCATTTAAAAACCTTTGAAATTCACTTAAAAAATCATAGGTTTCAGGCACGTTATAGTTAGAAATTAGCATTTAAAAACCTTTGAAATTCACTGAAAAAACCATAGGTTTCAGACACGTTATAGTTAGAAATTAGCATTTAAAAAACCTTTGAAATTCACTGAAAAAACCATAGGTTTTAGGGACAGTTATAGTTAGTTGGACATTTCACTCGTACAAAACCATAGAAATACCCCAGTTATAGTTAGTTCAGCTAACTATAACACGCGCCCCCGCAATGCACTGCTGATGATGTCACATATTACATCACTCATGACATGGTCAGTGACATCACTGATGACATCACTGATGACATCTCAAATTACATCACTGATGACATCACTGATGACATCATCCATGTGATAATTTCATGCATCTTCTCACACCCTAATATAACTTTTGATACACCCACTCTAAATTACAGACTGCCATTCTCAAAACCATACACACTCCAATACCAATAACTACATACCCACTCACTGATTCTTAGGTCTACACACACACATCTACTCACTCACCTGTACAGTCACTCATACTTACAGTCACTCAGTACAGGACTATCATATGCACTCATACACCTATATAAACACTTACACACCGCCACTTATCCATAGAGGTACTCACACACCTAGTCAGTCATGCAAAAAATTAATCACACACCCATTTACTCAGCTATACAGTTATACACACACCAGCTCACTTACTCATACAAATACTAGCACATTCTTACGCTCTTATACACTAACTGATACAAGCACACACACATCCATACAGCCACTCTCACAATCACACACTCTCACTTATAGCCATTTAAATACTCTAACACACATATATACTGCCTTTTACATATGTAGTTACTCGCACATGTACCACTGAGATATACATTCACTCACTAACACACCCAAACAAACACTCACCCACCCAAGCAGTCCATCACAGATGCACTCTTGAAATCATGCACCCAGTGAATCACCCACTCACACATCTATGTACAGAGTCACACACACCCCACCCACACAAACACTCAGGCACCCATACAGATACTCAGAGAACCAATCAATAACCCATATACACACTCATGTAGCTATTCGCAAATCCATGCATCCACTTACACACCAACAGACGGATACAGACATTCACCCAGTCTAGTCACTAACCCATGCATTCAGTAAGATACGTTTAACCACTCACTTATAGAGTTAGTCACGCACCTACTAAATCATCTATTCAGACACTTATACACCCACTCATTCTTCAATTCGCCTTTGCCTATATATATTAAACATATTTAAACTTTACAGAAACACACAGTCACTGGATGATGTCATCAGTGATGTCATCAGTGATGTCACTGACCATGTCATGAGTGATGTAAAATGTGACGTCATCAGCAGTGCATTGCGGGGGCGCGAGTTATAGTTAGCTGAACTAACTATAACGGGGGAATTTCACGGGTTTTGTACGAGTGCAATGTCCAACTAACTATAACTGTCCCTAAAACCTATGGTTTTTTCAGTGAATATATATATATATATATATATAGGCAGTTAAGAATTTAAAAACCTGCAAGAACTGTGTCCGCTGCTCCTTTCCCCCAAGACGCCAAGCCAATGAAGAAGAGAAGTTTTCTCGAAACGCGTATGGCAAGAGTTGGCGCAAGATTACACTGCAAAGACTCGCTTCCAGTCCGCTGTTGTCTGCCAAACAACGGAGGGTCAAGTACAACGTTGTGTGTGGCATCTTCAAAATGCGAGCATTTGCATATGGAGTATATTGTGGCCCGCTCCAGGTCACGAAGATAGCCCCACTGCTGAACAAGCAGGTCCATGTGCCGTGATCCTTAGGCACCGAGTGGAACAACGAACCCGTTTGGTGAGGCGCAAGCAGAACAGCGGGCTGACCCTGTCCTTGTCAGTGACCCGATGGATGTGCAATTATGGAGGTGAAGGCAAAGCGGTCTCTACTAGAGAATTGATACACTTACCTGGACCACGACATCCAGCATTCCTAGCGATGACACGCCCACTGAGGCAATTAAGAATTTAAATACCTGCAAGAACTGTGTCCGCTGCTCCTTTCCCCCAAGACGCCAAGCCAATGAAGAAGAGAAGTTTTCTCGAAACGCGTATGGAAAGAGTTGGCGCAAGATTACACTGCAAAGACTCGCTTCTAGTCCGCTGTTGTCTGCCAAACAACAGAGGGTCAAGTACAACGTTGTGTGTGGCGTCTTCAAAATGCGAGCATTTGCATATGGAGTATATATATATATATATATATATATATATATATATATATATATATATATTACCCAGTGGTGGTCGCCACTTGGTAGTTATAGTTAGGTCAGCTGTTCCATAGGACAAACCTTTATTGTGTTGCTAATAACTTTGGCACCGTTTGACGAATCTCCACGAAACTTTTCAAAAAGATGCTACTTTTTGACTAGTTTGTGCATGAAAGGTTTTAGGGTGATCTGTCTAGCGGGGGGTCAATAAAAAAAAGGGGGGCCCAAAACGCAAAATCCCTATGCATTTTCCATAAACTTCTTAAAGAAGGGCTACGGCAAAAACTGTTGAACGGCATTACACCAAATTTGTCAGGAAGCTAGCTCCTGGTCTGCAGATTGTGCTTTTTGTCATCTGGTGCAAATCCTTTCGGTAGGTTTTGAGAAATATAAGATGAAAAAATAATTGTATATCTGGACATTTGGTCCGAGAGAGGCTTGAGAGCCTCTTGCAGGAGCTCCAATTTAAAAATAGAGTGTTCTGATTGTGCCAGGGAGCTTTATTCCCCTTAGGCCATCTCGCTTCTGTGGGAGTCAGACTCCTGTGGGAACCAGACTCCTGCGGGAGCGAGCGCTCTGGTTGGCTGCCAGCAACATCAGGAAAATGTTTCTGGCAGCCATTACAGGATTTGGGGACTTAGTTCCCTGTCCTAAAGTAGAAAATGAAAAGTAATATAAGGGGGCAGGATAGGGATACCCTGACCCGCTAGGCTCCAAGGGGGGGGACTCAAAGGGACCCCTGGGGTCAAAAACAAAAAAGGATCAGCAAAAATTGCAGCGATCCTGCAGGATCAAAAAAAAATGGTGGCCTAGCCACATTCATTAATTATAGGCCCTGGGGAGCACACCCCTGGGCCGTATGCAATAAGAGGAGTGGGGCCGCTTGGCCTCCCTCCCCGAGCCATTAAAGGCCTGGGAAACCCACCCCAGGGGCTGAAATCATTTAAAAAAAATGTGGGAGGTCTGCACGGTCTCCCCTCCTCAAGTCATTAAAGGCCTACGGGAGCCCACCCTTGGGCCAAATTTTGCACATAATGGGAGGGGGGGGGGCCACATGGCCCCCCTGCCCGAGCCTCCATAGCCCATAGGGACTCCATCTCCCCAGACAATTTCAATACTAAAGGTGAGGGTGGTCACATGACCCCCCTCCTCAAGCCATGACAGGCCCTGGGGAGCCCACCCCCGGGGTCAAATTTAATGTATATAGGGAGGGGGGCCATGCAGCCCCCCTCCCCGAGCCATCAGGGGCCCCCGGACCCCACCTCTGGTGCCAAAATTTCTAAAAATTAGTAGCTGCTCCTCACGGGCAGGCATAATGCATGCTCCCACTGCATGTGGGTAGCTGGCTAGGGCTGCGGAGGCCTTGAGCTAGCCCCCAATGAGTCTATGATGGGTGCCCTGGGTGGGTACTAGGGCATCCACCTTTAATGATGTAGGAGTCCCTGGGGCTGGAAAAGGCTAGTTGTTGGCAATTTGGACAACCTGGCCTACATAAACCGTGATGCTGCGCGTGCGCGCTTAGATCGTACCGCGCTTTGCTGCACTGCAGTATTTTAGCTGCTAAATTCGAAACGCTGCTTTGCCATTTTGCACTCTGTTTTTAAGCTTTTTAAAAAAACGATTTTTAAAGCTTTTATAATCTGTATGAATTTGTTCTTGCTTGTACTGACACTCTGGTAGGCTCTTGTATGGTGGGTGAGGCGGGGGAACCGAACCCTGATTTGTGGAAGCCTTCATTACCGACGCCGCCATTTTTTACTAGGCGGCGCGGTCTAGTTGTTGGCAATTTGGACAACCTGGCCTACATAAACCGTGATGCTGCGCGTGTGCGCTTAGATCGTACCGCGCTTTGCTGCACTGCAGTATTTTAGCTGCTAAATTCGAAACGCTGCTTTGCCTTTTTGCACTTTGTTTTTAAGCTTTTTAAAAAAACGATTTTTAAAGCTTTTATAATCTGTATGAATTTGTTCTTGCTTGTACTGACACTCTGGTAGGCTCTTGTATGGTGGGTGAGGTGGGGGAACTGAACCCTGATTTGTGGAAGCCTTCATTACCGACGCCGCCATTTTTTACTAGGCGGCGCGGTCTAGTTGTTGGCAATTTGGACAACCTGGCCTACATAAACCGTGATGCTGCGCGTGTGCGCAGTGGACGCGCGCAGCGGGCGCGCCGAAGGTGCGCCTAAGGCAAGCCCGTCTGCGCCCGTCAGCGTCCCGGGGGCGGCCGCCGCCGGAAATACTGCCGGCCTGACCTCAAGGAGGAGGGGATGCCTGAAATATGACAGAGAAGAGCTTGTGAATATTGGGAGGAATCTTACTTGTACTCCTCACATCGCGCCTCGGCTGCTATTGAAGGGGACTGTATGTAGTTACTGCAACTGGACGACCTCCCCTAAATCTCCAGATCCCTGCACCAACCCTAACATGACTAGCTATGTAGACCAGAGAGGGGGGAGCGGCAGGCAGTTGCATGCGCTCCTTCTTAATGCCCGCTCAATAAAAAAACATGAATTTCAGCTGTTTGATCTGCTAACTGAGTCCTCCCCCGACTTAGTGTTTATCACAGAAACCTGGCTAACAGAAGCCTCCAATCCTACTATTGCCACCACAGTTCCGCCTGACTACCAGATTATCAGGAAAGATCGCTCTTTGGGGAGGGGAGGGGGTGTTGCTCTCATTGTCCGGAGCCCTCTCAAATGTCTGTCATTACCGACAGGGGAAATAGAGGGGGCGGAAACCCTGGGTTTTCTAATTACAGTCTCTGCCCAGCAGTCTATTGCGGGGGTATTAATTTACCGCCCTCCAGGCTCTGCTACAAAGTTTCTGGAATCAATTAGTCACATCATTGCTCCGATTGCGGCGAAATATAGTCACTGCCTGGTGCTCGGGGATTTTAATATCCATATGGATAACCCGCTGGAACCCGAGTCTAGAGGGCTGTTTGAAGCCTTTGACTTCCTGAATATGCCCCCTTTTGTTCATTTCCCGACCCATGAAAAGGGCCACACGCTGGACCAGGTTTTCTCCTCCAAACCGATTGATTTAGACACTCCGTTACCGCTTGCTTGGTCGGACCACTTTTTGCTTAGTTTTAGAATTAATAGGGAGCACGGCAATTCCCTCCTACATATTTTTCCCAGGCAGAGTAGTTACAGGCCGTTCCACTTGATCACTCCTGAGGCTTTTCAAACTGCTCTCAGCCTTCACCCTATTCCCCTTAGTGGGTGCTTGGAAGTGGATGTATCCGCCCTGGAGAATTGGCTTCTTTCCCGCACCCTAGAACTAGCACCTTACACGAGACGGAAGTCGAAAATTAATAGGCCTTCAGCCCCTTGGTTCACGGAGGCACTTAGGAAAAGTAAAAGCGCCTGTAAACGCCTGGAAAGGCTGTGGCGCTCCAACTACAACCCGACCGATAAAATTGTCTATAAACAGGCCCTTAAGGAGCACTACCTGAAGGTGCGTGAGGGGAAGAAGCTCTTCCTGGCTGCCAAAATTGAGCATGCCGGGAATAGAAGCAGAGAACTTTTTGATATTGTTAAAGACTTCTTCTCCCCTAAAGCTATTAGTAGCCTGTTTGCCCCCAGTGAGGAGTGGTCTAACCAGATGGCCTGTTTTTTCTATGATAAAATTAAGACTATCCAAGACTCCTTTGGAGTCCAAGACTCTGCAGGTGGAGGGGAGAGAGATCTGCCCTGCCCTAGTAGTTGCAGGGCCGGCCCCTCTCTTACTGAGTTCCCTCCTAGGCCATTGGATAAATCCCTGGCGCTCTTGAAGGCGCTAAAATCTGGCTCACCCGCAGATCCTTGCCCGGCCAAAACCATGGCAGCTATTGCGGAGGTAATTAATCCGGCAGTTAATGCAGTTTTGAATACTTCCCGCCAGGCGGGGGAAATGCCGAAAAACTGGAAATCTGCAAAAATCCTTCCTCTCCTTAAAAAACCGACAGCCGATCCCTCGGTGGCCAGTAACTATAGGCCGATATCCCTATTACCATGCCTCTCCAAAGTCCTGGAAAGCTATGTTAATGCGGTGACCACGGACTACGTGGAGGCTAACCATCTTCTCCACCCTAGTCAATCTGGCTTTAGAGCCAATTTCAGCACGGAGACTGCCCTTCTAGAAGTTGCAGAAACCATTAAAATTACTTTGGATAGGGGGGGCAGAGCGGCCTTGGTGCTGTTGGATCTCTCCGCGGCCTTCGATACCGTGCCCCACAGTGGACTTGTACGCAGGCTTCAAGAGGGGGGGATTGGAGGCACAGTGCTAAGATGGTTTAACTCTTTTCTGAATGACCGCCAGCAAACCATCTGGTCTCCGCCTTTCTCGGCACCTATTCCCCCTATGAATGTGGGAGTCCCTCAGGGCTCAATTCTCAGCCCCACATTATTCAATGTTTATCTGGCACCTTTGGCTCGGCTCGCTGAGAGTTACGGGGCAAAGATAGTGTCATATGCTGATGACACACAACTACTGTTTACCTGCGAGAAGAGCTCGGAATTCAACAGTAAGGAAATCAATATTTGCCTATCAGAGGTTTTCCACTGGCTCCAGAAACATCAACTGAAGTGCAATACTGAAAAATCTGAGATGATGTTCTTCGGCTCTCGGTCCTGTGATTTATGGCACCACTGGTGGCCGCAAGACATGTCCCCTCCCACCTCAGCTGTTCAGATTGTAAAAAACCTTGGCGTCAAGTTTGACGACTCTCTCTCAATGAAGGCCCAGATTCAATCAGTGACTGGGACCTGCTTTGGGATACTGAGGATGTTGAGAAACTTTCTCCCGCTATTACCGGTTTCTCACAGGAAGACGATAGTCCAAGCTCTGGTGGTGTCGAGACTGGATTACGCCAATGCCTTGTATGTCGGCCTCCCTGAATTTTTACTCAGCCGCCTTCAGGTGGTTCAGAATATGTCGGCCAGAGTTACTCTTTTGGCAGGACCGAGAACTCACTCTACTCCCCTCCTGGCCTCACTGCATTGGCTACCCATTAGGAAACGGATCGCCTTTAAATCATTGGTATTGGTTTTTAAGGCCTTCCATAAAATAGGTGCCCCATATCTTGGGGATAGAATGCAGCACTACAGTCCATGCCGTACTCTGAGGTCATCCGCCAAGTCACTGATCATCACAACCAGAATTCGGCTTTCTCAGAGAGGAGGTAGATCCTTTCAAGTGGTGGCTTCTCGCCTCTGGAACAGCCTGCCCCTCGCGCTGAGGCAATCCCAGGATCTCCTCACTTTCAGAAGGAAACTTAAAACTTGGCTTTTCCAACAGCAGCCCTAGGCCAAGGTACTTGAGCTCAGCACTGCGGGTCATTTTTTTTGTCAGCGCCGGGACACTCCTGGGAGTAGCCGTGCGCTTAATAAATACCTGCTAACATAACATAACAGGGGGGCTACGCAGCACCGTCCTCTTTAATTTAAATAAATGGTCCCATAGGATGGGGTCCCCAGGGCCTAACAAGGCTTAAGGAGGGGGGCCATGTGGCCCTCTCCCCTGTAATTGTAGTAGTGGCCCCGGAGATTGGGGTCCACAGGGTCTAACAAGGCTCAGGGAGAGGGGCCACATGGCCCCTCGCCACTTTAATTTAGGTTAACAGCCCTGGGGAATGGGGTCTCAAGGGCCAAATAAAGATCTAGGAGGGGGCATGTGGCCCCCCGACCATCTAGTTAAAAAAAAACAGCCTTGGGGATGGGGTCTCTAGGGCCTAATAAGGCTCGGGGAAGGGGGCCACGTGGCTCCTCTCCCCTTTTGCCGAGATAGAAATGTGGATGACAATGTGCTAATGTGCTAATCCTATGCTTAAAACACTTCAGGAGTTGCTTTTATTCATTCCAGCTTGGCTTGGATGGTTTTTGACTAATCCAAAGCAGTAATACTGTACCTGGAGTGGTAAACGTTTTTTTTTTGTCTTTTTACGGCTCAGCATGGATGGCACTATGCTTAAAGACTTTTATTCATTCCAGCTTGGCTTGGATGGTATTTTACTAATCCAATGCTGCTTAAAGACTTTTCTGTAGAAATGGCAAAGGACTTTGTCCTTTTATATCTTGGTGTGGATGGCAATGTGCTAATCCTATGCTTAAAAACTTTGATAGAAAAGCAGACATTTGAGGTGAGCAAATTTAGAGTGTCACTGGTGTTGTAGGATGCTCTGTACAGAAGCTGCTCTGCACCTAAACTTGGGAACTACCCAGAGTGCTCTGCTTCTCTTTTGCTAATTTATGCGTCACTCTATGCCTGAAAGGGTATTGTTTTCTTTTGATATATATCCGCCAGCAAGATGGAGAATTTAGATATATATATATCTGTCAGTAGGATGGAGATTATATATATATTATTATATATAATCTCCATCCTACTGGCGGTCACCACTAGGTTATTATAATTAGGACCATGGTTCCAGAGTAAAAGTGTTTTTTGGCTTGCCTATATCCTTGGCGTCATTTCACGAATCTTCACAAAATTTTCCAAAACAAGTACTTAAGTGATTCTAGCTGTGCATGGAAAGTTTCAGGGTGATTAATCAAGCGGGGCGCCGTAAAAATAGGAGGGTAAAAAAAAAGTGTGTTTCCCATGTTAATTCCCTTATGGGTTTTTAACAAGAATACAGCCAGAACCGCAGGTTGGAATTACACTGGGTTTGGCAGAAAGGTAGCTTTTGGGTCGCAGATCACGCTTTCAGTTATTTGGTGTAAATCCGTGCAGGAGATATTAAAGGAAAACCAAATTTGTATATCTGGGTGGAGCGTAAGCACAGATCTCATGGTAGGATCTGATTCACTGCCAACACTTCAACCAGGAAGTGTTGGCAGCCATCTTGGGACCAATATACATGATAGCACCCCAATGAAATGCATTGTAGTGAATTGCAGGTTTTCAGGGTCACAAAAAGGAGAACGTATAAAGGGTGATAACAGATTTTAGTGACAATATAAATCAATTGTTAATGGTACCATACTAATTTTAGGAATTGTGGAGTGCTCTAAGATGATTTTACCCTGTGGAAAAGCCTTCTGCTGGGATTTCATGAATCATGTTTGAGAGAAAACTGTTTCTCGTGATTTTCTCATAGAATTTATGGAAGGTGATCCAGAAGCTAAAATGAGAGCATATTTTCTGTAAATTCACACTATCTTTCTCAGCCATATGAAGTTAAAGTCTGACATTCCCTTGTGTTCTACTGCAGCCTCCCAGAGTGTTCTAAAGAACAACTAGAGTGCTAACAATGTTACTTATGACAAAAGTATGGCACACCTGAAGCCATGTTGATTGAATCAAACTGGTAAAACGTAAAGCATTTAATTTAGAAAGGAACACAATAAGGTGGTTCAGTTTGTCATAGAAATTATGGTTAGTGCTGTAGAAAGAAAAATTAGGACACATTTCATTAAATCATTCTGAAAAGCAGACTGAAACATGCACTTTCAATACCAGCAGCAGACTGTCAGTTAACTCCCTGGTGACCAGTAGCTCTACTACAGTATTCTAATGAGCAACTAGAGTGCTCACATTCTGAAGTTATGCTCAAAGTGTGGCACATCTGAATGCCATCTTGATGGAATCGAAGTAAAAAACTGAATGCATTTTCTACTGAGGATACTGCAGTAAATGAGGAAATTAGGGAGCTTCATAACAAATAAGTCTCCAAAGATGGCCACCAAATGAAAAAAGAGCCCAAATATAGCACAAATATCTCCCAAATGTATCCCACGTATAGCCCAACGGCAGAAGTTTGCAAAACACTTTGGGGTATATTTACATCAGAATGGCGGAGCGTGACGTTAAGCAAAAATTGCTAACGCCATTCTGAAAATGCAGGGATGCGCCATATTCACAAGAATGCAGTGCACCCCTGCGTTTCCACTAGCGATGGCACTAAATTAAGCTGCCTAGCACCAACGCAGGCCCCCTTGCACCAAAGTGCAAGGGTGTCAGCATTGGTGGGAATATTGTTAATGTGCAGGAAGGTGTCCCTTCCTGCACATAAACAATCCAGAATGCCTTTTTGAAACTCTTATGTGTGCTGCATTGTGCAGCACACAAGAAGTTGCAAATAGCATTTGTTTAATGATTGTTTATGTGCAAGAAGGTACACCTCCCTGCACATACACAATCATTCATGGCGACTTGTGGTTTCTATGTGTGCTGCTAAATGCAGCACACACAAAAACATCAAAAACGAAGAGAAATTAACCATTTCTCCTCGTTTTTCCAAGACCTGGTTTTTCCTGGTCTTAATTTTGGCGCTGCCTCCTATTTACGCCAACCTTGTAAATAGGGGGCAGCGTCAAAATCAACACCCATTGCCCACCCCTTTCACGCTAAGTGTATCGTGAAAGGAGGCCTTATTTACAAGGCGGCGTTAAGCCACGTTAAGTGGCTTAACGCCGCCTTGTAAATAAGGTGAAGGGATTATCGCCACAGGAACGTTTTGTTTTTTTGCAGTTTTATATAGTACAGACTTGACCCAAAGGTATAGGAGTGTTTTACATGAGCACCAGTTACATTACTCAAGGACACATTCATTTTGGTTTTAGGCATGGGAAAATTAACTGATTTTCTCAGAATCGCAGGGTGTCGAGCTGACGCCGAAACTCGGACCTGGTTTCCCAGTTGCAAAGTCTGCAGCTCTGGACGTAACGCCACATCCTCTCCCTTAAGTGTAACATATAATCAAGTGATCAACTGGATAAAAAAACATAAAGATAGCAAATTATTTTAAAATGTTTTATCGCTATTTGAGAACTCAGAAAATATGTTCTCATTTTAGTTGTTTTGAGCACTAACCATAATTTCTAAGGGAAAAAGACCCTCTCAAGGAGGAGGGTGCAGAGGCTAGAAGTTGACCATGCTGTGCAGGCGGAAGGGGCAGTGGCAGCACAACGGACCATGGAGGGCAGGGGAAAGGGGGGCAGGGGCAAGAAACCAACCATGGTGTACAGGCAAGAGAGGTTGTGGCAATACAAAATACAATTAAAGGTAGTAGGAAGAGGAAGTGGCAGTACAACCATACATACCAAAAGAGTAAGGCCCGATTCAGGTAGGAGACTCCAGATGTTTTTAAGCCCAAAAGGGCTTTATTTTATCTGTCTCCTGTCTAAAATCTCCCCTTTTCAATGTAAGTCAATGGGTAAATTCAATTCCCCAGGTTTTCTTTTCAAAATCTCCTTCTTACTAAGTTCAACATTTTGGCAAGTAAGGTACATTGGATCACAGAGGGCTGGAGGAATGGCGTAGGGACATGGACTTGGATAAGAGAGGGCAGGAGGGAGATAGGCAGGGGCACAAAACTGACCTGACAGGGCAGGCGTCAGGGGTTGCAGCAGCACAATACACCACAGAGGGCAAGCGGGACCGCAGTGCAGCATAACAGACCATGAAAAACAATATGGAGGGGACAGGGCCATGCAGATGGACAACAGAGAGCAGAGTGGAAAGAGGCAAGGGCAGCAAGCTGACCATACCGGACAGACAGGAGGGACAGCTGCAGCATAACAGACCATGAAGGGGAGGAGGGAGGGGGCAGGGGCATGACAATGGAGCTGACAAGTCAGGAGGGAGCGGATAGGGGCCGGCACATGGAAAATGGAGGCCGAGGGTAAGGGGGCAGGGGCAGCAAGCTGACCATGGAGGGCAGGCAGGATGGGCACTAGAAGTACAACACACCATGGAGGGCAACAGTGAGACTATAATGGCATACACGCAGACAAAGGAGGGAACGTGGAGGGGGTCAGGGGCAGCAAGCGGACTACACAGGGCAGGTGGGAGGGGCTGTGGCAGCACAGAAGACCATGCATGGCAAGCTGGAGGGTTAGTGGCAGCACAACAGACATGGTGGGCAAGATGGAGTGGGCAGGGGCATGCACAAAGGACCATGGAGGACAGAGACAGGAGCAATATCCTTGAACGACTCACTGGCTGCCTTAAAAACTCTCAAATCTGGCTCCCCTATTGATTCCTGTCTGACTAAACTATTCGTAGGTGCTGCAGAGGTTATTAACCCTGTGGTTAATACCAGTGCTGGCTGGTGACATATGAAAGTGGTGAGGCGTAAAAGTTCGGGATGAGTACCCGGTGGCAAGCGAGCGTGCCCGACTGTCCCAATGGAGGTTCAAGGGGGTTCTGGCCCCGGACAAATTTGAAAAAAAGAGTGGGCAAATGGTTCATTTTCAAGCAAATTTGAGAAAACAAGGAGGTTAGTAAAGCAATTGTGAATGTGTAGTTATGACATCAATAAAGAGATTTCATATGACAATGACTTATGTAGCTGCTTATTCACTATAACCACAGAACTGCATAACAGACTTTGAGATAACACTGAGTACCTCACAGATTTCCTTATTTATTGATATACCTTTACAAATGAAATCTATTGAGGAAATAAAAGTTTTGTGATTTGTCGGACTGGACACAATGAGACAGCAAGGAATAAACATTAAAAGGTAGTAGGGCACCCTGCAACTAGAGTAGAGCCTGAGGCAATACGCCAGCGTCATCCCATGGAATCTGTTACCAGGCCCTGTGTTTTTTTTTTTTTAATTCCTGACAAATGGCTTGAATTGTATTGCTTGCATTGAAAGCACCTGCTTTTAGCAGACCAGGCTGCAAGCCATTTGTCAGGCCATAAGGATAGCACACAGGGCTCAAGAGTCAGACAGGCTGAAAACTATGTTTGAGAACGAAATCGGCAGCGAATCCATTGTGAAAAGTTTATTTACATGCGAGCGAGCCTTGAAGCACTTTTTACAGACTAGTGTGCATCATAAAAGGCAAGGCTCAGATACAATGCTATAGAAAACAAATATATATATATATATATTAAAAAAAACACAGCTTAAATACAGTGTTCGCCACTCATGCTTTAATAACTTTTCCTCCAGGCATTGCTTTCTATTGAAGTCTTCCTCTCACCCCGAGTGTCCCCTTCACACACTCTCCCTCCCTGGTATTGTAATAACAGTTTTGGGGCAAGAGATATGAATCTGGCAAGTGTTCTTTGCTTTACAGCAAACAGCTAGTAGTTCACAGGCTGTCTTGTAAACGTTTTGGAAACATCTGCTTTGAAATGAAAGGGTTTAACACATGGTGGTGTGCACTTGCTTTGAATGGCGCTCGGTCATGCAGTTAGCAAGGGCCATTGCATCATGTCCCCTGGTGTCTAAGATTTGCAGCTTTGTTACTGGGTGTTTAAGTTTCACTTGCTGAAATCCCACTTTTAAGCTGCTCGTGAGACTACTGCAGTGTCCGATCCAAGCTTTTCTACATTTCATGTCTTGTCCCCCACTCCCCACCTTATTTCAATCCTTGCCCAAAGTTCCAAAGCAGTTCTCTATATGGTAGTGAAAGCATCACGCCAAAAAGCACTCAAGCGCCACCACACATTAATCAGTACAGTATATTTAACCAAAAGTTAAGCGATGAATGTATCTTCATTAGTTTTGAAGTGTCATATAGCGTGAACCAGCTCTCGAGGCGCTGGTCCGCTTTACATAGAAAAGATACAAGAAGTCTGCATGTAATACACAAACACCGCCAGGCCTCTGGGGAGGGGACACGTAATTGAAGAGAACAACATGATGGGGCAAAACGTGTATGAATAGGAGCAAAAAAAAATTTACACTTGAAAAGGGAATTTTTCATGTGGGCAATAAACTCAGGTCGACTCGAAAAGGGAAACCATTTACATACATCAAGCACTCCTTATCAGGTGCAGCAGGGGGTAGGACTGGGATTTGTGTTCGATACCATAGACACAAGTCTCTGCCGGTAGGGCTACCCGGCATTTTCCGGCCACGGCTCTCTGTGACACGTGACTTTACTCTATGGAGGGTGCTCCTGCGAAGAGAACATGTATGCCATTAGCGCCACGAATGAGTTGCGCTTATAACTTCACACAACTGTGTTGTACCAGTAGTAGTACTATCATAGTACAATTGCTACAACACAGGGGCATATCTACAAGGGCCGGAGTTAAAATTATCACCGCTTTAGCGTCCGTTTTCGGACGAAAAGCGGCGATAATTTTAACGCCCTATTAGCAAGGACACGCTAACGCGTGAAACCATGCTTCTTCGCCCTTTTCCTATCGCCCAGCTTTGCATCTCTAATGAGATGCAAAGTGGGCGTTCCTCCCAGAATAACGGGAGAAATGTCGCTAAGCGACATTTCTCCTATTATCAAGCCTCACGCTATGAAGCATAGCGACAAGCAAAGTAGCGATAACCTCTGTTATCGCTACTTTCCTTACGCCTGCTTCAAGACTGACTTAGCCATGATATCCTATGTAAGGTGGATATCATGGCTAAGTATGTCTTGCCCTATCAGCAAGCTATCGCCAAACCTTGTGCGATTATCGTTGTATTTCCAGCGATAATCGCACAATTGGCAACTTGCGCTCTGAATTTTATCGCTTTGGAGATAAGCGTTGCCGATAGCACGCTATCTCCGCGATAAAATTCAGTTTCGGCTGGCGATAATTATCCTCGCGCTAAGAGCGCTGAGAGATAATTATCGCATGGCCTTGTAGATATGCCCCACAGTTGTGAAGTTAAAAGCGCAACTCATTCGTGGCGCTAACGCATTCTGGCTCAAAAATAACAAGGGAAACAGGCAGGGACTGAGCGTCCCGTCAATACTATTATTACAAAATTCTCCCTGGTGCCGGTAACAGTTCATGCCGGTACGGATTAACAGCATATGCCAGTTCCACTGGGGTCTTTACTGTTCAAACAGCGGCCTCACTGGGGAATTACGGTTTACAGGCTGCAGGCCCCAGCAGTTTCGCAGCCTAATTGTGAGGTTATTGAGGACATCTCCTAGCTGTCCTAACCTCCCCCCCACCTCCCAGGCAGCGGCTTATGACGCCATGTTTAGCACATTGTCCACTGGCCTCCCCGGAGTGCCCAGGCTTGCTCTCAGATAGGAGCCCAGGCTGTTTTCAGAGTGATGGAATTCACTTGGTTCGGGGTACAATGTAGGGTACAGGGAAGGAAAGACTTTGCACAGCTAGCAAGACTAGGTGGTGTGGGGCCTGCTGCCCCGAGGCCAGTTCGGTCCAGGGCCCAGTAAAGAACTGAGGATGTGAGCATGAAGAGTGACGGAGAGGCCGTCACGGACGGCGCAGAGAGCAACAGGCAAAGACCGAGGAAGACTGAATTTTCTTGGAAGGGGTTTGCTGCAGCTTGGAGGCCTGGGGTGAAGAAATGTTTTTTTATTCAAAACAGTAAAGACGAGTAAGTAAACGATTCTTACCTAGGCACCAAAGTCGGCAGCTCTGCTCTGGCCATTACGGCCATGACTGCAGTGCTCACACGTCGCATGCGATTCAGGTGGAGCTCTCTGCTGAGAAACCACACTCACTCTCACTGACTCCCTTCCGTGTGCGATCAGCAATGGCTTGCATGCACAAAGAGGGGAAGGGGAGAGAGGCTGAGCTACGGCAGCAAATGACCAATCACTGCACAGCTTTACAATAAAGCCATGCAGTGATTGGTCACAGGCTCCGCGTTCTCTTCCTAGAGACGCTGAGCCTGAAGCAGCCAATCCAGGCGCTGCTAAAGCAGCACTTGGATTGGCCTGAGCAGGTCAACTCGCCGCTCCTTTAGAGACCGAGGGGATGCGACTTCGATCCCCCCGGCTCCTTCATTTTACAGACTCAGGGGCATATTAGCAAGACCCACGTTAAAATTATCGCCGTTTTAGCGGCAGGAAACTGCCGCTAAAACGGCGATAATGGGCTTGCTAATATGCGTTATGGAATTCCAATAGAAGCCCAGGTTAGATGTGCTGCACATCTAACCTGGGCTTCTATTGGAATTCTATAACGCATATTAGCAAGCCCATTATCGCCGTTTTAGCGGCAGTTTCCTGCCGCTAAAACGGCGATAATTTTAACGTGGGTCTTGCTAATATGCCCCTCAGTCTTCTACGATTGCGCATGTCGGGCTGGCCAGGGAAAGGCACCAGGCCAACCCGACATGCGCATTCAGTCACTGCTGCCTGCTCTCCGAATCCGGCTAACACCACCCCCTAAGCCTGCCGCAGGCAGATCTGATTAGTGAAGTGACGTCAGGTAAGGACGGTAACGCCCGCAGCTGAGAGACACAGCTGACTGCCGCGGGCTGAAAATTTTTATAGTAAGTACTGTACTACAATACATATTTTTGTTCGCATGGGTCGGCTGGCCTGGGGGCAAAATAATCAGTGGGGCGACGGCCAAACGCCCCTATAGAGGAACCGCCCCTGGTTAATACGCTACTCAATTTATCTTTATCGTTAGCCAGGGTACCTTCTTCCTGGAAACAGGCTATGATTGTTCCCCTGTTCAAAAAGCTCGCACTGGATGTTGCACTGCCCACTAACTATCGCCCCGTTTCCCTTCTTCCAGCTGTAGCTAAGGTCCTTGAAAAACAGGTCAACAAGCAACTATCTGGCTTTGTTGAACTGCACAAACTTCTCCATCTGGCCCAATCTGGTTTCAGAGCTGCACACAGAACAGAATCAGCGCTGGTTGAAATATCTGAGACCATACGTGAAGCATTAGAATCAGGGGGCAGGGCTGCCCTGATCCTCTTGGACTTGTCGGCTGCGTTTAATACCATCCCTGCTCGTGGCCCGCCTTAGGGAAATTGGCGTGGTAGGGTCAGCCTGGAACTGGCTCAAATCCTATTTGGAGGATAGAACTCAGCAAATCTGGATCCCACCTTTTGCGGCTGCCCCCCAGAATCTGACTACGGGGTCCCTCAAGGCTCTGTATTGAGCCCCCTACTGTTTAATATCTATGTATCCCCCCTCATCCAGCTAGCAGATAAACTTGGAGCCAAAGTCATCTCCTATGCGGATGATACTCAGCTCCCTTTCTCCTGGAATAAAAGTGAGTCCAGTTGTAACTATGCCAAAACATGCCTGACCGCAATTTTTCAGTGGCAGCACTAGCCCAATTAAAGTGTATTGAGGACAAGACAGAGATCCTCTAATTTGGTAACTCCCCCCCCCCGCAATACTAGCGCACCTTTTCGCCTGGCGAGTCTCCCCTGCCTTCGCCCCATGGCGAGCCCCCTAAGAACTTGGGCATCTGGTTTGATGAAAAATTGTGCTTTGGCCCTCAGATCAAAAAACTATCAGGAATATGCTTTGGTATTCTGAAGGCACTGAAAAAAATCCTACCGCTGCTCCCCATTTCAGCAAAGAAAACGGTCACCCAGGCCTTGATCACATTCTGCATCGATTGGGCCAACGCACTGTATGTTGGTGTGGCTGGTTATCTTTTGAATAAACTCCAGGTTGTTCAGAATGCTGTAGCCAGACTACTACGGAACCTCTCTAAGAGAGTAAGCATTAGGCAATACCTCCGTGTCCTCCATTGGTTGCCAGTGAAAGAGAGGGTGAAGTTTAAATCTCTGGTAACTGTTCACGCCACTCTCTATGGATATGGCCCGGCCTATCTGAGAGCAAGATTCAGGTTTGATGTTCCGGCTAGGCAGTTATGCTCATCCATCAAGCTTATGGCATGCGTCCCCAGGTTACGTAAGCAGAGGATCGATGGCAGCTCCCTCTCTCGGATGGGTGCCGTAGCCTGGAACCAACTCCCTGTGGAGTTATGTGCTCTGAGCGACACTAAGGTGTTCAGGAAGAGACTGAAGACCTTACTTTTTATCTAGCTTTCTCCTTCTCGTCTAATCACTTGCTGGGCATGTGCCGGGACACTCTCTGGAGTAGCTGTGCGCGATACAAGTACTGTCTAACATAACATAACATAACAAGGGAGGAGTAAGGGCTGGACACAGACTTAAGAGGGCAGGGGAAGGACGGAGTTTCACAACAGACCATGCAGAGCAGACAGGAGGAGCAGTTGCATCATGACAGAGCATGGAGGGCAGAAGGGAGTGGCAGCAAATTGGACCATGGAGGACGGGAGGGAGGGGATAGGGGCATGGAACGTGGGCAGGCAGGGTGGAGGTGGCAGGGACAGGCGGCAGCCATCTGACCATGCTAGGCAGGTGGGAGGGGCAGTGGCAGCTCAACAGAACACTCAGAGTAGATAGGAGGGTGGCAGGACCATGGAATATGATGGGCAGAAAGGAGGGAGCAGGGGCATGCACACAGACATCGCAGGGCATGGGGAAGGAGAGTAGGGGCAGCGAGCTAAGCACATAGGCTAAACAAGAGGGTAATGATGGGGCATAGAGCTGGGGAACGGAGGGCAGGAGGAGTGGGAAAGGACACCAAGCTAAATGGAGGGCAGTGGCAGCACATAGGACCATGTAGGGCAGGAGGGAGGGGGTTGGTGCATGGACTCAGACAACAGAGGGTAGGGAAGAGGTGGATAGGGCAGCAAGATAACTGTTTAGGGCAGACAGGAAGGGGAAGTGGCAGAACAACGGCCACACATGGCTGTAATGATGGAGCAGGGTCATGGACTTGGACAATGGATGGCAAGGAGGAGGCTGGGCAGGAGCAGCAAGCTTGGGTGGGGGCAGCACAATGCCAGGCCAGGCCCCGTGTTCAACCGCCCCATGCATTGCGATGGGCATCTTACTTAACATTAAAAAAACCTTAGACATTCACGGGAAAAACCAAAGGTTACAGGGACGTTATAGCTAGGAAATAGAATTTAAAAAAACCTTAGAAATTCACTCAAAAAA
This sequence comes from Calotriton arnoldi, assembly GCA_963921515.1. NCBI lineage: Eukaryota > Metazoa > Chordata > Amphibia > Caudata > Salamandridae > Calotriton > Calotriton arnoldi. The sequence goes on along the minus strand of CAWUFW010000537.1, from coordinate 311,810 downwards.
ACAAAGGTGACAGGGACTTTATAGTTAGGCTCAGATTTCACTCATACAAAACCAGTGAAATTCAGCAGTTATAGTTACCTGAGCTAACTATAACTTGCGCCCCTGCAATGCACTGCATATGTCCTCACACATTACATCACTCATGACAAGTACTGTCTAACATAACATAACAAGGGAGGAGTAAGGGCTGGACACAGACTTAAGAGGGCAGGGGAAGGACGGAGTTTCACAACAGACCATGCAGAGCAGACAGGAGGAGCAGTTGCATCATGACAGAGCATGGAGGGCAGAAGGGAGTGGCAGCAAATTGGACCATGGAGGACGGGAGGGAGGGGATAGGGGCATGGAACGTGGGCAGGCAGGGTGGAGGTGGCAGGGACAGGCGGCAGCCATCTGACCATGCTAGGCAGGTGGGAGGGGCAGTGGCAGCTCAACAGAACACTCAGAGTAGATAGGAGGGTGGCAGGACCATGGAATATGATGGGCAGAAAGGAGGGAGCAGGGGCATGCACACAGACATCGCAGGGCATGGGGAAGGAGAGTAGAGGCAGCGAGCTAAGCACATAGGCTAAACAAGAGGGTAATGATGGGGCATAGAGCTGGGGAACGGAGGGCAGGAGGAGTGGGAAAGGACACCAAGCTAAATGGAGGGCAGTGGCAGCACATAGGACCATGTAGGGCAGGAGGGAGGGGGTTGGTGCATGGACTCAGACAACAGAGGGTAGGGAAGAGGTGGATAGGGCAGCAAGATAACTGTTTAGGGCAGACAGGAAGGGGAAGTGGCAGAACAACGGCCACACATGGCTGTAATGATGGAGCAGGGTCATGGACTTGGACAATGGATGGCAAGGAGGAGGCTGGGCAGGAGCAGCAAGCTTGGGTGGGGGCAGCACAATGCCAGGCCAGGCCCGTGTTCAACCGCCCCATGCATTGCGATGGGCATCTTACTTAACATTAAAAAAACCTTAGACATTCACGGAAAAAACCAAAGGTTACAGGGACGTTATAGCTAGGAAATAGAATTTTAAAAAACCTTAGAAATTCACTCAAAAAAACAAAGGTGACAGGGACTTTATAGTTAGGCTCAGATTTCACTCATACAAAACCAGTGAAATTCAGCAGTTATAGTTACCTGAGCTAACTATAACTTGCGCCCCTGCAATGCACTGCATATGTCCTCACACATTACATCACTCATGACATGGTCAGTGACATTACTCATGGCATCACTGATGACATCTCAAATGACATCGCTGATGACATCACTGATGATAACACCAGTGAGTGAAAGTGTTTTGTAAATGTTTCAGGGACTTTAAGATATATAGTAAGCTACTGCATAGGTTAAATTAATATTCTTTCTAAACTAGTAATGAGTGATACTGTTTTTAACATATGTCATCTGAGTATGTGTGTGACTGTATCAGTGTGGGAGTGGATGTCTGAGTGCTGTATGCGTGTGAGTGGGTGGATGTGTGAGTGGATGCATAGGTGAATAATTTGGTGTGTGAGTAGCTGTATGGGTGTGTGAGTGACTGTGTGAGTGGCTGTATTGGTGATTGAGAGAGATTGGCTGTATGGTGAATGAGTGGCTGCCTTAGTTGCTATATGGGTGGAGAGTGTGTGAGCGGCAGTTTTGGTGACTGAGAGGCTGGGTGGGTGGGTGTGTTAGTGGCTGTATGCGTAGGTTAGTGGCTGTTTAAATGGATGTATGGGTAAGTGAGTGGGTGTTTTGTACAGTAAGTGTCTGTGTGAGTGGCTGGATAGGCATGTGAGTGGATGTGTGACTACTTGTATAGATGTGTGAATGGGTATGTAAGTGGTTAACTGGATTAGTGAAGGGATGTGTGAGTAGCTGTATGGGTAAGTGAGTGGCTGTGTGAGTAGCTGTGTGGGTAAGAGAGTGCTAGTGTGACTGGCTGTGTGGGTGAGTGAGTGGTTGTGTGAGTGGCTGCATTAGTAAGTGAGTGAAACCTAGTGTGAGTGACTGTATGGGTGAGTGAGTAGGTATGTGAGTGGCTGTGTGGGTGAATGAGTGGGTGTGTAAGTGGCTGTATGGGTGGGAGTTTTGGCTGTTAGTGGCTGTATAAGTGAGTGAGTGGGTGTTTGTGAGTTGTTAAAGGGGTTTGTGAATAGGTATGTGAGTGGTTGTGTGCATGTGTGAGTGCATGTATGAGATGTATGGGTGTGTGAGTGGTTCTGTGGATGAGGTCATCAGTAAAATCATTTGGGATGTCATCAGTGATGTCATCAGTGATGTCACTGACCATGTCATGCATGATGTAATATGTAAGGTCATAAGCAGTGCATTGCAGGGGCGCAAATTATAGTTATCTCGAGTAACCATGACTGCTGAATTTCAATGGTTTTGTACGAGTGATATCTGAGCCTAACTATAACATCCCTGTAACCCATTTTTTGTGTGAATTTCTTAGTTTAAAAAAAATTATTTTTCCTAAATATAATGTCCCTGTAACCTTTGGTGATTTCAGTGAATATATATATATATATATATATATGTTAGGGTAAGGGCATTTTTAGGGTTTAGGGTGGATGTTATTTTTTGTTGAGATGGGATTTTTGAGGGTTTAGGGTGGGTATGGGTTTTTGGGTGGCAAGGTATTTTTTAGGGTTTAGGGTGGGTATGGGCCTTTGAGTGGTAAGGGATTTTTTAAGGTTTATGGTGGGTATGGGTTTTTGTGGGACAATGGAATTCTTTAGGGTTTAGGGTGAGTGTGGGTGAGTGGCTGTATGGTTGTTTGAGTGGGTTTCTGACTAGTTCTGTGGGTGTGTGAGTGGGTGTGTGAGTGGTTTTGTGGTATGTGAGTGACTGTGTGAGTGGCTATATGGGTGTGTGAGTGGCTGTGTGAGTGGCTGTATGAGTGTGTAAGTGGGAGTGGGAGTAGCTGTATGGGTGAGTGAGTGGCTGTATGGGTGTGTGAGTGGCTGTATAAGTGAGTGAAGGGCTGTGTGAGTGACTGCATGGGTGAGAGAGTGGGTGTCTGAATGGCTGTATGAGTGAGTGACTGGGTATGGAAGTGGGTGTATGGGTAAGTGAGTGGCTGTGTGAGTGGATGTTTGGCTAAGTGAGTTGTGTGAGTGGCTATATTGTAGAGTGAGTGTCTGTGTGAATGGCTGTATGGGTGAGTGAATGGATATGGGAGTGCTTGTATGGATGTGTGAATGGGTATGTACATGGTTGTGTGGGTGTGTGAATGAGTGTGTGACTGCTTGTGTGGCTGAGTGCTTTGCTGTGTTGAGAGTCTGTATGGGTGAGTGAGTGGGTGTGTGAGTGGTGGTATAGGTGAAGAAGTCTATGTGTGAGTAGCTGTATGCGTGAGTGTGTGACTGTGTGAGTGGCTGTATGGGTGAGTGACTGGTTGTATGAGTGGCTATATGGGTGAGTGAATAGTTGTGTGAGTGGCTGTATTAGTGAGTCAGTGGGTACGTCAGTGGCTCTATGGCAGAGTGAGTGGTTGTGTGAGTACTTGTATGGGTCTGTGAAGGGTATGTGAGTGGTTGTGGGGGTGTTTGAGTGGGTGTATGAGAGATTGTATATGGGTGTTTGAGTGGGTGTGTGAGTGGTTCTGTGGATGGTGTAATCAGTGATGAGTATATCTCTGCTTTGAATTGTAATGACCTGAACCTGCAATTTACAGGATGTATTAGTGACAAGATTGTTGCCTACTTGGATTCCTCGGTCTAGTTCTAGGTCCACTCTCTCTCCTCTCCACTCTCTCACCGCAGCTCCGCTGTGCCGTCTCTTGCCTCCAGACCCCGACCTCCTCCTTGGGAGGTTCGAGGCTGCTGCCCGCTCCTGCGCCTGCTGCCCGCTCCAACTGGGACCAGACTGCCTGCAACCACCGTAACCTTTCTCAGCCGTTTGTTTCTTAATTTTTCCCTGTTGTGCCACTGTTATTATGCCCATCTGTGTCTTGCTCTAATTCCACCACTGTTTTTATTTTCTCGTGCCTGCCTGTTCCTTTCGCTGCTGCTGCCCCTGCGGCCCCTCCCCCTGGAATTCCCCCCCGAAATTCCCCTCCGGAATTCCCCCACTCCCGCCTCCCAGCCTCTCCTCCCTCCCACCTCCCCTACTTAATGGTGGCCGCTGCGCTGTCGCGCGCAGCGGTCGCGCCGCCGGCGCACCGAAGGCACGCCAAAGGGAAGCCCGTCTGCACCCGTCCGCGACCCGACCGTGGCCAGCGCCAGTAACTCTGGACCTCCCACTACCCATCGCTACGACACCACCACCCTCCTAGCACTCAACCCTGAAAGACTTAGTGTTAGACCCGGTACCATTGGCGTGGGTCTCCCTTCCACTTTTTTTCTGATTGCCCCCTCTGTTTTTGATTTGTTTGCTGGTTTTAGATGCTTTGGGCACTGTGCCACTGCTATTCAGTGCCACAGTGCAAGTGCTCCCTATGTTAAATTGATGTGTTGATTAGTGATCCATGATTGGATCATTTGATTTACTTGTCAGACCCTAGTATAGTGCACCAGGTGTGCCCAGGGCTTGTAAATCAAATGCTGCTGGTGGGCCTGCAGCACTGGTTGTGCCACCCACAGAAGCAGCTTGTAAAGTGTGTCTCAGGCCTGCCATTGCAGAGCCTGTGTGCAGTCTGACTGCCATGTCGACTTGGCAAGTGCACCCACTTGCCAGTCTCTAAACCTTTCCTTATCTTCATATCAGACACCCCTAAGGTAGGCCCCAGGGCAGGGTGCATTGTAAGTATAAGGTAGGACATGCCCTGGTGTGTGTGGCATGTCCTAATAGTGAATTACAGCCATTTTCGTTTTTCACTATTGCAAGGCTACCTGTTCCCCATAGGCCAGATTGATTATAACATCTTATAATCCTAACTGACCCAGGGAACATGGTAGAAAAACGAATTTAGTATGCCTGAACTCAGAATGATAAAATACATCTTTTAGTAAAGTTGGTTTTAACATTCTGTGTTTGAAAATACCACTTTTAGAAAGTAGGTATGTTCTTGCCTATCTGTCCAAGCCTGCCTCTGCTAGGTTGTGTATTGTGTGTCTGGCTTTGTGAGTGACAGGGGCTGGGGGATTCCAGGAGGCAGGGTGAGTCAGCACAGGGCTGAATAGACCTATCTGCATGTAGAGTAGTGGGAGGAGTTGCACCTGGGTCTGAATAGGGCTGTGCCTGCCTTCCACAATGCTGGCTCCACCTCCTGTGGTGTGTCTGATGTCCCTGGCCCACTCTGTCAAAGGAAAGAAGGAGTCCTGTAAACAAAGTGCTCCAGGACTGCACAGAACTGGTTTTGACTAGGTAAAGGCCCCTCTGCCTTCAGAGGACAAAGGATTTTGCAGTATAAATATTGGGGCCCTGACCCCAGAACTTTAGATCACTTCTGGAACAACAAGACGAACCTCTGCCAAGGAGAAGAACCAAGGAAGCTGTAGGAGTTGGACTGCCCCCCCTGCCAGTGTGCTGTGTTGCTGGGTTGGCCTACAGTGGTGTCTTCAGTGCCAAGGAGAGGAGAAAGAACTTTTAAAGAACTTTCATCATCTTGCAGAATATTACTCCAAGGGCTTGAACTTGTGCTTGCCTCCTGCTGAAGTCTCAGGGACAAAAGACTTCACCACCAGCTCCCCTCTGAATTTCCTTGCTGGAAATTCTGCCTGCAGAAGCCTGCGTGTCGCTGGGAGCTGGAAGCGCGACTCAACAAGAAGAAGCGTGTCGCAGTAGCAGCTGTTGCCGTCGCATCGCAGGAGAAGCGTGTCGCCGCCGCAGAGGTCGCCGCCGCATCACCAGAGAAGCGAGCCTTCATCAAAGCTGTTACCCGACGCATCACCGGAGAAGCGTGTCGCCACCGCAAGGGTCACCGTCGCATCACCGGAGAAGCGTGTCGCAGGGCCTGTCGCGGCTCCAAAGTTACAGAGTCGCCGCACGGCCGCCGGGCGTGCACGCACCGTCTTCACGTCGTCGCATCAAGGGTGCCATCTTATCGCATCGCACCGGATTGTCGCATCGCATCGAAGCGCCATCTTGCCGCATCGCAACCGGAACGCAGTACGAGAATCTACGCATCACCTCCTCTCCGGTAAGGATCAAGACGCATCCCCTACTCTGCGCAAGCATTGAGGCGCGACGCATCGTCTCCCCCGAAGCAAGGAACCGACGCATCTCCATCCCTGCGAACCTTTTGTTTGTTTTGCGTTACGCATCCAGGTACTTTTGTGAGAACTTTGTCGCACTTACCATCAACTTGAACTAAGTTACTTCTACCATCTTTAAGTCAATTTTGAGTACAGTATTGTGGATTTTTGTCGTTTGTGGTCTTGTGTTAAGTCTATATAAAGAATACTTATTTTTATAAAACCTGTGTGGTGTCCATCTGTAGTTTTCACTGTATTACTGTATGTGTTCACAAATGCTTAACACACTGCCTCTGAGATAAGCCTGTCTGCTCGTGCCAAGCTACCAAGGGGGTGAGCAGGGGTTATTTTAGTAGTGTAACTCCTTTGCCCTGACGTAGAAGCAAGGGTCCCTATTTGGTCAAAGGTACCTACCTCTGCCAACTAGAGACCCCCAGTTCTAACACTTAGAGAATGCCAACAGGCCTCGCCGAACACGACCCACGGCCAGTTCTCCTGCCTCCACTGCCTCCACTGCCGCCAGACCCTCACCGCCACCCCGGCCTCCAACACCGCCGACACCAGCACCGGGGACACCCTAAAATGCATCCTCCTCAACGTACGCTCCGTACACAAACACACCATGGAAATCTGGAACCTACTCGACTCTCTCTCGCCCGACATCGCCTTCTACACAGAGACCTGGACCAACGCATCCTCCGACCCGACATCAGCACCGCCATCCCAGACGGATACAAGATCCAGAGGAAAGACCGCCCCAAACACCCAGGAGGGGGCCTCGCCATCGCCCACAAGATCACCCTCCGCCTCACCACCTCCAGCGAAACCTTCCCCTCCGCCGAACACCTGCACTTCCAGATCAGACCACCCCCAAAGCCACACTCCGAGGAACCCTCATCTACAGACCCCCGGCCCCCGAACACCCTTCGCCACCACCATCACCGACTTCATCGCACCCCACGCCATCGCCTCAGCAAACTACATACTCATTGGAGACCTGAACTTCCACCTCGACAACCCCAGCGACCCCAACTCCACTATCCTTCGTGACAACCTCACCAGCATCGGACTTAAACAACTCGTCAACACACCGACCCACAGAGCAGGACACACCCTCGACCCCATCTTCGCGGCAGGAAACAGCGTCCAATTCAGCCACACAACGCACACGCCATGGACCGACCACCACTGCGTACACTTCGCCATCAACAAACTCAAGGCACCCAAACCAGCCCCACGCCCACCTCGAAGGAACTGGAGCAAGGTTACCGACGAGCAACTTAACTCCACCCTCACCCGAGACAACCACACCTGGGCACCTGACGCAAACGATGCAAACAACGCAGCCAGAGAACTCCACACCTGGATCTTCAACTGCGCAGACGAGCTCGCCCGCTACGCAACCCCGACAGACAACGCCCCAGGAAAGCCACCTGGTTCACCACTGCTCTCCAAGAAGCCAGACGCACCTGCAGATGCCTGGAGAAGAACTGGAGAAACACCAAGACAACCGAAAACCACACCACCTACAAGGACGCCTTCACGGACTACCATAACCAGATCAGAGCCACCAAGAGGAACTTCATCCACAACAAAATCCTGGCCAACTCCACCAACTCCAAGGAACTTTTCAGTGTCATTCAGGAATTCACCAACCCACGCAGCGAAGCCACAGACATCACACCATCCCAAGACCTCTGCGACAAGCTTGGAACCTATTTCCACCTCAAGATCAAAAACCTCTATGACAACTTCATCGACCATCCACCAGGTGCCACAGATGGCCCCCCGCCCCCCAGAAGCACCAGCCAGCCCACCATCTCCAACTTGACACCGATCACGGCCGAAGACACCGCCTCGACCATGAAAAGCATCCACTCGGGGGCCCGGGGCCCCCATGACCCCTGCCCCCCTCACATCTACCACAGAGCTGCGGCCGCCATCGCACCCGAACTACAACGCACCATCAACACCACCTTCAAAACAGGCACCTTCCCAGACGACTGGAAGCGCGCAGAAGTCAGACCTCTGCTCAAGAAGCCCACAGCTGACCCCACCAACCTCAAGAACTATCGGCCCATCTCGCTCATCCCCTTTGCAGCCAAAGTTGCAGAGAAAACAGTCAACAGGAAACTGACACGATTCATTGAAGAGAACGCCGTCCTCGACCCGTCCCAATCCGGATTCCGAAGCAACCACAGCACAGAGACTGCCCTACTCGCCGCCACAGACGACATCCGCACCCTCCTGGATCAAGGCCACTCCGCATCCCTCATCCTACTCGACCTATCAGCGGCCTTTGACACCGTCTCCCACCGCACACTAGTCGCCAGACTACACGACGCAGGCATACAAGGAACAGCCCTGGACTGGATCCGATCATTCCTCACCGGAAGAAGCCAAAGGATCAGACTCCCACCCTTCCTCTCCGACCCCACGAAAATCACCTGCGGAGTCCCACAGGGTTCATCACTGAGCCCCACCCTCTTCAACATCTACATGGCCCCCCTTGCAGCCATCGTCCGACAACACGGCCTCAACATCGTATCCTACGCCGACGACACCCAGCTCATCCTCTCCCTCACCAAAGACCCCACCACTGCCAAACTCAACTTCCAGAAAGGAATGCAAGACATCGCAGTCTGGATGACCAACAGCTGCCTGAAGCTCAATGCCGAGAAGACAGAAGTCCTCGTCCTCGGTACCACCCCTTCTGCATGGGACAGCACCTGGTGGCCAACCGCCCTTGGAAGCCCACCTACCCCCTCAGACCACGCCAAGAACCTCGGCATCGTACTCGACTCATCACTTACCATGAACCGACAGGTCAACGCCGTCACCTCCAGCTGCTTCAACACCCACCGCATCCTCCGCAAGACCTTCAAGTGGATCCCCCCTGAGTCAAGGAAGACAGTCACCCACGCACTCATCACCAGCAGACTGGACTATGGAAACGCACTCTACGCCAGCATCAACAAGTCCCTACTCCGCAAACTCCAAACAATACAGAACACCGCCGCCAGACTCGTCCTCGGCATCCCCCGACACGAACACATCAGCCAACACCTACGAAGTCTCCACTGGCTCCCGTGGAGAAAAGAGTCACTTTCAAAATCCTCACTCACGCCTACAAATGCCTACACAACAACGGACCCAAACACCTCAACGACAGAATCAACTTCCACGTACCCAAAAGAAACCTCCGATCTTCCAACCTCGCACTGGCCGAAACCCCGCGAATCCACAGAGCCAGAGCAGGTGGAAGATCCTTCTCTCACATTGCAGCCAAGACCTGGAACGAGCTACCGGCAGACATCAGACTCGCCCCCTCCTTGAACACCTTCAGGAAGACCCTCAAGATCTGGCTCTTCGGCTAAACAGATCTGCAGACCCCCCCTTCAGCGCCTTGAGACCCTCACGGGTGAGTAGCGCGCTTACAATTCCCTGATTGATTGGCTGATTGAGTGGTATAGGTTGAAAATAACAGATTACAGACCAAGTTGCTGTATTGCATGCACGTAGCCACCATCCACGGAGTTTGATAAAGAACATTCTATGTGGAGATCTCTTGCATATCAAACGCAATTGTTCTACCATAGCAAAATATGAGAAGGCTGAAAGAGTAGCTTTGTAGAGGTTAAAAAAACAGATGTTATACTTATGGGGTCCTTAATGAAGCAGTCAGAAAGACTGGGCAGGTACCAAGACAACAACTGCTTGTAGTTAAAAATCAAGAGAAACTGGACAAAGAGAAACAGGATGGGCAACAGATGAGAATGATCACAGAGTTCTCTGCAAGCTCCTCTAAGGTGTTTCAGATATTCCAGAGGAATTGGTACATCCTGAAAACTGACAATATAACTGGAACACAGCTAACGTCATCCTCACAGATCACATATAGGAAAGGCTCCTCATTGAAAGATCAACTAGTACATAGTCACTCTAGGGCAGGACCAAAGGGGAGGAATTCCTAAATGGGATTCTTCCCGTGTCTCAACTGTAAGGCCTGAAAAATAGCAGTAAAGTACGAGACTTTGAGGTCCCAGGGAGAAAAAAACACAGAATTATTCTAAAATAGCTTAATTGCAATTCTGAATTTACCATTTATTGTTGAACATGTCCCTATGGGAAACGTTATATAAGGAGTACTTTGCACCCTACCAAAAAGAGAGTGCTCGAACACATGCAGGCTATCACTAACAGGGATCAGACCTATCGATAATTTTGAGTTGGAACATGACAGTAACTGGAACCTCTTAAAATTCTTCTGTCTGGACCAGGTGCAGAAAGATGAGAGAGGGGGTGACAGAGTTACAAAGACTGGAATCGAGATACATATTAGAGTTATAAATAAAGGCCCCGGAGGGACTCAATCATGAAGAAGAGCTGTGGGTCTAAAAGTGTCTCTATAACGATTTATGCCCATCCAGAGCTGGATTGTAACCACCATAGGATCAGGTGTTATATGAGATTGTAACAACATATTATATTATTTAGGATTGGGACAGGGAACTGTTCTTATGTTTGACACCGGTGAAAGGTGGTGAATAAATTATGGATTATTTGCCCTGAGACATATGTGGGCAAAACATCTATATATCCGTCTAGTTATTAACTGCATAGAGGTGTAAAGAGCCCATATGAGTTAGATTGTAACCACCATGAGACTAGATGTGTTAAGTGATCATAACAGCAGTATAGATTCTGAAATATTGAGATTGGGATTCGCTCTTACTATTGATGCTGCTATAAGGTGGAGAATAGTTAATGACACATCTATCCTGCGAGAAAATAAGTGATGTAAATTTTAATTGTATATTTTTTGATTGTTGAGACAGAGACCTGTCTCATTATTGACATTGATGAGGAGTGGTTAATGAATCTGGGTATAATTGTCCCCTGAGGAAATGCAAAAATGAAGTCTGCAATTTATAATTTATTTAGCGTACTTGGTTACATGTGTATTAATCAAGTGAAGAACATTCGCTACAATGAATTGCGTTTATAATTGTGACTTGTAGGTATTTACAATGCTTGATATGCCCATTCAGGGCATAATTGTTCACAAAATATGTGATGCAGGTTAAGTCAAGTTCGTTGGATCATTGAAGAATATAAATGATGAATTTTTAATTGTTGTTTTGATATAAGTCACTTGTATTTGATGCAATCTGTGACATTCTGAGACACGTACACATAAATATAGGGACTAAAATCCAGTATAAGATGGCCGCCACATAATGATTGCTAGTGAAATGCGCTATAGTTAGTTTTTACTGTTTTTTCATTACTGCCGACCAATGAAGGCTAAGTTATTAAAGTGCTGCCTGTGCTCTGTCATGCTTACATTGAGAAAGGCTTGTGCCAAAATATGTCTGTCAGTGCTTTGTTGTGGCAAATGAAGTGTACATTTTAAAGGCTCCAGTGAGTGCGCTTAACTTCAACAACTAGGATCGGGTCATTTCTTTGGAATATATATATACTTATATATATATATCTTTGTGTGCATATTTATTTACTGTGCATGACTCAGCAAAAGCAACAAGATACCCATCCACCACCCTTCTTGGCCTTCCCCTTCCTTGGCCTCTCCCGTTACCTTGGGACTATTTCAAGAGATGACCAAAATATTCCTGCTCTATTCTCGTATGCAACCATTAGACAGATATCTTGTCATTCTGGTGTGGCCAGATGTATGGATCTACCATTATCCATTTCTTAGCCCTCAGTAAGGATTTTCAAGGTTACTGACCATGTCAGGAGGTGTGTAACTGCACCTTTTTTTCTCTGCGGTCCATAGGTAAGTATGGTGGTAGTCTGGGCTGTTTCTCAGGTCACTGAATTGAGGGTGGCGGCTTAATTTAAGGGTGAGCCCTTTTTTAAATGTGTTTCGAGGATTGCTACTACCTTGTTGCAAGGTAGGTCCTCTTCTTTTCCAGTCTGACCTTTGTATTTTTGCCTGGGTGTAAGGGGCAGAGCCCTCTGTCTTCCCCCATGACCATATTTCTGTTTCGGTCATACCCTGTGGTGGACAGATTGAGGAAGCAAGTTGAGGGGGCAGAACCCTCTTTCTCTTCTTTTGAATCTGCTTCTGTCATGGCGGGTCATGGAGAATGCAGCTGGGCACTGGAGGATGCAGGGGGAGAAGGTGCAGGGGAGCTTTCTTTCTCTTTCTCTCTCTCTTTCTCTCTCTCTCATTCTGTCTTTCATTACTAGGATAATTGCGGTAAACAAGTTCTACTGCATGCCAAAGGATAGACAAGAGTTGAAGAGAGCAAGACCCTCTGTCAGATATCAAACATATGTAATGCCAGGCTGGTGCTTTTTTATAATTTCATGCATGTTGACCTAGCTAATATTTTGTCTTTCCTCCCTGTCTGGTAGGGGACTGCAGCCAGTATACACCTGGAAATTTCTCTAGGATCTGATATTGAGTTTGAGAAACTTTATTTAAACCAACCCTTCTACATAATATAGATTAAAGAAAGAGGAGAGGGCGTTTTTCATTTTAGCAGGCATTGGTCAGGTTAGCCTTGGGACCAGTTTTGAGGGTATACGAGATGAGATTTGTTTTTCCTCAGTGTGTCATTTTAATTCATCATGTAGCACAGGAAGGACATTTACAAAATGCATCATTGTTTCTGGAATCAAGGGACAAAACGGGGATAGGTAAAAGCATGTAGAGAAGAATCTTGCAACATTTCCTCTACCTGTTCTTTCTTTCTTAATTCACAAACATTCTAGAGGCCAAGAGCCAATACAGAAAATTGCTATTCTCCTTTATATTCTACTTTTTCAATATATTCTTGGACTGTATCCTCTCTTTTTTGATGGCCTTCACCAGAATATGACGATGATCCCCAGACTCTAGATCTAACATCTATAAGTAGGTTTATTAGAAGATCTGAACATTCTGTACTTTTTAACTACCTAGCAGATAATCCCCAGATTTCAGAGGAAGAGAAACAACCTGTAGGAAAGTAGGATCTGCTTTTATGGTTACCCCCACTTTTTTGCCTGGTGCTATGCTGTTTCGGACTAGTCTGACTGGGATCCTGCTAACCAGTCTCTGTGCTTTCTCCCTTAAATTGACTATGTGAGTACTTAGATACATCCCAAATTGGCTACTGGTGTACCCCAGTATATGGTACTGAGGTACCCAGGGCATAGGTACACCAGGGGTCTCCCATGGGCTGCAGCATGTATTATGCCACCCATGAGGGACCACTCAAATTGTGACTCCATGCCTGCCATTGCAGCCTGTGTAAGCAGGTGCTAGCACCACTTACGACAGATATAGGTTTCCCTATATCTGAGGTCACTGCACTTAAAACCTACAAGTCACCCCTAAGGCAGGCCTTTCAATCCTGAAGGTAGGGTGCTCTGTTCTAAGTGTGAGGGTGCCCCTGCATGAGCACCCCTACAACCTTCGGAGTCCATTCTCTTGGGTTGTAAGATACATAGAGTGGCCATGCGTCGTTACATGAAGACCATCTCTAAACTGGCTGTAACGAACCCTGTCATGTTTGGTATCAAACATGTTGGAATCATACCCCCACACCGTAAACGGTGTGGGAGGTATGATTCCATGCACTGTAAAGCTCCTCCAGGAGGCCCTCAGGGCTCCTGGTACCAGTCTTCTAGACCCGGACATCACAACATGGCTGCTGCTGACCAGAGACACGACTCTGCCCTCCTGCTGCTGAGCCAAGCTCGAGCAGGGGAAGGCAGAACAATAGGTATCCTGTCACAGGGAGGTGTGACCACCTCCCCGACAGGGTTTAGTGTATGGGGCCGGGTGGGAGCACTTGCCAGCGCCACTCAGTCTGCTTGAGGGGCACATTTGGTGCCCTCCTTGCATAGTCGAGTTCAAACCAGCTCAGGGAGCCGTTGGATCCCGCTCTGGTGCGAAACTGGACAAAGGACATGGGAGTATCCTCCCCATTGTCCGACCCCTCCCTTGGGAGGGAACCCTGAATCGTCCCAAACCTTTCCTTAGGGTACTTAAGGGCTTACCTGTAGGTGGGTCCCGAGATTCGTGATGGGAAAAGATTCATATCAAGACACTACTTCTTCTTTGACTGTATGGGTACTCTGGACTTCGCTCTGGGTATCAAGACTGCAACTGGGGAGACTCCTGCTGCTCCTGGTCTCGTCGCCCTGCTCGTCTGCTGCAACGTCCGTGCTGTGCTCCATACAGGAACCCTCCAAGACTCGTGGGCATCCAAGACTCCTGAAGGAATCTCCTTTGAAGTGAAGGAATCACTTCCCTGCATCTGCAGTCACTGCAATGCAGCTGTCCGGTCTGCTGATCATGGGCTCCCATGAACTCTGAAAGACTCAGCAACACAGGTGGTGGTTCTTTACATCCCTTAAGGCCTGCCCTGTCGTCTCACTGAGTTTGAGGCCAGTATCCCTCGTTGGAGCTGCAGGAACCAAACCCCTGTGCACTGCGTCAACTTGCCATTGCAAAGGCATGTTGGCTCTCTTTCTCAGAGATCTTCGGGCTCCAAATAGCCTCTACCTCAAGCATCTCCTGTGACTAAGATCTTCATCCTCATCACATCCCTTGCACCGTGGGCCTGCATCTTTGGAGAGGTGCTCAAGGTCCTCTCGCGACTCCAGTGATTCTGCCCAGTGGGTCCATTTGAGGGTCTTATTTGATTTCAGTGGGCTACCCTGATTGCTTGGGGCCTGCTCTGACTCCCCTGCTTGTGGTGAGTCACCTGAACCTTGCTGGTGCCGACATTGCACCTTCTTCGCTTTCCACATTGTTTGCGATTGCCAAGGCTTGTTGGTGCTCCCGACGGACACCGACCCCTCAATTCTCGACATCCAACATGGGACAACTCGTGAATGGCTCCTGGCCTTCCACAGCATCGCCTGGTCCGCACAGCTGCAGCTCCAAGGTCACCGTCAACTCTCCTGCAACACCCGACATCGGTGGGCCTTCGACTTCCTTGCCCCCTGGTCACTCCTGAGTGGCATAGACTCTGTCCCCTCTGCTTGCAGGTACTTCTCAACTTGAATCCACCTTCAGATTCCACAGGACACTTCCACTTCTTCGCCAGCGGCATCTTCCTGAAGTCCTCAATTGAATTTGACGGCGGTTTCCGACACCACTTCGCACCTATGCACCCGGCTTCCCTGGTGTAGGTATCCTGGTTCCTATGGTATCCACAGGTGGGGTGGCTCTCCAACCTTCTGTCTTTCACTGGGTTTCTTCAGAGTCCAGTAGGAAGGGTCCTTCTTCTTTAAAATTGCAACCGCGACTTACCCATTGACTTGACTTGAGCACGCGATCGTGTTCCCACACTGCACACGGCCTCCGTGGGGTTCCTGGTTACTTGCCTTGGGAGGTTCCTTGGGTCCCCAGCACTTCTATGTCTTCTGGGTATAGTCTTGACTTGAGTCGTGGTTCGCATCCCACTATTTTAGTATATGGTTTGGTCCCTCCCTGGTGACCACTGTGTAATACGTGCTTCTTACCTGTTTTCTATGCAAAGTATTGTGTGAATTTTGGATATCTCTGGGTAGGAGATATTTGTATGTGTTAGTGAGTGTCTTATAATATATACATATTTTTATAAATACACTGTGTGGTTCTTTTTCACTTAATTTATACCAATAAGATTATGCTCTGGTAAAACAAGTTGCTTTACACTCCTTCTGGACTAAGCCTGAAGGCTGCTCTTCACAGATACCACTTATAGAGCTTTCTAAAGTTGTCTAAGAACACTATCACCATTAGGGTTGTCTGGATTAGTGCAGGGTGCTTCACTTACATAAGTGAGCACCATATACTAAGCCAGCTTCTCACACAACCAACCAGTCCAGGCCTGTTTTCAAAAGATTCAGCTCCTTCTTCCACCCTGTCTTATCATGACACATGAGATCAAAGAATTGGTACACAGATAATTGAAGGATCACGAGAAAGTAGACCTACTGAAATTGTTGACATGTTTAATCTCCTAGTAAAGGGTGAGGTGGAGTTACTTTCTTCTTGATCTGACCAATTGTGTCTAATTTATCAGGACCTGTTCTTTATCTCTGAATACGTTTACTAAACTGATGTGGTGGAATGCAGGGTGGAAGTTCAATTAAAGAAAAGTTTTTCTGATTTGAACCTTCCCCTTCCCATATGCATCTTGATCTTTGGTTAACGACATTCACTGTGTAGCTGCAACTATCCTAGAAGGCGTGGATTGTGCTGATCTGTTCTCAGGCATGAAGATACAGGCACAGGTGTTTTTTTTTCTGACATTACGTGTAACATTCTCAAAGTTTCCACTTTGTCTGTGGTTTTCTAATGTTCTTCAATTTCAATGACTTATGCTCCCAAGGAATCTACCATTGCAGGCTCAAATGAAGGTAAGTCTACTCGATGGATGGCTGCATCTTGGCCTGTGGCTTTTGGGGCTTCTATCCGGACACCTCTGAGACAACCATATGGCCATCCCATCTACCACTCCTCCCACCGTAGATTTGACATTGGGAACCAACAATCACTGGAATTTGGATCTAGAGTATTAGCAGCTGCTGTTCTTAGATGAAATACTTTTACCCTCTAGTGTATTTTTGCAAACTTTCATGAAATACTAAGGGGGAGATTTACAAAGATTTTTCACTGCGTTTCATTACAAAAGTGATCCAAATCGGTGCAAAATCTTTTTTTCTGATTTACTTTCCAGCGCTAAACTTATTTAGCACTGGAAATAATGTGAAAGTAACACATAGTAACACATAGCAGCGCATAGCCTGCTTTGCATTACTTAGCGCCAAGGGGGCGTACCATGGGTGGAGCATGGGCATTGCCATGCGACCACCCAAGGTTTCTGATCCTAAACCCTATTTACTAAATAAAGTAGACAGGGTTTAGCATCAGAATACTGTGCCCTTTTGAAGTAGGTGCAACAAAGGAAAAATGCTTTCATTTCTCCTTCCTCTTCCGACTTTGTACGTGTGCTGCACTTTACAGCACACATACAAAGAGGGAAAAGGGTTAAAGTCAGTCTATGCATAGAATTTTGTACTGGTAGGCTACCCTTCCAGTACAAAACCTATGCTAGACTCACAGAGACACCCTTGCACTATGGCACAAAGGTGTCTCCATGGCACACAGCAGCTGATTTCAGCATCGGCGCTAGGAAAAGGGGAGGAGAGTGCCAGATTTCTATGAATATGGTGCTCTTCTCCGCTCTACTTTTCACGCAGCGCAGCATTTACAGCTGCTGCACTGTGCTGCACGAGTAAGTGGTAAATCTGGCCATAGATGAGTTGCTTCAGCCTGGGGTTGTGCCTTATGTTTGTGGAATCAGGTCACTATGGCTGCTCTGGTAAATCATCATATAGTAATACTGCGACGAGAAAAAGATTGAGGAGAAATTGTCCTGATAACTTACCTGTACATCTTCACTAATCCAATTAACCTTTCTTTGTTCCAGCACTTAGGACATCTCCCCGCCAACTCTCAACTTCAATTCCACAAAGCTTGGGAATGTTAGGAAGTGGTTAGACCCTTTCCTTGATTTATCCTTCAGGTACATGGAGGGGGTCAAGACAGGCGCGGCCCATGCAGGTAAGAGCGGAAGGGCCGGGTTGGGGGGGATTCGACAAACGACCACGAGGGAAAATTAAATAAATAAATAATTTTCCCTCGTCGTCTGTCGGAATTTCCCCCCGCCCCACCCGGCCCCACCGCTCTTACCTGCACGGGCCGCTGCTGGGACAAGGACGGGGAAGGCTAAGGAGGGAGTTTGTTGGGCATCTTGTTGTTTTTGCTGAGTCATGTAGTGCTTGAGGGGCGCATAGTGGAACCTCATATAGTAATTACTGGTACAAGAGAAGGATAATCGGAGTAATGGAAATTACACTTTGGGGCATATTCTCAAGGACTTATCGCCGAGTTAGCTGCACTTTATCGCAGCCAAAGTGGCGATAAATGCATCGCATCATTCACAAGCAGGTGCTAACAGCCGATATCACCAGTTTTCCTGCGATAGCAGCCGCAAAAAACATCGCCACGGATGACACTGGCAACTAACGCTAATGAGATGCAGAGTAGGCGTTCCCGTGCAAAAACAAGCAGGAACACCACTGCGGAACATTCCCAACGACCAGCCAGATCGGCGATAAGAATCAAAAACATGCGATAAGGCGCGTTAGCAGCAGTGATTTAACACCTGCTCCTACCTGGTGTTAAGTCGGACGACAACCTGCACCATGAAAGGGAGCCAGCCCAGAGCCACACCTGAAGAACAACAGATGCCATGGAGCCACTGATCATGCAGCTCGGAGCCCCAAGAGGGCCACAACACCCACCGCCACCACACCCAGGCCCCCCACCCCCCCGGATCCCCCCCAGGGCCCTACCCCGGGCACCCCCCCCCCCCGGACAAAGATATCTCACATCTACCTTACAAATTCATGAACACAACAATTCTCCTGATGTCGCACAAGTACAACAATTAACATCCATGTGTGGCCAGAAAAAGGAAAAACATTCATACATCTTAGAATTCCAAAAATAATTATTTTATTCAAATTTAACTAAACACCAATAAGTGGAAGAGTCATGGCGGGTCCCCTCTGGACAATTTGCAAGTCAAAACCTGCAAGACAAAATTGAAGATAAGAAGGTGCGTCATGCGCCCAACAAGGGACAGAGAGAGAGAGCAAGAGAGAGAGAAAGAAATGCAGAGAGAGAGAGAGAGTGAAAGAGAGAGAGAGAGAGAAAGAGAGAGAAAGGGGGAGGGAGGGAGAAGGAGAGAGAGAGCAACAGAGGGAGAGAGAGAGACAGTGAAAGAAAGAGAGGGAGAGTGAGAGAGAGAAAGATAGATAGATAGATAGAGAAAGAAAGGGAGAGAGAGAGACAGTGAAAGGAAGAGAGGGACAGGGAGAGACAGTGCCGACACTGCGCACCCAGGCCTCACAGCTCACCTGCTGCCACCGGTGTGTCTCCAACCACGTGCCGGTATACACTGCAGTCCACCAGGTCCCTCATCTGAAACAGAGTCCACAGCTAATGATGGCAGAGTACATATCATTGCACACGGCAACATCGCTTGGCCGCCCCTGCACACACAGGCTGCTGCACCCCAGCCCCTCCCGCCGCCCAGCGGGGATTGTCCGCCCCTGCGCACACAGGCCTCACTGCTCACCTTCCGCCACTGGCGTGTCTCCAAGAGGGCCCACCATGTGCCGGTGCAAACTCCAAGCCCGGGGCTCGCGACCTTGGCAGCCTCCACATCATGCAGCCACGCACCGCGGTCCACCAGGTCGCACACTTGATTCTGGGTCTTGATTTTGCAATGGCAGAGATCATATCAGTGCACACGTCATCATCGCAGGCTGCACACCCGCTCAGCTCCATAGGTGCCACTAACTCTGTGAACCGCGAGACAACGCCATGTGGCGGTAGGCCCGTGCTGCCCGCTGGCTCAGGCCTACACTGCGGTCCACCAGGTCGCACACTTGATTCTGGGTCTTGATATTGCAATGGCAGAGACCATATCAGTGCACACGGCATCATCGCAGGATGCACGCCCGCTCAGCACTTTAGGTGCCCCTACCTCAGTGCACAGAAAGTCACCGTCCCGTGGTGGTAGCCCGTGCCGGCCACAGTGTAACCGGTGCCACCGACTCCGTGCAACGCAAGTCATGGACCCTATCTGATTGAGCCTCGTCATATGGCAGGCGGACGCAGCCATGTCACCTCAGGCAGTGGGGAAGAACTGGGACATGTTGCGTCGTCGTCCCCCCGTTTATACGTAAGCCGAGTGGGCTGGCTCGGCGTACGCCAGGCCAGCGTAGGGGTGTGAACAAATATCCCTTGCGTCTGGGCGTGGTTCATATCTGGGCTGCACAGGAAACCAACTGATGCGTGTGTCTCTGTTGCTGTGTCTGCGCCACACGGCCCGCAATCGACAATGTTGCAATGTTGCATGCACCCGGAGGGCGTCCGCGCACTAAGGGATTGTACAAGGAGTGCAAGGCCGCTCGGGGTCTTGGCACATACATGCCAACTGTTGTGTGTGTTCCTCGCTTTTGGTGCACCATAAGCCCAAGGCCTAGCCTCAATTGCAGCGCGAAAGCCACATCACATTCCCAGGATACAAGCAGTAGTCAGACTAACATTAGGGATGAAAGCCCCTTTGTCTCAACACAGAAGGCGGAAGGACATCTGCACCTCCGACCTTGGAATTGCATGTTGCAGGCACCCCTGAGAGAGATACCATGGCAGATGATGACGACTCCCACACTACACACAGCGCTAATGAAAGATCAACGTATCCACACCCCACACACAGAAGTCCTTGCTCAAGGTACTCCTGCATGGAATGGCCTTGACACTTACGTACAGGACAACCCATACGTCTAAACTCTGCACACACATACGACTCATTGCTCCGAGCTGTGGCATATCATCCACATAACAGCCGCAGGTCAGAAGAGTGCCGGTTCTATGGGAGCGAACAACGCAATGTCAGAACATCCCGGGCGCATGCACAACGCCTGTCACGTGGAACTGTACCGTGACCGTATGCTGCATTTGTTGGGGGCACTGCCACTGGCAGTGTTGCGCATCAGTTACCGTCTGAGCATCCGTCTTGCGTACGTCACCTGCGTCCAGCCCTGGTTCCACTGTCGATCATGCATATTCGAGTGGCCCATGGATGTCTGCCTATCCAACACAACGGTAGCTGAACTGGATTATTACTTGTGTGTGCGCCCCCTGTTGGCCCATGACCAGGAGTGTAACCGTGATACCCGTTCATGGGATGCCTTGGTATCTGGCGTATGTGCTGGCAGTTGGGCATGTGAGATTGCACAATTCCTCGTGTGCAGTGACCACATCGAAGTGCTCCCCTATTGGGCTGTGTTGCGGATTGGTGTAACGGCGTGGACGGAGCACATCTGTCCGGACCAGCTAATGGATTGGCTCGCCCGTGTTCGTTGAAGTCGACAACGACGTACTCTTGGAACTGATTGCCCATGAAGCTGCGCTCGCTTTCATGGACCAGTAACTACGTTCCTGCAGCCACAAAGATTGTAACCCATAGCACAGGTCCCAACACCCTTTTGCATCTTGGAGAAATGGACACATATCCCACCATAACAGTGGACATGGCTGCATTCGCCTGGACTCAGAATGCATGTGCGTGCAACACTGCGGGTTGACACACACCTGTGCAAGGTGAGTGGACAGCGGCGCCTGGCAACGTTCCTCAACCTGACACACCGCTGGAGGGAGAGTATACACATGGCAATGTAGTACTACATGTGACCTTGTTGGACTCCTTCACCTGCTCACTGTCAGCAGAGCAGACAGTCAGCACAGTCCGGTGGTATAGGACTATGCAGATCCCATGGGCTGTGAGTGGTGTCCCCTGACACGGTGCAATGAGCATTCGCCAAACACCACATGACTCGTCCAGCAAGGCAAGGTGGGCTGAGACCGTTGGCATCCCTAATTGGTGTTCATTTGTGCCTCCCCATGTCTTGCACCTCTACATGTTCCTTTGCTGCCTGATAGTGTATGATGCATTGGTCTGCATGTTGTGGCCATTGTCTTGCCCGTACTGACACGCACATGCTAATAAAGTGTACGCAACTTCACTAGTGTTCAACTGTGATGAGTGTTGATTAGCATGCCACATCGTGTGCCTCAATGAGCATTGTCCGTACACAGGGAGGGACTGACTGGCGCATTTCACTTAGGGGTGGGTCCCTATTGCCAGCTCCTACTCTGTGAGCCAGACATTGTGGTTGGGAGAGTTGCTGGTAGACCTGTGCGCTTACGTGTCTTCAGCAATGTGAGTATGGTGTCCAACTTCTTGCCATGTGGATCAATGTGTACCATCAAACCAGGCTGTGTCCACACAGTTGAGAGTGTGTAGGTATGCGAAGAGATCTTCTGTTGACACATGTGATGTGGGACACTACTTTAGGCCTCCTACCGACTTTGAGATTTTGGAAAACACAGCCCTGTTTAATACATAGACGTTGGGCTACGTTGGGGGGTTGCGAGATTGTTGTTCATGATCAATGAGGCCACAGCTAGTTCACACCTTCACAGTCATCTAATTGGCCATGTGTGTCACGGTCAAACATGCGCATTGATGTCATTTCCCAGGGTGTACCTTTTTGTGCAATCAATGTCCCTACAGTCATCCATACTGTTATACTTGATTGAACATAGACATGACACATCTGTGTGATTAGGAATGTTTTATTCACATCCTGTGGAGTGTCGGAGCTGGAGCAGTACATGGCCATGCACACCCCACATTACATGGTTGCCCAGTGGAGGTCCAAACAGAGTCCTTTGGGGATGACAAGTTCATCGGTAGAGGAAGGGTTGAGTCCGCAGCCTGTTTGCTGTGTCATTGGTGACCAGAGCAGATATGGCAGTCCATGTCGGGGTCCAGGTGAATGTCGCAGAGTGTTCCGGGGGACAGTGGAAGGTGTTGTACCAGGGCATGATGCAGAGGGCTGTACCAAGCAGAAACAGGCCATATGGTGGGGGCTGAATGCTACAACCTCCTTCTTGACACAGAGTCATCAACATCCACATCTTCGTCCTCTGATATGTCTTCTGTGTCAGGTGTGCCAGGTGGGTGTGGTGGTGTTATGGCTGCATCACTGTGTGCCACTGACACATCATGGGGTGGAGGTGGTATGGCTGCATCACTGTGTGCCACTGACACATCAGGGGGCGGAGGTGGTATGGCTGCATCACTGTGTGCTACTGACACATCAGGGGGCGGAGATGTGTGTGTCGAAGTTCCTGCAGCAGTCATCTGGGACAGGCTCTGTGGCAGCAATGGCAAGATGAGGATCTGCAGGGCATGGTAGATCCCAGCTACATCTCGCTGGTGTTCAGCCGTGGCAGCCATCCTTCCTGCCTGCATCCGCTCCATGTTCTCCATTGTCCTCCGCATCTGTGCCAACTCTGTGCTGTCGTCGCTGGAGCCTGTCTGACTAGACGGTTCTTGTATCCGAGTAATGGCTCCGGCGAGGTCAGCCAAGGATTGTTGTAGGGCATGGAGCGGACTGTGGGTGTCCGTTAGGGACTGTAAGTGGTCCCTGATGGGAATGAGACACCCACATATGGCATCTAGTTTGGCTGCCATGAGGTCGAAACCCACCCGCACCTGTTCAGCCAGCCCCCTCTGGCAGTCTGACACACGATGTTGGAATGCCATGTGTTCTTCGGTGAGGTGCTGGGAGCCAGCCGTGGTGGTGGGTGCTTCCTGCTGTGTGGTCTGTGCAGGGGGTGGGATCACCTCGATGCAGCTGGGCTGCCCTGCTCCTGGAGGTGGGGTGCGGAGGCTGTCCATGAGCCGTTGGAGGGTGTCGGAGCAGATGGCCATGGGGTCCTCCTCATCATCACTGAAGAGATGTCTGGTCTGCTCTGCAGGAGGTGTTGATTGTCCCTCTGCAATGTGAAGGGGAGATGCAGGTTAACAGTGTGTTCCATGTATGTGCACGCATTGTACATGTTTACATACAGACTGCATGACAATCTACATTGTGACTGTTTTGGAGGAGCTGGGTATTTGATAGGGGACAGTGGACATTTCGACTACATGACGGATGTGAGGTTGAACTCGTATATTATCATCTGACAGTTTCCTGCTATGCCTGATGTGGTTGGCCAGTTTCTACGCACATGCGGCACCAGTTGTGTCCTCTGTTCTGTGGTGTAGGTGTGGCACTTTGTACCACATTGTCGTCAATGTTGATGTGCTGTGATTGATATGTGTGTGTGCTGCATTGTGGGAGAGTCGCCCCTGCAGCTCTGATTTAGCGGCCCCTTATCCCTTTGAGGCGGTGTGCCTTTGACTTGTGTGCTTTTACGGTGCTGGGATGTTGGCGACTTGGGTCATTTGTGCTCTTGGACGGATTTTGGACTCTTGTGCATTGTTTGTCTGCAGATGGGTTGTTGACGTCAGGGGTTGTATGTGCACGTGGATTTGTCAGTGTGTGACCTGCTACTTTGAGGATGTTATCCACACTGGACCACCTCAGTGTCGTGGCGTGCACAATGTCATGTATTTTGACTGCTGCCATGCTATTGGTCATGCTGTGTCACTTGCATTGTCAGTGTGGCTCACAGAGCTGCTGCTTTGCTGGGTTCCGCACATGTGCATGGGTGGGTTGTGAGATTGGTGAGGGGGGGCATTTGTGCACATGGTGGACGGGGGCCTACTTGGTGTTTCTATGTGTGCTGCAGTGTGCCAAGGCCATCAGGGACATGTTCCACAGTCATTGTGGGTGTGCAGTGTGCTACACATAATTGTGCATGTGTGCCATTGTGCCCGTCTCCCCCCGTCCCCCCAGTCCCTGGTCGTTACTCACCCTGTTGCTGTATGGTCAGGTCATATCGAGCAGTGTCTGGACCCCCGACTCCTTGCACCGTCTCCGCACTGATGACTGTGGCCACCATTTCCTCCAGCTCATCCAGCTCCTCCTGTGGCGCAGGACTCCCACCTCCAGTCGCCGTTGCTGCCTTCAGGTTGGCAGCGAGTTTCTGCTTGGTTTGGCTTTTCACATCATGCCAACGCCTCTTGACCTCCTCCATTGACCTCCTCGACACTCCGACTGCATTCACATTGTTCACGATGGACTGCCATATTTCCGTTTGTGTTGCCGATGACACAGTGGAGGTGACGAACAGTTGTTGGTAGTGTTCTGTCACCTCAGTGACGATGATCCGGTTTTCCTGCGGACTGAACCCCGTCTTCCTCTTCCTCTTCTCCTTGCCCTTCCCCGGCCCCGGGGTTCCTGGCTGGTCGTCTGTGGGGCTTGTGGGGTTCGCATTGTCCTCTGCTCTCTGTCCTGGTGCGTCCATGGTGCTACGCAGTTGCATTTTTTTAATCTGCTTTTATAGTGCATTCTCACGCATGAGGCGTGGGAATCGCAGGCCTGTCGCTGGTTATCGCAGATTTTTGTATCGCCATTGGGGACATCGCAACTTTTTTGGCATTCGTGTTTCGCTTTTTTTTCGGCGTCGCGTTACTTTTAACGCGGGCATTTGTTGCGTTATCGTGAGACTATCGCATGGTGCCGCCGGGTTGGGAATACTGCGTTAACACGGTGTTATTTTCCCGCGATGGACTGCGATGTGAGAAGTTGCGTTAAGCGAATTCGGCGATAGTTAACACACGTTATTGAGAATATCCCCCTTTGTGTAATCCAAACATTAGCAGCGCAGTGTGTGGCTAACGAGTGGCATACATGCACATTAGATTGGTTACCTTAGATTAGACCAAGAGGCCTTGGGAGGTTTCTAGATCCCGACCTTCTGTTAATTTTTTCCTGGCACACTCAACCCGAAGCAGACCTACCTTACAGAGTGCCTTACCCACTAATACTTTCAGGGCGGCCCTGCTGTGAGATGGGATTTACTTCAGCCCAAGACGCATCACTGCAGCCGGGTCCCCAGACACCATGCCACGCGCCCGCAGATCAATTAACAGATTAATCAGCGAGACGTTTTCCAGTCGAAGACACAATGGAAAGGCTAAAAATAGACGGTTCGTTACGAATTCCCAAGGAGAGGGTGCCTCGCGCCCTCTGAAAGGGCAGGCAGTTCATCAGTCACAGGGCCGCCGAGGCGCAGAGCAGTGCTCAGCGCGAGCGACAAAAGGCTCGCGAGGAGCACCGCGGATCCATAGCACGCGCCCATCACTGGGTAGAGATGTTTCATTAGCAGACAAGTGTCCACGAAAACTCGCCTAATTAGG
Organism: Calotriton arnoldi; assembly: GCA_963921515.1. Lineage (NCBI taxonomy): Eukaryota > Metazoa > Chordata > Amphibia > Caudata > Salamandridae > Calotriton > Calotriton arnoldi. The sequence goes on along the minus strand of CAWUFW010000537.1, from coordinate 285,939 downwards.
ACATTGCTCATTTTTACTCTGTGTGTGTTGCAGAGAGTATCTTTTTTAAGATTCCTGAGGCTGGTTACAGGTTCCACAGAGGGGGAAGATGCTATTTATCTCCCCCAATGAAATGAGATTGACAGGATATCGGAATTTATAGGATGCAAAAAACTGCACCTATTCTGAGTGTATGGGGAATAACATGCTAATTTTGGTGCCGGGTCGTGGTAAATACCGTACTCTTTTCCCTTGTTGAATCTGAGTCGGATTTATATGCTGAATTTTAACCATCCGCCCTAAGTCTGAGTTTGTTGAAACCACCTGCTTTTTCATGGCACAAGATAAATAACAATACCTTGCAATAAATTGCCCTATTACGAGCTTCTGGGGAATGACATGCGGATTTTTGCGCTCACCTCAGCAAAATCCGCAGGGTACTGTAACATCGTACAGTTTTCTCCTGTTCATTTCCAGTAGGTTTGGCCTTATGAAATTAAATGAAGGGTTTAAGGAAGGGTGAGATATTTAACACACCTTTTAATTACCGGATGTATTAAATACTACTACTCACAAGTGTGACCCCTGCGCAATCAGGGGTTTACGCAGGGGTCGAAAACATTTTGATTCACTTATAATTAGGGTCACAATGTGCAATCTTTATTGCACAGTGTCTTGTAAACTCTGCACAACTCAGAATACTTGCAGCTGGGTAAATTGGGCTTTGCTCAGGGGTAGGAAATCTCTGGCCCGACTCCTACTCATAATCTGGCTCTGAGTGGAAATTACACTATCTCCTTTGGAGCACATTCATTTCTAGGTTAAAAATCAGACACTTACAAAACCACTGATGGCTGCCATGGGTTTTATCAATCAAAACAGAAGCTGCTAAGTGGCTCCACGTCATACAAAGCATCTTCATTTTTAATGCTGTGCTTTTTAATGGCTGACAATTGACTCCATCTCATGAGCCAGTTCTGTTTTTTCAACCAACAGTCCTAAGCATTCTAATGACCTGATGGATCAAAGAGTTTCAACAGTTCTTTATTTATGGGCATTTGTGTTGATACATAAGGGACTAAAGGCCAGCCATTGACTGGGGGGGGGGGGAGGTAATACCCCCCACCCCAATTTTTTGGGAATCTCTGCCTGCCTGGTATAGATCTCAATGCCTTATTGCAAATATGAATGAACATACGTGGGTATCCTTAAGGCATGCATAGAAGTAATGTTGGTGACCCTTTAAACTCAGTTTAGGAAACCAGTCGAGACTCCCCTTTTAGAATTCACCAAAGTCATATGCATTGTCTACCTAATCACCATCAACCTTCTGTCAAGGTGCGTTTCTGTATTCAGCTGGCATCCCAGCCATTATTTGGTCTGGCTTAGAAATGGTTTTAGCTGCCTCGCCAATATCATCTTTTCGGGACAGCAAAAGATGTTTTAAATATCATAATCGTGCCCATGCAAATGATTGGCCTCTGTCCTGAGATTGACCCTCAATAGTTGCAAGGAGCAGTAGCGTAGGCAGTGTGTGTCATGGACCCTACTGCAATGAAGGACATGAGCCCCATGGCCGATATTTGAATTATAAAATACAGCAATAATCAGGGTTTAGTGGGCCCCTCAGGCCTCTGGGCTCGGTGCGACTGCACCTGTTGCACCAATCAAAGCTACTCCCCTGGCAAGGAGTGTCAATTCAAGTGTTAGATTTTGTGATGCCTGAGTGTGAATCTAACTGAATCTGCATACTAACATCTGATAGGACCCAAAATAAACCACCAAGACCATTGCATTGTGTTCCCAAATTCGTGGGCGTGATTGGACTGCTCACCCAGCTGTAATTGGATAGCTAGTTGTGTGGCGTCATTATTGATTGTTTGCCTTCTACATTAGAACCGCTAAGTGCCTTCTGGTTACTATCAGTCCTTTGGTGAGTCAGTACAGAAGAGAAAGGACAACACAGAGGAAGAAAAACCACAGTTCCTTTTTCTCTTACCATTGGGATGTACCAAGGGAGGCACTGTGGGGCCCATTTTATGTGGCTGATAATGGGCCTGGAATTCCAGTTCCCCGGAATTACCGGTACCATGAGTAAATCGGGGTTGGTGGGAATTATTCCAGATTGTGGGAAAATGGGGAATAACATACAGGAAATGGTGTTTTAGTGCTGATTCGTGCATATTTTCTTTGCTCAAAGAAAGTAGGATTTTATTCATTAATTCATTTTTTATTTTTCTACGGAGTTTTATATAGCGCGAACTTAACTTGAGGGTATCAGAGCACTTTACACGAGCACCAGTTGTGCTACACGAGAGGACACATTCACTGTGAGATTAAGGGGCATATTAGCAAGGGCACTATCGCCGCTTTAGCGGCACCTTTTGCCGCTAAAGCGGCGATATTTTTATCGCCCTATCAGCAAACTGTCTCTAACAGCAATTAGCGACAGTTTTCGGGCATTAGCGCCCGTTTTTACCGCTTTGCATGTCAGCGATATTTATCGCTAATGACATGCAAAGTGGGCGTTCCTCACTAAAAATACACGCAGACAGTCGCAAACACAACTTCACACTATTAGCAAGGCCCGCGAAGCGATAAAAATGTGCGTTAACCCCGATTAGCGCTGGATTTTAACACCTGCTAGAAACCTGACTTAGCCATTATAGTCTATGGGAGGTGGATTCTACTGTTAAGTCCCCACCTGCCTATTAGCGAGTTTTTCCTTAGCGATGGGAATTTATCGCAAGGAATTCTCGCGCTAATGCTGGGAATCGCCGATATCGCTGGATTTGTTTCGCATTGGAGATAAAACGTTGCTAATAACGCGTTATCTCCGCAAACGAATCCAGCGATAAAAAAAACCACGCTAACCGTGGTTTGCGTTAATTAACGCACGCTGTTGGTAATAGGCCCCTAAGTGATTTGCCCAGAATCACAAGATGTAGCGCGTCCTTGCCGAGACTCGAACCCGGTTCCCCAGTCGACCGACCTAGCCGTTAGGCCAACTCCTCTCCCCTAATTTATACATGCACTTTTATATAGCACGTACCAGACCTGAGAGTGTCAGTGTACTTTCCGTCAGGCACATATAACACAGCAGCATATGCAGAATGTAAAGAGTGATAAAATGTATACAAAAGGGCAAGTCATATGTTGATACTCATGCAGAGCATAGTAATAGATAATGTGCTTGCTCGGCACTTATGGAGGATTATGGTGTTATCAATGCATTGGAAGTAACACTGAAGCATTAGTTGTGTCAGCTACTGCCTGAACGCCTCAAAAGATGAGTTTGTATGGAATGAGGGGAAAATCGAGTTCTAGATTTTCAGGGCATTACCTGAAAAATATTGGGTTATAGTTCTTTGTTTCATGAACTTTGGAGGTTCAAATAGCATGGATTCTGTGCAGGGCCATCCTACCAGCATTATAGGTCCCCGGGCAAAGCTGTGCAGTGGGTCCTGCCTACACAACCACTCACACGAATAAAAATGTTTAATGGAAAATTAGATTCTGGTCTGCATGGCTCCCCTATGCTCATGGGCCCCCCCGGGCAACTGCCCAGCGTGCACATGCGTTAAGATGGCACTAATTCTGTGCTCTGCAGAGACCTGGAGGCATTTTTTTTAATGCCAGGTATTGCCTGAGTCCTAGTGCATGACTTTGTGTGTTATACAGATTCTTTTGCACATGCCTCTAGCACAGACGTCTTCAATCTGTGGGGCGCAACCCCCAGCGGGGCCATGGAGTCCTGGGAAGGGGGTCGCGCATTCCCCAGCCTCACTTGTGCCTGGATTCTAAAACTTTTGCTTTAGTTTTGGAAAAAGACAGCTGTCCAGCTTATTTCGATAGTTTAAAATGCTTCAGCTGAGTCTCATGTGCTGTGAAAAGCTTTCTGCCAGGGTGTCTGGTCGCCTGGAAGAAATGCAAATGTGCCCTATTAGTTAATCAGCAAGTGTAAAGGGTGCTTGGGACCCAGTGAATCACCCCAAACTTTGTGATGACAAAGAGTTGTTTTTTGAATGGTAGTGCAAAGAGTTAACAACTGGGCTGTGAAGTGCTTGCACTTAATCGTAACTGTACTTACACAGCTCTTAGTACCCCTAAGGAGGTGTTGAAGGGACAGTTATGTAAAAAGAAATTGCATTACAGACGCCCTGGCATTACTAAAATCTACATTTTGGATGCACTATTTTATTGAAAAACTATTTACACATTTTTATCAGTCTATATTTTACTGTGTTTAATGTAATGCAATTATAAAATAATGACTTGCATACTCACAGTGCTTTCTATCACAGGCTGTGACCTTGTAGCACTAAAAATACACTATTCTCCACTGCACCAACCAAGATTTAATTCTGTGTCTCTCTGGTTACACACAGACCTCTGCAGTGCATTAACTAATAGAGGTTTCATAATGTACTACAGTGCATTACCCACTGAGTAACAACTTTTTACATTTATTTTTCATTTACACTGTCCATTATTTTATATGTAGGTACCTGATGGTGAAAGACCTAAAAAAACGTAAAGAATATTTTGGGGCATATTTATGAGAGGCTTCTGCCGCCAGAGCATCAGTTTTTTTACGCTCCGGCGGCGCAAGCGTCTCAACCATACCTATGGGGCAGCGCAAAGTCACGCTGCATGGCTTTGCATTGCCTCTTAGATATGGAGTAAGACAAAGCAGGGCAAGTAGCTGCCTTGCCTAACTCTGTATCAAGGAGGTGTTCCATGGGACCTGTGTGGGGGTTCCCACACAACACCAATGGATTTTGATGCTGCCCCATATTTACAAAACCACATAAACCTGGAGCAGCACCAAAAACGTACGTCTCCCCAGAGAAAACATTTCTCCTAGTTTTTTCTTCTTTCCATGAGAGCTGCATTCTGCAGCTCACATAGAAAGAGGAAAACACCTCTCATGATTGTTTTTGTGAGGGAAGGTGCCCCTTCCTGCACAAAAACAATCATGCCGGGGCGTGGCTTAGCAAGCCAAGATGTCGGTCGCACCTTGAGAGTGCTCCTGGACCCCTCCGCTATCCACCCAATATCCGCCTGTCCCTGCAGCCATCCAGCCTTCAGACATGTTGCCAACCCATTGCTGCAGCTCCTGGCAGCGGCCCCGGCCGTGGGGCACCCTGTGATCCCGCGTTTCCGCACTTGACGAGCCTGCCGGGTGCCCTCACCTGCAAGATGGTGGCCTCCGTGCCCTGACTCGTGGCACCAAACCTTTTTGGAGAGAGCTGCCCGGACTCGCACCACTGTGTCCGTGTTGGCGGGGACGACCTCTGAAGACACAGCGGGCAGCCCACAGACGGTGAGCCGCTGGGGCCCCCTGGGCGAGCGAAGAGCTGGCCGTCGCCTGACGCCGCCTGCATTCCCTTCCCCCGGCCGGCTGAGAATCTGGGTTTGGCGGCCTGTTGCCGACAAATTTTGGTCCTGCTTGGTGCTGAGCTCGGCCTCCCTGGCGTGAGGCTTTAGTTGCGAGCTGCGACGACCGGAGGCACCCAGGACTGGTCCGCTGGCCCCCCGCGGCGCAGCTGTGACTGACGCTGTCTGGGGTCCAGTGCGCGACGGACCCGGAACTCTGGTGAGTGCCCGGCAGCGGGGGGGGCTGGGACTGTGTTGAGTGAGGCCCCCCCACGTGCTTCGGCCGATTGCTGGGCGGGTGGATTGGCTCCTGGACTGTGCGGCGTGGGGTTTGGCCCCTGCTGCTCCTACTCACCTGCTGTGCTCCCGCGATGCCGGTCCAGCCCCTGCCGGGCCCCAGGGACTGAATCTGCGCTGCTGGCCTGACAAGAAGAAGCACCTAAGGGGGAGTGGAACCGGCCGTGGGCACCGAGCGGCGTGAGGTCCTAGGAGAGGGCCTCCTCCACCGCCCCCCTGCATCCGACTTGCTGCTGTGGCTCCTGGCGCCGACCGCGGGCCCTCCAATACAGAGGCCCCTGTTGCTGACCTCTGGGCCGGGCCTCTGGTACGCTGCCTCCGGTGTGCTGTAACATCCAAGGGAGGTGGACCCGGCCGCATGCAACGACCGGCGTGAGGTCCTGGGAAAGGGCCTCCTCCGCTGCCCCCCTGCCCCCGACTCGCTCCTGTGGCTCCTGGCGCTGACCGTGGGTCTTCCACTACAGAGGCCCCTGTTGCTGACCTCAAGACCAGGCCTCCATCAAGTTGCCTCCGGTGCCGGTGTGAGGTAACGTCCAAGGGGGGTGGAACTGGCCGCATGCAGCGAGCGGCGTGAGGTCCTGAGAGAGGGCCTCCTCCACCGCCCCCCTGCCTCCGCTTGCTCCTGTGGCTGCTGGCGCAAGTCGTGGGCCTTCCATTACAGAGGCCCCCGCTGCTGACCTTGGGACCAGGCCTCTGTTACGTTGCCTCCGGTGTGAGGTACCGCCCAGGGGCGGTGGAACCGGCCGCATGCACCGAGCGGCGTGAGGTCCTTGTAGAGGGCCTCCTCCACTGCCCCCCTGTTGCTGACTTGTTCCTGTGGCTTCCGGCGCTGCCGTGGGCCCCCCATTACAGAGGCCTCTGTAGGAGACACGTTGGGGCCCCCTGCCCTGCTGGGTGACGACCATGGGTCGAGACAAGCCAGCCAAAACCCCTGCCACCCAGACTAAAATGGACCGATTCACCACCACGGACTCTGGGGCGACTGGAGGGAACGCGGATAAGGATGCCCCACCTGCTGCGGACCTATCTACCATCCTTCAGGCCATCCATGCCTCGCAATCCTCCGTAGAGGGCAAGATTGCCGAAGTCCGGGTCGATGTGACCCTCATCCGGCAGGACCTTCGGAACGCCACGGCCCGGATTAAAGAAGCCGAATCCCGCATTTCCACCATGGAGGATGAGGTTCAGCAACTTAAAGGCCAAGTCTCTCATCTCCAGTCTCACACCCAGGAGCTACATCGGCGGGCGGAGGATGCAGAAAACAGGTCCCGCCGCAACAACCTTCGCCTGGTGGGATTTCCGGAGGGTGCGGAGAAGGGTCGGACGGCAGACTTTGTAGAGAAGTGGCTACGCTCATGGATCCCCAAGGGCTCCCTCTCCCCATGGTTCGCGATCGAGCGGGCGCACCGCTCACTTGCTCCTAAGCCGCCTCCGTGGGCACCCCCCAGACCGGTCATAATGCGAATCCTCAATTGTAAAGACCGCGACTCTGTTTTGGCCGAGGCCCGTAAGCAGCAGCACCTCAAATATGACAACCACGCGATCATGATCTTCCCTGACTACACTCGCGAGGTCCAGGGTCAGCGACGCTCATTTGGGGAGGCCAAGCAGAAGCTGCGCGCCCTCAACATACCATACAGGCTCCTCTTCCCGGCGCGCTTGCGAGTTGTGTTCTCCAACAGGACCCTCTTCTTTGATACCCCTGAGGAAGCATGGACATGGGCCACAGAGGAGCGCCCCCTACAGGCCGGCAACCGGAATCCATCACCCGTAAGTGCAGCTGGAGGCGCCCGCTGGGAGGTCCCGGCCCCCCGGCCTCAACGCAACCGCACCCGCAGGTGCCGTGGTCAGAGGCGAGCCCGCTCGGACTCACCATTGGGCCCTTCTCACCAGCCGATGCCTGGGCCGCTCCCCGGGGGCTCCCTGGTCATGCGGAGATCCGGCTCCTCCGGTCGCTTGGACCCTGGGGGTGCCTCGCCTCGGACATCGCTGTTGGTCCTGCCGGATACAGATCTCTCACGTAGCCCAACGCTTCTCACGGGTCCTGCCTGAACTCGTCTCTGCCTGCCGGGCTTGGCTCCGCGGCCGGAGACGGCGCATCAGCTCAACTCCACTTCAATTCCCGTTGGACTTGATTATGCACATCCTGCTATGAGGAGGGGTCCTCCATGATTCCCCATTCCCAAGCGTTCTAGTTTGGTTCTCTTTTAGTTCTCCACTGTTAGGGCGACAGATGCTTCCGTTTCTGAAGTATAGGGTGGGGGTTGGGGGTTGGGTTGGGGTGGGGGGACTGTTGTCCCAAGTTGTATTGTTTGTTTTTGTTGTTTCTTGCACCAGCACTTCTGCTCAGCTGCGAAACGAGTACGCAGTGACCGACACTGTACATTTGCGCCCGTTGCCCTGCACAAATACACCACCGCGCCCATTGTCCAAGCCGGGTGTCCGACCCTTTGCCCAGTCTCTCCATGTCTGACAGCTATACCGGGATGGCATCGCTTCATATTATGTCCTGGAATGTTAATGGCCTCTTAGACAAGGTCAAGCGCACTGCGGTCCTGCGATATGCCCAACGACACACTGTGGACATACTGATGCTCCAGGAGACCCACCTGGTAGGCAACCACTGTCCCTTTCTGGCGCGCTATAGCTATGGTGGGATCTGGCACTCTGGTTTTGCCCGAGGATCACAGGGGGTGGCAATCCTGATACGCCGCGCTCTTCCATTCGTGGTGCGTAAAGTGGTACATGACCCTGGGGGCTGCTTTGTTATCTTGGAGGGGAACATTGGAGACCGGTCCCTGACCCTAATCGCTGTATACTCCCCCCTTCTCTGCTGTCCTCCACGCTTCAGCACCTCACTACACTAGTGGCTGCCCTACCCCCAGGGGCGACAGTTGTTGGGGGAGACTTCAATGCAGTTATAGACCCAGGACTTGACACTGATGCGGCCCGTTCCGTATCCCGAGTTGCACAGTCTGCCCTCCTTTCGAATTGGGCTGCTACGCTGGGCCTCGGAGATGCCTAGAGACTCTGGCACCCGACCACTCGTATGTACACTCATAAATCAGCCTCCCACCACACACATGCTAGGCTAGATTATCTCTTCCTGCCGGCCTTGGACTGTCGGTCAATTCAGGCCATCACCATCCTTCCCAGGGGCTTATCAGATCACTCCCCAGTATCTCTGCAGATGGGCAACTCCCGGCGTCCTCGTGCCCGATCTGGCGGCTAAACGCCTGGTTCCTTCAGGACAAAGACTTCCGGAAACAGATAGGGGACGAACTCCGCCATTACTTCTCCACTAATCAGGGCTCGGTCTCATCTCCTGGCACTCTATGGGATGCCAGTAAGGCCACCATCCGCGGCTATGCCAAAGGCCAACTCAAACTCCAACGTACGAAACAGGACTCCCGCCTCACACATCTGGAGGCCCAGGCTGTACTGCTTGAAGCCCAACCACCGGGGGAAAGAACAGAGGCCCAGAATCGGAAACTGGCATTTCTGAGGGATGAGATCAAGCAGGCCTCCCTGGAGGCCGCTAAGCTGTTGTGGAGGTCCTCCGTAGCACGAGTGTATTGGTGGGGAGATAAAAATGGGAAGCTCTTGCATCGTTTGGCCACCTACCCTATGGTCAATCGTATCATTCCTGAGGTGATTGACTCACACGGGGAGATCCAGCGGACCCCCGTGGCGGTGGCCCAGTGTTTCGCCACATACTACGCTACTATCTACTCTGTGCAGCCTCCAGATCTCACACTCCCGGAACTCCTCCAGCGTGAACGGCTCCCCCTTCCGCAGCTCAGTGAATCCGAGGCAGAGGACCTAGATCTTCCGATCACCCCGGAAGAAGTTAACGACGCCATCTCATGCATGGCCGCGGGTAAGACACCGGGGCCAGACGGACTCCCACAGGAGTTTTATGCATCCTATCGAGACACGCTGGTTCCCCACCTCTTAGAGGTGTATCACGAAGCGGCTGACCGCGGCTTCTTCCGTCCTGAGACGGACCTGGCCACCATTGTGGTGATTCCTAAGTCTCAGCCTCCCTCGGCCCACTGCTCTGATTATCGCCCCATCTCCCTCATTAATTCGGAGCTCAAAATATTCGCCTCGGTCCTGGCTAACCGCATACGTCCCTATCTGGATAAGCTGGTCCACCCAGACCAATGTGGGTTCATGCCCTCCCGGGGAACCAGGAACTGCCTTAGACGTCTCCACCTCGCTCTTGCGCATCGGCAACAATTGACCCCCTATCTCTCTTTGCTCCTCGTGGACTTCGAGAAAGCATTTGATTCGGTGGACTGGCGATATCTGGAGGCAGTGTTGTCGGAGATGGGTTTTGGGACCCCCTTTCGCAACCTGGTCAGGACACTCTATTGTAAACCACGAGCCCAGGTAATGGTCAATTGTGCCCTTTCGCGCCCCTTCCCCATTAGGAGGGGCACAAGACAGGGGTGCCCCCTTTCACCCCTCCTTTTCGCGTTAGCAAACGAGCCTTTTGCATCTCTGATTCGCACTGACCCGCTTCTCACGGGATGGCGATGGCCCGGCCTGGTGGAGGATAACATTGCCCTTTACGCTGACGACGTTCTGATATTTTTGTCAGATCCAGCTCGATCGGGCCCTCGGTGCCTCCGGGCCCTCCATTTCTTTGAACGAATCTCCTGCCTCCGATTGAATTCGGCCAAATCGGTCCTGGTCCCTCGCCATCTTTCGAGAGAGTGCTTTGATTGGCAGTCGTCGATTCCCCTTCGGCGTCAGTCGTTCAGGTATTTGGGGATCTGGGTGGCCCTCCTTCCCGACCTTGCCTGGTCTCTCAACGTCACTCCTCTAGTGAAACGGGCTCGTGCGGACCTCCTTAGATGGCAAACGCTGCCACTGAACCCTATGGGTAGAATAGCCCTTTTTAAAATGATGGTTCTGCCAAGATTTCTCTACACGCTTCAGAACACACCCATCTCCTTCTTGTGGTCATGGTTCCGGGAGATGGACGGCTTGGCCACCAAATTTTTATGGGGAGGTCGGAGACCGAGGCTGGCCCTCACCCAGTGCCGGATCCCGCCCTTTGACGGTGGTCTGGGAATGACGAACCTATATCTATATTATCTGGCGACTCGGCTTCTTACCGTGCATGACTGGTTTAATGGTGGTTGGTCGGACCCGGCATACCGCCTGGAGCTACATAACCTGGGTTTCTCCAACATTCAGGGGATGCTATATGGGAACGTCATCTCCCACACTCTGCCTGAGGTCACGTGCGGGGTGCTCCTGGCCTGGCGAGCCTCCCTGCGCCACACCCACTGGTCGGGCAAATTAACCCGATATACCCCACTGTGGTGCGGAACGTGGCTCAGGGACGTTGCCGCTCTCTCTGGCTTTAGAGCTTGGGACCTCATTGGGATTTCACAGCTTGGGGATGTTTGGGGTGGGAGCCACATACGCGCTTTCCTGGATCTACAAACTCGATACTCCCTCCACGCATCCCAGTTTTACCGCTACCTGCAGCTGCGCCACGCCCTTCACGCTCACATCTCGGAGGGGACCTCCTTACCCGAATATAGTCCACCCAAAGCCCAGGTCATGACTGGCAATTTGGGGAAAGGGGGGATCTCCCACATCTATCGCTCCCTCACAAATAACGCCCCCAACTTTCTATCCCATCTCAGGGGCAAGTGGGAGGGTTGGCTTGGATCCCTGGACGACGCTGATTGGAGAGACGCGCTGATGGCTCCCAAAACGGTCACAGCCTCAGTGCGGCTCCGACTAGTTCAACTATACTACCTACACGCTGCCTACCTCACACCGTCGCGTCTTCACCGCGCTGGGCTCCGACCTGATGCATCCTGTCCCCGCTGCGGATACCCCCAGGCCGACTTTTATCACGTGGTATGGCTCTGCCCCACAATTACGCGTTATTGGGAGTCAGTAACAGGGGAACTCACAGAGGTTCTGGGTTGGGAGATCCCTCCTAGCCCGATGAACGTACTCCTGGGTATTACCGAGGGACTGGATGGCTCCAGAGCTGAGAAGCTTTGTTTAAACATGGCTCTAATGGTGGCCAAGAGAGATATTGCGGCCAACTGGCTGAGCCCGACTGCTCCCACAATGGCGCGTTGGCGCAGGGGGGTGGATTGGTGCGCTGCGCAGGAGCGACCCATGTATGCGGCCCGAGGCTGCCCGAAGAAGTTTCGTAGAGTATGGGGCAAGTGGGTCGGGGTGATCGAAGATTGAATATTCCAGAAGATCACTTATGGACTTGGGCAAAGACACTGTTTATTTCTGCTCATATGTTGGACTTTACATGCTGGGGTATTAATCTCTCGTCAATGTTTTTAAATGCAAATGTACTAAGAGCTGGTATTGTTTTTCTTTGCTATCTTTATAAAATCAATAAAATTGATTATCAAAAAAAAAAAAACAATCATGCCCATGTTGGTGCTAGGCAGCAATTTGTGGGTCAACGCTAAGCCTGGGCGTAGTTTGCGGAGTTTTGCTACGCGGAACTTCGCGAAGTTACAAAAAAACTCTGCGAAGTTCCACAAGTGGCGGAGTGTAGTGTGAACTGCTGTTCGCGCTGGTCTTTCTGCCGCTCGGGTAGAAATTCTACCCGAGCGGCAGCTCGTGCTTGCGAACTTACCGTTCGCGAGCGCGAGCGGGGAAAAAACTCTGCTGCACTACGCGAAGTGGGGTTTTCTTGCACTTCGCGAGCTCCACGGAGTGCGGAGTGCAGAAAACTCTGCAAACTCCGCGAACGGAGCGGAGTTCAATGCCCAGGCCTAGTCAACGCAAGGGAAAAGGACAGGAATGCACCGGATTTCATAAATATGGTGCATTCCTGCCCTTTCACATTGGCGTAGGGCAGTACAGAAAGAAGCCTTGCGGAGCTGCCCTACACCAATTCCTCATAAATGAGACCCTTTGTTTTTAGCTACACCTTTGCCCACGTCCCCACGCTTACTGACCTTTGGTTTGCTAAACACTGTTTAATATTATTTCCCACTGTAAGAATTATTTTGTGTGGGAATTGGGGGCGTTTATGGTTGTAGATGATGAGGAGTACCAGGTCCTAGAAATGTTTGTCAGGGGGGGGGTCCTTACACCTAAAAAATTTGACAAGGGGGTCTCGGCATTAAAAATGTTTGAAGACCTCTGCTCTAGCATCTGTAGGAGGGCATTTTAGAGTTGTTAGTGTTGCTGCGCTGTGTTTAAAACAATTCCCTCTTGTGATGAGTCTCGAGCTGCAGGTAGAGTTGCCCTTATCGGAGACAGGTGGAGTTTAGGGATACCTAAGAGAACAACAATTCTTTAGTCACATTGTGACAGAACCAAATATTTCACCACTGTTTTGAAGAACAAGAATAAAGGGTTTTATCCCCCATAAAACATTTAACTGGTACTGAGCAGATATACTGAATTTATGTGACCTTGAAAGTCAGAATTGTATCAATTGTGACTCGAAGAGATTTCACACTTTGAAGCACGTTTGGAGATTCAAGACCCAATCTGAACAGAAATTAGTTTTGTAGAGGTGTTAAGAGTAGGAGTTAGGTTTTTAATGGATTTAGCTTTAAGTGCTGGAAAGTCATTCATGATTGATTTCAACCTAGTTTTCCTCTTGGGAAATAATGCTTGGGTAAAGTTGAGTATCATTTGAATAGATAGAATATCATTTGTTTGAATTATTTCAAAATCAATGTGAGAGGTTCAACATGCAGATTAAAAACAGCTGGAGAAAGAATTGAACCTTAGTGGCACACCTTGCCCTATAATGCAGGTTCTGAGAGATGTATTTTCAAGAATAGGTATCAAGGTAGGAGGTAAACAACTTTAATCCCATCTTTTCTCTGTGGGCAATCAGAAGTGTATTATGGCTGATTGTGTCCACTGCTGTTAAGCTGTCAAGAAGGATGAGAAGACATGATTCACCATTGTCAAGTAGATGTAAGGCATCAACATCTTTATGCTACATAGCTGTTTTTGTACTGCAAACCATCCTGATGCCAGAATGAAGATTGTCAACAGGGTTGCAGTCACAGATGAATTGATTGAGCTAGGACTCTACGTAAGGGTTTCATGTGTCTGTGTGTGTGTCCTCCCTTCTTAATACCGGCTAGTGAATGATTCCTGATCCAGTTGGGTTACTCTTTACCCAAACATGTGAATAGTATCTTAAGTACGGGATCTAGGGTACCTATCTGTACCGGAACAGGCAAATGCTTTGATATGAAGAATTCTATTAAGCATAGTGTGATGGGCGAATTCCGTATTTCTTATTATATCATTATCATTGAATGGTACAATGGTATAGATACACACATTGAAGTTGCTGTGCTGTTAGAACAATCTTTTTATTGTAGGTACAATGAATAGCGTGGTGTCATAATTCCCTTAGCACATTCTGGGTATAGCCAATACATTTTTAATATAGCCAACACGTTTCCCTGCTTAGTGCATGTAACATGGGGAGTTTTCAAGACTTGTTGCTGAGAAATAGTAATGTGGTTGTGATCAAAATCAGAGAGTGGATGAGAGCACAAAATAGGTGTTCCCTTTCAAAAGGAACTCCTTCAATGAGCTGCAAATGGAATGAAGTGATAACACCACACTATTATTTTATCTATGGCAAATTGATTGAGTTGGTTTGGTCTGCAGATCTGAATGAATTTTGAAAGGAAAAGATTATACACTTTGAGGAAATTGTTTAGATCGTCTGGATCTGCTTCTGGCAGTGGTGATCTGAACTAAGGCTGTCTAAAACTTTGCCTTAGGCCACAGACGGGTTGATCAGACTTTTCCAATATGTGGTGATGTATATGCTAAGCTTTATCATTGATAAGGCAGGAATTGGGTCACACAATGGTCTGGTATTTGAGATTGCTGAGTGGAGGACTTCATTTTCATGATTTCTTTGAACATGTCAGGCTTATTCTCGTTTTTTGATTCCAGAGTATAGAACCAGTGGTCTCTCCTTTTGGAAGGTGGGGGAGCGAGAGCTCTATCTTAAGGATTTTATCATTTAAGAAGTTGTGGAATTCTTCACATCTTTTGCTCGAGTTGTGGTGGGTGATGTTTAGTATGTTCTTTCACCAGGTCAAAAAGCTTCTTAGGCCGCTTATTGCTTGATCAAATTGGCCTCTAAAGATGCCGGCCTGCGCTCTGATGATACTATCCTTGCGTTTTTGGCTTTGGGTGTGTAGAGCGCTCAAGTTTGTCGTTGATGAGATTTCACATCAGTTTCTTTTCACTGGTCTGAGTTTCCTTCTGGGTTCATTCAGATGTTTGAAATATCATTATGCTGAGAATTAGATTTTTTGATTTTTCATTTAAGTAGGCTTTAACGACTTTTTTAAATGATGGTTGAAAACCTGGACAAAACCTTTTCAAACCAACACACACCCCCCCTTCTCCCCCCCACAAACACACACACATTCACTGAAAAACCCAAAAGTTAAAATGACATTATAGTTAGGCGAAAATGTTAGTTAAATTTTAACATTTTAAACCCTCTGAAAAAAATACTCAAATCGTATTGTACAAAAGAGCTTTTTCTATTGTTGTCTATTTTGGGACTGCAAGCCCAAACATTAGTCTGTGGACCTATAGCTGGCTGACTGGCTGGCCAAAACTAGAAGAAAAATGTTAAGAAACTGTTGTACTGAAACAATGTGATTGGCTGGCAGCAACATGAGAGAAATGTTTCAGCAGCCATAAATGGATGCAGGGACTAGGTCCCTGTGTCCTAAAAAATGAAAGAGGTCAAGGCGGCCTGGCTCAGCTGAGGCCGGCCACAAACAGCCCTCCACTGGCTTTAAAATTTGAAAATGTCGATTTTGAGCGGAGTTTGCAGACAGTTGGACTGGGTTAGTGGGCCCCAATACAGCCCCCTTAGTCCACTAACCCAGGTCAAGGTTCCCCCATAAAGGAGTGCTGGACCCTTGTTGAACCTGCTAACGGGTTCATTGACCCAGCACCAGGTCTACAATTCCTGCGGGATTCCGAACAAGGATACACAAGTTTACGAGGATCACAAACCCCAAGCCACTGTTTGTGAACACTAAAAAAATTAACAAAACAAACAGGGAGCAGCTAGGATACATCCTGTGACCATCAACACGCATATTACACCATTCATGATCTATGCCCTGTGGTTGTGAGTGATGTAATATGTGGGGTCCCAAGCAGTGCGTGTCGGGGGCACACGTCACATTTAGCTCAGTAGATGATGGTAAATTTCAGTGTGTTTTTGTTTAAAATGTTGTTTTTAACTGACATTTCCACCTACGTATAACCTCTGTTAAACCTTTGTTTTTCCAGTGGATATAAATCTTTATCTATTTCTATATTTATATCTATATCTATATCTATATCTATATCTATATATTAATTACCAAGAGGTGGTCACTACTGGGTAGCTATAGTTAGATTCATGTTGCCATAAGAATGCATTTTGTGTCGCTAATGACATCGGCGCTGTTTGATGAATCTCCACTAAACTTTCCAAAAAAGTGCTACATTTTGACTAGTTTGCGCATGGAAAGTTTCAAGGTGATCTGTCAAGCGGGGGCGGGAAAAAAGAGGGGGGTCTCAAAACTCATCCCATTCATTTTTCCGTCAGACCTTTAGATACAGCTACAGTCTATAGCGCTGAATGGATTTACACCAAATTTGGCAGAAAGCTAGATCTTGGTCCAGAAAGAGTGCTTTTTGTGATTTGGTGGGAATCTGTTAAGTAGGTTTTGAGCAATTAATGCTAAAATTTTTTGTATATCTAGGGACACGGACTCTCTGTGATCCGACAGATCTACTGAAATGTGATTGGCTGCCACCACCTCAACCAGGAAGTGGTGGCAGCCATCTTAGGACTTGGGACTCAGCCCCAAGTTCTAAAAAAAGTTAAATAAAAAAGACATAAGGGGGCAGGGTAGTGTTACCCTGATCCCCTAGCCCTGGTAGGGGGCTCCCAGAGAGACCTGGCATTGGGCCAAAAATGTTTTTCCCCCCCAACTTTTACCACAATTTCATGGAGGATCCGTGAATCCGCAACAAAATTAGAAAACAAACAAGCTCAGGCTCCCGCTCTTGTTTATTGCAAACCACCTGAGGTGGGCCAGGGCCCTGGGATACGAGGCGTATATTGTTTTGGGGGAGGGGACACACATGGCCCGTCTCGCCAGGTAGATTTCGGCCACCGGTACCCCATCCCCCGGGGACCGATGTCTTCTTTTAGCGGGAGGGTGGCAGCGGCCCCATCTCTGGGCTGTTTTCAGCACCAGCGACCCCATCCCTGATGCCCAAAATATTTTTAGGGAGGGGCATGCAGCAGAGCCACTTGTGGCCCTGGGGACCCAATCACCAGGGTCAGAAGTTTAGGAGAGGGGCGCACATCCTCTCTCCCCAGACTGTATTTGGCCCCAGGGAGACCATAACCTGGGCCCATAGTATTTTTAAAGTGGCGGGGGCTGTGTGGCCCCCTCCCTGAGCCTCTAAAGGCTCTGTGGACCTAATCCCCCAGGGCAGTCTCACTAGCTATGTCCCGTGGAGCCCACCACCGGGACGGAGCGGTTTCCCTGATGGCACAGGCACAGGCAGGGAAACAAGTGTGTGCTCCCGCTTGGTGGGAGCATTTTCAAAACTCCAGCTAAGCGGGAGCAAACACAAAGTCTGCTCCCAGCTGGCAGAAGCTTTGAAAATGCTCCAGTCTAGGAGCAGACTTTGGATCTGTTTCCCTAACCACAATGATGAGGGCAGGGAAACAGATCAAAATATTGCTCCCGCCTGGAGGGAGCAGCATAAGTTTCTGCTCCCTGTGGATGGGAGCAATGTTAGCTACTGCTGCATGGAGGGAGCTGTCAGGGGCCATGGGGGCCTTGAGGCTCCCCACGTGGCCCCCAACGTGAATATGGTGGTTTGCCAGGGTGGGCACTTGGGCACTCACCTTCAAGAAATGCAGGCCTGGGGGAAGTGTTCCCTGGGGTTGATAATGGCTCGGGGAGGGGGACTGAGTGGCCCCCTTCCCCTTATTTTCTGTTTTGGCCCTGAGGGATGAGGCCCCCAGGGCCTAATATGGCTAATGGGAGGGGGTCATGTGCCCCCCCTTCCCTAATAAAAAAATGGCCCAGTAATGGGGCCCCCAGGGCCTAATAAGGCTTGGAAAGGGGGCCTGTGCATCCCCTCTTTATTGTAAGTAGTGGCCCTGGGGTATGGGGTCCATAGGCCCTAATAAGGCTTGGAGAGGAGGGCCACGCAGCCCCCCTCCCCTTTAGATAAAATAAGGATCTAGGGAATGGGGTCTACAGGGCTTAATGAGGCTCGGGGAGGGGGGGCACGTGGCCCCCCTCCCCTTTAAAATATATACGGCCACGGGGGATGGAATCCAAAGTGCCATAATAGGTGTGAGGTGGGGGACACGTGGCCCCCTGCCCCTTTAAAAAAAAGGCCCTGGGTACCTGGTGGGCTAGTTGGCCCCCAGGGACCCTCAGGATTCAAGGGGACTTAATCCCCCAACTTAAAATGCGCCACGGGGCACGTTTGCACACTTGTCACATCAGGCCTGCCCCCTCCCTTCACCACTGTGCAAACGGGCCCTCTGGCGCGTTGTAAGTTGGGGGATTAAGTCCCCTTGAATCCTGAGGGTCCCTGGGGTCCAACTAGCCCACCAGGTACCTCCAGTAAGCGCCACAGAGCTGCGTTGCAGAGAGGTGTAAAAAGGGTCGTGGCCTCGGACCACCTCTCTGCAACGCAGCTGTGTGGTGCTTACTGGAGGTACCTGGTGGGCTAGTTGGCCCCCAGGGACCCTCAGTATTCAAGGGGACTTAATCCCCCAACTTAGAACGCACCAGGGGGCGCGTTTGCAGAGTGTTGGAGAAAGGGGGCGTGGCCTTTGTCCACCTCTCAGCAATCCCACTGTGTGGGGCTTACTGGAGGTAAGAGGTAGGCTAGTTGGCCCCTAAAGGACCCCCAGCAGCGAAGGGAACTTCAATCCCCATCCAAGAGTGCGCCAGGGAGCGCGTTTGTAGAGTGGTGGGCAAAGGGGGCGTGGCCTGCTCTTCAAACTTAACAATGCTGCTGTGTGGGACTTACTGGAGGTAATAGGAGGGGTAGTTGGCCCCCAAGGATGTCCTTGGGGGCCAACTACCCCTCTTGTTACCTCCAGTAAGTCCCGCACAGTGGGATTGCTAAGACGTCTTCGGAGGCCATGCCCCCTTTCTCCACCATTCTGCAAACGCGCCTCCTGGCAGACTACGGGATGGGGGATGAAGTCCAATTTACTTCTGAGGGACTTTGGGGGCCAAGAAGCCCTACTGGTACCTCCTGTAAGCCCTACGCACTGGAATTCCTGAGCGCTGGTCGGAGGCCCAGCACCCTTTCTCCACCACTCTGCAAACGCGACTACTAGTTAAAGAAGTGTTTGCAATGTAATAGGTTTCACATTTGCGAGAATTAGAGCTATTGGCGTTGTAAATGCAAAAGTTTTTTACTAATGTTTTTTGGAGTGGAGTGGATGTAGGCTGTGTGTGGTGGAATTATGGGGTATGTTGTGCAGTGAAATTATGTGGATAGAAAGTATGTGGTATTTAGTGTATAGGAATTATGTAGAGTGGGATTATGTGTTATGGAGAGTAATTATGTGGTATGGTAGTCTGTGTTGTGGAGTGGTAACCTCAGGTTTAGTCTTCCTCATTTCCATAGAAGCTCAACTATGAACTCAGTGAGACAAAAAAAGATGGAATCACTGAGGAGCACTTGTGGACCTAGTCAGAGATATGAGCAGGGCCGCTGGAATTATGTGACTGGTTGGCTGCACCGACTTTCGCACAATTATACATTTTCTGCATTAGCTACATAATTCATCATCTGCACCCTAATCTGCAGATTTGAACAAAAAAAGCCTTGTTTCTAGCTGAAACGGGTCAAACGTTACCAAAAATGCAGCGACAAGTGTTACAGCGTGGTGGAAGGACCTTTGCAAACCTAGAATTGTCACGTGTTACTTATTGCTAAATGTGGGTGTTAAATTGGTACTAATGGTGTGCAAGCCACTCTTGCTTCCCTCTGCGCCTCTCTTGCCTCTTTCTGCATTTCTGTTGCTTCTTTCTGCACGTTTCTTTCTTTTTCTTCACTTCTCTTGACCTCATTCTGCAAATCTCATGCACTTTCTGCACCTCTCTTCCCTCTTTCTGCACTTCTGTTGCCTCTTTCTGCACCTCATTTGCTTCTTTCTGCACCCCTGTTGTCTCTTTCTGCACTCGTCTTCCCTCTTTCCGTACCTTTCCTGCCAGTTTTTGCATCTCACTTGCTTCTTTCTGCACTTTTCTTGCTTCTTTCTACACCTCTGTTGCTTCTTTCAGCAATTCTCTTGCCTCTTTGTGCACTTCTCTTGCCTGTTTCTGCACTTCTCTTGCCTCTTTCTGCACCCCTGTTGCTTCATTCTGCACTTTCCATGCTTCTTTCTGCACCTGTCTTGCTTCCTTCTGCACCCCTGTTGTCTCTTTATGTACCTCTTTTGCCTCTTCCTGCACTTTTCTTGCCTTTTTCTGCACCTCTCTTCCCTCTTTCTGCACGTCTGTTGCCTCTTTCTGCACCTCATTTGCTTCTTTCTGCACCCCTTTGTCTCTTTCTGCACTCGTCTTCCCTCTTTCTGTACCTTTCCTGCCTGTTTTTGCATCCCACTTGCCTCTTTCTGCACTTTTCTTGCTTCTTTCTACACCTCTGTTGCTTCTTTCAGCAATTCTCTTGCCTCTTTGTGCACTTCTCTTGCCTGTTTCTGCACCTCTCTTGCCTCTTTTTGCACCTCTGTTGGCTCTTTCTGCACCTCACTTGCTCCTTTCTACACTTCTCTTGCCTCTTTCTGCCCCCTGTTGCTTCATTCTGCACTTTCCATGCTTCTTTCTGCACCTGTCTTGTTCTTTCTGCACCCCTGTTGTCTCTTTATGTACCTCATTTGCCTCTTTCTGCACTTTTCTTGCGTTTTTCTGCACCTCTCGTCCCTCTTTCTGCATGTCTGTTGCCTCTTTCTGCACCTCCTTTTCTTCTTTCTGCACCCCTGTTGTCTCTTTCTGCACTCGTCTTCCCGCTTTCTGTACCTTTCCTGCCTGTTTTTGCATCTCACTTGCCTCTTTCTGCACTTTTCTTGCTTCTTTCTACAACTCTGTTGCTTCTTTCAGCAATTCTCTTGCCTCTTTGTGCACTTCTCTTGCCTGTTTCTGCACCTCTCTTGCCTATTTTTGCACCTCTGTTGGCTCTTTCTGCACCTCACTTGCTCCTTTCTGCACCTGTCTTGCTTCTTTCTGCACCCCTGTTGTCTCTTTATGTACCTCTTTTGACTCTTTCTGCACTTTTCTTGGCTTTTTCTGCACTTCTCTTCCTTCTTTCTGCACCCCTTCTGCCTTTTTCTGTACCTCTCTTGCCTCTTTGTGCACCCATCATACCTTTTTCTGCACCCCTCTTGCCTCTCTCTCCACCCCTCTTCCCTCTTTCTGCACCTCTGTTGGTTCTTTCTGCACTGCTCTTGCTTCTATCTGCACCTTACCTGCCTCTTTCTGTACTTCTCTTGCTTCTTTCTACACCTCTGTTGCTTCTTTCAGCAATTCTCTTGCCTCTTTCTGCACTTCTCTTCCTTCTTTCTGCACCCCTCCTGCCTCTTTCTGTACCTCTCTTGCCTCTTTGTGCACCTCTCCTACTCCTTTCTGCACCCCTTTTGCCTCTTTTTACACCTCTGTTGGTTCTTTCTGCACTGCTCTTGCTTCTTTCTGCACCTCACTTGCCTCTTTCTGCATTTCACTTGCTTTTTTCTGCACCTCTCTTGCCTCTTTCGGCACCTGTGTTGCTTCTTTCTATACTTCTCTTGCCTCCTTCTGCACCTCTTAGTTAGAGGTAGTTTTAATCCCCCTGCCCTATTATGTACTAGGGCCATACAGGGGAGGTCATGCCAATCACAGGGGTACCCCAACCCATAGTGTACCCTAGTGTATGTAGGTGTTTTCACTGTATTCTAAGTGTCTTTCACCATAGCACTGGCTCCGGGCCTGGTTAGTCAGAGTCAGTTACCCCCAGTACCCGTCAGCAAAAAGTTGGGGGCACAGGATGACTTTGCAACAGACTCTTTCTGCTCCTCTGTTGGTTCTTTGTGCACATCTCTTGCTTCTTTCTGCACCTTTCTTCGACTTTCTGGACTTCTGTTGCCTCTTTCTGCATTTCTCTTGCTTCTTTCTGCACCTTTCTTCCTCTTTCTGCCCATGTCCTACCTTTGTAGGCATAGTTAGAAATTAGCATTTAAAAAACCTTTGAAATTCACTGAAAAAACCACAGGTTTCAGGGACGTTATAGTTAGAAATTAGCATTTAAAAAACCTTAGAAATTCACTGAAAAAACCACAGGTTTCAGGGACGTTATAGTTAGTTTGACATTTCACTCGTACAAAACCAGAGAAATTCGGCCGTTATAGTTAGTTCAGCTAACTATAACTCGCGCCCCCGCAATGCACTGCTGATGACGTCACATATTACATCATTCATGACATGGTCAGTGACATCACTGATGACATCTCAAATGACATCACCGATGACATCACTGATGACATCATCCTCGTGATAATCTGATGCACCTCCTCATACCCTAATATAACCTTTGATACACCCACTCTAAAATACAGACTACCATTTTCGAAACCATAGACACACCAATACCAGTTAGTACATACCCACTCACTAATTCCTAGGTGTACACACACATCCACTCATTCACCCATACAGTCACTTATACATGCAGTCAACCATCAATACGGCACTATCATATGCACTCACATATCTATACAGACACTCACACACTGCCACTCATCCATAGAGTTACTCACACACCTAGTAAGTCATGCAAAGAATCAATCACACTCCCATTTACTCACCTATACAGTTATACACACACCACCTCACTTATTCAAACATATACTAACACATACTTACACTCTTATACAATAACTAATACAAGCACACACTCATCCATACAGCCACTCTCACAATCACTCACTCTCACATATAGTCATTTATATACTCCAACACTCACATATCCTGCCTTTCACATATGCAGTTACTCAACCATGTACCACTGAGGCATCCATTCACTCACCAACACACCCATACACACACTCACCCACCCATACAGCCCTTCACAGATGCACTCTTGAACCCATACACACAGTGAATCACCCACTCACACATCTATGCACAGAGTCACAGCACACAGACACTCAGGCACCCTTACAGATACTCAGACAACCAATCAATAACCCATATAGACCCTCATTTAGCTACTCACCAACCCATGCAACCGCTTACACACCAACTGACAAACTAAACTGTGTGAATGTCTGTATCAGTCACTAACCCATGCATTCAGTAAGACACATTTAATCACTCACTTATACAGTCAGTCACGCACCTACTAAATCATCCATTCAGACACTTATACACCCACTCATTCTTCAATACACCTTGGCCTATATAAATATATATATATAAAACATGTTTAAACTTTACAGAAACACACAGTCACTAGATGATGTCATCAGTGATGTCATTTGAGATGTCATCAGTGATGTCATCAGTGATGTCACTGACCATGTCATGAATGATGTAATATGTGACGTCATCAGCAGTGCATTGCGGGGCCATGAGTTATAGTTAGCTGAACTAACTATAACGGCCGAATTTCTCTGGTTTTGTACGGGTGAAATGTCCAACTAACTATAACGCCCCTGAAACCTGTGGTTTTTTCAGTGTATATATATAGTAACCAGCAAAAACCCAGACCATCACCGGGGGAAGAGATCAATTTTTTATGCAACGAGAGGAGGCAGACCCTCCACCCCAGACCTGAAAGAATGAACAACGAAGCCGGATAAACTACAAACGGAGGCAGAGGAATAAGGCAAGCAAACGGCGCACAAAATTACTACAAAAAACGGGGAAGGGGGCAGTGGCAACAAAAGAAACTGAATTGATTGACAACACCAACAAAACAATAGTCAACTTGTCCCAGGTGATACTAACCAAGAAGGAGAAAAATATCTTATGCCTTTGATTGTCATATGCACCAGGTACCAACTTTGACTATGCCTCAACAAGACTTGACATATACAAGTCAGTAAGGAAATTGAAATTGAGGAAATTCCATTTACAAAACAAGTCTCAAGCCAAGCCGGAAGAACATGGTCGTACTACAAACCTGACACAGTCGGATGCACCCATACTCAAGGAGTTGGCGGAATTATGGGAATTAGAGGGAGCAGATTATGTACAATCTACAGGCCAAATTGATAATGAGGGAAGACATGAGATGGCCAATCTGGGTAAGGTAGGAGTGAGAATCTCTACACCATTCAAACCCACATCCACCTTCAATCCCATCACACCCCATGACTGCATAGATATTTTTCATGATGCGGTCACAGCGCAAATCAAAAAGCTGAGCAAAGCCACTCAAGCAAAGCATTTCAAATACAACAAGCAGAACCAACAATATGAGGCTCTAATCAAAAAATTACGCGATAACAAGAACATAGTGATACGGGCAAGTGACAAGGGGGGCAACATTGTACTGTGGCCTCTAGAAGACTACAAAAAGGAGGCATTTGCACAGCTAAACGACAGGGAGTGCTACACTCGAGGCACAGCACTGACCATTAAGGAGGCCAACAAAGTTTACAACGGCAAATTGTCAGAGTGGAAACACAAAGGATTGATCTCGTCTGATGAATTCAAATTTTTAAAAAAAGAGAACCCTGTTATTCCATCAATATATTTTATCCCAAAGGTACATAAGGACCCTAAAAAGCCACCGGGCAGACCAATCATATCAGCAAGGGAGGGGCCACTGGAGAACACTTCAAAGTACATAGACTTTTATTTACAGGATTACGTCAAGTCACTCCCGTCATATGTACATGACACCGGCGATTTTTTGATGAAGATCAAAGATGTGGTATGGCAAGAAGACATGTGGATGCTGGCACTTGATGTAACGTCATTGTACACCAGCATCAGGCACAAAGATGGAATACGAGCAGTAGCACATTTTCTCTCCAAAAGACCCCCTGAAGACAAAGATCACAATGACATGCTGTTAGAGATGTTGGAATTTTGCTTGATTAATAACAACTTTATGTTCTATAACCTAATTTATCAGCAAATCAGGGGAGTAGCTATGGGGGCCAGCTTCTCTCCCAGTTATGCCTGTCTACATATGGGCTACTGGGAGGAGCTGGTCCTCAGAGACATGTACAAACAGATATTTGAGAATAATGTCGTGATATGGCTACGCTATATCGATGATTTGTTTATACTCTGGAAAGGCAATCAATATCAAGCTCACAATTTTGTGGACCTATTGAACGTGAATGAACTTAACCTACATTTTACTGTCACAATGAGCCAGACTTCAGTCACTTTCTTAGACACAGAGGTGTACATAACTGGTAACAACATTGAAACTAGACTATATATGAAACCCACATCAGGGAACTCCACGTTGCATGCAAGTAGCGCACACCCTAAACATCTTTTGAATAGTATCCCGTATGGTGAGATGCCGCGCCTCAAACGGATTTGCAGTAACCAACAGGACCTGAGGGAGGCGCAGGCAAACAGCAAGAAAAGGTTTCTTGAGAGAGGATACACGGAGGAAGTGATCAACAGGGCCATGGTTAAGTCCAACTTGGTTGATAGGGAGGATCTCATGAAAATTTGAAAAGAATTGCCGGTGGTGACCGGGCAGAAGGCACCACACGTGAAGCAGAAATCCAACCAAGTCAGGTTCATTATGAGGTACAGTCGACAACAGAATAGTCTTGAGAAAATCATCAATAGGAACTGGCCTCTAGTCTTAAATGACCCAGTGCTGGGACCTTTATTACCACGGAGGGTGTCCATTACTTATAGTAGGGCACCTTCCATGCGTGATTCTTTGGTTAACACAAATCCAGACACCATTGAGAACACTAGCTGGTTTTTAAACAACAAGGGGTTTTTTAAATGTAAAACCTGCAAGGCCTGCCAACATGGTTTCAACACCAAGACATACAAAACGCCATTTGGAGACAGGGAATGCAAGATCCAAAAGCTTCTCACATGCAAGACAGAATATGCGGTGTACGTACTGGAGTGCCCATGTGGGCTCCAGTACGTAGGAAGCACCCAATTGCCTGTACATAAGCGCATTTTGCAGCATCTCCGGGCCATTACCAATCAGGACAACACATACCCTGTAGCTAGACACTTCAGGGAGGTGCATCAGAGTAGCAACAATGGACTAAGATATTTTGTGATAGATGCCATACCACCCAACAGGAGAGGGGGAGACCGTGAATCCAAACTGAGGAGATTGGAAACTAGATATATTATCCAACTTGACACTAAGAACCCTGTAGGGCTCAATGCGACGGAAGACTTACACACATGTTTAGGATAGGCAAAAAGGATAGCACACAGGCACACAGTAATACCAACAAGTAATGAAATAAACAACTAGAATTCCTTCCCCTGGTTTTACCCTGTTTTATGAAAATCTAACCATTTATTCTCTAAACTATTATTCCCCAATATTTTACCAACATACACCATAGATCAGTTTTTTAATACAATATTTTATTGAATTTTATTGTATTATGTAATTCAATATAACATGTATTTAGGTATATATTTATTTATTTATATATTTATATATTGTTGAATTTGTATGTTAACAGATTTTGGTTATGTATATTCATACTGTTAGGCAAATGATGAAACAGGTGACATCAAACACTAACACAGATTAATGGTAATACACAGTGTGGACATAAATACGGGGATTTAACAGGGGATGGGATCAACATATGCCAGCAAATCCTTGGCGGAATACCCCTTGACATGCTTATGAGATACCCACAATTTTACATTTTACATTTTACATTTTGAATAATTTGATGTATTGCATACAAGTAGCAGCTGCGGAAAGCGTAACAAGTAAATTATACAATATTATACTGGACATCGAAAATTTATTTTAACTGCTTCACACACACAACTGGGACCATACACTCATACTCTTTGCACTTTGCGCATTCGACACAGTCTTAGACATAATTTTAGATAACATGATTGCACTAACAAGCGGTGGATTCATCCACGCTATTTCGAACAAAAAGGTAACACATATGCGCGCGATTGGAGCTCACCCATTCAAGGGGATATATAGTTCACATAGGAAGCGCATGCGCATAGGGCTTGAACAAAACCATGTGGTAATAGAGGTATTTCACCTGTAAGGATGTTTTAATATTGTATTTTTAAATTATATCATTTGGTATTGTATCATCTATGAATTTTTTATCAACTATGTAAATTTATCAACTGTGGTTTTAGCCCTGTGACTAGTCAATTTTAGAGCATATTGTGTACGTTAAACTGTTTTTTTACTGCAATCAATGCTATAATTTTACTATGTCTATTACGGCACCCTGCACGTGATTACAATTTATGAGCACCTGTCACTTTAAAAGAGCTTGCACACCAGCAGTAACATGTCATGTGATCAAGGCTCGGACGAGCCGAAACGTTATGGCGGCAACGCAAGAATAAACGAAATTTAATGCACTGAAATTTTGGTCCGTGTCCGTGTTGTAGCAGAGCGGCTGCGAGGAAAACGCGGATTATGGCGATATATATATATATAGATATATATATATATATATTCACTGAAAAAACCATAGGTTTTAGGGACAGTTATAGTTAGTTGGACATTGCACTCGTACAAAACCCGTGAAATTCCCCTGTTATAGTTAGTTCAGCTAACTATAACTCGCGCCCCGCAATGCACTGCTGATGACGTCACATATTACATCACTCATGACATGGTCAGTGACATCACTGATGACATCACTGATGACATCTCAAATGACATCACTGATGACATCACTGATGACATCATCCAGTGACTGTGTGTTTCTGTAAAGTTTAAATATGTTTAATATATATAGGGAAAGGCGTATTGAAGAATGAGTGGGTGTATAAGTGTCTGAATGGATGATTTAGTACGTGAGTGACTGACTCTACAAGTGAGTGATTAAACGTATCTTACTGAATGCATGGGTTAGTGACTAAACTGTGTGAATGTCTGTATCCGTCTGTTTGTTGGTGTGTAAGTGGATGCATGGATTTGCGAATAGCTACATGAGTGTCTATATGGGTTATTGATTGGTTCTCTGAGTATCTGTATGGCTGCCTGAGTGTTTGTGTGGGTGGGGTGTGTGTGACTCTATACATAGATGTGTGAGTGGGTGATTCACTGGGTGCATGATTTCAAGAGTGCATCTGTGATGGACTGCTTGGGTGGGTGAGTGTGTGTATGGGTGTGTTAGTGAGTGAATGTATATCTCAGTGGTACATGTGCGAGTAACTACATATGTAAAAGGCAGTATATATGTGTGTTAGAATATTTAAATGGCTATAAGTGAGAGTGTGTTATTGTGAGAGTGGCTGTATGGATGCGTGTGCTTGTATCAGTTATTGTATAAGAGCGTAAGAATGTGCTAGTATTTGTATGAGTAAGTGAGCTGGTGTGTGTATAACTGTATAGGTGAGTAAATGGGTGTGTGATTAATTTTTTGCATGACTGACTAGGTGTGTGAGTACCTCTATGGATGAGTGGCGGTGTGTGAGTGTTTATATAGGTGTATGAGTGCATATGATAGTCCTGTACTGAGTGACTGTAAGTATGAGTGACTGTACAGGTGAGTGAGTGGATGTGTGTGTAGACCTAAGAATCAGTGAGTGGGTATGTAGTTTTTGGTGTTGGAGTGTCTATGGTTTTGAGAATGGCAGTCTGTAATTTAGAGTGGGTGTATCAAAAGTTATATTAGGGTGTGAGAAGATGCATGAAATTATCACATGGATGATGTCATCAGTGATGTCATTTGAGATGTCATCAGTGATGTCATCAGTGATGTCACTGACCATGTCATGAGTGATGTAATATGTGACGTCATCAGCAGTGCATTGCGGGCGCGAGTTATAGTTAGCTGAACTAACTATAACAGGGGAATTTCACGGGTTTTGTACGAGTGCAATGTCCAACTAACTATAACTGTCCCTAAAACCTATGGTTTTTTCAGTGAATTTCAAAGGTTTTTTAAATGCTAATTTCTAACTATAACGTGTCTGAAACCTATGGTTTTTTCAGTGAATTTCAAAGGTTTTTAAATGCTAATTTCTAACTATAACGTGCCTAAAACCTATGGTTTTTTCAGTGAATTTCAAAGGGTTTTTAAATGCTAATTTCTCACTATAACGTGCCTGAACCCTATGGTTTTTTCAGTGAATTTCAAAGGTTTTTAAATGCTAATTTCTAACCATAACGTGCCTGAAACCTATGATTTTTTTAAGTGAATTTCAAAGGTTTTTTAAATGCTAGTTTCTAACTATGCCAACAGAGGTAGGACATGTGAAGAAAGAAGAAAAAACGCACAGAAAGAAGCAAAAGATGTGCAGAAAGAACCAACAGAGGAGCAGAAAGAGGCCTTGTTGCAAAATCATCCTGTGCCCACAACTTTTTCAGACGGGTACTGGTGGTAACTGACTCTGACTAACCAGAGCCAGTGCGCGTTTGCACAGTGGTGAAGGAGGAGGGGCCTGAGGTGACATGTGTGCAAACGCGCCCCGTGGCGCGTTTTAAGTTGCGGGATTAAGTCCCCTTGAATCCTGAGGGTCCCTGGGGCCCAACTAGCCCCCAGGTACCTACAGTTAGGACCACAGAGCTGAGTTGCAGAGAGGCGTTCCGAGGCCACGCACTTTTTCACCTCTCTGCAACGCAACTCTGTTGTGCTTACTGAAGGTACCTGGTGGGCTAGTTGGCCCCCAGGATTCAAAGGAATTAACTCCCCAACTTAAAACGCACCACAGGGCGTGTTTGCGCACATGTCACCTGAGGCCCCGCCCCTCCCTTCACCACTGTGCAAACGCGCCCGTGGCGCGTTTTAAGTTGGGGATTAGGTCACCTTGAATCCTGAGAGTCCCTGGGGCCCAACTAGCCCACCAGGTACTTCCAGTAAGCACCACAGGCCTGCGTTGCAACGCCTGTAACAAATTGTGCAGTTGTGTTTAGGTAGTGAAGAGGGTCGTGCAGGGGGTAGTGTTTTAGGGTTTAGGGTAGTGCAGTGGTGTTTGTGTAGTGTAGGGGGTCATGCTGGGGGTAGATTTAGGGTTTAGGGTAGTGCAATGGTGTTTGGGTAGTGTAGGGAGTCGTGCTGGGGGGAGTGTTTTAGGGTTTAGGGTAGTACAGTGGTGTTTGGGTAGTGTAGGGGGTCGTGCTGGGGTTAGTGTTTTAGGGTTTTAGGGTTTAGGGTAGTGCAGTGGTGTTTGGGTAGTGTAGGGGATACTGCTGGGGGTAGTGTTTTAGGGTTTAGGGTAGTGCAGTGGTTGGGTAGCGTAGGGGGTACTGCTGGGGGTAGTCTTTTATGGTTTAGGGTAGTGCAGTGGTGTTTGGGTAGTGTAGGGGTTCGTGCTGGGGGTAGTTTTTTAGGGTTTAGGGTAGAGCAGTGGTGTTTGTGTAGTGTAGGAGGTCGTGTTTTAGGGTTTAGGGTAGTGCAGTGGTCTTTGGGTAGTGTAGGGAGTCGTGCGGGGGGTATTGTTTTAGAGTTTAGGGTAGCGCAGTGGTCTTTGGGTAGTGTAGGGGGTTGTGCGGGGGTAGTGTTTTAGGGATTAGGGTAGTGCATTGGTATTTGGGTAGTGTAGGGGGTCATGCGGGGGTAGTGTTTTAGGGTTTAGGGCAGTGCAGTGGTGTTTAGGTAGTGTAGGGGGTCGTGCTGGGGGAGTGTTTTAGGGTTTAGGGCAGTGCAGTGGTGTTCGGGTAGTGTAGGGGTTGTGCTGGGGGAGTGTTTTAGGGTTTAGGGCAGTGCAGTGGTGTTCGGGTAGTGTAGGGGGTCGTGCTGGGGGAGTATTTTAGGGTTTAGGGCAGTGCAGTGGTGTTCGGGTAGTGTAGGGGGTCATGCTGGGGGTAGTGTTCTAGGGTTTAGGGCAGTGCAGTGGTGTTCGGGCAGTGTAGGGGGTCGTGCTGGGGGTGGTGTTTTAGGGTTTAGGGCAGTGCAGTGGTGTTCGGGCAGTGTAGGGGGTCGTGCTAGGGGTGGTGTTTCAGGGTTTAGGGCAGTGCAGTGGTGTTCGGGCAGTGTAGTGGGTCATGCTGGGGTTGGTGTTTCAGGGTTTGGGGCAGTGCAGTGGTGTTCGAGCAGTAAAGGGGGTCATGCTGGGGGTGGTGTTTCAGGATTTAGGGCAGTGCAGTGGTGTTCGGGCAGTGTAGGGGGCGGTGCAAGGGGTGGTGTTTCAGGGTTTAGGGCAGTGCAGTGGTGTTCGGGCAGTGTAGGGGGTGGTGTTTCAGGGTTTAGGGCAGTGCAGTGGTGTTCGGGCAGTGTAGGGGGTCATGCAGGGGGTGGTGTTTCAGGGTTTAGGGCAGTGTAGGCGGCGGTGCAGGGGGTGGTGTTTCAGGGTTTAGGGCAGTACAGTGGTGTTCGGGCATTGTAGGGGGTGGTGCTGGGGCTGGTGTTTCAGGGTTTAGGGCAGTGCAGTGGTGTTCGGGCAGTGTAGGGGGTCGTGCTGGGGCTGGTGTTTCAGGGTTTGGGCAGTGCAGTGGTGTTTGGGCAGTGTAGGGGGTCGTGCTGGGGCTGGTGTTTCAGGGTTTAGGG
The DNA here is from genome assembly GCA_963921515.1 of Calotriton arnoldi. Lineage (NCBI taxonomy): Eukaryota > Metazoa > Chordata > Amphibia > Caudata > Salamandridae > Calotriton > Calotriton arnoldi. The sequence continues at coordinate 254,579 of CAWUFW010000537.1, read as the reverse complement.
CAGTGCAGTGGTGTTCGGGCAGTGTAGGGTGTTGTGCTGGGGCTGGTGTTTCAGGGTTCAGGGCAGTGCAGTGGTGTTCAGGCAGTGTAGGGGGTCGTGCTGAGGCTGGTGTTTCACGGTTTAGAGCAGTGCAGTGGTGTTCGGGCAGTGTAGGGGGTCGTGCAGGGGCTGGTGTTTCAAGGTTTAGGGCAGTGCAGTGGTGTTCGGGCAGTGTAGGGGGTCGTGCTGGGGCTCGTGTTTCAGGGTTTTGGGCAGAGCAGTGGTGTTCGGGCAGTGTAGGGGGTCATGCTGGGGGTAGTGTTTCAGGGTTTAGGGCAGTGCATTGGTGTTCGGGCAGTGTAGGGGGTCGTGCTGGGGGTAGTGTTTCAGGGTTTAGGGTAGTGCAGTGGTGTTCGGGCAGTGTAGGGGGTCGTGCTGGGGGTGGTGTTTCAGGGTTTAGGTCAGTGGTGTTCGGGCAGTGTAGGGGGTCTTGCTGGGGGTGATGTTTCAGGGTTTAGGGCAGTGCAGTGGTGTTCGGGCAGTGTAGGGGTTTTGCTGGGGGTAGTGTTTCAGGGTTTAGGGCAGTGCAGTGGTGTTCGGGCAGTGTAGGGGGTCATGCTGGGGGTGGTGTTTCAGGGTTTAGGGCAGTGCAGTGGTGTTCGGGCAGTGTAGGGGGTCGTGAAGGGGGTGGTGTTTCAGGGTTTAGGGCAGTGCAGTGGTGTTCGGGCAGTGTAGGGGGTCGTGCTAGGGGTGGTGTTTCAGGGTTTAGGGCAGTGCAGTGGTGTTCGGGCAGTGTAGGGGGTCGTGCTAGGGGTGGTGTTTCAGGGTTTAGGGCAGTGCAGTGGTGTTCGGGCAGTGTAGGGGGTCATGCAGGGGCTGGTGTTTCAGGGTTTAGGGCAGTGCAGTGGTGTTCGGGCAGTGTAGGGGGTCGTGCTGGGGGTAGTGTTTTAGGGTTTAGGGTAGTGCAGTGGTGCTTGTGTAGTGTAGGGGTCGTGCTGGGGGTAGTGTTTTAGGGTTTAGGGTAGTGCAGTGGTGTTTGTGTAGTGTAGGGGTCATGTTTTAGGGTAGTGCAGTAGTGTTTGGGTAGTGTAGGGGTCGTGCTGGGGGTAGTGTTTTAGGATTTAGGTTAGTGCAGTGGTGTTTGGGTAGTGTAGGGGGTCGTGCTGGGGGTAGTGTTTTAGGGTTTAGGGTAGTGCAGTGATGCTTGTGTAGTGTAGGGGGTCGTGCTGGGGGTAGTGTTTTAGGGTTTAGGGTAGTGCAGTGGTGTTTGTGTAGTGTAGGGGTCATGTTTTAGGGTAGTGCAGTGGTGTTTGGGTAGTGTAGGGGGTCGTGCTGGTGGTAGTGTTTAAGGATTTAGGTTAGTGCAGTGGTGTTTGGGTAGTGTAGGGGGTCGTGCTGGGGGTAGTGTTTGAGGGTTTAGGATAGTGCAGTGGTGCTTGTGTAGTGTAGGGGGTCGTGCTGGGGGTAGTGTTTTAGGGTTTAAGGTAGTGCAGTGGTGTTTTTGTAGTGTAGGGGGTCATGTTTTAAGATGCAATGCTCCAATACCTGACCAGTCTGCACTACATAAAACTGCAAAAAACTAAAAATAAAAAGTGTTTTGCACACTTTTGTCATTGGGCTATATGTGGGCTACATCTGGGTAATATTTGTGCTACATTTGGGCTCTTTTTTCACTGGTGGCCATCTTGGAAGACTTCTTTGTTATGAAGTTTCCTAATTTCTTCATTTACTGCAGTCTCCTCAGTAGGAAATGCTTTCAGTTTTTACTTTGATTCCATCAAGAAGGCATTCAGATGTGTCTCACATCTGCCATAAATTCAGAATGTTAGCACTCTAGTTGCTCATTAGATCACTGGAGTAAAGCTACTGCTCACCAGGGAGTTAACTGGAAGTCTACTGCTGGTATTGAAAGTGATTGTTTCAGTCTGCATGTCAGAATTTTCTAATGAAATAGAAGAGGATTTGAGATCTCACTTAAAACATGCCCTAAATTTTCTTTCTGCAGCACTAACCATAATTTCTATTTCAAAAAGAACCCCTCATTTTGTTCCTTTTTAAATTAAATGTTTTAAGTGTTACCGGTTTATTCCAATCAAGATGGCTTCAGGTGTGCCATACTTTTGTCATAAGTAAGGCTGTTAGCGCTCTAGTTGTTCTTTAGAACACTCTGGGAAGCTGCAGTAGAACACAAAGGCATCAACTGGCAGGCTGCTCCTGTTGAAATATAACAGGAAGATATTTGAGATCACACTTGAAATATGTCCTAATTTTTCTTTCTACAGCACTAACCATAATTTCTATGACAAAATGAACCCCATCATTTTGTTCCTTTTAAATTAAATTGTTTAAGTGTTACCAGTTTATTCCAATCAAGATGGCTTCAGGTGTGCCATACTTTTGTCATAAGTAAGGCTGTTAGCACTCTAGTTGTTCTTTAGAACACTCTGGGAAGCTGCAGTAGAACACAAAGGAATCAACTGACAGTCTCTGCCCTTGTTGGATGTACATGTTTTACTGAGAATGTCAGACTTCATTCTCACATGACTGAGAAAGATAATGTGAATTTACAGAAAATATGCTCTCATTTTAGCTTCTGGAGCACCTTCCAAACCTCCATGGGACAAGCATGAGAAAATAGTGTTCTCTCAAACATGATTCATGATATCCCAGCAGAAGGTTTTTCACATGGTAAAATCACCTTAGAATACACCACAATTCCTAAAATTAGTATGGTACCATCAACAAATAAATTCTAATGTAACTAAAGCCTGTTATCACCCTTTATAGTTCTCCTTTTGGTGACCCTCAAAATCTTCTATTCACTACAATGCATTTCAATGAGGTACTATCATTTATATTGGTCCCAAGATGGCTGCCAGCAATTCCAGGATGAAGTGCTGACAGCCAATCAGATCTCACAATGACATGTGTGGTTAGGCTCCGCCCAGATATATATGTGACTTTACTTTTGATTTTCTCAGGAACTACTGAACGGATTTACACCTTTTAAGCAAAAGGCACAACACTGAACCAAGGGCTACCTCTTTGCCAAATTTGGTGTAATTCCGTTCAGCAGTTCGGGCTGTAGCTGCGACTAAAGGTTCCTATGGAAAAATGAATGGGGAAAACGCGTTTTGGGACCCCCTTTTTCTCGGCCCCCGCTTGACGTATCACCCCGAGACTTTCAGGATAGGAGCGGACCGGAGCGCCCCAACAAGTTGGAAACTTTCGCGAAGATTCGTCAACCGGCGCCAACGTTATTTCAAATAGAATGTCGCGGATTTCCTATGGATAATAGGTTTTAACTATAACTATCTACTGGCGACCGCCAGTAGATAATATATATATATATATATATATATATATATATAGTTAAACAGTGCCAGATGCACTGATTCCATCGAAAAGGGCACGGACACCAAAATTATGTGCTGATTTCAAAAAAGTTTATTTAGACAGACATGTCGATATAACACGTTTCAGCCATCACATGTGGCCTTGATCACACACACATATATATATATATATATACATATATATTATCTACTGGCGGTCGCCAGTAGATAGTTATAGTTACAACCTATTATCCATAGGAAATCCGCGACATTCTATTTGAAATAACTCTCTTGCCGGTTGACGTATCTTCGCAAAATTTTCAAACTTTGTGGCCCGCTCCGGTCCGCTCCTACCCTGAAAGTCTCGGGGGATTCGTCAAGCGGGGCCGAGAAAAGGGGGTCCCAAAACGCGTTTTCCCATGCAATTTTCCATAGGAAACTTTAGACACGGCTACAGCCCGAACTGCTGAACGGAATTACACCAAATTTGGCAAAGAGGTAGTTCTTGGTTCAGAAAGAACCCTTTTGTTAAATGGTGTAAATCCGTTCAGTAGTTGCTGAGAAAATCAAAAGTAAAAAGATAGTGATATCTATGGCCGCGTCGGATTCGCGCACCCTCCCGATCACGAGCTGCATGCTAATTGGCTGACAACACTCCAAATCAGGAAGTGTTGGCAGCCATTTTATCCCTCGGTAGAACCGAGGGACAGAAACAAGTGCGCAAAGCGCACAAAGGGGGCAGGGTAGAAACACCCTGACCCCTAGGTCTGCTCAGGGGTCCTACAAGGACCCCTGGGCAAAAAAATTTTTTGTAAAAAAATCGGCAGGATGCGCTCAGGGTGTGCGAATCCTGCCGAAAAGAAAATCGAGCGCGGTCTCCGCGCTTCGATGTTAATTGGCCCCGGGTGGGCCAAGTCCCGAGGGCATGCTGGGGGGTTAATTTTATGTGTGGGGGCCTCTAAGGGCCCCCCAAGCCCCGGGGACCACCACCCCCTGGGGCTTTATGTATAATGGTGCGGGAGGGCTCTGAGCCACCTCCCCGGGGCACTAAGAAAAATTACAATGGGGGTCCGTTTTGGACCCCAAGCCCGAGGACCACCACCTCCCCGGGGCTTTCAAAATGTAAGGAGGGGGCCGCGCGGCCCCATCCTGGAGCCTGTGGTGGCCCTGGGGACCGCCACCCCCAGGGCCGGCTCCTGCAGTGTCCCGGGGTGCCTACCCCGGGACACTGCTGTTTGCAATGACAGGACGGGAGCCTCGCGGCTCCCGTCCTGTCATTGCAAACTGCTTTGGATATTGGAAGAGAGAGCAGGAAACCTGCTCTCTCTTCCAATATCCAAAGCTGATTGCTTTCCACATGGGGAGCAGCATGTTAGCTGCTCCCCATGTGTAAAGCAATGCCGGCTCCCGTAGGACACGGGGAGCCGGCGGGACTGTGGGGGGTTTGGGGACCCCCACAGTCCCCAAAGGAAAAAAAAAGGAAAAAAAAATTGCTAGACCGGCCCCGGGGGATGGGGTCCCCGGGGCTTTAAATGGCCTGAGGAGGGGGCCACGCAGCCCCCTCCAAATAAAAAAAAGAGGCCATGCCCCGGCGGATGGGGTCCCCGGGGCCAATACAGGCCCAGGGAAGGGGGCCACGCGGCCCCTTTCCGTTTTTTTTAATTTTAATTTAAAAAAAGGGGTAAGGCCCTGGGGGATGGGGTCCCCAGGGCCTAAAAATAGGAAAAAGGAAGGGGGCCACACAGCCCCCCTTCAGGGAAAAAAAAAACGATCGGGCCCGCAGGCCCCGCCCCTTCCTTCACCACTCTGCAAACGCGCCCCTGGCGCGTTTGCAGAGAGAGCGAATTCCCCTTGAATACTGGGGGTCCCTGGGGGCCAACTAGCCCACCAGGAACCTCCAGTATGCGCCAGGGGCTGCCTTGCAGAGAGGTGTACAGAGGCCACGCCCCTTTTACACCTCTCTGCAACGCAGCTCTGTGGCGCTTTTTGGAGGTATATGGTGGGCTAGTTGCACCCCAGGGACCCTCAGGATTCAAGGGAGTTAATCCCCCGACTTAAAACGCACCACGGGGCGCGTTTGCACAGTGGTGAAGGGAGGGCGGGGCTTCAGGTGACATGTGTGCAAACAGGCCCCGTGGCGCGTTTTAAGATGGGGAATTAAATCCCCTTCAATCCTGAGGGTCCCTGGGGGCCAACTAGCCCAACAGGTACGTCCAGAAAGCGCCACAGAGCTGCGTTGCAGAGAGGTGTAAAAGGGGTGTGGCCTCTGTACATGTCTCTGCAATGCAGCCCCCTGGCGCATACTGGAGGTTCCTGGTGGGCTAGTTGGCCCGTAGGGACCCTCATGATTCAAGGGGACTTAATCCCCCTACTTAAAACGCGCCACGGGCGCGTTTGCACAGATGTCACCTCAGGCCCCGCCCCTCCCTTCACCATTGTGCAAATATTCCTCTAAAATCAGCCGAAATACGAATTCTGATTTACTCACCTGTTATCAGGAGAGACCTCAGTGCTGCATCTTTCAGCCCAGTACTAATCCTGAAAAGTAATTTTAACCGTACTTACCAGTAACTTGAATTTCCTTCCTTAGGCTAACATTGACTGGTTTCACTTGGAAATTCTTCTAAGTGTGGAGTTTTGGAACTTTAAAATATTCCTCTAAAATCAGCCGAAATACGAATTCCGATTTACTCACCTGTTATCAGGAGAGACCTCAGTGCTGTATCTTTCAGCCCAGTACTGGTCCTGAAAAGTAATTTTAACCGTACTTACCAGTAACTTGAATTTCCTTCCATAGGCTAACATTGACTGGTTTCACTTGGAAATTCTTCTAAGTGTGGAGTTTTGGAACTTTAAAATATTCCTCTAAAATCAGCCGAAATACGAATTCCGATTTACTCACCTGTTATCAGGAGAGACCTCAGTGCTGCATCTTTCAGCCCAGTACTGATCCTCAAAAGTAATTTTAACCGTACTTACCAGTAACTTGAATTTCCTTCCATAGGCTAACATTGACTGGTTTCACTTGGAAATTCTTCTAAGTGTGGAGTTTTGGAACTTTAAAATATTCCTCTAAAATCAGCCGAAATACGAATTCCGATTTACTCACCTGTTATCAGGAGAGACCTCAGTGCTGCATCTTTCAGCCCAGTACTGATCCTCAAAAGTAATTTTAACCGTACTTACCAGTAACTTGAATTTCCTTCCATAGGATATCATTGCCTGCTTTTTGCTGAAAAAGTTTCTAAGTGTTGATTTTTGAAACATACAAATATTCCTCTAAAATCAGCCGAAATACGAATTCCGATTTACTCACCTGTTATCAGGAGAGAACCCAGTGCTGCATCTTTTAGCCCAGCACTGACCCTGAAAAGTAATTTTAACCGTACTTACCAGTAACTTATCTTTTCTTCCATAGGAATCCATTGTCTGGTTTTCAGCAGAAAAGTTTCAAAGTGTCGATTTTCACAAACTACAAATATTCCTTAAAAATCGCCTGTATGACTTAAACGCATTTTTCAACTGTTTACAGGAGATGCACCAGTGCTGGATCCAGGATCCAACACTGAGTAAGAAAAAGTAACGATAACAGTTTTTACCTGCTAAGTGAATTTCCTTCCATAGGATAACATTGGTGATTCTATGAGGAAAAGTTTCTAAGTGTCAACTTTTAAAATACAATAATATTCCTTAAAAATCACGACTGTAACCAAAACGCTTTTACTCAACTGTTTACAGGAGATGTCCCAGGACTGAATCTAGGATCCAGTCCTGTGGTTAGAAAAAGTAATCCATAAAGTAACTAATTGCATTTAACTAGAAATTCACATTGAGCTGAATGTTGCATTGTGTTTGAAAATGTGTTGCCCATTGCAACAACTGTAACTACTGTACTTAAAGTCTATTGCCTATGTGCTAAGTATTTAAACTAAAGTAATTCATTCTGAGAAAGTATTTTTGTAATGTAATGTATAATGTAATTACAATGTAATTTAAAACATAAAATATGTAAAAGAAATTGTTTCTAAAAATGTAGTAAATCAGTATGAAAAAAAATAATATAAAAATTAATACATTTAAAAAACCTTTGAAATTCACTGAAAAAAACGTAGGTTTCAGGCTCGTTATAGTTACAAATTAGCATTTAAAAAACCTTTGAAATTCACTGAAAAAACCATAGGTTTCAGACATGTTATAGTTAGAAATTAGCATTTAAAAAACCTTTGAAATTCACTGAAAAAACCATAGGTTTTAGGGACAGTTATAGTTACAAATTAGCATTTAAAAAACCTTTGAAATTCACTGAAAAAACCATAGGTTTCAGATATGTTATAGTTACAAATTAGCATTTAAAAAACCTTTGAATCCACTGGAAAAACCATAGGTTTTAGGGACAGTTATAGTTAGTTGGACATTTCACTCGTACAAAACCCGTGAAATTCCCCGTTATAGTTAGTTCAGCTAACTATAACTCGCGCCCCGCAATGCACTGCTGATGACGTCACATATTACATCACTCATGACATGGTCAGTGACATCACTGATGACATCACTGATGACATCTCAAATGACATCACTGATGACATCATCCACGTGATAATCTGATGCAGCTCCTCACACCCTAATATAACCTTTGATACACACAATCTAAATTACAGACAGCCATTCGCAAAACTATAGACACTCCAACACCAATAACTACATACCCACTCACTGATTCTTAGGTCTACACACACACATCCACTCACTCACCCGTACAGTCACTCATACTTATGGTCACTCAGTACAGGACTATCATATGCACTCTTACTCCTATATAGACACTCAAACACCGCCACTCATCCAAAGAGGTACTCACACACCTAGTCAGTCATGCAAATAATTAAACACACTGCCATTTACTCACCTATACAGTTATACACACACCAGCTCACTTAATCATACAAATACTAGCACATTGTTACGCTCTTATACAATCACTGATACAAGCACACACTCATCCATACAGCCACTATCACAATCACTCACTCTCGCTTATAGCTATTTATATACTCCAACACACATATATACTGGCTTTCACATATGTAGTTACTCACACATGTACCACTGGGACATACATTCACTCACTAACACACTCTTACACACACTTACCCACCCATACAGTCTATCACAGATGCACTCTTGAAACCATCCACCCAGTGAATCACCCACTCACACATCTATGCACAGAGTCGCACACACCCACCCACACAAACACTCAGGCACCCATACAGATACTCAGACAACCAATCAATAACTCATATAGACACTCATGTAGCTATTCACAAACCCATGCAGCCACTTACACAGCAACAGACAGACGGATACAGACATTCACCCAGTTTAGTCACTAACCCATGCATTCAGTAAGATACGTTAAATCACTCACTTATAGAGTCAGTCACGCACCTACTAAATCATCCATACAGACACTTACACACCCACTCATTCTTCAATACGTCTTTTCCTATATATATTAAAAATATTTAAACTTTACAGAAACACACAGTCACTGGATGATGTCATCAGTGATGTCATTTGAGATGTCATCAGTGATGTCATCAGTGATGTCACTGACCATGTCATGAGTGATGTAATATGTGACGTCATCAGCAGTGCATTGCGGGCGCGAGTTATAGTTAGCTGAACTAACTATAACGGGGGAATTTCACGGGTTTTGTACGAGTGAAATGTCCAACTAACTATAACTGTCCCTAAAACCTATGGTTTTTTCAGTGAATATATATATGTATATATATATATATATATATATATATATATATATATATATATATACAGCTCACTAAAATGTGTAGTATCTGACAGATCACTATGCAAGTATAATTATACAGCTTAATTGCCCATTTCTTTAAAAATATAAAACTATAGGTGCTAGATTTAGCAATACAATTTGGCTAGATTCGCTTATTTCCAATCGGTATTTGTTGGAAGGTATGGAAATCTTATGCTTCCACGTGGAATCCTCCTTACCGTGGTTGTACGATTGCACATTGTCCACAGTGGACAATCCACAAGTTTAGGAGCAAATAAGCAGTTGCACATTATTTTCCACATTTTCCTCTTTACATGGAAAGCATTTTGCAAGTGAAGAATTCACTTCTCCTGCAAACCTTGAAAATACAAGACTATTCAGGAACTTTTTCAACCTAAATGCACTCTTACTCCAAACTTTCAGTGTAGCTTTATACATGCACATAATATGGGTAATGTACTCGCTGTGAATGCCCCCACCGTTCTTAAGTTTTAGGTATGAACAACCTGGGAGAGGTTTGCAGTTGTAATGTTGTCTGTGCCTGGATCTGTGCTATGCGGATACAGATGCCACTTTTTTGCACATGCTTTTCCACTTACAGATGCAGAGTTGTTTCCCAGGCATCCTACAAATTACAGAAGACAATTTTGACACTCAGGGCCCGATTCACAAAGGGACTTACAACTCGTAAAGTTAGGAGTGCAGAGTATCCGATACTCGGGGCGGAATCTCTGCTCTGCGGAGATTCCGGCCCCAGTGCGGAGACTCCGCACTCGTAACGTAACGAGTCGTAAGTCCCATTGTGAATCAGGCCCTCAGTCTCATTAGCTCCAAGGATCTCATTATGAGATCCTTTTAAATGCAGCTGGCAACTTGATCCAGAATTAATGAGAGAGAGGGAAGATTACAGGCTGATACTCTGAGGGGGTGGTGGGGTTACAGGCTGATTACAAGTGGGATCCTGAGGGTACCATTAGAAATGATGAATTACCAGTGGAACCAGTAATGGCAGTGCACAGACCCCAGGTTCATTCTCACTGCCTCCTGGTATTTCACCCAGAGACTCCATCTATTTTTAGCTGATGGGGTTCCACCTGTTTCTGGTTTAAAAAATATGAATTCTGCTGAGTTTCCGCAGATCTCGTAATTGCAATAGGGCTGAAAACTCTTGTTAACTACCTTTTCAGAATTAAAAGTCCACTGAGAATGAGGGCCTGAACTGTAAATCAAGACAAATGAAAAATTAATCAGTGACAGCAGTATGGTTTGCAGCGTTTTGGTAAGGTGCTGACTCATTATAGGCAAATGCTATTGGTTAAAAACCTTGAGTCTGGAAAATGTACATTCATTTAAAGATAAAGATTGCACTTTGGGGTTGGACTCACACTTTAGATGTGTCTCTATTACACCCTCCAATGTGCGAGAAAAGGTGAGCACTAAATAGTTAGCATTGCTTCATGCACGCAATATGTGGCATTTGGGAATCTGAAGAGAACTGACCATGATACATCATGATAGCAGTTGCGTGAGATCTAGTGAAAACATGTAGTGGGCAATTTTGTCAGTGCATAAAAAACACAAATGAAACTGGAAACCAGGGTAAATGACTCAGTTACTTACCGGTAATCTTCATTACTCCGAGTCATAGTCTTTCTGGTCCCAGCCCTCGGTTACTTCCTCCCTCCCTGGGACTGGGAAACCGTATTAATAAAACATTTGTCCTCAATCCTCATTGGATTTAGTTTCCAGTTTCTGTGGTCTTGTTATTTTCAGGAAGTTCCTGGCTATGCCCCGCCTATGTGAGGCACAGGAAGTATTCATTCTGGGAGGCCATATTGATAGGGGCACTAGCCGGGAGAGATTTGTTTTGGTTTTTTAGCTAGGTAAATTCTGTCCACTGAGGAGACCTCACTCTATGAGTTAGGATATGGATGAGGAGGAGGAATAGGTCGTGAGCCATGAATGAAGGTGGCAGGTAGATCAATGAATGAGACAGAATGTCCATTGAATGAGGCAGGATGATCAGTTAACAAGACATGATATGCAATGATGTAGGCAGGCTGATCAGTGAATGAGACAGGGTATCTACTGAAAAAGACAGAGGGTCCAGAGAATGTGACATAGTGCCCAGTGAATAAGAAAACATCTTCAATGATTGAGGAGGGCTGATCAATGTATGAGACAGGATGTCCAGACAATGAAATGAGACAGGGTGTCTAATCAGTGAGGTAGCATGATCACTGAATGAGACCAGGCGTCAAATGTATCAACAATTTGGGTTTTCATCACTACAGTGACACAAACTGGCGCAAAGTGTTGAATTTGGTATTTACTTTTAAGCGCAGAACATGTTTTTCCCAGGATAGTAGAAGGAGATACAATGGATGGTACATGAGGATTCCCATGCAACCACACATGGGGTTTTGATACAATTCCCAGTGTACTAACATTGGTAGACAGATGTTTGCGCCAAACATTTATGCTCCTTCAAGGCAGGAGTACCGTTAGAGAAAAGTTTTCTTTCCTCAAAATGTTTTTAACTTTGCATGTGCGGTGTACTGAACAGCACACATCAAAGTTATTGAATGGTTAAGCAATGTCAAAGCTTAGTATTTAGTACTGGAAGGACCCCTTTCTACTATAAAACCTATGTTTGACGCCATGCACACTTCCTGTATTGTGGAGCAAGGGTGCGTACGTTGGTATAATTCAGCCTAAAGTGCACCAGTATAGGGGTAACGAGAGAAAAACAGTGCCATATCTTAGCTGATACTTCTACTCTCTCCCTTTCACAAAACGTAGTACAGCAACTGTGGTTGCTGTACTGTATTGCATGAATTCTTCGTAAATTTGCCCCAAGGTGGCCATTGATAGAAGCAGGCTGATCAGTGAATGAGACAGGGTGCTCACTGAATGAGCCAAGGTGCCCAGTGAACGAGACATGGTGTCCAGTGAATGGGATATGTCCATTGAATGAGACATGGGGTCCTATAAATGAGACAAGGTGTCCAGTGAGTGAGGTAGAGTGATTAGAGAATGACCAGATGATTCTGCTCCTGATAATGTTCATTCTCACTCAACGTTATTGGAGGGCTGTCTTTCCTACAGGATATCTAAAGACCGTAGGTTATGCATGTAGCAGATGCACTGTTTCTACAGTGGTCTAGGCAACACAATTTAGAGCACCCAGTTGGAATACCATATAGTTTATCCTTTGGTTAGAAAGAAGGATGAAGTAATCGTGGGTGCCTATGCTGCGTCAATAAAGAGTGGCCGTGCTGGTAGTAAAATGATTGGGTAGTGAGATGATGAAGTGTGCTCCTACAGTATGATAAGTGTGAGTCTGAATGCCCTGGAAGAATCCAGAGTACAGTTTTTTCCACTCAATCTTAATATAGGACCTATAGAAGAGCTCACTGGTGAGCTACCTGTGGGATAGGTCATGCAACTGTCAACTAATTGCCCAAGAATTGGGATGGGAGAACAGTTTTTTTGATCACCCTGAAATAGCATGACCCTACTTGAAGGTGAACTGACACTCTGAAATCCAAGGCCTGGATGGGCTGTCAATAGGCCAGATTCAAGCAATCAGCGGATAGATTCTCAGAGGCATCCATGTTCCAGCAGCCTGTCCTCACCTGGGCAGAGCCACAGAACATGACAAGTTGTCAGAGGAACTGAAACAAGAATAACATCTTGTAAGACAGTAAGAGGACGACATTCGGTTTGTCAATACAGCCCGGGACATCAACCCCAGTGGGAGAGTTAGGTCATTAGGTTGTATATATATGAAAAATGCACATAGAAATTGCCTGGTTCAAAAATGTCAAGTCGTTGTTTTATTCTCTTGGTATGTCGAAATTTTTGACCAGTTCTGAAACCATAAATTCCAACAGCACAAAAGTCCTAAAGAGATAGCTTGCTGACACACTCAGTGGTGACTACTTGATTAAGTCATTTTTGGATATGAAAACTATAATGACATTTGAGAACTTTTAAGATTTATTTGCATCCTACATGAATAAATAAATAAATAACTCCATAACTACGTATATTTACTAAATAACTTATTTATATTATGTTTGCAACCAGTTTAGCAACACTAAAAATATCTTTTTTACTATTACCCGACTCCAGAGGACTAATTAGATCCACTGTAGAAGGATAAAATGCGGATTAAGCAATCTAGGTAGGATGTAAGCCTGTGACCCTCATGTTGCAAGCAAATGTATACACCAGGAGCATTTACCTACTGAACCAATTTACTATCAACATGTCTACAAGGATCTGATATGTCTGTTGTTGTTCCCCAGTATCATACACACATTTTACTTCACTATTTCATGGCAAATATGTTTCCTTCTCTGAGTGCAAGAGCAGAGGATGACTAGATATAGGAAAATAAATGGATTTTTGACAGGCTGGTAACTCTGAAATGCCCAGAGGGATGAGACAGGGGTCACAAGCCAGTCTCCAATGTGATTGATGGTGCCCCACCCAGACTGGCTTTTCAGGGGAAAGAGCCTCTTGGTAATCAGCCCTTACTCACTGTCACTCATGCTGACAGCTACAGCAGCAATGTCCACAAGGGTTTGGCCAATAGAGAGGCACAGTTTTTCTAGTTTTAAAATTATAAATGCTTTTCTTGAGTTGAAAAGAAGACTGTAACTGCTGACGCAAATGTATTGAGATAAAGACTGGGGGCCTTATTCACAAAGGTAAATGTACACTTTTGTCTAAGTTTACGATTGTTTGCTATTCACAAAGGCATGTTACTAGTAGCTAGTAGTATCTTTACGTCTGCGGAGACTCTGCACATATTTGAGAGATTTGTGATTATTTTATTAAGTCAGCAAAATATAAGATGATGTAGGTGCACTTTAGAGATCTAGCAATAATGTGCATATGTTAGTTCTATTTTGAGCGAATTTTATTATTTATACATGTATTAGGAATAATTATGCGGCAGCCACTTCCTGTGAAGAAACTCCCTCTGATGTTACTCCCGGGGATGCCACTTCCAGAAACAAATATTTCTACTGATGTAGTGGAATGTAAAATGCTAATTAGTCTCCTCATTTGCATATTTGGAACTTGGCCACCACCACAGCACAGTGCATGCCCACTCCCAAATATCCACATGCTGACCCTGTATGATCCCTTTTACCAATGGGATCATCCCACTATTTAACAAACACATTTAAATGGAACACCCAGCAGGGCCGGACTGGGAACAGCAACCAGCCCTGGCAGATTGCTACTCGACCGGGCACGGGAGCAGGAGGAGGGGGGGAGGGTGCTAGTGAGAGCACCACTCACGCTTTTGTTACAGGGTGCTGGTGTTGCAGCACTGCTGCAAAACCAGCCCCCTGAAACAAAACCGGCCAGCAGGTACAAAACCGGCACCCACCCCTCCGGCCCACCGGGGAAACGTCCGGTGCCCACTACAGCCAGTCCGACCCTGACACTCAGTGAATGATGTCATAGTACAGTTTAAAACCCCAGCTGACATCATCAAACAAAGCAATATCCTAAAATGTCTATTATTGGTGATTGTTACAGATGGATGGCTGAAAGAAAATAATTGTTTTTTCTCGAACCTGAATGGACCATTATCCTCAGCTCTATTCCCACCTACACTGAATGCCTTCGGCCCATTCTTCCAACCAAATGTGAAGTTCGTTTTTGTCTCAATAGGCCTGAGCCTTACTTTAGAAAAATAAATAAGATATGGCAGATTGATTGGTACTAGCAAAACCTTTCAAAAAGTAGCAACCTCATACTTTTAATCAAGATCTACAGAGCATACTCTTTGCTCTCGTTCTCTTGCTCATCAAGTTCAAATCACTTTGCATAATTTACAAGGCCATCCTTGTCAACAAACTGAACAACCTAGCTAATAAATTCTCTATCCCTCTGGAAGTAACCGAACCACAAGCAGCACAAACCAGTGGGAACCAGAGGTCTCCAAGTCACAGATAGTAAACAAGAGGAGGTAGAAAACAAGTATTCTCCTGCTGTGCCCTATCACTTATTCATCTGAGTCTGGCACAGATGTGTGACCATGTGACTAGAGTTGCTGGCTTTAGAACTAAGGCACCAGGTTCGAATCCTGGCTTCGGCTCAACATCCTGGGATTCTGGGCCAATCTAGAGGTGGGCGAGCCAACAAACTAACAATGAGAGCTGAGCCAACGGTTGGATAAGAGACTGTGCTCGAGCCAGCCTTGAAAATATTTAGCATGTAAATCATGTAACAAACATTGTGTTAAACTATTATAAGTGTCTTCAAAATGCAAAAATGTGTAGTTCTTCAATACGATGAAGCATTTCACCTTAGTACATCAGATAATATCTCTAAATTGAGAAGTATTTATTAAAAGTGGTAGCTTTAAACATTCACTGAGAAATTTTCCAGCCCCCACCATGATGACAATGCTATTAGTGAACTAAGAGGCAAGTCAGTTGTTATGCGTGCTATGTGTACACTATATGTGGCCTAGATTCTAGCAGCATTATAGTTTATTTAATCAAACACAAGAGAGGTTTTTGAACGTGCTCTAAGAGAGAGAGAGTAAGGACAGAGAAAGAGAGAGAGTTTTGAAAGTTAAGAAAGGAGCTATCCTGGCGCCTCTAGAGCAGAGGTCTTCAAACTGGAAGACAGGCCCCAATGAGGGGGGAGGGGCTTCATTGATCCCAAAGGGGATGCCAGGCACTGGTCAAGAGAGAATCATTATACCAATAACAGTGCTTTGTTGTTAGTGAAAAAAGAGCCCCAGTCAGCAAATAGGCGATCACTAACATCTTTTGTATTGAGTAGGTGTCAAAGCGGGAGGGACTCAACTTCCGTCCGTAATGAATCACACTGTGGACACTTGTACACTCTAGAAAGACATGGCTGACCAAAACAGTAAGTTGGTAATGATGTATTTGACTGGATTTTTAAAAAGGAAAATTGAACAGAACTGCAGTGTTTAAATATGTTTAGGCATATTTAAACATTGCCAATTAGAATAAAATAATATGAAGAAATATGTTCATCCTGTGGGCCCGATTAATGTTTTTTTTTTTTTTACAAGGGTGGGGGAGGAGTGGTATTAAAAAGTTTGAAGACCACTGCTCTAGAGGAAACTTTCGCCCACTCTGCCACCGAAACCTGCATCTGCCACTGGATGTGTCTGCTCTGAAAAGTGCTTTGATACTAATATAAGGCCTAGATCTCAGGGGCTTAGATTTTAATTTTGGGATTCAGCCTATGTTCTCGTTTAATAGACACATTTGGATGCACTACTGTACCACCCTAGTGTTCAGAAGAAGGCCCATTATACGTAGTAGCGGTTGCCACCGAACGGGGGTGGTGAGGCGGGGGGAGCAGAGAGGGGGGCAAATAAAAATAAAATAAATTAACCTAACTGGGGCCGGCTGGCGAGCCGCCGCCTCTGCTCCGTCCTCTTCTCTTCTTCGGCGGCACGGAAGCACACAGCCTCCCAGAATCCCCTAGCCAATCACGACACTGCCTTACACCAGTGTTGTGATTGGTCCGAGTGCCGTGGTTCGGCACTCAGAGAGGGTCTGGGAGGCTGTGCATGTTCTGCACCCAGGCTGTGCAATGCAGCCGGTGTAGAACATGCAAAGTGCGCATGACTGTTTAGCCAGCCCAAGACGGCAGCCAAACTGTCATGCGCACTTAGAAAGTGCCTACCACTCCTCCCCCAGCGATGAACAGCCCAGCCCCACCCCCCAACCAACTGAGCCAGTACGGTAAAACAAAATGATAATAATGTTTCGTTATTATCATTTTATTTTTCTGTTTTGAACTGCTCAGTTTGCAGTGGGGCGATGCTCCTCCGCCTTAGCGGAGGGGCCGCCACTGATTATATGAACTCAGATAGTCATATGTATCAAGCTACCTGCAAACTTTGTCATTCTAGGAGATCTATTTGCATAAAGAATAAGAGTTAGAAGGCATCATGTAGGGTATGAATAATTAAAATGCAAAACAGCATAAGTTTTCAAACTGTGGAGGCAAGGAAAAACCATGGCCGCACCTAAAGAAATGCACCTCACAGCCACTTCAAGTTCAAGCTTGGAAACACTTTCATCAATTAGCTACACGCCTGATTAGCATAATGCATGAAACTGTACCTTTATTTGGCCTAGTGCCAATTAATTCTCGAATCCCTAACAAGTGCTTTTCAATAAAAAGACACAGCAGCCTGCTTCATGAATTTGTTCTGCAGCAGGTGGTGCCTATCAGATGGGATTTCCAGAATGATTGCTTCTAATTGTTCTCCTGATTTCTCTCATCCCTCTACCTTTTCTCTTCTCTCTCGTTTCCCTTCCTTCATTTCCCCTTCTTCCTCTATGTCCCTCCCCCTCTTTTGCTTGCGCAAACCAGATAACCTTTTCTTGCGGATGATATGCATAATCTTTTCCATTCCACTTTGTCTGTCACAATCTCTTCAGTCTCCTTCTGTTCCCTTTCCTCTTCCTTCTCTTCCCTTCAGTTAGCCTTACTCTCATTTCCCCCTTCATTTGAACCACCCTCCACTACTGCCCCTTTCTGTCCCTCTCCTCTGCCCCGTTTTCTTCCCAACGTATCTCCTCTTTTTCTCTCCCCTCTGTTATCATCTGTCTTTCTCTCCCTGTTCTCTCTCCTCCTTTTTTCTCTCTTCACCCCCCCTCTTTCCTCTTTTTGCTCCTGTCTCTCCTCTGTTTGACAATTTCTTTATTTACCCATTTATTTCCTCTATCCTTTTTAATTTGTTTCTCTCTATTTTAATCTTTACATTCTCTCTCATTCCCTACCCTTCACTTTTTCACCAAATAGACTCCACTGAATCTCCTTCATATACTTTCCTGTCCACACATCCTCACCTCATCAGTAGGCTCTCATTTTTCTCTCATTTTGATTAACTTTCTTCTCTCCTCTCTCTCATCATCTCTTTCTCTCTCTTCCTACTTCATGTTTTCCTACTTTCTTGTCCTTCTCTTGTTTCTTCTGCTTCCCTCTTGTTTCTATTCTTCTTTTTCTCTTTGTGGCCTTCCTTTCTCCTCCTCTTCTCTGTCTCATTGGTTCCTAATTTCCTTTTCCTTTATACTGTTCTCATCTTCTTTTATCCCTTTCCCGCTTTCCTCCTCCTCATTATTCTCCTTTAGTTTCCTCTTCTTTTATACTCCTGATTTGTTTTTTTTCTCCTTCCCATCACATTTTTGTCTCCTGACTCTCCTCTCTCTCATTTTATTATCTTTGTATTTTCCTCTCCTCTCTCTCATACTTTTGATCCTCCGATTTCCTCTCACCAAACCTTCCATACTCTTCTTCCTTCCTGTTACTTTCTTTCAGTCTTCAACTATCCTTTACATTCTCCTTTCTTTCCTCTTTATCCTTCCTCACACACTCCTGTCCTTTTTTTGTTTACTCTTCCTCCAGATCTCCCTTCCCTTATCTCTTTTTCTTCTCCTTTCCTTCTCTGATTTCTTTCTCTTCTCTGAACTTCTCTCCACTCAATCTCTTCTTCTGCTCTTCACATATTTCTCCTTTCTCAATTTCTCCCATTTCATCTGTTTTTTTCTCTCTTTTTCCTTGTTCCAATTTCAGTTAACTTCTCCTCCCACTAATTCTCCATCTTCCACACTCTCCTTTCCCATCTCCGTTCTGACTTCTTTGCCTTTTGTGTTTGTTCTCACCCTTCTCCTCTCACCTCTTGCTTTCAACCTCTTACTTTTTAGGTCTCAGCTAGACAGCGCATGCGCTGTCTCGAAGAGACGTGTTGTATTCAATCTGTGGGCTTCAGCCCACCCAGAAGCTTACCATTTACTTGCTCCAACGTCACTCTCATATCCTTTTGCCCCATTTGACCAAGGCACGAATGTGTCATGTCTCTTCCTGTGTTTAGCCCTCCCCATAGCATGGACCACGTACGTGTACATCCACTGCTCCCGTTTTAGGGGCTACCTTTTTCTTTGCGTTTGAGCACTCCACAAGAGTGCTCATCCTCCATCTCCTGTTGCCTCTGTCCTCCTCCCACCCGCCCCATCCCAATCCCATCCAGATCGCCCTCACAGCAGAACGGCTTATTTTTTAAATTTGCTTTTATTCGTCAGCCGGTGTTGCTTTTTCTTTTTGTTTCCCATTTATTGTTGTTTCCTCCTGTCGTTGCTTGCCACCCCCCCATCCCTTCCTGCTTTCCTACTTAACCCGTCCCCCTACTACATCTCTCGTCACTACTGCTTTTATTTTTTATTTTATTTGCTTTGCAGTTTTCCATACCATGTGCTCACCAGTTACATTGCACAATGACATTCATTTCGTAGGCAGGGGGAAAAGTAAATGATTTGTCCAGAATCACAGGATGCTGAGCCAACGCCAAGACTCGAACCTGGTTCCCCAGCTCCAAAGTTAGCAGTTCTGGCCATTACACCACAACCTCTTCCCTAACCATTGCTTCAGAAGATAGCCACTTTTAGCTATGCTGAAAGTAAAGGCGAAACGATGTTATGTTTTTACAGTTATTACCTCTAACATACCTTTCCCCTAACCATTGCTTTAAACGATCGCCACTTTTTTGTTTCCCATTCATTGTTGCTTCGTCCCGCCCTCCCCTGTCATTGCTTGCTTGTCTCCCCATCCCTCCCGCTTCACCCCTCCCCCACTACCTCCCTCAGTGCTGCTGCTTTTTTATTTTCTGGCATTTATTATTATTATTTTTTTACTTTGTAGTTTTGTCCTTAGCACATACATGATCCAATAGTATTGCAGTGCTTTAGGTGCTCACCAGTTACATTACAGAATGACACATTCATTTTTAGTTTTCCCCTTCATTGTTGCTTCCTCCTGCCCTCTCCCGTCGTTGCTTGCCCGTCTCCACATCCGTTCATGCTTCTCTGCTTAGCACGTCCCCCACTACCTCCCTCCTCAATGCTGCATTTATTTTTTTTGTCTTTGGAGTTTTCCATAGCACGAATCCACCCCTTCTCACACACAAAAAAGCGATACGACATGGCCTGCGATGGCTGCATCATAGCACTTTTTCAGTGACTTTCAGCTATGCTGAACAGCAGATTGTGCTAGACAACATGGCTAAAAGACATTCACATTGACAAGGTCAATAGCTCAGGCATTGCCTAGACCTATTGGCTTTGCCTGCACAGCACTTGTTAAACCTTTAGTAAAAAAAAATCTTAGAGCCTGCCCATTACTTATCCTTACTTACCATTGGTTGGCTCCGTCGTCACTCTTATGTCCTTGCTTCTTATTGATCAGAGCCTCCACCGCACCACGACTTCCTCCTAGGCTTTGAATCTTTATCGCTGCTGTGGAGCATGGACCATGTACAGTTTCCTGTACTGTCCTTCCACTGGCTGCTGCAGGCTACTCCAGGTGTCTCTGAAGTCCCTCGCCTTCCCGTTCTGTTTCCCCACCACCCTCTGTCATTCTGTTTCTCCACCCCCTCTGCCTGTTCTTTTGAACCTAGCCACAGCCCTCCTCTCGCCGTCCGTTCTTTATAACACACCTGCCCACACTCCTCCCACCCCCCATTCTTTTTAAACCAACCCGCCCTCCTCTGGCCATCCTTTAATTTTTTAAACATCCCGCGGGCTGCTGTGCAACATGGCTTAAAGGAAAAAAAAGTGCCATGATGTGGACAATGCTGGCCGTGCCAAATTGTTTTTTTTTCTACTGTCTAAAAATCTTTGACAAAGCCACTAGATCTTGCATAGGCGAAATCTATTGGTTTTGTCAATGCTTGCTCTGTTCTCCACTGACTCTCCTTCTTATTCCCTCTTCACCCCCATTCTTTCTCCCCTCACATACATCAGCTCTACTTCCCACTGGCCTAAGCACCACATTCAACTACCTTCTCTGGCGCTCTTGCAATGATGACTACAACCCCTTTTTCAAGCTAACATTCCACTGGCTGCGATCTAAGACAGAGGGGCAGAGAGTTCCAAAGCTTGCCAGCTAGGAAAGCAAAGCTCCTGCTACCCCAAGTAACTCTTTTTATTTTTGGGATGACCACCAATTTAGCGTGAGAAGATCTCAACTCTCGCCTTGGGGAACACCACTTAAAATCATTTTGAAGGTTTAAGGGACCCAAGTCATACACCGCTTTGTGCGCCATGCAGAGTGCCTTAAACTTGATTCTCTCAGCCACCGGCAGCCAATGCTGATCATGGATCTTTTTTGAGGCAGAACAGAATTTAGGCAGCTTCAGGAGTAACTGAGCTCCCGCATTCTGTAAAGATTGTAACTTAGCTTGAAGTCTTTTATTCATCCCTAAATATAGGGTGTTACAGTAATCTATCCTAGCCAAGATCAAGGCTACCACGACCCTTTTTGGCATTTCAAGAGGAATGAACAGAAAAACCTTTTTAAGCATCTTAATTAAATAAAAAAAGGAGGAAGTTATGCTATTGATCTGTTCTGAGAAATTCAGGTGCTCATCAAATTGAATTCCTAGATGTTTAACCTTCTGAACCAGAGAGGGTAGCGAGCCAAGATTATCAGGCCACCATGCGCTGTTCCAGCACTCAGTGTTCCTCACAAACAACATGACCTCCATCTTCTCTGTATTCATTTTCGAGCAGTTTTTCTGCATCCAAGCTGAGACTTGAGTCAAACAGTTGTTGAAATTATTGACCGCCTTGCCTCCCTCATCCGGTATCAATACAATTATTTGTGTGTCATAGGCATAAGAAATGGCAGAGAGGCAAAAAGATTGAATGAGTTCCACCAGGGGAGTAATGTAGATGCTAAATAACATAGGAGATATAAGGAAGACCCCTGAGACACACCACAAGGTAGAGTAAAAGCATCAGATTTAAAACTATTAATCTCCACCATTTGTACCCTGTTAGCTAAGAAAAGCTTAGCAGGGCCAAGGCAGAGCCCCCGATCCCCACCCCCGTCAGCCGGTTGATAATAATAACATGGTTCACCGTATCAAATGTGGCTGAGAGGTCTATGAGGATCTTGAGATTCTGTTAACAACCATAGAAGATGGAAATGCAACCAACAGACACTTGGCCTCATACTTAGTCAGCGATCTGAGTCCCCTAGATGCACACACCATTACCTCCTGTTTTACCACTCTCAATCCCTCTAAGAACAGACCCTCCACTGACTTCACCCACCTCCCCCAGCTCTCCAGTACCCTCTTCACAAGATGCTCCTCACTAGGCTAAACACATACCTATGCTATCCCCACTAACACCCACCTCAATCAGCCCCCTTATCACCATGGGTCGTTTAATCAATTTGCTTCCTCCCCCTCTCTTGCCTCTGCCTACCAAACCTAAGACATGTCTTCTACACCTCCTTGAATTAGAAGAGGAACTAGCCTTGGATACAATCTTTCTGCCCTCTCTTCGAAGTTCTCACCTTGAAGGTTGTTCAGCAGGAAAGCCCAGACAACCACTCAGTCCAATTTGACTCCAATAAAATACCAAACAAAGGCCGCCTCATTTTCCAAGTGCCCTTTGAGCAATAATGACCTCCTTCCTCTATCTCGCTTTCCCTCACATTCACCTAAACAACTCACGTCATTCCAGTTCGCTTCAGCACTCCCTTAAAAGGAAATACCCATCAGTATCCCAATCTACCTCCTTCTATCGTAACTAAATAATTTGCAAGATACCCTTGCATGACATCTCATCAAACACACCACCTGCAGTTACTAATAACCTCAGCTAAACTACAGGTAACCCAGTGCCTTCCTACACCACCCTCTACCAGTAATCTCATACAAAGAGGACAATCCTCAGCCCCATATGCTAAAAACAGATCTATCCCTCATATGCACACATCACCATCCCACAGACAACCCACAGCGCTCTACTCTCAAAATTATAAAAGAACTCAAATCCCAATCGTTCCAATCGCCTTCACATCTTTGCTTACTTCCTTCTAACAATCCAAGTACAATCTGTATACTTCAAACTAACATCTTTGTCCTCCTACTGCCAGTAAACATTGATCGTTTTTCCTAACTGGAACTTGGCTTACTGAGCAATTGCACATGCTATATTAAAAACATATAAATCACCAGAATAGAGCAAAGCATACAAGAGGAGGTATCTCACTTGCACACAGGAAACACAAACTAAAGCTAAAGTATATCAAACCCCACACCAAACTGTGAATCACTCCTCTTACCATGCTCAATCTCAACTGACCCCACATTGCTCTTTCTTTCCTTTTAATCTATAGGTCTTCTTCATATAACTGTATATTCTTAGACACACTCACTGACTCATTAGCTGCTTACCTCTCCAAAAATAAACATAATGGAAGACTTCAACATATGGCTCAACATTCACAAAATACCCTCAACTCAAACTTTAATTTCCAACCTGGAATCTCTAGGTTTAAAGCAAATATTTAAAGGCCTATGCCACGTAGCAAAACATGCACTGGACGCTATCTTCAGCTGTGACTCCCTTCTCACAGTTGTGCCAGCTATACCATTTCCTTGGGGCAAGCCATCTCTCATTCCCTACACAATCTTAATTCATCCTACTCACCATACAACCAAGGAAACCTCAAAAAATACATATGGACAAAATTGGAATAACATAAACATCTCTGCCCTCACCACCACCCTCATAAACTTCATATGTTCACACTCAATTGCTGACTCTCCATCTTTTACATTTGGCACCATCTGTAACTGGCTAAAAGATGCCCTTGGCATCTAGCGTTTCTTAAAGTATCTGATGCCCACTTTGAAGTAGAGGAAGCTTCTAGAGGTTGCCACCCCCATGAGGTGTCAGGCACCTCCTTCCTCCCAGTCCTGGCTTGTCTAGGGTCACAATAGACCAGTGACAATCCCTTTGTTAGAGTGCTCAGGCAGAGCCTTTGTGATGTGCAAGTGTGGTGGGTGACAGCTCCTCCCCCTCATTAAATAAGAGTGGCCCATCCTGCCAACACCTAACTTCCCTCTGTCTTACTGCCTGGGAGCAATACATAAAGACCAACTGCCAGCTACACCTAGTAATGTGATCTAGGAACAGGCTTCAGGCACCGAATGCTTAGGACAAGAAAAGTGGCATTTTCAGAATTGTGACTAAAAATGAGACTTTACCATTTAAGAGGGCTTTTAATTAGAATTCTTTAGACACCAAACTCGACCTGTCTACCTGTTCCCAATTGGAAGTTATAGCTTATTAAATATAATAGGTAATTCCAATGTTATCCTATGGAAGAGGTAGGCCTTGCAGTAGTGAAAAACAGCGTTTTTGACTACCAGAACATATACAACTTAAAAGTACATGTCCTACTTTTTAAATGCATTGCACTCTGCCCTCTGTTCAGTGCCTACCCTAGGGTTCACATATAAGTATTAAAAAAAGGAAGGTTTGGACCTGGCACAAGGTTTATTTTGCCAGGTAGAAATGGCAGTCTAAAAATGGCACCCACAAGCTGCAATGGCAGGCCTGAGACATGGTTAAAGGGCTACTCAAGTGGTTAGCACAATCAGTGCTGCAGGCCCACTAATAGCATTTAATGTACAGGCCCTGGGTACATGTAGTACTACTTTACTAGGGACTTACAAGTAAATTAAATATACCAATGTGGTGCAACAGACCGCGCTTACCTGCAGGAGCCGCGGCTGGTTATAGGTTCTGGTTTCTGAAAGGAATCCTTGGCTTTCACTTATTGACTTGTGTCAATCATCAGTGCTTTTCTCTGAAAGTGTGTGAGAAGTTTGCATTAGCTCGTCAAACAGAAATCTAGTTAACATATAATTTATTTATATATTTGATTGTTTTTTGGTTAGTACGGTTATGATGCCGAGGCAAGGGTGGTAGATCACTTAACATGATGGGTCAAAAAATAAATAGTGGTACATATCACAGTGTTTCACAATGGGGAAAAAGCATGCTTAGCACATTATTAGCAGTATCATAAACAGAAAAAAGAGCATATGTAGACATATTTCTAGACAAGCATCTTTATATAAACAAGATCATGGTGTTGTTGATATAGGTTAAGAAAAACAGGAGGTGGTGGTGGCATTTAATTGGATGTGTTGTTAAATTGAGGCATATTTGCCTATAATGAGTGAAATAATTCTAGATCAGCATGCATGAGAAATTGGGTTGTTGGTTGACTGGGGTGTGAGCCTTGGTCAAGCACCAGCTTGTGTTGTGAATTCCTTCAGTTGTGCTGCATGTTATATTGTTCCTCACGCTACAGATGACGCTGGTGTGAACTGAACACAGCATGTGAACAAACATTTGTGAACTTATACCCTTGTCGTCACCCTTGTGACAGTGGTTAACTGCTCATTGTTTAACATGACTTGTGCTTTGCATAACTGTTTCATTGCTCTCTACTAAAGAGTGTTTGTTTCCTACAGACCTGCCACTGCACAAGCAAGAGTACCTGATCCCTGAATTGAATATTGCACATACCAGTGATCCTGAATTTCTGCTCCCTACGCACACGGAGAAGATGTATAGACCAGAGCAGTTTGTCTTTTCTCTCTCTCAATCCCACCCCTCTTTCCCTTTGGGAACTTCCATTGGTGCAGTGTTGTTTTGCTGCTACTGAGGTTAGTTCTCAGAAGGAGTTGGGTCCAGTTGTAGCCTCATTGGAACCGCCTGGGATTCAGGTGAGTGATTTGTGACACATGAGATGCTTACCAGGTCCCAATCAAAAGTCAGCACTTATTAAATGTACTAGGGCAACCCAATATTATCCTATGGGTCAAGTAGGCCTCACAGTAGTGAAAAACTAATTTAGGAGTTTTTCACTACCAGGACATGTACAATTAAAAGTACATATTCTACCTTTTAATTACGATGCACCCTCCTCTTTGGGATACCTGGGGCCTACCTTAGGTGTGATGTGTACACAATAAAAGGGTTGCCAAGAAGGTTATATTGCGAAGTCGAATTGGCAGTTTGAAACTGCATTCAGGCTGCAATGACAGAGTTTGGACATGTTTTAAAGGGCTACTTAAGTGGGTGGCACAATATATGCTGCAGGCCCACAAGTAGCATTTAATTTACATGCCATTGGTATATGGTATACCTATCTACAAGGGACTTATAAGTAAATTAAATATGCCAATCAGGTGTAAACCAATTTTGTTTAGGGGAGTGAGCACAAGTGCACAGAGTCCTAAAGCCAACAAAATAAGACAGCAAAAAAAAAAAATAGAGGGTAAAGACAAGAAGTTTGCGGGTGACCCTGCAGAGAGGACCAGGTCCAGCAGCATGTCTTTTATAGGTTCTGCTTTGGTTTAGTCTTGAACAAAACGAAATAAAAGCAAAAAATGCCATTAGTAGGTAAGGAGTTTGAGACTTTAAATATTTTGCCTGAAAAAGGCACATTTTATGGTGAGACTTTTCTTGAACTTAGGAAACTCAAGCTTGCACGCAAGTCTGCGCTTCCTCCAGTTGAGGTTCATTTATTTGGCAGATATTTCGGCAATTTCTTAAACAGTGCCTAGTTGTGCAAGTCAAGATTAGCTGGACCCAATTTCTTGGGATAGGATCTACAGAGAAACTGTCTCTTATGTTAGGAGGAATACATGGTGATTGACGGTCTTTGCTGCTGCCTTCCTGTGTGTGTCAAGTGGGGATTCAAACCAATGATTATGCCAAGGGATGTTAACAAAAAGGTCATTTTGAGAGTGATACCCATTTTCTTCAGCTGTTAGGTTCATTATATCGGTGGACTGGTTTTGGGAGTTGAAATAAGCTTTATATTTTTTATCCATGATATGCTGGAAGCTAGTGTGTAGAGGCTGTTTGTCCAATCCATTTTCTGGAATAATAATACATCAATGTATTGGTAAAATGAGATATTTGTGTTTCTAGAAGAGCTCATCCAATGGTTCAACATTCAGATTACACAGGATAGGGCAATAATATAGCCTTGTACACACTGAATGCCGAGGGAGTAAGTTTTGGAGTCACTTGTTAAACTCTTTGAGTGGAAGAATCAGAAGCAGTTAAGATTAGTCTTTACTAGAAGAGTGAGGAGGTGGTCATGTCTGACAATGTCTTATGCTAAGGGTAGGTCAAATAATACTAGAAGACTGGTGTTCCCTTTGTCAAAAGTTGAAGGGAGTCATCTCCGATTTTGAGAAGGTTTTTTTCTGTGCTGTGCCTTGCTCTGAAACCTGGCAGAATCGACCCAAGCAGTTAGTACTTGTTAATGTGCTTGTTTACTTGAACAGCTAAATGTTTTGGGTCAATGTCAGATTTCTTTAAAGGAAACTTCATACATGGCTAATTTGAAGCGCTTTGGGATTACACATACTCATGATAGAGGCATTGATGCAGTCAGCGGGGTGAGAGTCATTGGAATAGTGCAAAGCTTTTGTCTCTGTAATTGCCCTTTGAATCGTCTTTACAGAAGCATGAGTAGAGGTGCATCATTTGGCTGAGGTGTTCCTTGATGTGAAGGTGAGTATGTCACCGGTAGTGGAGATGGGACTCACAGTCTCTTTCCTGACCACAATGAATATTATTTGGGAAGTAGCGGTGAATTGTCACATCTAGATTCATTCATCTCTTTGGTAGAAGGGGTGGAAAATTGTTGTTTTAGGAAGCCAAAAAGCTCTTTGGAGATGTGTTTCGCAGTCTGTTTTAAAAAAAAAGTGTGCTTTGGTTTTGTAGAGGAGCTTTTGTACCCACTTACTGTGGAATTAGGTATTGCAGGAGTATAATCAGATGGGCATTTACTCTATATTCTTTCAGCTGCTCTGAGATTGTCTCTGCATTTTCACTTGAGAGTGTCAACGAATGGCAACTCCTGCTCCTTTTCATCCTGGAGTGAGGAGGGGGTAGTGATTGTGAGTGCATTGTTAAGTGCATAATTGTATTATTGGACAAGTATTCTTGAACTTAGAGTAGCTGTTAAGGGATCAACAATGTATCTGAGTGTTGAGGGCTCTATGCTTTTATAGTCTTTTGTGGTTGTAAAGACTCTTCAGATTGGAAAGGTCGGTGTGGGAGGAGTATAGTCAAGCAGAAAAGGGGTAAAGGCTTTCAAAACAGTCGACTGGAAAAGGATCTAGTATGTTTGGCTAAGAGGTGGCCAAAGATGGATCCTTTGTTAGAGACATGGCATCAGAAGTGCGATATGGCATTTCTGTTATACAAAAAAGAATTGCTAACAGATGGATTTTTTTGTTACATTTCTTCACTGATCAGTATTTTGTCAAGATGGGAGAGAAATTGGTCAACAATGAATTCAAGAAGATTATAGGTGAAAGTGTTGATTTTTCCAGGAGGGTGGTAGATGATTGTTGGAAAATGGCCCTTTCTCAAGGGTCACCCCAGACTTTGTGCCTCCCTCCTCCTATTTTTCTGACCTTTTTCTGCTAGCTTTAGGACTCTGAGCAGTTTACCACTTCTAACCAGTGCTAAAGTGCATGTGCTCTTCCCTAAACATTGTAACATTCGTGTATACACAATTGACATATTTAGTTTACTTGTAAGTCCCTTGTAAAGTGGTATACCATATACCCAGGGCCTGTAAATTAAATGCTACTAGTGGGCCCTGTATCACAAGATTAAATCATGACATTTTAACTTTTGCAACAATATACTCAATAGGTCAAGTAATACTGCCGATAGAATAAATCAGTGCGCATAAGAGATAGTTTAAGAACACCCCAATATCAATAAATAACACAACTATATGTTTTGCTATTAGAATTTTGTTATTAAATACTTTCATCAAGTATCACAAATAAACATGTTACAAGACTGTCAAGTGATAATGGAATAAAAGTGACAATTGTTTTAAAGTGACATGAGTGCTCAGTGATAGTGATAAAGTGTATATATACAATTGTGAAGCTATGTACAAATATATACAATTCTAAGAATGGTCAGGAAAACTATTGGCAGAGTCTCCCTGGTAATGGCAAAGTTGCTCTGTTCTAAAGACCAGAGATATCTAGTGGCTGAACCAACATTAAGCGTCGACGTTTCGACCCTACAATCGCATAATTGATATGTCGTGGCGGGTCTTCTTCAGGACAGAGGGACAGTCTAGAATAAAGAAGACATAGTATAAAAGGGGGTGCTTCAAATGGGATCAGACGCCATGTGGCGCTAGCGAGGATGTTTACACTCCCCAGAGTTGTAATGGCGGCCCGCAAAATTTGGGCCTGCCAGATGAATCTAAAAGAAGAATTAATACTTCATTGTAAGACTCATTGGATAAGGAAGTTAAATGAGAGGCGCGTTGATATTGAATTATATGGTCCTACCTGCATATGACAGGGAAGACAGAAGTCGGCTCAAAAGAATTTAATACTTGCCAAACGTCCTGTAGGAAAGGACAGAATTTAGTGTGACACTATTCAAGGGGATTAATTAGTAAATGGTCAAAAGTTAATCAATTACCACTCCGGTAATAAATGCTTACCTGTGGTTTTACTAGCATCCAATTAATTTGGGTTATGTGGCCAGCGCCCTGAAAAAGGGGAAAGTGCTAAGATTTAATTAACACGGAATACTCAAAAAGGAGACCAGAACATGCGTTAGATCGCATCAGTGTATCCGCTTACCTAGGGCTAGTAGACCAAATCGGGCAAATAATCACCGAATAATTCAAACGCATTCCAGGCAATACAGTCCTGCAAAGATAGTACATGTAATTAACTTAATATACGGGGGACATGGCGCTCCTAATCAGGCTTGCGATGTCTGGCGAAATTACCTTGGAAAAAAGGGGGCAGCCGCTCTGCAGTCTTGAAACTAGGAGAGTGACCCGTGAATAAATACCGGAGAGCGCGTCAACGTGCACGCACGCGCGACGTCGATTGCGCAATCTGTGTCTCACAGGCAGCAGCTAGATGCTGCAAAGAGACGGGCCAAATCCCGTCGGAGTATTTAAAATCCCTTATCGTAGAAGGCAGTTAAAGGTAGGTAGATTTCAGACCATTCTGCAACTGGCAAAAGTCCATTCACGTAAAAATGTATGACGTGATAACAGAAGAAATCATGGATTGCTATTTGTTGACAAGCTATAAATGCACCCAAACTCCACGATAAATCAGTTAAACACAAGGCATATTAAACAATATTAACTGATTTATCGTGGAGTTTGGGTGCATTTATAGCTTGTCAACAAATAGCAATCCATGATTTCTTCTGTTATCACGTCATAAATTTTTACGTGAATGGACTTTTGCCAGTTGCAGAATGGTCTGAAATCTACCTACCTTAACTGCCTTCTACGATAAGGATTTTAAATACTCCGACGGGATTTGGCCCGTCTCTTTGCAGCATCTAGCTGCTGCCTGTGAGACACAGATTGCGCAATCGACGCCGCGCGTGCGTGCACGTTGACGCGCTCTCGGGTATTTATTCACGGGTCACTCTCCTAGTTTCAAGACTGCAGAGCGGCTGCCCCCTTTTTTCCAAGGTAATTTCGCCAGACATCGCAAGCCTGATTAGGAGCGCCATGTCCCCCGAATATTAAGTTAATTACATGTACTATCTTTGCAGGACTGTATTGCCTGGAATGCGTTTGAAGTATTCGGTGATTATTTGCCCGATTTGGTCTACTAGCCCTGGGTAAGCGGATACACTGATACGATCTAACACATGTTCTGGTCTCCTTTTGAGTATTCGTGTTTATTAGATCTTAGCACTTTCCCCTTTTCAGGGCGCTGGCCACATAACCCAAATTAATTGGATGCTAGTAAAACCACAGGTAAGCATTTATTACCGGAGTGGTAATTGATTAACTTTTGACCATTTACTAATTAATCCCCTTGAATAGTGTCACACTAAATTCTGTCCTTTCCTACAGGACGTTTGCCAAGTATTAAATTCTTTTGAGCCGACTTCTGTCTTCCTGTCATATGCAGGTAGGACCATATAATTCAATATCAACGCGCCTCTCATTAAACTTTCTTATCCAATGAGTCTTACAATGAAGTATTAATTCTTCTTTTAGATTCATCTGGCAGGCCCAAATTTTGCGGCCGCCATTACAACTCTGGGGTGAGTAAACATCCTCGCTAGCGCCACATGGCGTCTGATCCCATTTGAAGCACCCCCTTTTATACTATGTCTTCTTTATTCTAGACTGTCCCTCTGTCCTGAAGAAGACCCGCCACGACATATCAATTATGCGATTGTAGGGTCGAAACGTCGACGCTTAACGTTGGTTCAGCCACTAGATATCTCTGTTTTTTAGAACAGAGCAACTTTGCCATTACCGGGGAGACTCTGCCAATAGTTTTCCTGACCATTCTTAGAATTGTATATATTTGTACATAGCTTCACAATTGTATATATACACTTTATCACTATCACTGAGCACTCATGTCACTTTAAAACAATTGTCACTTTTTATTCCATTATCACTTGGACAGTCTTGTAACATGTTTATTTGTGATACTTGATGAAATTATTTAATAACAAAAATTCTAATAGCAAAACATATAGTTGTGTTATTTATTGATATTGGGGTGTTCTTAAACTATCTCTTATGCACACTGATTTATTCTATCGGCAGTATTACTTGACCTATTGAGTATATTGTTGCAAAAGTTAAAATGTCATGATTTAATCTTGTGATACTAAGCAATTGCGACCTCCTGACAGAGTCATTGTTTCTTGTTATATACTTACCCAGACTCTGAGGGTTACTGGGTTACCCCATTGTGTTATACCACTAGTGGGCCTGCAGCACTGATTGTGACACCCACACAAGTAGCCTTTCAAATCTTTCTCAGGCCTGCCATTGCAGGGCCTGTGAGTGCAGCTGACTTCCACTTCGACTGGGCATTTAAAACCACTTGCCAAATCTTAAACTCCCCTTTTATTACACATGTCACCCCTAAGGTAGGCCCCAAATACCCCATAGGGCAGGGTGCTGTGTAAGTAAAAGGTAGGACATTTACTGTGACGTTTTGCATGTCCTGGTAGTGACAAACAGCTAAATTCATTGTTGACTACTGTGAGGCCTACTCCTCTCACAGGTTAGCATTGGAAATTCCTTAAAACACTTTAAAGCTGCAATTCCTGATCAGAAAGGAGCAGCTGCATCATGTTTTATGCCTTTGGAATGGTAATGATAAATCCTTATTAATGGTAAAGTTGGATTTAATATTACTATTTTAGAAATGCCAGTTTTAGAAAGTTTTTTAAATACGCAGGAAAAGTGATGATTTAAAAGAAAAAGTATAAGAGTAAACTGAACATGGTGAAAAAATGGAATATTCATTATGACTTACCTTGAGGATTAATTCCCTTGTTCGCAGTGCGACAGTGGGGTGCTTGAGTGATGCACCCTTCAGGTATCTTTCTATAAGCTGTGATTTGGGACGGCTCACATACTGTTCGCACGCACTATAACTGTTAACATCCTTTGGATAAAATGACTCAACAATTAAGGGAAGGAGTGCATGCTCAAACCTACTGTTATTTGCTTCGCAATTCATCGTCCCTTAAACGAGTTTTGCACCCCATAGTGAGCTAAGTTGGTTCATTTAAAAATCAAGACAAACATTATCATCATGGAGACAGTGGAAGAACGGCATACTAGGAGTGGATTTCATCGAAAGAACCTTGTGATGTAAACGACGACATCGGATTAGAGAGTCAGCTGAATTCAGACTGCTCGTGTGGTTTCTTCAATAAGCACGTGTTTATTGGATTTATGAACGGACTGTGTACACGTTGTTAAGAGGGCATCTTTTCGAAATGTTGTCACTTTCACTGTTGATTTTTAACAGGATACACAGTTTTTACTGGGGGTTGGAATACAAGTGTTTTTGGTGTAATCTGGTTTTTTGCTTGTCAGGGGAGTGCATTGTGGGATTTAGAGTTTATATAATTTTTTGAGGAGGGGAACATTCACAGGAGGTATAGGTCACGGGGTTAGCATAATTAAAGGATCATTAGAGTGATTGGGCACACGTGGGAGAGTATATTTTAAATAAGGGTTCTAGCGGCAGGGAAAGAGAACATGAGATCATTGAACCTGAAGTAAAGTGGCTAAGGAGGTCAGGCTGCCGGTTATGGTTCTCAAAAGGTAATGGGTTGAAGATCAGTTTTTTGTGTTTGGGACACATTGTAGGGAGGTTATAAAGGAGGTGGGGTTATGTTATTGGGGCAACAAGGTAAATCATTCAATGGGAAGGGAGGTTTTGTTCTGATTTATGGGGTATTGGACACAGGGTTTTGTTATTGCACATGGCAGATGTAATGTAGGTTAAGAGGGGTGAGGATGGAGTAGGCAGGTGAATAAGTTTGAGTTTGAGCACTCGTTTTCTGAATATTGATTTGGTTGTGGTTGGGAGAGTAGTTTGCGGAGGGGGAGGCGTCGGGGTGATGCAATATTTTCTTTGAATTTAGTACGGGTACATTGAGCAGTCAGTTGAGCTGTGTTTCTATTTTGTTTCAGAAACCCCTGAAGAAGAGCCGATAGGCTCGAAATGCATTGGGTAATTAAATGAGCCCATTCTGATGTATGGTTGACCTCACGTGCCGCTATGTAAAGTCTGGATGGGCAGCAGGAGGCATTTGAAACTGTTGAATAAAGCATTCAAGGGCAATGAAGCTGTCTCCGTGATGTTTAAATACGCAGGAAAAGTGATGATTTAAAAGAAAAAGTATAAGAGTAAACTGAACATGGTGAAAAAATGGAATATTCATTATGACTTACCTTGAGGATTTATTCCCTTGTTCGCAGTGCGACAGTGGGGTGCTTGAGTGATGCACCCTTCAGGTATCTTTCTAGTTTTAGAAAGTGGGTATTTTTTTCTGCTCTTACTGCTATGTGTGCCTGCAACCTGTCTCCAATACATGCCTGGGGTGGGGGACAGCTACACTTTGTGCATTCCCTCTAGACAGCCACAAACACAGGAAGGGTTGGTGTGACAGAGTACTCATCTGCATTCATCTGCATTCTGATAGCTCTTCCTGCGCAGGAAGAGAGAGGGGCTGACACTTACATTTGAATAGGCAGTGTCCTGTTTCCCATACAATGGCCTGAGTATCCCCTGCTGATAGTCTGGAGCTAGGGCTGGGAAGAAATGACCTGTGTGCACTTCAAAGATCCTTCTTTAAAGTCACCCCCCACTTCAAAGACACAACTGGGTATAAGTACTGGGGCTTCGACCCTACCAAGACAGTACACTACTGGACCCGTGAAGAACTCTGCCAGGACTAAAGACTGCTGTGCTACAAGGATTGCCACTCTGCTTGACTACTGCTCTGCTTTTCTGCTTTGCTGTGCTGCCCTACTGCCTGCTGATCTCTGCCCTGCTGAGGACAAGGACTGGACTCATCTCACTTGAAATTATAGTGACTCCAAGGGATTGCTATCTTGCCCCCTATTCTGAAGTCTCAGGGCCATCAGAGACTTCCTTCAACCCTGTAACAGTACCTGGACTCTGCCATCTGTGAGTCCTGCCCTGCCAAGTGGTACCAATCCAGTCCTGGGCCCTTGAAAGGAGACTTCTGCTGTACAGAACTATCAAAATCGACGCAGTGACAACTATGCACTGATCGTAACCGAACATTGCCCTTCGATGCCGACGCGGGAGCTGAATGGTGAGATCGCTTCGACGGACTGTGCAGCTTGATGACGATGCAGTGCCTGCATGGTAGAGGGGTTTGTCAACGAAGCCTTCATCGCCTGTGCAGATCATAACCGATGCATCGAGCCTTCGACGTCGACGCTTGCTGCAGCCAGTGTACTTTTTCAATGGGACCTGCATGAGTCCTGTAGCCAGCCTGCCTTCCATCGCGGTCAGCCTAAACTTTAGATTTTCCCTGGTCCAGTGCGACCTCAAGTAACCCCTAAGTGATATTTGCTTCTAAGCACTACTTGTTGGATTATTCTTTCAAAATTCATAATTCCGGTTCCACTTGTTGGATTATTGTCATTTTGGTCTTGTTTTTCTATAAAAATATAGGGGCAGATTAACAAGCCCCTTGCATCACTTTTGCGCCACTGTTGCATCACTTTTGTGATGCAGTGATGGCGCAAACAATGCAGCCAATTTACAATGTGACTCATAAAGGGAGATGCGTCATGTTGTAAAGTCCTGCATCACATTGTAACTGCATCAGGTATAATGTATGCAGAGTAGGCGTTCCCACGCAGGAAAGCCTCGTAGAAGTGATGCAGTGAAATCTACAAGATTTCACTGCGCCACTTCTAGGATGCCAATGCGTCAAAACCTTCCGCCTGCTTGGAGCAGGTGTAAGGAGTGATGCAGTATAATGGGTATAGGCCTCACCATGCATTGCTGGAGTTGCGTTGTGCTTGCGACACGACTCCAGCAATGTGTGACTTTTGCGCCAACAGATGGGTCAGAATTTCTGACGCATCTGTCAATTCTTGCGCCATGGTGCGCCTTATTGTAAATACGGTGCATCCATTGTGGGGCAAGGGTTTCGCAGGCTGGAGCAGGGAAACTGACGCATCTCTACAGATGCGTCAGTTTCTTGTAAATCTGCCCCATAATCTATTTTTCTAACCCAGGGTGGAGTATGTTTGTGGTGTTTTCATTGCTACCTTGTGTGTGTGCGTTGCACATATACTTTGCACATTGCCTCTTTAGATAAGCCTGATTGCTCTTTACCAAGCTACCAGAGTGCAAGCATAGGTTATCTTCTAGTGTGTATCTACCTTACCTTCACTACAGTAGTGGTTCCTGCTTGTACAGGGTGCATACCCTGACAACCAGACACCCCAGGTCTAACAATGATTTATATTTCATTTTTGGGTCCTTGTTGGTGAGAATCTTTATTTGAGGGAAAAGAAATACCGAGGTCTTATTATGATGCAGCCAAGGTGCTCCATGTACATCACTGCAAGTTCTCCTTCTGTCTTTGCAGTCATGTCCTTGCATAAAATGCTGTATCCACTCAGTACTAAAAATGGAACTTAAGGCCTGATTACGATGGCGGTGGGACTGTCACCTTCAGGCCGTAGGTGGCAGTCCCACCGCCATCGGCCCCTGCAGGTCCACCCGCCGCATTAGGATGCGGCGGGCGGAGGTATCTGGCGTAGAGACCGTCTGCCGCGCATCTGACGGGCTCAAGGAAGCGGTCGGACCATCGGAGGAACAGTAATACCTACAATAGGGATGGTGCCTGCTCAGGCAATGCCGTAGGGATCACAATGTCCCTTTCCACCTGCCCTTTCATTTCGGTCTGCCTGCCATGAAAAGGCAGGCGGAAAGTGACTTTCGGGGCCCCTAGCGGGCCTCCCTCCCCCCAGGCCCTCCGCTATGGGGTCCATCCCTGCACCGTGTGGCAGGCACCGCATGGTGCCTGTCACAAGGTGCAGGGATGTTTCAAAACATTCCTCTTAGCAGTGAAGCTTGTTCTGCAGCCCTTTTTCGGGCCGCAGCACAATCCTCAATGCTAAGAGACATGTTTCCGACCGCCATCGTAATTTGCCTGGCGGGACTGCCGACTCCCTGTCCCATTCTGAGAGGATGGTGGTCAGACGCTCGTCCGACCTCCATCATAATTATCCCCTTAAAGTTCCAGTCCATGTTAGTTGAAAAGATAAAAATGGAATAAAGAAGTTAATTCACAAACTGGGGAAAAATCAGTAAAATGGGACAGAAATTGGTGTAAAAAGGATATTATAAAAGTATTATAAAATATTTAAGACTTGAAATGGGCCGGAATAGTCCAAGTTATTATGGAGTCCAGGTTCAGTCCGAAGTACATTTCAAATTTAAAGTAGCAGGTGGAACCAGTGCCGGATAGGCCATTTATTCCACGAGGCAATTCCCTGCTGAGCTAGATCCCTTGAAGGCCATTTTTTAATGCTGGTGGCCCTACTGGTGCCTCTTTCACTTTCCTCAGCTCCCTGAATTTAATTACAGCAGGCATGGAGAGGCTTCAGGAGAGACAGGGAGGGAGCTGAACATATAGAGAAAGCAATCAGAGAAGGCGAAGAGAGAGGAGAGAAGGAGAAAGA
Organism: Calotriton arnoldi; assembly: GCA_963921515.1. Lineage (NCBI taxonomy): Eukaryota > Metazoa > Chordata > Amphibia > Caudata > Salamandridae > Calotriton > Calotriton arnoldi. The sequence goes on along the minus strand of CAWUFW010000537.1, from coordinate 217,517 downwards.
GAGAATGGGTGGATTGATAGTTAGTGAGAAATGGTGTGAGGAGATGAAGAGTATGGGGTGGTTTGAATATTTTTGCCGGGGCTGTTACTGGTTCCCCAGTCTGGCCCTAGGTAGAGCCATACTTTCTCATCCGTTGAAGTGGAGTGAAGCGCATGAGAAGGCAGCTCAAAGGTTCACAATGAGATGTTGGATCAGTGGCTCAAAGAAATTACACAGACAATTTCAAGTTGTTGAGTTGGATGTCAGGAAATGGAAACCATTTCTGCCCAGTAAATATCAGAGCTTACGGTATACTCTTTCAGTGCTCAGTATACTGTTATCCTCATCTCTTCTAGAGTTTCTTTTTTTATCTTTCCTTATTTCTTTCACTTACAACAACTAAGAAAACATGTCTTTCAGCAGTTATAGAAATTACAGTTTCTGTATTCTATATTAATATTTGTCAAGAAACTACACCAGTTTCCTCCCCTTCAATATCAGAGTGTTAACAATTCTGGTTAAACATTCAGATTAGGACTGACATTATTTATTCTCCATTAGTTTAAAAGTAGAGAAGTGGAAGTCTTTGCTTCTATTTTGTCTGCACAATATCATGTTGTGAGGTCGCTCATAATCTCTGATCTTCCAGCATGTCAGTTCCAGAGACAGCAAGGCTTCTAGAACTTGGAAATCAATTTGAGTTTGGGCATCTCTAAAAAGATACTTCATCTCTTTTGATGAGATCCTTTCACAGACTTCTTATCCATCAATGATTGATGTTTAAACACTATGCCAGTGGTTAAAATGTGTTTAAGAACTTGTTCCAAGTTATCTAATCTACAGAGTTACAGGATGGGGACAAGAGGAGTTTAGCCCTACCTTCTTCAAAGTTTACATTTTGTATTGATCCTAGGTTTTCTATGCAGGCACCAACTTTGTAACATGCACTTCCATCTGAAATTTCCTACTGTCATTCTTTGTTGGCTTTCTGTAAGCCTGGAAACACATTTCTCTTTGTATAACTACAACTGGTCACTCAGCTGAGACATGGCAGAGTTCCACTGTTGCAATTGGGTTCCGCCTATTCAATATGGCTAGATTTTTTGCTTTTTGGATCACCCGTTTTGGACTTTTTATTGTGGGTGAGTCTCACTACATGTGTCTGACCCACGATAATCACATGGCAAATGGACTGCGCATGTTTACTGCCAGTGTCCACTTTTTAAGATATGGCCGCTGCAATGCAGATAGGGTAAAGAGCATCTGGCTGGTTACATGTGAACATATGTACACAAGCATGTGCACACATGAAGGCTGCACGTGTGAAACACCTGTCATGCGCAACCCAGTAACGGCGCACAGGTATTCTGGCGCAGAGGGGACTCTGCAGGATTAGAAATTGACCTGGGGTAGGCCTTATAATATTAGTGGAGACTCATAGGGAAAGTCTATGTCTCAAGAATGGTACACCTTCCAAGCAGAGGTGTAGCGAGGAGAAATATTGTTATTTCTCCTCGTTATTTCCTCTTTCTGTGTGTGCTGCATTTTGCAGCACACGCAGAAAGAGGAATTGACTCTAAGGCTTGTGTTTGTGCACGAAGGTGTCCCTTCCTTTAATAATAATAAATAATAATAATAAAATCATTTATAAAGCGCCTGGTTACACCAACTGTTGTGTCCCCGCGCTAGGAGGTACTACATAAGAAGGCTAAAGAAAGGGCAATAGCCGTGCAAGGTTGGTGAGCATGAGTTACAAAAACAATCCTGCCTGTAACGCAGGCACCCTTGCACCATGGCGCAAGAGTGCCTGCATTGTCGTTAGGCAGCTCTCAGTGCACCAGCGCAGGGAGAAAGCAGGAATGTATCATATATTAGTACATATGCTGCATTCCTGCTTTCTCTCTGTCACACAGCGCAACAAGTTGCCTTGGTGAGTTGTGTTGTGGGACATTTTGATAAATATGGCCCCCTAGTCTTTTGGCTTCTCTGTTGCTGGCCAGACAGAGAGACTGTTTGTTCTAGGGTTGGGCCCAGATGGTGGCGGGCCAAGGTAGAAGGTTGCCAATGATCCAACCATAGTTGCAGAGGGTGTGAATGGGCCAAAAATGGATAATAAATTCAGAGTTGTTCTGAGAAGGAAGCCCAAATTATATTTGGCCTGGGGTCCCTGAAACCCTTAAGATGTCCCGGTCTCCGGGACATAGCTTCTTTAACATCCTTTGAACTGGCATGCAGTCTTCCACGGCTCACATTCAGGGAATGATTATTTTTATTTTTCATTCAGCACTCCATGGCAAAGCATGTGTTTTCTTGCTGTCTTCCTTTTTCGCTGCTTCCCCTCTCATGTACCCACCCCATGCAGTTCATGTTTATCAGGGCCGGACTGGCTACCGGGCGTTTTGGTGTGCTGCCAAGCTGGGGGCTGATTTCACTGCGGTGGGGGCTGATTTCGTTGATGGGGACCTGCGGGTGCTTCTAAATAAACAAAGCAAAACGAATGGTTTTAAGCACACGCAGGTCCCCATCAACGAAATCAGCCCCCAGCTTGGCAGCACACCAAAACGCCCGGTAGCCAGTCCGGCCCTGATATTTATCCCCAGAAGTCCCAGCTCGATTAGAGTTTTCTTTTTAAAAAAAAAAGGGCCTTATTTATAAAGCCCTGCGTCACATTTACGTTGCTGTTGCGTCACTCTTTGTGACGCTGCGGCGGCGTAAATAATGCACCACATTGCGCCATTTTTAAGAAGTGACGCATCTAGGCAGATGCGTCACTTCGTAAACTCCTGCGCTACATTATACTTGCGTCAGGTATAATATATGCAGGGTGGGCGTTCCCCGCATTAAAGCCTTGTAGAAGTGGCGCATTGAAATCTATAAGAATTCAAGGTGCCACTTCTAAGACGCGATTGCGTCAAAACCTTACGCCTGCCTCATGGCAGGCGTAAGGGTGACGCAGGCTCTTTCACATGGGGCTCGCCCCATGTGAAAGGACACATTGCTGGAGTTGCATCTGTTTTCAGACACACCCCTGCAATGCGTCACTTTTGTGCCCACAGATACATCAGTAGTTGTAACTCCTTGCAACATGATGCGCCGTACTGTAAATATGGCGCATCCATGGTATCGCAAGGAGGGCACACTAAGAAGGCCCACAATCTTTACGAGGGCCCAGCACACAGCTGTGACCCACTCGCATTTTGCTGCTCCCAAACCACCGTTCTATTTCCTTGTTTTTTTTGTTAATATTTTAGGAAGGCCTGGCAGCTGCACACTGTTCGCTTCCACAAAAGAAAATAATTTTAATTGCCAATGCTTGCTCTTAGTTGAAGTGGCGCAGGAGAGCCCGGCAGCTCCCTTATTCCCCAGTGCTCACTCACACTGACTTCCCAGGCTGCCGGCAGTTCGCAGTGTTTCATGCAGCAATCGGCCACTTACCATTCACTCGACATTTCTGTTCAGACTGCACCAGGGTAAGTGGGCCTGCAAAGGGTGTGAATTAAAGCGTACCCTCAGGATGCGTTTTAGCATCCCAAAAAAGGAAATCCTTATCAGCATTTCCATTGGGGCTGCGGGTTTTACAGTGGGGTGAACTGGCTGACATCAATTGGGAAATTAATGACCTTGCCCCTGGCGTACTCCCTGGGCTATAAACAACAGATGTTAATAATGATGTGAAAACGGGGGCCTGCTTACATGAGGCTGCTGTTTGAGAGCAGCCTGCATCACTCACCGCCCAGCAGCCTGGCGAGGAACAGAGCTGACTTACCTTTGTTTTACATTTCTACTCTGGTCCTGTGTATTTTTTTATTCGTTTTTCAAGCATTTCTTTGCAAGGCCGTGCCTGTGGACAGCGGCGTCACTAGGGTTGGTGTCACCCAGTGCGGCGACTTACCCCATGACACCATCACATGGGGTGACACCTAAATAGTCTCATTTGGGAAAGGTGTCACCCCATGTGATGGTGTCACCCGGTGCGGTCCGCACCCCCCCCCCTGCACCCTCCTAGTGACGCCACTGCCTGTGGACATTTTGCATTCCACATTGTGAAGCTTGTAGACTTTATCCTGAAAGCATACCCTGTATGTTGTCATCATGACAACCAAGGTGGTGCAAGAGCGATGCAAACCTTAAGTCATATTTATGAAGCTACGCAAAGCCACTTTGCTTGGGTTTCATGGCTCCAAATATATGGAGTAACACAACTAGGTGCAAATCGCTGCGTCGCGTTACTCTGCCCTGGGTAGGCATTCTATTAGCGTTGCCTGGGTGTTCCCACGCAATTCTCATGGTTTTTGATTCCCCGATTTACAAGACCTTGTAAACCTGGGAATGCGTCAAAAGATACATCTCCCTAGGGGAGGCGTAACGAGGAGAAATATGTTTCTATATTCTGCAGCACACATAGAAACAGGAAAAAGCCTTTCAGGATTGTTTTTGTGCAGGAAGGTGCCCTTCCTCCACAAAAACAATACTGCCAACAACACAGTCACCCTTTCACCATGGTGCAAGGGTGCCTGGGTTGATACCCTGGCTGCCGAAATGGTACCAGCGCAAGGGAAAAGGACAGGAATGTGCCATATTGGATAACTATGGTGCATTCCTGCCCTTTCCCCGTGACGCAGTGCAGCACAGCAAAGTGACTTGCTGCGCTGCCCTGCATCACTTAACCCGTAAATAAGGCCCTGATTGTATTACAATATCCAGATCTCTTACAGGAATGAGCAGAACATGGCTATAAATAGCCATTTAGCATGTAGGCTAACATCATAAAACAGCCGCTTTAATATTATCTTGTAAAGACTGGGACGTAGCCGCCACTAGTGCAGCAGGTGCAGTTGCACCGGAATCCCTGGGGAGTGAAGTGCCCACTGCACCCTAATAATTGATGTCTTTCATTTTCCAACTAGGAGTTTGTGGGCATAATTTCCTGTGCTTGTATTGGGGTCTTTGTACCCGAGTTACACAACTGTGTACCCAAATGGAGACACTCCTCTCAAATACAGCTAGCCAGCTAAAGCTGTAATTATTAGAGTCTAATCACTTGTGGAATGTGTGTGCATCGAATATAAACATGGCATCCTTCACCATGGTGGCACCTGCTCAGAGTGTCATCGCTCACTTTTCAAAAATTAAATATAGAGGGGCCATTGTGGGGACTGATTCTTTGGTGCACTCGCAGGCCTACGTTTCAACTTCTTCAGATTCCCAGTTTTATTTTGTAACTATGTGCACAAGCTTCTGAACTAAAGAGATACCCATCATCTCCAAAAATATCATTATAGGTACATGTTGGCCCTTCTGAACTCACCTATGGGGGCTTACAATGTTCTTTTAAGAAGAGGATCACAGACTTAGGTCCAATTTAACGTTTTGTTCCAATAAATAAAATATGTTTCACATTGCATGAAAGATGAGAACTGGACTGATCCTGAATCACGTTTACCTCCTGCTAAACACGTTTCCGCATAATGATTTATTTTTCACTTTGATGGCATATCAATGATATTCTCAAAACGTCCGAAACAGGTTGTGCTGAACGTCGTGTAAGAATAATGACACAGACCAATCTCAGATTCTACCATAGAGCAAAAAATTGGAAATACGGTTGGTGGAAGTTGCCTTTTAGTGTATGCCTAGATGGATCAGATGCTACATATATACTAAATATATAGTTACAAAATCACAGATCATATCCATGCATCCATCTAACCATGTTCAGCCAGAAAAAAGAGAATGTCTGGTAAAGGGTGATGTCGCTAGCCCAAAATCACTTGTAGAGCCACATTTTCACAAGGCTTTATTGAGTCACAAAGTATGTTCTAGCAAACCTCCTCGCACCACAACACCAATCAGCCCAACTGGTAAATATAAAACCTATTGGTTTTCCCAGTGCTTGTTTTAATTACCATTGGCAGTAATTGTTCCTTTTGATGCCAGAACAATGTAGCATGTAAAACCTGCCTACATATTAAGAGCATAAATGAAAGTATGCTGAGAAAGAGAAAATAGTGGTGGAAAAATAATCGTAAATGATGATCAAAATAGATCACACAGCTATACATCATGGTGACCCACATGCATGGAAACTTTCATCATGTGGATGGTCTTGTTGTATGTAAAGTTGCTTTATCACAAGCTCTTGATAGACCATGGGGGTTCCTTTGATCTCAGATTTGAGTGTGATTGATTGCTGTATGGTTTGTGAGTCCCGCTCTCGGTGGTGGTCTCTGTTAGGTCTAACATGCTTCCTTGATGTATTGGGATATTATTCAGAGGGTCCTCTTACTCATGTCATTCAGGAGGAACTGAAGACCCCTGGCATCGTCCAAGCAGAGACCTTCTATCCTCTGTAGTATATTTATCCTGCTTTGTCTCACCTCGGCTAGTTTGGTGCAATGGAAGAGAAAATGATATATGTTGTTGGTAGGCTTGTCATCACAGGAGCAGTTTTCTTTTTCCTTGTGCAGACTAGAGAGCCTTATGCGCCCCACTTCTGTCTGGTTCACACCAGTTATCATGAAGGTTTGATGTTCTTCGTTGGGCAAATGTTTTAGAAAGGCCTGCTGCTTCATTCCTGGATAAAAGAAGTTAGACCACGGTATTTGTTTCATATGCGACAATGTGACATCAAGATTGGCCAGCCTGGCATTTTCTCTGGCCTTCTTGATTTGTATTCAGAATGAGCTTAATACGTTTGTGTGCAGTCCAGGGGCTGCTGTGCTGTATCCTGTAAAGGGCTTTTTCTGCGTATATACTTCTTATGCAGCTGCTCCCTGTACAGTAAGACATCATATCTTCTTGGGCGTCATCAATGAGATTAGAACCTGTGTTGACTTCTAGTTTCACTACTTGCATGGAGGGGCTCCCTGGTCCTTTCTTCAATAGGCAGGTAGCACATCTCTTACTCAAGTACTGCTGTTTGGAAAGACCAGGGCATTTGGAGATTTGTTTATCCAGTTTGACTTTTCGCTTTGTCCTAGAACACTTACCACTGGGCCAGACCCAAATGTGTCCTCTGCTTGCAGGTGTGGTTGCCACTGTGAGCCCCACCTTCCTTTGCATGATGGTGTTCAGACTGCAGTGTAGGTGGTTGTTGACAGATCTTATCAAGTGGGTAATACCCTATCTGGTATGTCCTTTTTCTGGGAAAATATGCTTAGATGGGACCAACATGGATGCAACAAACTAACATGCACAGATTAGTATGGAGAGAGAAAAGGTGTAATAACAAAGGGACTGAGTGAGATAGATGGATGCCTAAAATGCTACAGTACAAATACAACGTAGAATGGATGTGAGATGTGGGGCAAGGCATAGGCGTGCGCATATTAGAGAGCAGGAAATGGAAACATGGAAGAGGAAATAACATGGAATAACAAAATGACATACTCAGTAGAGTCCTAGAAAGGGAGAGTGAACAAAAAAGCAGAATGTGGACAAACATTAAGGGCCTTATTTATGAGAAGTGACGCATCGCAGCGTGAAAACAGTGATGCGTCACTTCCCTGTGCGCCCTCCTTGCGACATGATGGATGCGTCATATTTACTGTATGACGCATCATGTCGCAAGGAGTTACAGATACGTCAGTATTTCTGACGTGTCTGTAGGCGCAAAAGTGACGCATTGCTGGGGTGTGTCTGAAAACAGACGCAACTCCAGCAATGCGTCCTTTCACTTGGGGCAAGCCCCATGTGAAAGGGCCTGCGTCAGTCTTACGCCTGCTGTGAGGCAGGCGTAAGATATTGACGCAGTAGCGTCATAGAAGTGGCACAGTGAAATCTCATAGATTTCACTGCACCACTTCTACAAGGCTTTATGCGGGGGTACGCTCACCCTGCATACATTATACCTGACACAGGTATAATGTAGCGCAGGGCTTTACAAAGTGACGGATCTGCTTAGATGCGTCACATTGTAAAAAGGGCGCAACAAGGCGCATTTTTTACGCCGCCGGTGCCTCACAAAAAGTGATGCAACGGCGGCATAAAAGTGACGTAGAGGCTCATAAATAAGCCCCTAAATGCATATTATATGAGAAACTCACAATATAGCCCGAATCAAAAATTCTAATGACCTGGTCTCCCACACTTTTAACATCTTTGCCATTTAAGGTACTTCAAACCTTAATGCTGCTCCCTCAATCTATGTTCACTCACTCACAAATGTATTCTCTATTTGATGTTAAGCTGATTTGTTTATGGTATATCATAGAGGACCACCTTGATCTCTGAATACTCAGTGGGGCAAGAAAATATGTGACAAAACATTCAGGGGCATATTCTCAAGAACGTGTGATAACCATCGCAAAAGTAACTTAACGCAACCTTCAACATCGCAGTGTATCGCAGGAAATTTACGCCGTGTTAACCAAGTATTCACAACACGGCGGTACCATCCGATAGTCTCCAGCTAACGCGTCAACTGACCGCGTTAAAATCAACGCCACGCCCCAAAAATGCGAAACACGAACGCAAAAAAAGCGGCGATGAGGCCAATCGCGAAACGAAAATCAGCGAAAACCAGCTACAGGCCTGCAATTCACACGCGTCAGGCGGGAACAATCACCATAAAAGTAGAAAAAAACCAGACAAACAAATGCCAAACAACAGCGAAGCACAATGGACGTTGCCGGAGCAAGTACGGAGGAGAACGAGAACCCCACAAGCCCCCCGGAGGACCATCCTGGGACTTCGGGGTCAGGGAAGGGCAAGGACAAGAAGAGTAGGAAGAAGCGGTTCAGTCCGCAGGAAAACAGGATCCTGATAACTGAGGTGATAGAACACCATCAACAACTGTTTGTCACCTCCACTGTGTCATTGGCAACAAAAAATGGACTATGGCAGTCCATCGTGGACAAGGTGAATGCAGTCGGAGTGCTGAAGAGGACAATGGACGAGGTCATGAGGCGCTGGAATGATGTCAAGCGCAAAACCAAGCTGAAACTCGCCAACAACCTGAAGGCAGCAATGCAGACTGGAGGTGGGAGCCCAGCGCCACAGGAGGAGCTGGACGACATGGAGGAAATGGTGTCCACAGTCATCAGTGGGGGGCGGCAGCAGGAGTTGGGGGCCCGGACACTGCTCAACAGGACCCGACATAACAGCAACAGGGTGAGTAACGACCAGGGCCTGGGGGGACGGGGGGAGATGGGCACAATGGCACACATGCACAATTAAGTTGAGCACATCTGCGGACAAACCATGCCCCAGACCACCAACTCCCACCAAGAGACCAATGTACCCAAGTATGCAACATGTCAGCACTGTACAAGCACAGAAGTCAAAGGCACACCTCATGAAAGGGATAAGGGGCAGCAAAATCTGAGCTGCAGGGGCGACTCCCCAAAATGCAGCACACACATCACATGCAGAGCACATCTACATTGACAACGATGTGACACAATCCGCAAAACACCTACAACAGAACACAGGACACAACTGGTGCCGCTTGGGTGCAGACACTGGCCAATCACATTTGGCATTGCAGGGAAATGTGAGTTGATAATGTACAAGTACAAACACACACACGTCTGTTGTCGGAATGTCCACTGTTCCCCATCAAATAGGCAGCTCCACCCAAACAGCCACAATGTACCCAGTCATGCTGTCTGTATGAAAACATGTACAATGCGACAACATACATGTGGACACATTGTTAAACTGCATCTCCCCTTCACATTACAGAGGGAGAATCAACACCTCCTGCAGAGCAGCCCGATCCTCTCTTCTCTGGAGACGAAGAGGACCACCACAGCTTCGACTCTGATGCCCTCCAACTGCTCGTGGACAGCCTACGCAGCCCACTTCCAGGAGCTGGGCAGCCCAGCTGCTACGAGGAGACCCCACCCCCTGCATAGACCACACAGCAGGCAGCACCCACCACCACTGCTGCCTCCCAGGACCCCCACGAAGAACACATGGCCTTCCAACGCCGTGTTTTGGGGTTCCAGGAGAATCTGGCTGAACAGGTGCGGGTGGGCTTCGACTGCATGGCAGACAAACTTGATGCACGAAGGATATGGAGTTCCTCTGAGTCCAAGTAAAAGAACAGGGAGATACTAGAGGTGGGGATGGTGGTGGTGGCCCCACATGGAAGGTAAAAGGGGAGATCCCTTTTTCGGAACTAGGGCTCTCACACACCTAGCAAGCTAGGTGTCATGCTTCATCATATGAGCCTGCCCCTCGTCAGGTCGGCGCTGCAATACCTGATGGGCACCCAGTATGGGGCTCTTTGGCGGGGATCTTTTGTTCCTGCCGTTGGGTGCAGTGGGGGTGAGGGGCCTAGTAAGTGTAGATGTGGGAGGGAAGTGAGTTAAAATAGGTCAGTTAGTCCTAATAGTGATTTATTCAGGGAGGTAAACTGCCTAGTTAAAAATATAGAGAGTGGCGGTGAACTAAATGCAAGGTATCTAGCTATATGTGCCCTACTCTCGGTCGGTCAACATGTTTCGTGCCCTGTGTGTCAGGGGGATCAAGGCACTTCTTCAGGACCAAGTGTCAATGCTATCTACACAGAGTGGTAAGTGAAAAACTACATACCACATTCTCAGGTCAATAACCTGCAACCAAAACGAGAAGGAAAAAATGAATTTGATGTGGGATGCAACACTGCACAAAACAAGTATCTCATAAAACTGTTCTTACGGTACCTAAATGGTACATGTGTTGAGTGGATTTGTATAATTACACCCATGCTCAACACCGTGTGAGGGGTGAGACTAAGGTTAAAAAACAAGGTAAAATCTCTCGAGCACAATAAGATTCATGATAAAACCAAGGTCTCAATAAGGAAAATCCATCAAGAACCGTAAAATAACAGAAAAAACAGAACAATGACAAAACAGAGAGGACAGGTATAGTGCTCACCTATACTGTTGTCTAGTTAGGACTGCAAACAGTATCCGGCGGTCGACAAGGACACCAATTTGTGTCCTATGTGAGCAGAAGAAAAGAGGGCTGAATAAGGTAACAGGCTCCATACTGCACATACCAGATGAACAGAAAGTACCCAGGCGTCCGGACCATCAATGAGTAGTAAACAATTGCCAAAGAGCAAGAGGTCCAGGGGATAATAGGCGCCAGCCCTCAGACCAACCAAACACCCGTGTAGACCGGGTGTACTTAGGCACTATCACTGTGTAACAAACACGGTGGAAAAAGTAATAGTAACCGGAATATTCATCTGTAAACACCTGTGAGTGAAAACGACAGCTGAGTGGGCCGGTACACCACGGAAGAAAATCACGGGGGTTGATAAACAAGAAGGGGGGAGGTTCCATTAGTAAACCTAGTGCCTCAGTTGGACCCGCAATGTAAGCTCACCTCCGTTGTAGTCCGTAGCAAACTGGGTCTCAAAATCCAGAGCAAGCAAGTAAGGATGTGGGTCTCAAAATCCAGAGCAAGCAAGTAAGGATGTAACTACTCACCAGCGTTCAAAGAGCGCTTCGTATGCGACCTACCCTGCCACCGGAAACCGGGATGGTCAATGGTGCCGTAACTCAGGCACAGATGTACCAACCAATCGGGGTCAACGTAGGCGGAGCCTCGTGTGATGGCGTAATCTCGCGAGACTATGGGTCACGGAGGTTCAATGAGTGGGTTAGGAATTAAAAGTAAAAATGAAAGTAAAGAAGGCGGCCATCTTGTGGTGATCAAGTGGCCCCTTATGTCGATAGTCTATAATGTATAGAAAAAGCCACATAGGTGGTGGTTGCCCTGGAACCGAGGAAGAGCAGAAGGCCAGATAGAAGGAGCAAATGCAAAAGACACAAAGCTAGTATATTCGCTAGGGATCTGTGTTAACCAAGATCACAGAGATAAATGTAATCTCGTGATACTTGGTTATGCAGTGGGGTTCCCGATCGGATCTGGTGCGGTAGGTGCGGTCATCTTGAGATTGTCAAGTAAAACTACTAATCAAAGCAGAACCGCGTAATCCGGTTAGAATGGACTGCGGAGGGTAAGTAAACCAGTAGTGTAGGATAGCAAACACACCCCTCTATACGATACCACTGAAAAAGTCCTAAAGAAGGTGCCTCATGTATACTAGTATAGGAATGAAAATAAAAATAAAAATAAATATAAATATAAACGTGCACACTCAATGGTTTGATTGTTGGTTTGATGTGTTAAACAGATCTCAGTATCTGTGCACCGGGAAGAATAATATTAGATGCCAGACTACTCAAGGTACAGAACTGATGTGGGGAGTTCTTAATGTAGTACACCAAAGAAGGTGTGCGATACAGGTGGTATCCTAAGTACATGTAGGTACAGATGTCGTGGTGGCTGACTCTTATTGTATGGTATTACATGACACATTAGGAATTAAAAAGAATATATACATAAATATATATATTTTGTGCAGTGGCCCCCTCGTAGTGAATACGACCTAGTTGAGTGAGCCCCATGGAATGTCGTCATTGAGCCCTTCACTATGGGTTGAAAGTCTATGGACCCATCTCTGCTCAATCCTAAACAGAGATGACTTAGATATCTGTGTGTGTGCCTCCAAAACTACCCATCTAAGTGAGTCAGGGGGTGTTTGGCATCCTTGAAGTGTGTGTAAAGTCTAGTGGTAACCCTCTGGCACCGTATATTGCTCTTGTGCTCGGTTATCCGGGTCTTGACTGAACGCATGGTCATCCCTATGTATTTCAGGCCACATGGGCAGGTGATCATGTATATGCATTGGTTAGTATTGCAGTTAGTGTGCTTATTTAATTTCCATTGAAAGTTGGCCAAGAGAGAAATCTCCTTAACTGCATAAGTGAGTTTACACACTATGCAGGAGCCACAAGGATAGTGTCCTGTCACTGCCGGGAGACCCCACAAGGTCCTCTGTGTGTTAGGTTTGATTTGTCTAGGCCTCGTGTGTATCAGAATATCTTTAAGGTTGCGTGTCCTTTTATATGCAAACCTAGGCCTAGGTATGCGCAGGTCACCTGTACCTAATATCCCCCAGTGTTTGTGAATAATTTTCTTGATTCGAGTGGAATCGGGGGTGAACGATGTGACACACGTCAGTGTATCTGTCATAGGTTTTGTGTGTACCTCAAGGAGTGTCTCTCTAGGGTTGTTCCTAGCTCTTTTCATAGAGTCCCGCACTAGCCTTTCCGGGTAACCTCTAGCCCCAAGGTCGGCTGCCAAGGAACAGGCTTCAGTTTTATAATCAGCAACTGTCTTGCAGTTGCGTCTAATACGCAAAATCTGGCCAAAGGGTAAGTTGTCTTTTAGTGCCCTTGGGTGGTGACTATTGTATAAAAGCAGACTATTGCAATCAGTGGGCTTTCTATACAGGGTAGTACTAAATTGTCCCTCAGTGAGTGTGATGTTAAGATCAAGAAACGGGACATTGGTTTCCGAAATGGTGTGGGTAAATCTCAGATAATCATTCTGGTTGTTAATCCAACACACGAATTCCGCGCAAGTGGAGCGATCCCCCTGCCAGAAGATGAGGATGTCATCTATAAAACGTTTCCATAGTTTCAGGTTATTGAGGTATGGGTTATTAGTGTTGTAGATGACATTCTTTTCAAATGCTGCCATATAAAGGCAGGCCAAACTTGGAGCAAAGGTACTGCCCATTGAAGTGCCCTGGCTTTGATGATATAGTTGTTTCTTAAATTCAAAGAAATTCTCAGTCAAAGCCAGTGTAGCACACTCCATGATGAAAGATACAGGAGTAGGTGAGGACCATTCCAATGCATTCAATGCGTCCTCCACAACTGACAAAGTGGCTCTCTGGGGAATATTGGTATATAGAGCCTCCACGTCAAGTGTGATGAGGAGGTCTATATCATCAGTATTTCCCATCTCTTCAATAATTCTCAAGATATCTGTGGTGTCTTTAACAAAAGATGGAGTCTCTCTCACTATTGGCTGTAAAAAATGATCACAGAATTTAGAGAGTGGCTCAAGTAGTGAACCAATGCCAGAGACTATGGGGCGGCCAGGAACCGGGGTAGTACCCTTATGGATTTTAGGTAAGGTATAGAAGTATGGTATCCTCGGTTCCTTGGTGATTAAAAAGTCTGCCTCCTTGTGACTAATCCATCCATTGGATTCAGCTTCATACACCATTGTAGAGATGAAAGAGGTAAGGCGTATTGTGGGATCAACTGCGATGGGAGTGTAATACCTGTTGTTTGAAAGTTGACGATTGCATTCTGCATCGTAGTCTGTAGTAGACTGAACTACAGTGGCCCCACCTTTATCAGCCTGTTTTATAGTAATGGTCATGTCTTCAGAGAGGTTTTTCGCTACTTCCAACTCAACATTTGAGAGGTTGTGAAAAGAGGTCTGACTATGAGTTAAAGCTAATTCCTTAAGTACTGCTTTCTCAAAAGTAAGGACCTCTATAGGGACCATGCTGTTATTTGGTGTAAAAGAGGAGGGATTTCTTAACCCTGAGTCATCCTGTTCATTCAAGGGTCTGTCTTGAAAGTATGCTTTTAATCTTATCTTCCTGAACAGGTTTTGTACCTCACAGTGGTCTCTGAACTTGTCCACCTTGGGTGTGGGGACAAATCCAAGGCCCATCTCTAGCAAAGTTTTCTCTTGTTCTGTAAGGGTTCGATGTGAGAGGTTAACTACTAGTTCTTCTTGCCTCGTGTTTTGCTCCGGGTCTCCATGCTGTTGGCTGATTGGTCTAGCCATTGGACCTGCTTCTGATATCCTCTTTTGTTGCGCCCTCTTCCTCTGCCCCAGCCTCTGTCTAAAAAAGGGGGGGGGTTGCTATTATGGACTCAGAGGAACTCCATATCCTTCGTGCATATAGTATTGTTGGGGCATGTATGTTGGACCTCTTTAAACCGGCCCCGCTGTCCCCCCTTCTTGATTCATAGTTAGCACGGGTCACACCCGTGGGACTGCTGTTTAGGTTACCAGTGGATAACGGTTGTATCCCCCTTTGGCCCTCTCCCTTTAGCACATTTTATTATCTATGGATAACCATCATGGTCTGAGCTTCGGTGACGAAGCAGTAACAGATATTTTAGACAGAACTCCTTCCCTTTTGGGAATTGATGGCAGTTCAGCTTCTGGCACTCAATCAGATGATTGGAACTCCCTAACATCATTGAAAAGGGAGTGGTTGAAAATAACCCTCCATGGCGCCCTTATGACGGAATACTTGCGGGCTAACATTGCCCCTTCTGGCTTGATTGTCAGCAACTTCCCGAGACTGTTTTTGGACGATGCCACCTTTAAAAAGGAATGGTCCCTAGTTGCGTGGAAATGCACTAGGGACTGGCTTGTGTTAATTATTAACACAGCTAGAAGGCTTGCAGATGCACTCCTTGTTAGGATTCAAATTGCAGAGGGAGCACTCAAAACAACTGTGCAGATCTCAGCCTATAAAGCCAGACTTGCGGAGATTAATACTGAGATCACTGATAATAAAGACTATTTGATGAAGCAAAAAATAACGAAGCTTCAAAAGGATATTCAGAAATTCGAAAAAGAAAAAGTTTATCCATACCTCAAGGCAGACTACACATCAACCAAAACGAGCTACTCATCCGATGACAACTCAGATAGGAGAGGCTCCACTGATAGTGACTCTAGCACAGGAAGTTGGGGGAGTAACAATTCTAGGAGGACCCAACGCCCCAACCAGTACTACAATGTACCACTGTATCAGGGCCCACCATTCTATCAGGGCCCTCCGCCGCATCTCTGGCAGTTTCCACCTTATCAACATGGCCCGCCACAATTCTTCCATAATAGCAACCCCCCTTTTTTAGACAGAGGCTGGGGCAGAGGAAGAGGGCGCAACAAAAGAGGATATCAGAAGCAGGTCCAATGGCTAGACCAATCAGCCAACAGCATGGAGACCCGGAGCAAAACACGAGGCAAGAAGAACTAGTAGTTAACCTCTCACATCGAACCCTTACAGAACAAGAGAAAACTTTGCTAGAGATGGGCCTTGGATTTGTCCCCACACCCAAGGTGGACAAGTTCAGAGACCACTGTGAGGTACAAAACCTGTTCAGGAAGATACGATTAAAAGCATACTTTCAAGACAGACCCTTGAATGAACAGGATGACTCAGGGTTAAGAAATCCCTCCTCTTTTACACCAAATAACAGCATGGTCCCTATAGAGGTCCTTACTTTTGAGAAAGCAGTACTTAAGGAATTAGCTTTAACTCATAGTCAGACCTCTTTTCACAACCTCTCAAATGTTGAGTTGGAAGTAGCGAAAAACCTCTCTGAAGACATGACCATTACTATAAAACAGGCTGATAAAGGTGGGGCCACTGTAGTTCAGTCTACTACAGACTACGATGCAGAATGCAATCGTCAACTTTCAAACAACAGGTATTACACTCCCATCGCAGTTGATCCCACAATACGCCTTACCTCTTTCATCTCTACAATGGTGTATGAAGCTGAATCCAATGGATGGATTAGTCACAAGGAGGCAGACTTTTTAATCACCAAGGAACCGAGGATACCATACTTCTATACCTTACCTAAAATCCATAAGGGTACTACCCCGGTTCCTGGCCGCCCCATAGTCTCTGGCATTGGTTCACTACTTGAGCCACTCTCTAAATTCTGTGATCATTTTTTACAGCCAATAGTGAGAGAGACTCCATCTTTTGTTAAAGACACCACAGATATCTTGAGAATTATTGAAGAGATGGGAAATACTGATGATATAGACCTCCTCATCACACTTGACGTGGAGGCTCTATATACCAATATTCCCCAGAGAGCCACTTTGTCAGTTGTGGAGGACGCATTGAATGCATTGGAATGGTCCTCACCTACTCCTGTATCTTTCATCATGGAGTGTGCTACCCTGGCTTTGACTGAGAATTTCTTTGAATTTAAGAAACAACTATATCATCAAAGCCAGGGCACTTCAATGGGCAGTACCTTTGCTCCAAGTTTGGCCTGCCTTTATATGGCAGCATTTGAAAAGAATGTCAACTACAACACTAATAACCCATACCTCAATAACCTGAAACTATGGAAACGTTTTATAGATGACATCCTCATCTTCTGGCAGGGGGATCGCTCCACTTGCGCGGAATTCGTGTGTTGGATTAACAACCAGAATGATTATCTGAGATTTACCCACACCATTTCGGAAACCAATGTCCCGTTTCTTGATCTTAACATCACACTCACTGAGGGACAATTTAGTACTACCCTGTATAGAAAGCCCACTGATTGCAATAGTCTGCTTTTATACAATAGTCACCACCCAAGGGCACTGAAAGACAACTTACCCTTTGGCCAGATTTTGCGTATTAGACGCAACTGCAAGACAGTTGCTGATTATAAAACTGAAGCCTGTTCCTTGGCAGCCGACCTTGGGGCTAGAGGTTACCCGGAAAGGCTAGTGCGGGACTCTATGAAAAGAGCTAGGAACAACCCTAGAGAGACACTCCTTGAGGTACACACAAAACCTATGACAGATACACTGACGTGTGTCACATCGTTCACCCCGATTCCACTCGAATCAAGAAAATTATTCACAAACACTGGGGGATATTAGGTACAGGTGACCTGCGCATACCTAGGCCTAGGTTTGCATATAAAAGGACACGCAACCTTAAAGATATTCTGATACACACGAGGCCTAGACAAATCAAACCTAACACACAGAGGACCTTGTGGGGTCTCCCGGCAGTGACAGGACACTATCCTTGTGGCTCCTGCATAGTGTGTAAACTCACTTATGCAGTTAAGGAGATTTCTCTCTTGGCCAACTTTCAATGGAAATTAAATAAGCACACTAACTGCAATACTAACCAATGCATATACATGATCACCTGCCCATGTGGCCTGAAATACATAGGGATGACCATGCGTTCAGTCAAGACCCGGATAACCGAGCACAAGAGCAATATACGGTGCCAGAGGGTTACCACTAGACTTTACACACACTTCAAGGATGCCAAACACCCCCTGACTCACTTAGATGGGTAGTTTTGGAGGCACACACACAGATATCTAAGTCATCTCTGTTTAGGATTGAGCAGAGATGGGTCCATAGACTTTCAACCCATAGTGAAGGGCTCAATGACGACATTCCATGGGGCTCACTCAACTAGGTCGTATTCACTACGAGGGGGCCACTGCACAAAATATATATATTTATGTGTATATTCTTTTTAATTCCTAATGTGTCATGTAATACCATACAATAAGAGTCAGCCACCACGACATCTGTACCTACATGTACTTAGGATACCACCTGTATCGCACACCTTCTTTGGTGTACTACATTAAGAACTCCCACATCAGTTCTGTACCTTGAGTAGTCTGGCATCTAATATTATTCTTCCCGGTGCACAGATACTGAGATCTGTTTAACACATCAAACCAACAATCAAACCATTGAGTGTGCACGTTTATATTTATTTTTATTTTTATTTTTATTTTCATTCCTATACTAGTATACATGAGGCACCTTCTTTAGGACTTTTTCAGTGGTATCGTATAGAGGGGTGTGTTTGCTATCCTACACTACTGGTTTACTTACCCTCCGCAGTCCATTCTAACCGGATTACGCGGTTCTGCTTTGATTAGTAGTTTTACTTGACAATCTCAAGATGACCGCACCTACCGCACCAGATCCGATTGTGAACCCCACTGCATAACCAAGTATCACGAGATTACATTTATCTCTGTGATCTTGGTTAACACAGATCCCTAGCGAATATACTAGCTTTGTGTCTTTTGCATTTGCTCCTTCTATCTGGCCTTCTGCTCTTCCTCGGTTCCAGGGCAACCACCACCTATGTGGCTTTTTCTATACATTATAGACTATCGACATAAGGGGCCACTTGATCACCACAAGATGGCCGCCTTCTTTACTTTCATTTTTACTTTTAATTCCTAACCCACTCATTGAACCTCCGTGACCCATAGTCTCGCGAGATTACGCCATCACACGAGGCTCCGCCTACGTTGACCCCGATTGGTTGGTACATCTGTGCCTGAGTTACGGCACCATTGACCATCCCGGTTTCCGGTGGCAGGGTAGGTCGCATACGAAGCGCTCTTTGAACGCTGGTGAGTAGTTACATCCTTACTTGCTTGCTCTGGATTTTGAGACCCACATCCTTACTTGCTTGCTCTGGATTTTGAGACCCAGTTTGCTACGGACTACAACGGAGGTGAGCTTACATTGCGGGTCCAACTGAGGCACTAGGCTTACTAATGGAACCTCCCCCCTTCTTGTTTATCAACCCCCGTGATTTTCTTCCGTGGTGTACCGGCCCACTCAGCTGTCGTTTTAACTCACAGTTGTTTACAGATGAATATTCCGGTTACTATTACTTTTTCCACCGTGTTTGTTACACAGTGATAGTGCCTAAGTACACCCGGTCTACACGGGTGTTTGGTTGGTCTGAGGGCTGGCGCCTATTATCCCCTGGACCTCTTGCTCTTTGGCAATTGTTTACTACTCATTGATGGTCCGGACGCCTGGGTACTTTCTGTTCATCTGGTATGTGCAGTATGGAGCCTGTTACCTTATTCAGCCCTCTTTTCTTCTGCTCACATAGGACCCAAATTGGTGTCCTTGTCGACCGCCGGATACTGTTTGCAGTCCTAACTAGACAACAGTATAGGTGAGCACTATACCTGTCCTCTCTGTTTTGTCACTGTTCTGTTTTTTCTGTTATTTTACGGTTCTTGATGGATTTTCCTTATTGAGACCTTGGTTTTATCATGAATCTTCTTGTGCTCGAGAGATTTTACCTTGTTTTTTAACCTTAGTCTCACCCCTCACACGGTGTTGAGCATGGGTGTGATTATACAAATCCACTCAACACATGTACCATTTAGGTACCGTAAGAACAGTTTTATGAGATACTTGTTTTGTACAGTGTTGCATCCCACATCAAATTCATTTTTTCCTTCTCGTTTTGGTTGCAGGTCATTGACCTGAGAATGTGGTATGTAGTTTTTCACTTACCACTGTGTAGATAGCATTGACACTTGGTCCTGAAGAAGTGCCTTGATCCCCCTGACACACAGGGCACGAAACATGTTGACCGACCGAGAGTAGGGCACATATAGCTAGATACCTTGCATTTAGTTCACCGCCACTCTCTATATTTTTAACTAGGCAGTTTACCTCCCTGAATAAATCACTATTAGGACTAACTGACCTATTTTAACTCACTTCCCTCCCACATCTACACTTACTAGGCCCCTCACCCCCACTGCACCCAACGGCAGGAACAAAAGATCCCCCCCAAAGAGCCCCATACTGGGTGCCCGTCAGGTATTGCAGCGCCGACCTGACGAGGGGCAGGCTCATATGATGAAGCATGACACCTAGCTTGCTAGGTGTGTGAGAGCCCTAGTTCCGAAAAAGGGATCTCCCCTTTTACCTTCCATGTGGGGCCACCACCACCATCCCCACCTCTAGTATCTCCCTGTTCTTTTACTTGGACTCAGAGGAACTCCATATCCTTCGTGCATATAGTATTGTTGGGGCATGTATGTTGGACCTCTTTAAACCGGCCCCGCTGTCCCCCCTTCTTGATTCTCAGACAAACTTGATGCCATACGTGGGTGTCTAAGTCCCATCAGGGACCACTCACGGTCCCTAACGGACACCCACAGTCCGCTCCATGCTCTCCAACGGACCATGGCTGACATTGCTGGAGCCCTGACTCAGAGAATAGTACAACTGTCCAGTCAGAGTGGCTCTAGCGATGTCACACAGGAGTTGGGAAACATGCGGAGGTTAATGGAGACCATGGAGCGGGCGAATGCGGAACGAGCGGCTGCCACGGCTGCACACCAGTGAGAGGTAGCTGGGTTCCTCAATGACCTCAGGACCATCCTCATGGCATTGCTGCCACAAGGCCTTGCACGGATGCATGCTGCTGCCACCACTCCATCCACATCTCCGCCCCCTGAAGTGTCAGTGCCACACAGTGCGGCAGACCTTCCACCTCCGGCCACTGATGTGTCACTGCCACACAGTGCTGGAGACAGAACACCACCACCCACACGTGAGGCACATGAAACAGCAGAGGACGAAGATGCGGATGATTCTGCCCTCGTGGTAAGAAGGACGCAGCAGCATGCATCTCATCCATAGGTCCGGCTTCAGCTTGGTACTGCCCTCTGCATCATCACCTTCCACTGTCCCCCGATGCACTCTGCGACACTCACCTTGGACCTTGACATGGACTGCCATATGCTGTTTGATCGCCATTGACACAGCAATCAGACTGCAGACTGAACTCTTCCTCTTCCTTTGGACTTGTCATTCCCTGAAGGACCCTGGCTGGCCCTCCACGGGACAACATCGTCATGTGGGGTTTGCATGGCCCTGTACTGCTCCAGATTCAACACTCCACTGAATGTGCATTAAACATTCATATTCACACAGATGTGTCATGTCTATGGTCTTTCAAGTGTGGAAGTATGGATGAATGTAGGCTCACTGGACTCCTCTTACGTCAATGTGGCTCATGTCGTAGAACAGTGGTCACAAGGAGACACATTGCCCAATGCGGTCCGGGTGGCGCTGACACAACAACAGGGACACACGCATGAGTTACTTCCTTGTCCAGCCCAGTACGGAAACACACCCAGGGCCCCGGGGTCATTTCCAAACCCTTACGCTGGACTGGCATACGCCAGGCCAGCCCACTCCGCTTACGCTCACAGGGGGGGATGGCAACGCTACATGTCCCATGCCTTTCCTGTAGTGATCTGCTGCTCACAGGTCTAGTTGTCAGCATGCCACAGCCACTCCCTCACGGCTGGTTTACACCCACACCACACCCATCCAGCACACGCGTCACAGGACATGTGACCCTGCCAATAAAAAGGGCCGGGCGCACGTGCTCGATGCCATTTCCACTCTCTATCTGGGTGCATCCGTGTGGTGTTAATGTAGGCATGAGGGCCTCGGGCCCTGCAACATCACATTCCCCAGGACCGGAGGTGACATGATGGTGTCCGCAACACGATACCCAATCCTACAGGGTCCATGACTTTGGGACACAGACTTGGTGGCACCGGATACATTGCGGCCGGCACAGGCACACCGCCACGGGACGGTGACTTTGGGTGCACTGAGGTAGGGGCACCTTAAGTGCTGAGCGGGTGTGCAGCCTGCGATGATGCCCCGTCCCGGCCGTCCGGACTGCTCAGGATTTGTGTGCCCTGCTGGACCACAGTGTAGGCCAGAGCCAGCGGGCAGCGCAGGCCTACCACCACATGGGGTCGCATCCCGGATCACAGAGTTAGTGGCACCTCAAGGGCTGAGCGGGTGTGCAGCCTGTGATGATGCCGGGTGCACTGGTATGTCCTCTGCCATGGCGAAATCAAGACCCAGAATCATATGTGAGACCTGGTGGCCTGCGGAGCGGGGCTACATGATGTGGAGGGTGCCATGTCCGCGGGCCCCGGGCATGTGGCTTGCAGCGGTACGTGGTGGGCCCTCATTGCAACACGCCAAGGGCGGAAGGTGAGCAGTGAGGCCTGGGTGCGCAGGGGCGGGCATGCATCACTTGGTGGCAGGAGGGGCTGGGGTACATCTGCCTGGGTGCGCAGGGGCGGACAGGCGATGATGTCTTGTGCAATTGTATGTACTTTGCCATTTATGTATCTGGACTCTGTTTCAGATGACGGATCTGTTTCAGATGTGTGACCTGGTGAACTGCACTACATACTGGCACGTAGTTGGAGACACACCGGTGTCAGCAGGTGAGCAGTGTGGCCTGGGTGCGCATTGTCGGCACTCTCTCTCCCTGTCCATCTCTTCTGTTGTCTGTGTCTCGCTCCCCCTCTCTGTCCGTCTTTCTCTCGCTCCCCCTCTCTGTCCGTCTTTCTCTCGCTCCCCCTCTCTGTCCGTCTTTCTCTCGCTCCCCCTCTCTGTCCGTCTTACTCTCGCTCCCCCTCTCTGTCCATCTTTCTCTCGCTCCCCCTCTCTGTCCGTCTTTCTCTCGCTCCCCCTCTCTGTCCATCTTTCTCTCGCTCCCCCTCTTTCTCTCTCTCTCTCCTTCGCTCTCTCTCTGTCCTTTGATGTGCGCAAGACACACCTTCTCATCATGATTTTTGTCTTGCAGGCTGTGACCTACGGATTGTCCCGAGGGGAGCCGCCATGTGTCTTCATTTCTGTTCTGTGTTTCTCTGAATAAATTTCATTTGTTACATCGAAGGTGAACGTGTGATGCTCATTTTTGTGACGACACATGCATGTCACCAAATGTGATTGTGCGACATCAGGCGGATTATTTGGTACATGATTCCGTGTAGTTGATGTGGCATGTCTTTGGCCGGGGGGGGGGTCCTGGGGGTGGTGGCGGTGGTTGTTGTGGCCCTGTTGGGGCTCCGAGCTACATGTTCGGTGGCTCCATGGCATCTGTTGCCCTTTAGGTGTGGCTCTGGGCTGGGCTCCATTTTGTGGTGCAGGCTGTGGTCCGACTTTGCACCAGGTCAGAGCAGGTGTTAATTTCCTGCTGCTAACGCGCCTTATCGCCTGTTTTGTGGTCTTATCGCCGATCTGGCTGGTCGTTGAGAATGTTGCGGAGTGGTGTTTTCGGGGCTTTTTGCAAGGGAACGCCTACTCTGCATCTCATTAGCGATAGTTGCGGGGGTCATCTGTGGAGATGTTTTTTGCGGCTGCTATCGCGGGTAAACTGGTGTTATGGGCTGTTAACACCAGCTTGTGAATGGGGCGATAAATTTATCGCAACTTTGGCTGCGATAAAGTGCCGTTAACTCGGCGATGGCTCCTTGAGAATATGCCCCTCAGTGTCTAACCATCCTAGAGAATAATTATGTATTATTTTCTATAAATTCATTATTTAGGGCCTGATCTACGAAAGGCTTTTTGGTGTCTAAAAATCAGCAATTTTCAAAATTGAAGGCTTTGCCACTGCAATACCAAAAGATAAAGCATATCAAAGCTCGAGCCACTAATGTCTCTATTAATCGCAATATCGCAAGCACCTGAGGAAGCCCTAAGGGACTGCTTCATGGCAATCCCCCGGGGATCTTAATGTCAGAACCCTGGGATGAAAGCAACGGCACCCCGTTAGTCCTTAGGGCAGTCATAAGCCTGAGCAACCCGGGGTTTGCATACATACGCACCAGACCCACGCAGATGGTAAAGGCATATTCTTCTGTACATGAGTTCAAATAGGTCCAGAGTTGGGGCAGACCCACGCAGATGGTAAAGGCATATACTCAAGGATAAATCCAGTGCTCAGAGGCTAATCAGGTGGGTGGGCAGCTTAGGTCTTACCACCGCTGCCCATCCTTGGATCGCCCGTAAGATAACCCATTACTGTGTCTAAGTTTAAATAAACCTGCAGTAATGGTTCTCCAACAAAAAGGTGTGGTTTCACTTTGTACTGTTTTGCCGCTTTATGTGGGATGGTGTATATACTGAGTGGGGCCAACAAGTGTGGGCGAGGTCTGCGGGGGATCAGTGCTAAGGGTGTTTCGGTTCATAAAATCTGCAAAATATTGAAGGCTTTCCCACTGCAAAACCAGAAGATAAAGTATTTCAAAGATCAAGTCACAAATGTCTTTATTAATCGCAAATGTACACTTTGCAACTCATTAAGTATCACTGGGAAAAAGGGTGTGAAATGGGTGTCCCTGCATCTTAGCAATTCGTAATGTAATTTATCAATGGTTTGCAAGCTCAAATGTGGTTGCAAACCATTGGTTGAATACTGAGGCCCAAAGACCAATCATATCAATTTCACATACTGGGAGCTATCAGTCAATCTGTGAATATGGGATGTGGGTATTAGTGGGAGCATGCTATACAGGGATGGCGGTCGAGACCTGCCACCTCACATGGTGCCACCGTGTATCATATATCAGCTCCTTTCCCATGGTCTCCCGGTGAGGAGCCAATATCACACGGAGGCAGAGAAATTGAGCTGGAAACCACTGCACAAAAGTGGATTGTCAGCTCGTCTTTGGAGGCTGCAAACAGCTGATGTCCAATAAAGGGTGTGAAAAAACCTATTGACGACACCCTCAGAAACCCTTTGTCTTTTGGAGGGGAATGGGGTGATTGTGGGTCAGACTGCCTCTTACGTAGATTTTTGTACGAAGGCACCCCCTCCTCACACGGTGACAAATAGTTTCAAGTTGGTATTTCTGGAGGTTTACTGTCCCTCGCAGGCCTCCATCCCTGCATTTTTCAGCCATTTTGGTAGGATTCTGAATCAGAATTCTGCCTCATTATTATTAATGGTGAATATTACTCCACCTCCTACATAATGGTTATTTTTTACATTCGTCACGGAACAAAAATATTCTCGAGTCAAAAACTAGTTGTTTGTGCAAAAACAGCAATTGCTTTGTGACCTGAGAATGATACATCAGTATTTACATGCCCCCTATTTTAATCAATGACATCATGTTTGTTCTCTTGTTGATTTTATAGCGTTTCAGTACATATTGTTCCAACTTTATGAGCAATTTCTATTTATTGAGGATGAATTTCAACCTCAGTGACGTCAGCTTTGATGATGTCCCCTTCAGGACCTTTTGATCAGATTTTGCTGCAGCGCGGTCATTAATAGGCTTATAAGGACACAGCCATTGACGTAGCCTACCGCGAAAAAAGCGGGTCAGAAAACCATGTGAGAGGTACAGCGAAGAGCGCTGAGGCTGAAAGAGAACAGTTAATGGTTTCCATCAGGCTGTGTCCTGGAGCTCCTGCTATTCAAAAGCAGATGATCCATGTGCAGGAACAAGTAGTAAACATGTCGCGCTCAGCGATGGCACACAGTTAAATACTGCTGCAGACACAACAAAAGGGAAGGGCAATTTGTAGTGTGACTCAGGGCGGCTAGGATGAGGTCGAGATCGAAAAGGCACACACGGAGAATATAAAACAGATGAAAACAAATCTAAACCACTGA
Organism: Calotriton arnoldi; assembly: GCA_963921515.1. Lineage (NCBI taxonomy): Eukaryota > Metazoa > Chordata > Amphibia > Caudata > Salamandridae > Calotriton > Calotriton arnoldi. The sequence goes on along the minus strand of CAWUFW010000537.1, from coordinate 191,653 downwards.
TTCACATCTTTTGATACGTACAGTTCTAACATTTTGTTTCGGTATGGTCATGTCTCGGGGGCATATTTATAAGGGCATTGCACCACAAGAACATCACTTTTAACGATGTTCCTGTTGGGCAATGCCCAGCTCCATATTTATGAAGTGGCATTAAGCCTTTTAATGCAGGTGTCTGCGTGAAAGGGGCGTGCAATGGGTGTTGCTTTGGGCATTCCGCCGCAACACACGTGTAAATCTGAGGCAGCACCGAAAACTAACACCATGCATGAGCAGGCGTACGAATGGCGATACGAGGAGAAATACGTTCTCCTTGTTTTTGCCTTTTCTATGTGTGCTGCATTCTGCAGCACATAGAAAGAGCAAAACGCCATGAATTATTGTTTATGTGCAGGAAGGTGTGCCTTCCTGCACATAAACAATCATTTGATAATGACAATTTGCTACTTCTATGTGTTCTGCATTCTGCATCTCACACAGAAGTAACAAATCGCCATTATTGATTGTTTCTGTGCAGGAAGGGACTCCTTCCTGCACATAAAAAGTAATTCACTGCAACGCAGGCACCCTTGCACTATGGTGAAAGGGTGCCCGCGTTGGCGCTAGGCAGCTAATTTTAATGCCAGTCTAGGGAAAACACAGGGTTGCACCGTATTGTTGTAAATACGGCACATCCCTGCATTTTGGAGATGTCAGAGCGCAGCGCTACCAAATTTAGAGCAGCTCCGCGCTCTGACATTTACTTGTACATATGCCCCTCAGTCTCTCAGACAACAATGACGGCGAAACAACCATCTAGTCTGCTCTTTTTAGGTCTCTCCAACTGAGATCTTTAGCTGGCTGGTGAGAGCTCCTGCCACCATGAAACACACACAACACAGTGCGCACAACGAGCAGCACACACACATAATGCCCTGGCTGCACCACGACACGCACTCTTGCACGTCGGAGACTCACTTCTTCTTTTGGTGCTTACGAGGCCCAGGCACTCTTTACCAACACCCGGGCTGCACCACGACACGAACCCTTGCGCGTCCGAGACTCACTTCTTCCGTTGGTGCACACAATGTCCAGGCGCTCCTCACCAACGCCCTGGCTGCACCACGACACGCACACTGCGCGTCTGAGTCTTGCTTCTTCCTTTGGCGCACACGAGGCCCAGGCACTCCTCACCAACACCCGGGCTGCGCCACGACACGCACTCTTGCGCGTCCGAGCTTCGCCTCGTCTCCCCGTGCACACCACGACCAGACGCTCCTCACCAACGCCTTGGCCTGCACCACGACACGCACTCTGCGTGTCTGAGACTTAGCTTACTCCTCCGTGCCCACGATCACAAGGCACAACTTCTGAGGGTCTCAAGCGGCCAAAAAGCAAGCGCACACCGCGTTGCTTGGGACATCTCCAGAAACTTTTATGATCCTGTATTTCCAAACAGGGAGCCAGCTCACCTCGGGCCCTTGGGGTTATAAGACACAGCACAAAGCACAGTCTTCTTCAAGCAGGGGGACCCAGCGCTTCCAAGCACAGTCCCAACAGCCTCTTCCTTAGTTAGAACAGCAAACTGCGGACCAGCCCCAGATCACGAAGCAAGGATTGATCTATCCACAGCAGTCTCTTCAGCTGTTCCTTCTTTAGCAGAGGTTCCTCTTGACCACAGAATGGGTCCAAGCCTGTTCAGTCTCAATCCATATCTGTTTCATTCCAACGTTCAGGGGCTTCAGCTCTCATAGTTATACCCCTTAATGTCTTTGAAGTTTGTATGTGCTCAGGGGTCCCTGACCCCTCCCTAAATCAACTCTGAGTGTCTCCCTCCCAGTGTCACCTCTCTCCCTTTGATACTGGATCCTTAATCACTCAGCAGGAGATGGGTCAATTGGTTTATAGCACCAGCCCAGGCCTTTTCACCTCCCGGGCTTCTCCTCCCCCTACTCTCCAGATGCAGGGCAGCCTGGTGCCATCTCAACCCCTCCCTGGTTCAAGACCTCTCCCAGCTCCTCTCACCTTTCAGTTCCAGACAGAAAATCCACATTTCAGAGACACACAGAAATGCTCAGAGCACAAAACTCAGCCACTTTCTAAAAGAGTGGCTTATAAACCCACAGTGACAAAACCACCTTCACAGAAAGATGCATTATGACACTGTGAGTTCATACATACAAAACTTCACCTCTCCATTATAAACTGACAGGAAACTAGGCTAACAAACACAACACCCAGCCTCCCCCATTCTGTCCTATGGGCAGAATGGCCTTTCAGGAGTGAAAAACGAACTAGAGAGTTTTTCACTGTCAGAACATAACACACACCTCAGTTTCTGTTCTGCCTTTTACCTACACTGCACCCTGCCCAGGGGTTACCTGATACCTACCACAGGGGTGCCCATTTGTATGTAAAAGGGAAGGTCAGGCCTGACAAGTGGTTGCACTTGTCAGGACAACATGCTAACTTAGCATTCTGCGCGCAGGCCCTACACTGAAGGCTTGAGTTCCCTTCTGTGCGCGCCCTTGCATTATTAGCCCTTGCACACACAGTGCACATCACTAGGGACTTTTACTAGTAAGGCAAACATACCAATCATGGCCAACCAATCACCATTACATTTTACATAGGGAACTCCTGTACTTTGACACTGATCAGCAGTAGCAAAGTACCCAAAGTATCTAAAAGCAAAGGTGGCAGAGGGAAAAAGTCTGGGGTAATCACGCCAGGATATGCCTGGTCTAACACGCGTCCCCTCCAGCCGAAAAGTGGGGGGAACTATCCACCCTCATGGGAGTTCTCATCACTAAGGCAGAAAAATCTGGACAGACCGTCAGCATTGGCGTGTTCTGTTCCTGGACGGTGTTCCACCGTGAAGTCCATCCCCTGTAGGAGATGGACCACCTCAACAGCTTAGGGTTCTCACCCCTCATCTGCATCAACCATCTGAGGGGCCTGTGGTCGATCTGAACTAAGAAGTGGGTCCCAAACAAGTAGGGCCTCAGCTTCTTCAGCGCCCAGACCACAGCAAAAGCTTCCCTTTCAATTGCACTCCACCTCTGTTCCCTGGGAAGTAGCCTTCTGCTAATGAAAGCTACCGGTTGGTCCAAGCCCTCGTTGTTCAATTGTGAGCGCACTGCTCCCACCCCATGCTCTGAAGCATCTGTTTGCACTATAAACTCTCTGGAGAAATCTGGCGCCCGTAACACGGGTGCAGTGCACATGGCAGTCTTCAGGGCATCAAAGGCGTTCTGGCAGGCATCGGTCCAGACCACCTTCTTGGGCTGTTTCTTGGACGTCAGTTCCGTTAAGGGGGCAAGGAGGGTGCCATACCCCTTCACGAACCGTCTATAATACCCAGTGAGTCCTAAAAGGCCCTCACTCCTGTCTGGGTCTTGGGGGTTCCCACGCCAGGATGGTATCAATCTTTGCCTGTAGGGCGCCACCTGGCCACTTCCCACCAGGTGTCCCAAGTACACCACGGAACCCTGCCCTATGTGGCACTTACTTGCCTTGATAGTTAGGCCCGCCCTCTGCAAGGCCTTCAATACTTCACAGAGGTGCCGCAAGTGTTCCTCCCAACTGGAGCTGAACACTGCAATGTCGTCCAGGTAAGCGGCGCTGAATTCCTCCAGCCCACTCAGCACCTGGTTAACCAGTCTCTGGAAGGTGGCAGGGGCGTTCTTCAACCCAAAGGGCATAACCCTGACCTGGTAGTGCCCCTCTGGCGTTGAGAACGCCGACCTCTCCTTGGCCCCCTCGGTCAAGGCAATCTGCCAGTACCCCGATGTCAAATCAAATGTACTGAGGTACCGGGCAGCCCCCAGCCGATCCACAAGCTCATCAGCTCTGGGGATGGGGTGCGCGTCAGTCTTAGTGACCGCATTGAGCCCACGGTAATCCACGCAGAACCGAAGTTCGGGAGTGGCACCCGGCGCAGCAGCTTTTGGCACAAGGACCACTGGACTGGCCCAGGGGCTGCTGGATGGCTCAATCACCCCTAGTGCCAGCATCTTGGAAACCTCCTCCTTGATGCTGGCCCTGACCTTATCAGCTACCCTGTAATTTTTTGTTTTACAGGCAGGCTGTCTCCAGTGTCCACATCATGGACGCACCACTTGGTGACTCCTGGGGTCAGGGAGAACAGGGAGGTGAACTGACCCAATACCTGGCGACAGTCCCTCCGCTGTTCCGGGGTCAGGGTAGGCGAGAGGTACACCCCTTCCACTGACCCATCCTTCTCCTTGGCTGACAGGAGGTCAGGAAGGGGTTCACTCTCCTCTTCCACCCCGTCATCTGTAGCCAAGAGCATGGTCACCTCAGACCTCTCAAAGTGCGGTTTGAGGCGGTTCACATGGAGAACCCTCAGAGGATTCCTAGGAGACCGGAAGTCCACCAGGTAGGTCACTTCGCTCCTGCGCTCCACCACCTCATAAGGCCCAGTCCACTTGTCCTGGAGCGCGCAAGGCTCCACTGGTGCCATCACCCACACTTTCTGCCCAGGTTGAAACTAAACGAGAGTGGCATTTTGGTCGTACCACCGTTTCATATCCTCCTGGCTAGCTTCCAGGTTCGCCTGAGCGAGCTGCCTGAAACGCCTAGTTTGGTTCCTGAAGGCCAGCATGTAGCTGTATACATCCTGGGGGGGTTTACTAGGAGCCTTCTCCCAGCCCTCCTTCACCAAACTCAGAGGTCCTCTGACCGGGTGCCCATACAGGAGCTCTAAGGGACTGAACCCCAATGACTTCTGTGGCACCTCCCTATAGGCAAATAGTAGGCATGGCAAGAGGACGTCCCACTTACGCCTCATGGGTTCTTCCAGACCCATAATCATGCCCTTCAAGGTCCGGTTAAACCTATCAACCAAACCATTGTCCTGGGGGGTGGTAAGGTGTGGTGAACTTATAAGTTACACTGCACTCCTCCCACAGAGATTTCATATACCGTGATATGAAATTAGTACCCCTGTTGGACACCACCTCTCTGGGGAACCCCACATGGGAGAAAATCCCCATCAGTGCACGGCCCACCACGGGGGCCGTCACCATCCGGAGAGGGATGGCTTACGGGTACTGGGTGGCATGGTCCACAAAGACCAGGATGAACCTGTTGCCCATGGCCGTCTTGGGATCCAGAGGCCCCACAATGTCAATGCCCACCCTCTCAAAGGGTGTGCTGACCACAGGGAAAGGTTGGAAGGGAGCCTTTCGCTTCCTTCCACTCTTACTACTCGCCTGACAAGTCTGACAGGTCCTGCAATGAGTATCAGAACTCTTGCGCATCTGGGGCCAGTAGAAGTGGGTGACAAGCCGCTCAAAGGTCTTGTCCTGCCCCAAATGTCCCGCCAAAGGTACATCATGAGCCAACCCCAATAGGCTGGGCTGACCCTGACTCAGCCACCCTTGGCTCACTATACAGGAGACCGTTTTCCCAGTAAATCAAGTGTGATCCCGACTGATCACCTGCTGCCTGGTTTGCTGCCTGCTGCCGCAAACCCACAAGAGAAGGGCACTTCTTCTGCTCCTCACAGAATTCCTCCCTGGAGGGCCTCCCATCCTGCTGCCATTCGGTCAGCCCGGGTAGGTCCCCTAGTTCAGCCACTTGTTCCCCCGTAGGCTCCAGGGCATCCCCCTCAAAGGTTGCCTCTTCCTGGACCATGGGAACCATGGGGGCCGGTTTCCCGTGCCCCCTGCCGCTTCTCTTACTGGCAGGTACCTGGGCCACTGTTTCAGGCTCCAGGTTCTCTTGAATACCTTTACTGGCTACCATAGACCAAGTGGTCACACAAGCCCACCCAGGTAGACCCAACATCTCCAAATGTGCCTGGCGCTCCACCTCCTTCTAGGGGGAACTCTCCAGGTCATTCCCGAGCAGACAGTCTACAGGCATTGACGGACTTACCACTACCTTCAAGGAACCTGAGACCCCTCCCCATTCAAAGGGAACCAGCGCCACCTTGCAGAGGCGCACTGAATTGTCTGCGGACATTACAGGGTGAAGCACATCGGGAATTACTTGCTCTTCAGACAACCACTGACACCTGACAGATGTCAAACTGGCTCCGGTGTCCCTCAGAGCCACCACCCTCCGTCCATTGATGGTCACCCAGTGCCGGTATTTTTAGTGTTCTCAGGCAGAGGGATTTCCTGGACCATCTCTCGGTCTCCCAAGGAGACCAGGGTCATAATTGCTTGCTCCTCCCCATTCCAAGGACTCAGTTCCTCCCCCAACGCTACACTCACTAAACCAGGTGTTGGAGCACCAGTGGGTGCAGATGACTTTTTGGGGCATTTAGGGGAGATATGACCCACTTCCTTACAGAAGTAACACGTAGGCGGACCTCGGGGCTCCTTCTTGCCCTTGAAGGCCCAGGCCCTCTTTGCCTTGGGAGACTGGGACCCTTTCTTGGGGGAACTACCTTGGGGTCCTTTAGGGGACTCCTTGTGGTTACACTTGTCCTCCCCCACCTTCGGCGGGGGACCCTGTGCACTCTTGGCAGTGGTACTCCCAATCCCCTTTTGGACCCGGGTACTAGTCCAGCGGTCTGCCTCCTCAGCAAGCTTACTGCGATCAGTCAACTTACTATCCAATAGATGCTGGCGCAGCTCTGGAACACACAGGCTACTCAGGTGTTCCCAACTGATTAAATTGCATAGGCCCTTAAAATCATTGACCTTGCTGCCCAGCATCCAACCATCCAGTGCCCGTGTGTACTCATTCACACATTCTACCCAAGTACGGGATTCTAATTTCTTGGAGGCCCTGAACTTCTGCCGGTATTGTTCAGGAGTGAGCCCATACCGGAGGCATAAAGCCTCCCTCATGTTGGCATAGGTCAGGGTTCCCGCCCTCTCTAAGGGTGTCAGAACGTCCCTCCCTGAAGCCTCAAAGTGTTTCCATAGGCCCGCCCCCAATGCTTTTCAGGTACCTCATTCAACCTTAGTGCGATCTCATATGCCGTGAACCACGCATAAATGTCATCACCCCTCTGGTAATCTCGCACTAAATCCTTGGGAATGTACACCTTCCCTCCTGGCACTGGTGGTGCGCTGCCACCAATCACACTGGACTCTGCTTGTCTACCCTTAATGTCCAGTTCCCTCATGCTTAACTCATGAGCAAAGAGAAGCCGTTTCTCTTCCAACGCGAGAGCGTTCCTGCTCTCCTCTGCTTGAGTTTTAAGTTTTAACACCTCCAACTCATGCAGCCTGACCCTTTGGTTTTCCTCCAACTCCTCTGGTGAAAAACTCCTCCCTGAATGGCTACTACCAGCCCCTCCGGCTGGTCCCTCCACTGGCAAATCCTGTGGACCAAATCCATTCCCTGGGTTATCCTCATCCACCTCACCATCACCTGTCTCCTGAGCCTCTTTGGCTTCCCACCAGGCCCTCAAGGCCACCTGCAGCTCCTCCTTCTTGGCGCTACTCTTCATGGGACATCCCAAAGCCCTGCAGAATTTCCTCAACTGATCAACCTTGTAGGTAAACAGTGCCTCAATGTCAAACTCCAATTCTGCAATCTCAGCCTCACCGGCTATCTGGCTCTCCCCCTGAGACATGATGTGTGGATTAAAGGTTACTTAACACTAGAACCACCAAATAAAAAACAATATGTTGTTGTGTCGCGGTCTACAATCAATTTATGATGAACGCCAATTACTGTGAGTGATTTTGCACATACGCGTTTACTTTCTATTAGGATCGAATCCCACCGCTCTGCCGCCAAATGTTGGAAGTGGAGGTCCTTATCGCTTACTGCCGCCACAAAATGCTGGAGGTGTGCATCCCCGACCCCTCGCTTCAACATTAGGCTAAGTAAGGACACCGTCTGAGATAGCCCTGCTCACCCCCTTAGTAGCTTGGCACGAGCAGCCAGGCTTATCTCCAAGGCACGAGTGTTCAGTATGTGATACCACGCTCACAGTAACCCCATGATGTCATCACAAATAGAATCCACACGAGTATTGATAAAATGTGTATAATCTTTATATAAGAAATTATACGATAAAACCACACAATACAAAATCAACATATATAAGAATGGGTAGTATTCTTTCCGGTGGGTTGGTAGGTTCTAATCCCAACCACCGCTTCTAACCAACAGTTAAGCTCTTTTCTAACCGTTTCCCAAAAGGTTAGACAAGTCGTATTGCTAGAATAACACACGTTGCAAAAGGAAACAATACTGCAATGCGTAACGATATTCTCTTATACTGTGCAACAGAGAAACAATGCCATACGTAGCGCCACAATCATGTACTTTGCAATTGAAGGAATAATGCAATGCGTATCACCACCAGCATGCCCTGTACCAGGAAGAAACAAAGCAATGCGTCACGCTACAATCCTGTGCAGTGCAATGAAGAAATAATACACTGTGCCACATTATACTCAGATACTGTGCACTGAAGAAATCATGCAATGCGCCACGTTACAATCAGGGAATATGCAAGGGAGAAATAACGCAGTGCGTAGCGCACCAAGCATAAAGTTCGTCAGGCGTCATACCACAGTTCGATAGTTCGTTAGCAGCAATAATGCAAAGTGTAATACGACAGTTTTACGTGCTGCGTTAACAGTGCCCCCGTTATGGATCAAATGATGACACAAAAAGTACTGCTTCCCACTCTGGCCCCAGTACTGCCCCGTCTTGGGTCAGCACAGGCCGGGATCCGAGCCGAAGCAACGGCTCGCGCAGCTGACGAAAGCGGGAGGCCGAGACAGTGTCACTCCGGGCCCGCACCCCACCCCAGGTGTTGATCCACGTTACCTGGGGGGGCGCGATCCCACTCTCCTCCCCGACGTCAGTGACTTGGACCTTGATCCAGAACTCCGTCACGGGTTGCGGCGGACTCGGGCCGGCGGCTCAGCTCTTCTGTGGCTGCCGGTCCGGGCCGCTGCTGATTGACTCCAAGGGCCCCAATGACTTGGCCCTCACTCCGGTGGTCTCAGTCCACACCGAGACCCGCCCTCAGCACTATGGAGACTTCACTTCAAACCCTCACCAGGCACTCCTCACCAGCACCTCCGGTTGCACTTCGACACGCACACCACGCGTCCGAGACTCGCCTCTTCTCCGGTGCTCACGACGATCCGGCGCTCTTCACCAACGCTCCGCTTGTACCTCAACACGCACCCTGCGCGTTCGAGTCTCGCCTCTTCTCCCGGTGCACACGATGTCCAGGCGCTCTTCACCAACGCCCTGGCTGCACCACGACACGCACTCTTGCGCGTCCGAGTCTCACCTCTTCTCCCGGTGCACACGATGTCCAGGCGCTCTTCCCTAACGCCCTGGCTGCACCACGACACGTACTCTTGCACGTCGGAGACTCACTTCTTCTTTTGGTGCCTACGAGGCCCAGGCGTTCTTCACCAACACCCGGGCTGCACCACGACACGCACCCATGCGCATCTGAGACTCACTTCTTCCGTTGGTGCACACGATGTCCAGGCGCTCCTCACCAATGCCCTGGCTGCACCACGACACGCACACTGCGCGTCTGAGTCTTGCTTCTTCCTTTGGTGCACACATGCGGCCCAGGCGCTCCTCACCAACACCCGGGCTGCACCACGACACGCACCCTTGCGCGTCCGAGCTTCGCCTCTTCTCCCGGTGCACACGATGTCCAGGCGCTCTTCACCAACGCCCTGACTGCACCACGACATGCACACTGCACGTCTGAGTCTTGCTTCTTCCTTTGGTGCACACATGCACCATGACACGCACCCTTGCGCGTCCGAGCTTCGCCTCGTCTCCCCATGCACACCACGACCATATGCTCCTCACCAACGCCTTGGCCTGCACCACGACACGCACTCTGCGCGTCTGAGACTTCGCTTACTCCTCCGTGCCCACGATCACAAGGCACAACTTCTGAGGGTCTCAAGCGGCCAAAAAGCACGTGCACACCGCGTTGCTTGGGACTTCTCCGGAAAATTCTATGATCCTGGATTTCCAAACAGGGAGCCAGCTCACCTCGGCCCTTGGGGTTACAAGACACAGCACAAAGCACAGTCTTCTTCAAGCAGGGGGACCCAGCGCCTCCAAGCACAGTCCCAACAGCCTCTTCCTTAGTTAGAACAGCAAACTGCAGACCAGCCCCAGATCACGAAGCAAGGATTGATCTATCCACAGCAGTCTCTTCAGTTGTTCCTTCTTTAGCAGAGGTTCCTCTTGACCACAGAATGGGTCCAAGCCTTTTCAGTCTCAATCCATATCTGTTTCATTCCAACGTTCAGGGGCTTCAGCTCTCATAGTTATACCCCTTAATGTCTTTGAAATTTGTATGTGCTCAGGGGTCCCTGACCCTCCCTAAATCAACTCTGGGTGTCTCCCTCCCAGTGTCACCTCTCTCCCTTTGATACTGGGGGTCTGGATCCTTAATCACTCAGCAGGAGATGGGTCAATTGGTTTATAGCTCCAGCCCAGGCCTTTTCACCTCCCGGGCTTCTCCTCCCACTACTCTCCAGATGCAGGGCAGCCTGGTGCCATCTCAACCCCTCCCTGGGTCAAGACCTCTCCCAGCTCCTCTCACCTTTCAGTTCCAGACAGACAATCCACATTTCAGAGACACACAGAAATGATCAGAGCACAAAACTCAGCCACTTTCTAAAAGAGTGGCTTATAAACCCACAGTGACAAAACCACCTTCACAGAAAGATGCATTATGACACTGTGAGTTCATACATACCAAACTTCACCTCTCCATTATAAACTGACAGGAAACTAGGCTAACAAACACAACACCCAGCCTCCCCCATTCTGTCCTATGGGCAGAATGGCCTTTCAGCAGTGAAAAACGAAATGGAGAGTTTTTCACTGTCAGAACATAAAACACACACCTCAGTTTATGTTCTGCCTTTTACCTACACTGCATCCTGCCATGGGGTTACCTGGGACCTACCACAGGGGTGCCCATGTGTATGTAAAAGGGAAGGTCAGGCCTGACAAGTGGTTGCACTTGTCAGGACAACATGCTAACTTAGCATTCTGCGCGCCGGCCCTATACTGAAGGTCTGAGTCCCCTTCTCTGCGCGCCCTTGCATTACTAGCCCTTGCACACACAGTGCACATCACTAGGCACTTTTACTAGTAAGGCAAACATACCAATCATGGCCAACCAATCACCATTACATTTTACATAGGGAACTCCTGTACTTGATCAGCAGTGGCAAAGTACCCAAAGCATCTAAAAGCAAAGGTGGCTGAGGCAAAAAGTCAGGGGTAATCACGCCAAGATATGCCAGGTCTAACAATGAGGCATGTGTGCACACACTTTGAGGCACATATTTGTGCATTGCGGCAGCAATTTATGAATGGTTACGATTCCAAAATGACCACCGTATGTCCACGCGTATGCATATATTACCACGCATGCACACTTATTTGTCACTAACATGCACATATACACATTGTGATGCAACAGTGGCTATTTGGGCTTTTTTTTTTTTTACTTTACCATTGCAGCATGGCCAATGACCAAATAGGAACAGTAAATAAAAAATAAAATAAAGTGCATTTAACACCAATTCAAGCAATCAGTGGCAAACCCAAAAAGTCATTTCTTGCCTTCCAAATGTGAGTAATCTTGGCTTTTCGAATGCTTCTTATGACATAGTACAAAGGTACAGGTCATATTTGACTCTTTTGCCAGAGTCACACATTCCTACTGCTTTATTCCAAAGCTAACAGCTTACTACACAACTGGTCTTCCCCCTTAACAAACCTTAGCAAAGAATGTCTCTATGTCACAAGGCATAGGTCTTTGACAATCTTTTTGTTACAGACAAAGGTGGCTGGTGTGCTCTCCTTTTAACTTCCAGACATAAAGAGTTATTGTCTATCACTTGGATGAGTTCCCAGATCAATTATCTGTAATCTTTCTTACAAAGAAACATCTTTTTTCTCCCTTACAGGGACTGGTAATTTATTTCTTCTTATATCTCACTGACCACATTCCTACTTCTGAATAAGCCCCTCTTTTTTGGTGAGCTTATAAGAATGGATAATGCTCTTTCTTCTTCCTGAACAACAGCCTAAGCTCTACTTCTTTGAGTGACAGAAACGTGCCTTCGAAGGAAGGCGGAAGAGTTGTAAGAGAGAAAGAGAGACAAATCTGTGCAATGAACGTTACTGTTAAGTAATCTGGACATTACCCTCTTCTGGGTGTCTTTCTCTCAGTACAGTACTTATATTGCAAATATAACAAAGCCAACAACTCTTCTCAATCAAATACCCACAAAACACAATATTCAGCTATCCCTATCTCTTTTCCACCTTAAAAACTGAATGATATCTTGACAATCATTTAGTAGTATCTTGGAACCCACCACCCACTCATCTTGCTGAGGCACATGCCGCTGGTAATATTCCATTAAAGGTATAGGGAGGTGCCCTAGTAGTCACCCTACAGATACCCATCAAGGAAAATTATTATATTCCATGTCCTGGCCAATACAATACTCTAATAGTGTTTATTTAGTAAATTTGAGGTGTAGGTTACATGTAGTAAATAAGCAGCTTCAATGTCCCTTCCTCAGTCCATCTCCAACTGAGAGAGCAACTGACACCTGACAGAACACTGTCACTCTAATGATCTCCCACGTCCGTCATACATTCCACAGGGCAGTGACATCACAAGGCAGGCACACTAGACGAGGGGCATCCAAAGTCAGGGCATAACCTTTCTTCCTTTTTTAACAACAGAAGAAAAGACCAGCAATCTTCAGCACATCACCACCGAGTAAGACTAAGGTACACTCAGAGCTACTGCCCTGAGAAGAGAAAACACTGCCCAAATGCAAGCACAAAAGAACCAGAGCTCAAACACAATGACCCATCATGGACAGACCATGTAAAGCCAAATGCATACACATAAAGTCACCAGTTGTAAATAGGCAAATAGGCAGTTCACAATACTTCACTGATGGTGCTATCCCAATGTAAAACCACCAATGAACACCAGGAGAACAACACATTCAACACAACACAATCCAAAACCCATGAACAGAAACCCTTTTTCTACCAGCAACACTAGCATACCTGATCATCCACGGACCTAGCCACAAGGCAACCCAATACAGCATAGCACTGATGCTGACAGACCACTAGGTAAGGTGGAGCTAGCAGGCTGGACTGACATTATCCCTCCAAACATTCATTGCTGTACACTTAGTAAATTTAGAATAAAGCACAAAACTTAAAACAGACAAGCAAAATAAAACATACACCACCTGAAGTGTAAATGTGGCACTTATTCCCAAAGATTGACAGCCAACTATGGGTCGGGGCCAATAGTGTCTATCTTTATGCAGTAAAATAACCCTGAGGTTGTTTTTTATCTTGCTCAGAGATTTGTGTTCTAGATTGTTTTACCAGACTACTTAATTTTGAAAGGGTTTGACTGGTTTGCAAATGGTTGGTTCCTTTCTGCAATGGCATAGATGAGATAAAAACTTGGGTTGGTCAAGTAATTGCTGTGTGTTCAGTGCAGTCATACTGGACTTCTCTAATCTGGTGCACGGTGAACCCAATATGTGGTCACTTTGGTTGTTGATGATATGAAGGAGGCGCCCGTTAATGAGCTTTTCTTTTCCTTTTCTTTCTTTATTTCTACCATTAATCAGACTAGGATATACTGGTAGGTGCCTTTGACACCAATGGGATACTGGGGACACCACCAAGCACCTTCAACCTTTTTGTAGCTACACAGTGGAGCCAGTAGTGTAGTATGGATGTCATGGGCCCTGTTGCAAGCAAGGAAAATGGCCCCTTTGACTGTTGTTGGGGTAGAAAATACAGCAATCGTAAGGGCTCTGAGGCATGGTGCTACCTCACCAATCATAGCTACACCCTTGCATGGAGCTAACAAGAGTGTAATCTGAGGCCAGTCTCCCAGGAAAGACTTTTCTTAGCCCCATTCGCTTTTATGAGTTGACAGTGATGTAATTTGGCTAGAAAACAATCTGACCATTTTACAGCATCTGATATTCATGGTACCAAAAGGAACTGAATTCTTATACATGGCCTGTTTGGGCCGTTCTTTTCCTTCACACTCCCAAGCCTTGGTGACCCATCCTCTCCTATCCCAGCTCCCAGTCCTACTGCCTTATCCCTTTCATTCATCATTTTGAATCTAAGGTGGTGACTTTCCTCCTGTCCACCACTGTCACAGCATTGCTCTCAGTTGGTCCTCAACCATCATGCTATTCCTTCCATTCCTGGTCCTTGCAATCATATCCCTTGCATCGCCACCTGACCTCAGTCATATTGATCACAGAACCTTCCCACTCCCTGTCAGATTTCTCTAGCTCCATCTCATTACCCACCATGTTGTCCCTCTTTCATCCCCACTTCTTGTCGTAGTGTTCTGTCCTGCTCCCCTAAATGCCAGTAGGGGGTGAAAGTTGGGCTGTCTGAAGGAGCAGGGGTGAAAGTGTACTTTAGAAGATAGCCTGGTCGGGGGGCGTGGCTAACGCGCCAAGCAAGATGGCCGCGTAGCAGGAGAGCTGCGCCGCATCGTTCCCGGCAATTTCTCAGTTCGGGAGAATTTCATTACTGCGGAAGTCATGGACGCTGAAATTAGGTGCCTCGCAGCGCGGTGAGCCTTTGAACAGTTTTTCATGCTGTTTTTCACTGTTTTAGTGCATTTTTGACGGCGTGATTTGACTCGCGTTTCGGCGGCCGCCATTTTGTCTTTCGCCTCAGTAACACATTGTGCCTCATAATGTTTCGCTTATACCTCAACTTATAGACTGTGATTGGCATTGGAGCTTTTATTTTTGAGGTCCTGCTCTTTTTTTCTTGCTATGGAGTCAAAGCTGTTGTTTCCTTGGACTTACCTGGCATATTTTGGAGCTATTTTCTTTGATATGTTGTAAAGCAGCCACCATTTTGTTTTCCTGCCTACTTGCCTTTCTTCATGATGTGAATATTTATTCTTTTTCATGACGGTCTCTACTGGTTTTTGACTTTATACTGCCTATCATTGAAGGAGTTTTTTCTGGACTTTGCAGACTGCAGCTAGGGTCAGCATCTTAGAATCGAATTATTTATGGTTTGGATTTATTGTTCACAAGAGTCTCCTGAAATCCACCGCACTTTTATTATATGGGGAGACTGAGGTATCTTAAACTATCTGCGCCTTCTAAAGCTCCTAAGTGCTCAGACTCAGACTCAAATTCCAACGGTACCGAAATGGAGGACCTCCCCTCTCAGAAATCTCAGAAACCTGATAATCTTTCAGGTACCATACCAAAAACGCAGTTGTCAAGTAAATTACCTGCAGTCTCCACCAAAAGACCCAAAAAAGACCCTCCATCTCCAGAGAAATCCTCCTCGTCAGCCATGGATGTTATTCTTGAAGAGATCCGAGCTCTGAAGCCCTTCATAGAAGAAACTCATAAAACGTTGCAATTTTTGAACGATAAATGGTCTTCTTTGGATTCACGAGTGCTCATTTTTTCGAAACTTCATGCTCACGTATTTCATCACTGGCCTCTGAAGTATGTCTTCTTAAAAAGCAGGCGGAAGACTTGGAAAACAGAAATCGTAGGAACAATCTTAGAATTTATGGTCTTCCTGAACATATTGAAGGCTCCAATCCAACCGCCTTTTTTCAATCTTTTTTGCCCAAGCTCCTGGACTTACCTGCTACTACTTCTCTCAACATTCAGAGGGCCCATAGACTTGGACCGAAAATTTCTGTGAGGCCTCGTGGCGTCATCATGCTTTTTCTGCAATACACCGACCTTCTTCAAGTTTTATCAGCTGTCAAGACCAAAAAAACAATTTTTTGGGGAGGGTCACCGTCTCTTCTTTTCGCAAGATGTAGCTAAGGCCACTGCAGACCGTCGGAAGAAGTTTCTTGATCTTCGCCCTCAGTTACGTTCAATCAACGCCAGATATGGTCTTCTCCATCCCTGTCTTTTTAAGGTTACGTAGAAAGACAAGACTACAACATTTGATAACCCTGCAGCGCTACAAGAGTTCCTTCGTCTTCACGGAGCTGATAATATGGATATTTCTAGACCTGCATGAATATAATTTTTTTTTTTGCCACATGCTATACAGTCGTTTTTCTTTTTTCTTGTCTAATTTTTTCAGTGGATAATTCAAAGCCTGCTTGATTAATATCCCTGCCACGTGTCGTGTACATGTTCCCATGTTTTGGTTGCATATTGAACGTTGTTTCGTTTATATTTTTGTAATGTTTTAATATAATGTGTTGCTTTATATATTCTTCTCACTTCTTCTTCTTAATGTTATTGCTTTTTCTTTTAATAACTTCTCTCTCTTTCACACACAGGAGTATCTCCACTTCCGATTATGTTCCTTATTTGTTCTCCCTGTTTATGTTGAAGTATTTGATGTAGTCTGTCGGGATGCTTGGTGGATCTTCCTGCTGACGTCGTCATCTTTGGCGTAGCCATCCCTCACTTCGTTTGTATCTGTAGGTATGTTCTTCAGTCGTCTCATGTATGACTTGTACTGTCTCTTTGTTCTTTTTCTTTCTTGTTTCCCTTTTGCTTTTTCCATTGTTTCCCTATCATCTTTCTCTTTGCTCTTTTATCTTTACATATCCTGTTCTTTTCTTTTCTTTCCCCTTTTAAAACACTTGCTCAATCTCTTTTGTCTTTTTTCTCTATTTTTTATTCACTCATTCTCATTTCCTGTTCTTGTAAGCATGAAATTTGTTCAAACTTTTCTTACTGAGTTACATTTCGGGTTACAATTTGGAACATTAAAGGACTAAGTAACCCTATCAAAAGGCAACGGGTGTTATCTCACCTAGCTAAGTTAAAAACTGACATTGCTTTACTTCAAGAGTCTCATATTTCTGAAGACGAAGCTTCTAAATTGAAAAGATGCTGGGTGGGACATGTGTTTTCTTCTCCAGCTTTGGGTAAAAAAATGGGGTTCTGATTTTATGTCATAAAAAGTTACATGTTTCAATTGTACAACAAGAAATTGATGCTGAAGGTCGTTGGGTTATTGTTAAACTCCTTATAGACAAGATTCCTTTAACCATTTTTAATGTATATGCCCCTACTACGATTGATAAGGTTTTTTGGACTAATGTATCGGACAAACTGCTTACCTATAATGACGATTACATCATATTTGGAGGGGATTGTAATCAAGACCTTGACCCCATACTAGATAGACATTCTAGAATTAAATTTTGCCCGTCTAAAATGCATTCACAGTTTACCTCAACTATTCGTCGTAGAGCTTTGGTGGACATTTGGAGACTTTGCAATCCTGACCTCAAAGAATAAAGCTTTTATTCAGCCCCACACCATTCCCAATTCCGTATTGATTAACTTTTTCTGAGTAAGTCCCTGGCCCAACTTGCCACTCACTCTGAAATTGGTTCTATTTTAATCTCAGACCATGCCCCTGTCCATGTAGATATTGACCTTATCCCCTTTTCCCCTCAACCAGGCCATTGGCGTTTTAACAATTCCCTTCTCCTTGACCCAAATTTTTGTCAGAGGTTTAATTCCTTCGCCTCAGAGTTTTTTGCTATTAACAACACTCCTGACACCCCTTTTGTTATGGTTGGGACTCTTTTAAGGTCGCTGCAAGAGGGTTTATTATTAATTTTGTTTCTCAGAGGAAGAAATTCATAGAAGCCCAATCCTCTCAACTACTCAATAAAATCAAACAATTAGAATATGTATATTATCACTCAAATGATGAATCCTCCCTGAAGAATCTTATTGATGCGAAACTTACTCTACTACTGATGCTGCCTCTAATATTCTTTTAAAAAGCAGTTCCCGTTATTATGGGGGTCAGAACAAAATGGGGAAACTATTAGCAAATTATTTAAAAATCAGAAAAGAAAGAACAAGAATTGAATCTTTACAAGGTCCTGCCGGTATTCCTATCTTTAAAGATAAGGATATTTTGAATGAATTTGTCTCTTTTCATAAGAATTTATACACTCCTGAAAACCCGCCACACCAATCTGATCTCCTTTCTTATTTCCAATCCATTCCTTCTCCCCTATCCAACCATATTGATTTTGAGTCATTGGATGCTGATATTTCTCTAGCAGATATTTCCCATGCTGTGTCGGGGAAAGCTCCAGGTCCAGATGGCTTTACCATTGAATTTTATAATTCTTTTGCGAACATACTTTTGCCAAATCTTTTACTTTTATTTCAATCTTTTCTTGACAATGGTTCTTCTCGAGGCACTTTTCAAGAAGCGCTGATCTGCTTGATTCCTAAAGAGGACAAAGATCATTCCCTTTGTAAGAACTACCGCCCGATTTCTCTGGTAAACACAGATTATAAAATCTTTGCAAAGATTTTGGCCCTTCGGATGGATCCTATTCTTCCAGATCTTATTGGCCCGGAACAATCGGGCTTTGTGAAAGGTCGTCTTGCCTCGGATAACTCACGAGTTCTTTTCAATGTTTTAAGTAAAGCTTCTTCTTTGGATCACCCTTTTGCCGATATCTCGTTGGACGCTGAAAAGGCATTTGATAGAATTGGTTGGGATTTTATGTTTCACGCTTTAAAATGGGCTGGTTTCTCCTCCAAACTAATTACTTTCATTTCTCTATTGTACTCGGGCCCTAAAGCCTCAATTTTTGTCAACGGTATGACCTCTGATTATTTTTCTTTGCATAGAGGAGTACGACAAGGATGCCCCCTTTCTCCTCTGCTTTTTAGGTCTCGCCTACGCAGCGCGCATGCGCTGCATAGGAAAAAAGACCTTTTGCAATCGATTCACTTTTCACCCTAAAAACGTGCACGCGTTGCATTGCTTTCAATGGCAACACGTGCACGTTTGGCGATTCCCTTGCGGGAGCGAGCAGCTGGCACCATATGTTATCAATTATCGCGCCTTGCTGCTCGCACCCGCAAGGGAATCGCGCAGGCCCCCTCCTTTCTCCCCTTGCTGCCGCGCGAGGCGTGCACGCGCGCTTTTGCTTGTTTTTCAAAGCGACGATCAGCGGTTTGGAGAGGACGACCCGTGCTGGCTCAACGGGTGAGTGAGTGCGAGGGATGGATGCCCTTGCAACAGCGGGTGTGCATCATAGCAACTTCCACGGCTGTAGCCTCCTGCTGCACACGCAGGGAAGATGCACGATTGCCCCATGGACTATTGTATAGGCACAGAGCGGTAGGGACAATAGGAGGCGGACCCCTCTTCTTTCATTGCTGAGATTTTCCAACCCGCAGATTTTTTTTGGGGCGTGGCAATCTTATTTCTTTTTTCGTTGCGTGTGCCCAATACTTCTGTCTGTTTTCTACTTGTCTCCTTGGGGATGTGCTGGAGCGGTAACTGTTTTTGCCTGGATTGTATATCGGTTTTCCTAATTCTAGACTGACCGGCGTATGCGTTGACGCTCACATTACCCGTTGGCGCCCTCTATAGCTTGTGTTGGCGATGACAGCATGGCGGCAGCTGGGTGGTTTCGGAGACGATCATTGCTCGTACATAGGCTGCATTAATAACGAATATGCTGTTTAACCTGCACGTTTTGGCAGATATCTGATCGTCAATTTTTGTGATTCATTGTCACTTTAATGCACCAGATACTATAAACGCATATATGTGGAAAAGTATCCACAGTTATATGTTCACAAAGATGGTACATCTTTCCGAAGAAATTATGTGACTATTGATAGGCGAGGTCACAGAGTGTGCATTTATAAGCTTATGTAACTCAATCGCGACCTGCAGTGTCCTTGTTCAGCATATTGGCCCTATTCAGCGTGTTTTTATGAAAGTGCCGATTTTAAAAATGTTTTTCATGCTTCTGTTTACCCCATTTTTGTTTGGTAAACTATTTGTTTGTGCCGAAACTCCCTCTCTCCCGCTTTCCAACCTCTTCCATCTTGCCAAATATATTTTCCTCCTTTGAAAACCTGCTAATTAGCATTCAACCTACTACTTCTTATGTCGCTAACCTAGTAACATCCTCTGTTTCCTAACCGTTAAGTTGAGATGGTATGTAAGCCAGCACTATGGGCCAGTGCGAAGGCACGGTGTAAAAGCACAGCAGGAACCAAAATATATGCCACTTCCTCTCCCCCAAATGGAGTAAAGCTGGTTGTTAGAGAAGCCTGCATGTACAATGTAATACGTGGACAGCATGAAAAACCAGATAGATGGGGCACTACTGGAGCACTGTGTAAGTCGGTGGCAGAAGTCAGAATATACACCCGCCTCCCAATTGGGTAAAGTCCGATGTTAGAGAAGCCCACCCGGTGCGCATATGCAATGCCGTCCATGGGAAATGCAAGTCTCAATTATTATAAAAATTGGACCGCCTAACCACCGAACTTATGTCAACATTTAAAGTGAATGTCATTTAAAACAAAAAAACAAACAAAAGCAGGCTACTGCAATAATAGTTGCTCGCCCAATCATCCCGATTCTTATCAGTGAGGAAGGTCGCTCACGCATAACTTTACATCAAACGAAGCCGTGTCAAAAAACTTCATGTTCCTTCCGTGGGGTTTAAATAAGCCGGGTAAATTAAAACATCTGCGTAAAACATGTCAACTCCACAGGCAAACTACAGCAGCCATTGTCACTATTTTAAAATGGATTGCAGCATAAACATCCAAAAGGCGCCTGTTGGGCAGCCCTGAAGGTTTCTAAGGTTAGCCGTCCACTATGCCCAATCCATTCTTTAGATTACATGAGTTTCTGCAATGACTCTATTGCATGAACGCTGGGATGGGCTGCGTATCAAACAAACGAATAATAGCATCCCTTTCCGATTACATGAGTGCCAGTGCACCCGTGTTCCTACAATAAATTTGAGTGAGAGTCAGGATAAAGTACTTACAAAACGTGCTAGTGATAACAAATGGATTATTATTGTCCATTGGAAAGAAAGTGGATTTCATTTTAGAACAGTTTACTCCTAATGGATACCAATACATGTGAATCTGAACGTATAAATCTAAAACCAACAGTTGGTGTTGACCTGTGGGAAAACCACAGGTTAGAAAATAGTCCGGTCCCATGTGTGATAATACACAAGTAAGAGACAGTGCTTTTGTGTGGACGGTTGGTTTTACTCTAGTGAATCGTCATAAGCCAAAATATGTGAATGGCGACCATTTTGGAAGTAAATGTCTGTGAACCAGATCAATTGGGCCGGAACTGAGACATGGGTAGTATGACTAGCATTGCCAACGCTGGCCAGCATAAAGTCAAAGGCTGCATAATAAACCGTTCTCTCAATTAACCAAAATAGATCCTTAGGAGTGCGTTGGAGAATCGTACCAAAGCAAATAAATAAAGGCCTGTGGAGTACGTTACATGGGCAGGCCAGCAAACAAATTAATAAACGTACGGAATGGGAGTATTTTCCGACAATATTACTGCGCTTAAAATTAGTCATACAAACGTGTCCACCCGGTGGCCAAATTTGAAACGGACGTCCCTATAAGAGAAACAATTCATGCACGCCAAAGTCACTATGTAAAACAAGGTTGACAGCGCTCATGATTGAGTAATCATTTGTTAATTTGTCATATACAATAGCTATCCAATCACTAGAATGAAAACAGGAGTACTGTGGCTGACAGAAAAATCACAAATAGTGGCTACCAATAAAGACCAAATGAAAAAGAGGAGAATAGATTAAAAAAAAAAAAACATTGGACAGGAATATCCAGGCAGGTTAGAAGACAAGTGGGTATCCATTATATTCATGCAATGGATCCATGCGTATAGGCTATCCAAAGGTGGGTTTTTCATAAGAAATTATGGAATTCACGTCTTGAGAGATGACGAAAGCATAGTCACACGAGAGGATGACAAAGGGTGAACATTGTTTTCATGAACAAGACTGACAAGGTGAAATTAATAGGCAACTGCAAGATAATACTTGTTATGAAAAACTTAAGGAAACATCTATTCATGATATACAGCAACTTATCAATGCAGGACTCACTGATTGGCATGCATCATGTCTGCTTACAGATAATGAATGCAAATATCTCTGGGTACACTGTCCCAGGTACCCATGTAAATACACATATTACCTAAAATTCACAAAACTGGCTCCTTTCCACATGGGAGGCCCATCATTTTGAGTAATGGCTCCCACACTGAACATATGGCTGAATATGTGGATGACTTTTTGCACCCTGTTGTTAAGAACTTGCCTTCCTACCTAAGGGATAGCAAAGATATATTGAGTAAGTTGAAGGATTTTCACTGGAAAAGTGATGACCTTATGTTTGTCACTCTGAATGTTGAAAGCTTATTTACGTGCATACAGATGGAACGTGGCTTCGAGGCACTTCGGTTTCATTTGTATATACGCAACTCCAGCCATCTGGAACATATTCTGATGTTATTAGAAATGTTTAAGATCATCCTAACTAAAAATGTCTTTCTACATGATGGATTTTGGTTCCTTCAAAAACAAGCATTTGCAATGCAATAGGTCTCGCGTTTGCAAGAGTTTGAGCTATTGGCATTGTAAATGACAATGCCTTTTATTTATGTGTTTTGAAAACCTGCAAGCGGTGCGTAAACATGCACTTTGTACAGATAGTCCTTGCTTACGAGAAGCAAGGCTGACAGTAAAATTGGCGCAGTTATTGCCAGCCTTGCTTCTCGTAAGCAAAGGCTATAAGTACAGAGTGCATGTTTACGCTTCTCTTGCAAGTTTTCAAAACACATAAATAAAAGGCGTTGTCATTTACAATGCGAATAGCTCAAACTCTCACAAAAGCGAGACCTATTGCATTGCAAATGCTTGTTGTTATTGCTTTGGAGCCCTTTTTAACTAAAATTAGACAAGATGAACAAACATATTACTGGTTTTCACTTTGGTCCCCATCAAGTTAAAATCTCAGTTTATGCAGATGACATTCTTTTATATTGTTCCAATCCTGAATCTTCTCTCCCTCCTTTTCTTCAACAGGTATCATCTTTCTCTAATGTTTCGGGTTACCGTCTTAATGTAGATAAATGTGAAGTTTTACCCTTAAACGCTCTGTGTCAAAAGCATCTTTTTGATCATTCCGGATTTTCCTGGAAGCCTCTAAAAATCAAATACCTTGGTTTATGGTTTGCTCCTTTATTATCTGAGACATTGAAATTAAATTTTTATTATATTACTAAAAAATTGAATGATTCCATCACGCGTTGGCATCCCCTCTTTCTGTCCTGGTGGGGTCGTTTAGACTCAATTAAAATGATGCTATCTCCTCTTATTTTATATACCCTCTTCATGATCCCTATTCACATCCCTGAATATCATTTAAAAAAATTGATTCAATATTAGTAAAATTCTTGTGGAAAGGTAAACGCTCTCGTATAGCTCTGTCCTCTTTGAAAAAGACAGACCCACAGGGGGTCTTAAGTTTCCCGACTTTAAAACTTATCACTCTGCTTTTTCATTAAAACAGACGGCTAGATGGTTATCTACAGATCTTCCTTTCTATCCTCCCCTTTGGTTAAAAATGGAGAGCGTTTCTATCGCTCCTTTCGATTTTCAAGAAATTTTAACTTTCACTTCCAATACTACTTCTCTGCGTTCCCCTATCGTTTCCCATTCTCGCAAACTCTTGATCCCTACACTCTCCTCGTCTTATCCTTCCTATAACTCCCTACATCAACAACCTATTTGGCACAATAAATTATTACGAATTCGTAATCGTTCTATATACTGGAAATCTTGGCATTCTAGAGGTTTATGCTGGATATCCCAGCTATTATCTGATACTCAACCCCTTACTTTTTCTGAACTTCAAGCCCAATTCTCTCTACCTTCCTCCTGTAGGTCACAATATAATCTTCTTCATTCCTCACTCATCCAATATCTTAATAATCTTCCCCAATCTCAAGATGTTCCTAGTTTATATAAAAACTTATTTCAAGTTTTAGATAATTCTCCCTCAGCGTCCAATGTATATAAATCAATGCAATCTCATACAGACAGACACAAAACAAAGGTTGAGTTGGCCTGGGAAAGGGATTTCTCACAACAATGGTCAACTCTTATTTGGGATAAACTATGGTCTAAAATTCATAAAACCTCCAGAGCTGCTAACACTACACAAACCCTTTTTTTCATTTATCATGGAGCATTATTTTCCCCGTTGCTTTTGGCCTCCTTTTCATCAGCCACGCCCTCCACCTGTTGCTCCTGTCCTTGTCCTGCTGCTGATCTAAAACACATGTTGTTCGAATGTCCCCCAATTCATCAATTTTGGGAACTTGTTTGGTCTCAAATCAATAAAATATTTAAAGTTTCACTCCCTTTTTCCTATATACACATCTTTTTAGGCACTTTGTCCCCCAATGGCCCCAATCCCCTTTGAGTTTTAAGCTTTTAGATTTATTATTAGCTATTGCTTTCCACTTAATAACCTTTAATTGGAAACAAGCTGATAAAGTCAACTTCAAATCCTGGTGGAATGCAGTCTGTTTTCATCACCGATTGGATACTAACTATGTCTCCCCCATATCTCTTGCAATTAAAAGGGATCTTTTATGGCTCCCTTTAACAAATTATTTATCCCTATCCGCCTCTCTCCATATTGCTTCTATGAATAGTTCAGACGAGGTACGAAAACCACCTTAACTTCCCCCCCTTGCCTTTGGAATTTAGATGCTTAGTTTAGTCCTTCATTATTGAATGTCTCATTCATATGCTTTTTTATAATCTCATTTAATGTTATGCTTACTTGGTTTAATATTTTTGTATAATGTGTTTCTGACCTATAATTGTTGCCTATTTTATTGCAATTCCTTTTTGTTGAATTTCCCTCTTTTTTATTTATTTTTTGTTTTATTTGATGCAATTTATCTTGATGTATTATGTGATGCCAATTTTATTATGTACCCTCCTTCTTTCTTACCCCTTTTCTTTTTCTTCTTTATGTTCAATAACGTTTCATTCACCCTATGGTAATATTGTTATACTTCTTCTTTTTGTTATCTCTTTAATAAACTCAAACTTAAGGTGTCCTCTATTGCTCTCTGACATGGCGGGCGAGCTGGAGAGGCTGAAGAAGCCGCCTTAACACTTGCTGGAGGCGGGTCTATGAAAAGATGCCGAATAACCTCTTATCAAACACATAATGTAATTTCTACTTCAAAGAAGCCCATTTAAGATCCTCTTAGTTTATGAAGCATTTATTTATTCAATTGCTGCTTTTATATAAAGCGCTAACAGCTGAGATCATTCCAGCACTTTTTTATTACGGTGAACTCTTTAGACAACAATTCAGTAATACAGTAGTATCAATGAGAAGTATATCAAACATACGGTGACAAGGGGCGACCATATGTCATGATAGACATAAGGAAGGAGGTAAATAATTGAAAGGGTGGGGTCAGAAGCTGGGTAAGGAGTCTACAAATTAGGGCAACTATTGCACAAGGGTTCCCATTATAGTTTACCAATGACTATGCCTTTGTGGTTGGGGTACATTCAGAGAGGGAACCCGTGCTCATTGTGCATAAAGGCATGATATATCCAGCACTGAGAACGCTCTCAAAAGAAATAGCCTGCCCAGCAAGGAGGTTCAATTTGTTCTAAGCACATTTATTAGCCAATACAACAGCTAATTAGCACATAGACAAAGCATAATAAAATCTAGCTTTGTTCTGGTTAACAGTAACGCTGTATCATCGTGTAACTTAAACGTAGCAAGCTAAAGTCCCAATATTGAATTTTGTCTCATTCTTCTGAGGTCAACAAATTAAGCAGTTTTGGATGGGGTGTCAATAATTCATGTAATCAGAAGCAAGGGCTGATTCGGTTTGTAGCGTGACATACAGGCAAACTCATTCTTCCCACCCAGGAAATTAAAAAAATAATAATAATAATTACCCTGCATCTGCAATCAGATTGCTAATCTAGAATTCCAAGCATTGTAACAGTATTATGTTACAAAGTTTTAAAGTCATCGATATTAAATTCCTTTTAGTTTTACCCTTTTTCACTTTTACACACTTAAGTATTGCACCGAGATTCTCTAGGGATAATGTCTTTTTGGTGGTTGCCCTTTCGTGAACTCAAAAAACTAAGGGGCATATTCTCAAGGACTTATCGCCAAGTTAGCGGCACTTTATCACAGCCAAAGTGGCGATAGATTTATGGCCCTATTCACAAGCTGGAGCTAACAGCTGATATCGCCAGTTTACCTGCGATAGCAGCCGCAAAAAAAATCGCCACGGATGACACCGGCAACTAACGCTAATGAGATGCAGAGTAGGCGTTCCCGTGCAAAAACCCGCGACAACACCACTTCGCAACATTCTCAACGACCAGCCAGATCGGCGATAAGATCACAAAACATGCGATAAGGCGCGTTAGCAGCAGGGAATTAACACCTGCTCTTTCCTGGTATTAAGTCGGACGATAACCTGCACCAGAAATGGGAGCCCAGCCCACAGCCATGGAGCTACTGATCATGCAGCCGGACACCCAAGAGGGCCACAACACCCACCGCCACCCCCCACAGGACCCTCCCCCCCCCGGGCCCTACCCCGGACAAAGATATTTTACATCAACTTTACGAAATCATGAACAAAACAATTCGCCTGATGTTGCACAAGTACAACAATTAACATTCATGTGTGGTCAGAAAAAGGAGAATCATTCGTTCGTCTTTGAATTTCGAAACAAATTATTTAATTCAAATTTAACTCAAAACAACTATTCGGAAGAGTCATGGCGGGTCTTCTCTGGACAATCTGTAAGACACAGCCTGCAAGACACAATTCAAGATAAGAAGGTGTGTCATGCGCTCATCAAAGGACAGAGAGAGAGAGAGAAAGAGAGAGAGAAAGAAAGAGAGAGAGAGAGAGTGAAAGAGAGGGAGAGAGAGAAAGAGAGAGAAAGGAGGAGAGAGGGAGAAGAAGAAAAAAGAGAGAGAGAAACAGAGGAAGAGAGAGAGAGACAGTGAAAGGAAGAGAGGGAGAAGGAGAGAGAGAGAGTAACAGAGGAAGAGAGAGAGACAGTGAAAGGAAGAGAGGGAGAGGGAGAGAGAGTGCCGACACTGCGGACCCAGGCCTCACTGCTCACCTGCTGCCACCGGTGTGTCTCCAACCACGTGCCGGTATACACAGCAGTCCACCAGGTCCCTTATCTGAAACAGAGTCCAGATTTATGAATGGCAGAGTTCATATCAGTGCACACGACATCATCGCTTGGCCGCCCCTGCGCACACAGGCTGCTGCACCCCAGCCCCTCCCGCCGCCCAGCGGTGTTTGCCCGCCCCTGCGCACCCAGGCCTCACTGCTCACCTTCCGCCACCAGCGTGTCTCCAAGAGGGCCCACCACGTGCCGGTGCAAGCTCCAAGCCCGGGGCCCGCAACCTTGGCAGCCTCCACATCATGCAGCCCCGCGGGCCACCAGGTCACACACGTGATTCTGGGTCTTGATTTCGCAATGGCAGAGATCGTATCAGTGCACACGGCATCATCGCAGGCTGCACACCCGCTCAGCTCTATAGGTGCCACTAACTCTGTGAACCGCGAGGCAACGCCACGTGGCGGTAGGCCCACGCTGCCCGCTGGCTCAGGCCTACACTGCGGTCCAGCAGGGCTCACACAAACCCTTACCAGTCCGGACCGCCAGGACGGCGCATCATCACAGGCTGCACACCCGCTCAGCACCTAAGGTGCCCCTACCTCAGTGCACCGATAGTCACCATCCCGTGGTGGTAGGCCCGTGCCGGCCACAGTGTTTCCGGTGCCACCAACTCTGTGCAATGCAAGTCATGAACCCTTTCTGATTGAGTCTCGTGATATGCCAGGCGGACGCAACCATGTCACCTCCGGCAGTGGGGAAGAACTGGGACACTTAGCATCGTCGTCCCCCCTTTATACGTAAGCCGAGTGGGCTGAGTCGGCGTACGCCAGGCCAGCGTAGGGGTGTGAATAATTATCCCTGGGCTCTGGGCGTGGTTCATTTCTGGGCTGGACAGGAAACCAACTGATGCGTGTGTCTCTGTTGCAGTGTCTGCGCCACACGGCCCGCAATCGACAATGTTGCAATGTTGCATGCACCCGAAGGGCGGCCGCGCACAAAGTGATTGTACAAGGAGCGCAAGGCGCTCGGGCTCTTGGCTCATGCATGCCAACTGTTGTGTGTGTATCGCTATTGGTGCACCATAAGCCTAAGGCCTAGCCTCAATTGCAGCGCGAAAGCCACATCACATTTCCAGAATGCAAGCAGTAGTCAGACTAACATTAGGGATGAAAGCTCCTTTGTCTCAATACATAAGGCGGAAGGACATCTGCACCTCTGACCTTGGTCTTGCATGCGGCAGGCACCCCCTGAGAGAGATACCATAGCAGATGATGATGACTCCCACACTACGCACAGCGCTAATGAAAGACCAATGTATCCACACCCCACACACAGAAGTCCTTGCTCGAGGTACTCTTGCATGGAATGCCCTTGACACTTACGTACACAACAACCCATACGTCCAAACGTTGCACACACATACGACTCATTGCTCCGAGCTGTGGCATATCATCCACATAACTGCCGCAGGTCAAAAGAGTGCCGGTTCTACGAGAGCCACCAACGCAATGGCAGAACATCCCGGGCGCATGCACAACGCCTGTCACGTGGAACTGTACCGTGACCGAATGCTGCCTGTTAGTGTCTGATGCATTGGTCTGCATGTTGTGGCCCTTATCTTGCCCGTACTGACACGCACATGGCAATAAAGTCTACGCAACTTCACTAGTGTTCAACTGTGATGAATGTTGATTGAAATGACAAATCGTGTGCCTCAATGAGCATTGTCCGTACACAGGGAGGGACTGACTGATGCATTTCACTTAGGGGTGAGTCCCTATTGCCAGCTCCACCTCTGTGAGCCAGACATAGTGGTTGGGATAGTTGCTGATAGACCTGTGCTCTTACGTGTCTTCAGCAATGTGAGTATGGTGTCCATATTCTTGCCATGTGGATCAATGTGATCCATCACTACAGGCTGTGTCCACCCAGTTGAGTGTGAGTAGGTATGCGGAGAGATGTTCTGTTGTCAAATGTGATGGTGGACACTAATTTAGGCCTGCCAACGACTTTGACATTTCATACCCAGCCCTATTTCTAACATTGCGTGGGGCAAAGTTGAGGAATTGCGCGATTGTTGTTTCAGAGCAATGAGGCCACAGCTAGTGCACACATTCCCAGTCATCTCACTTCCTATGTGTGTCACGGTCAAACATGCGCATTGCTTTCATTTCCCAGGGTGTACCTTTTTGGGCAATCTATGTCCTTACATTCATCCATACTTTCATACTTGATCGATTATGGACATGACACATCTGTGTGAATTTGAATGATTTATTCACATTCGGTGGCGTGTCGGAGCTGGAGCAGTACATGGCCATGCAAACCCCACATTACATTGTAGCCCAGTGGAGGGCCAGCCAGAGTCATTTAGGGATTGACAAGTACATCGGAAGAGGAAGAGTACAGTCTGCAGTCTGATTGCTGTGTCATTGGTAAGCAAACAAAATATGGCAGTCCATGTCGAGGTCCAAGGTGAGTGTCGCAGAGTGTTTCGGGGGACAGTGGGAGGTGTTGTTACAGGCATGATGCAGAGGGCAGAACCAAGCTGAAACAGGGCATATGGCGGAGAAGAATGCTACTGGCTCCTTCTTACTACAAAGGTGGAATCACCCGCATCTTCGTCCTCTATGTCATCTGTCTGACATGTGGGTGCTGATGTTTCGTCTGCAGCACTGTGTGCCACTGACACATCAGGGGCCGGAGATGTGTGTGTAGAAGTACCAGCAGCATTCATCAGTGACTGCCTTAGTGGCAGCAATGCAATGATGAGGATCTGCAGGGCATGGAAGATCCCAACAACTTTTCGCTGGTGTGCATCCGTGGCAGCCATACTTTCCGCATGCATCCGCTCCATATTCTCCATTATCCTCAGCATCTGTGCCAACTCTCGGCTGACATCGCTGAGGCCACTCTGACTAGACAGTTGTTCTCCTCTCAGAGTCAAGACTCCAGCGATGTCGGGCATGGATTGTTGGACATCATGGAGCGAACTGTGGGTGTCCGTTAGGAAGTGTAAGTGGTCCTTGATGGAACTTAGACACCCACGTATGTCATCTAGTTTGGCTGCCATGAGGTCGAACCCCACCCGCACCTGTTCAGCCACCTCCTTCTGGCAGTCTAACACATGGGCTTGGAATGCGATGTGTTCTTCGGTGAGGTGCTGGGAGCCAGCCGTGGTAGTGGGTGCTTCCTGCTGTGTGGTCTGTGCAGGGGGTGGGGTCTCCTCGATGCAGCTGGGCTGCCCTGCTCCTGGAGGTGGGTTGCCGTAGCTGTCCATGAGCTGTTGTAGGGCGTCAGTGTCGAAGGTGTGGAGGTCCTCTTCATCATCACTGATGAGTTGTCTGGTCTGCTCTGCAGGAGGTGTTAATTGTCCCTCTGCAATGTGAAGGGGAGATGCATTTTAACATTGTGTTGACATGTATGTTGACGCATTGTTCAAGTTTACATAAGGACTTCATGACAATGTACATTGTGACTGTTTGGGAGGAGCTGACTATTTGATGCGGGACAGTGGACATTTGAACTACATCACGGACGTGAGGTTGTACACGTACATTATCATCTCACAGTTTCCTGCTATGCCAGATGTGATTGGCCAGTTTCTACGCACAAGCGGAACCAGTTGTGTCCTCTGTTCTGTAGTGAGAGTGTTGCACTTTGTACCACATTGTCCTCAATGATGATGTGCTGTTATTGCTATGTGTGTGTGCTGCATTGTGGGAGAGTCGCCCCTGCAGCTGTGATTTTGCTGCCCCTTATCCCTTTGAGGTGGTGTGCCTTTGACTTCTGTGCTTCTACAGTGCTGAGATGTTGCAGACTTGGCTAATTTTGGCTCTAGTTCGGATTTTGGACTCTTGGGCATGGTTTATCCGCAGATGTGTTGTTGACGTCAGGGGTTGTTTGTGCACGTGGATGTGTCAGAGTGTGACCTGCTCCTTTACGGATGTGTTCCACACTCAGCCACCTCAGTGTCGTGGTGTGCACCATGTCATGATAATTGGACTGCAGCCATGCTGTTCGTCATGCAGTGTCACTTGCATTGTCAGTGTGGCTCACGGACCCGCAGCTTTGCTGGGTTCAGCACATGTGCATGGGTTTGTTGTGAGATTGGTGATGTGTGGGGAGGGCCCCCTCCGGGCACATTGTCGACGGGGGCCTACTTGCAGTTTCTATGTGTGCTGCAGTATGCCAAGGAGATCAGGGACATGATCCAGAGTCATTGTGGGTGTGCAGTGTGCTCTACTTAATTGTGCATGTGTGCCATTGTGCCCATCTCCCCCCGTCCCCCCAGTCCCTGTTCGGTACTCACCCTAGTGCTGTTGTGTCAGGTCATGTCGAGCAGTGTCCGGACCCCCAACTCCTGCCACCGTCTCCCCACTGATGACTGTGGCCACCATTTCCTCCATCTCATCCAGCTCCTGGTGTTCCGCTGGACTGCCACCTCCAGTCTGCATTGCTGCCTGATGGTTGTCAGCGAGTTTCTTCTCGGTTTTGCGCTTCGCATCATTCCAGCGCCTCTTGACCTCTCCAATTGTCCTCCTCCTCACTCCGACTGCATTCACCTTGTCCAGGATGGACTGCCATATTGCATTTTTATTTGCCAATGACACGTTGGAGGTGACGAACAGTTGTTGGTGGTGTTCTATCACCTCCGGGATGATGATCCTGTTTTCCTGCGGACTGAACCTCGTCTTCCTCGTCTTCTTCTCCTTGCCCTTCCGTGACCCCGAGGTCCCAGGCTGGTCCTCCTGGGGGCTTGTGGGGTTCCGGTCGTCCTCTGTACTTGCTCCGGCTTCCTCCATGGTGCTACGCAGTTTTAATTATTTTGTTTGTATTTTTCGGTGCTTTTATAGTGCATTTTCATGACGCGTGGAAATTGCAGGCCTGTCGCTGGTTATCGCTGATTTTTTTTATCGCGGTTGGCCACATCGCAACTTTTTTCGCATTCGTGTTTCGCGTTTTTTTGCCGTCACTGTTATTTTATCGCGGTCATTTGACGCGTTAGCGTGAGACTATCGCATGGTACCGCCGTGTTGAGAATACAACGTTAACACGGCGTTATTTTCCCGCGATAGACTGCGATGTGCAAAGTTGCGTTAAGCTAATTTTGCGATATTTATCATACGTTTTTGAGAATATCCCCCTAAAAATATCAACTCAAGAACTCTCAAAGAATGGCCCTTGAGAAGGGAATCTTAAAACAGGAGGTCTGTGAAGGATAAATGGCGATGACTTGAGCTGAAAAAAATTGTAGTTGACCTAGCGGAAGATCAAAGGAAAGTTGAAGAGAAGCAAAGTGTTCCTTCCAGGTACACTAGCTGCTTTACACCAGAACATTCTTCAAGAAAATGTGTGTGAACTTTAAGACAAGACGGGCAATCAGCAAGGAATGCTAGTGAGTTGCGTGCAGCCAGCTGTTATTCTCTCAGGTCAGAAGAATGCACTAACCCAAGCAACCCATAATTAGTGATAATCAGTCAATAATTAAATACGCCCTAATTTGGGCTTTGGAGGAAAGATAATGTTTAAACAAGCATTGGCAAAGCCAATAGGTCTGGCTTGCATTTTGAGTCCTGATGAAAACATGAAAAAAGGCTGCTGCACTGAAAAAACTAATCAAAATGGTTCATTTCTGTATAGAATGCACCTACCATATAAAGAATGCAATGTGTGATGATTCTCTTTGCTTTTGTGATTTACAATGAGATGCAAAATAGTCAGTCCCAGACTTACCCTATCGGGCACCGGGCAGGGGCATAGCTTCCATTGGTGTCGCATGTCCAGTGGCACCAGGGCCCAGAGGCCAATGGGGCCAACTGAGCCCTGCTTATTGGTGTATTTTATAATTCAAACAGCAGTCAGTGGCGCGATTTCGTTCCTTGCAATAGGGCCCATTGTGCACTGGCTATGCTACTGCACTGGGCAATTCCCTGGGAGGCTCGAAGGGTCGGGGCTGGTTTTGGTGCTGGGACGTGCTTTAAAACAAATCACAAAAGCAAAGGGCTTTAAAGCATCTGTGCCAATCAGTGATCAGTATCAGCTAGGAGAAACTTTAAAAAATGTTTTTGCAATTGGATTTATAGTCTATAAATCCGATATACAAAGTGATAATTGCTGCAAGGCCATGAGCAGAGCTTTTGCGCATTACTACATAATACACCTGAGAATAAATATGGCTTGTTTTATAGAATGTTGAATGAAATGCTGTGAATTGCTGTCATATGAGAGTGGAGCAGGCAGATCTTTCTTTAGACACATTGCGCTCTGCTGATCCCGCCTTTGATCTGCCCTGTGATAGTACGCCACCACATGACAGTACACTACCGCATGGCTCCCTTCACCCTGAGCCCATAGTCAGAGGCATAGCTATCTATGGTTCAGCAAGTGCAGTGGCACCGGGGCTCAGAGGCCTGAGGGGCCCACTAAACACTGATTACTGCTATTCTTTATTAGCATTAACTTTATGTTCCTTACTTGCACTAGGGCCTGTCCTGTCATTGATGCACCAATGCCCTTAGTGAGAGTGTGGGGCTGGAAGTTAATTTATTTATTAATAATATATGGAACTGGCCCACAGCTCGTGGGCCTGCTTGCTGCAATTGATCCCTAAATGTAGCATGGGAGCAGGTCTGACCAAAATTGCCTCAGCTGCTTTTGGTTGCCAGTCGGGCACTAAAATAGTCCCTCATGCACTGCAAAGCAAGCTCTGCATTGGAGGTGGAACGATACATCGTGAGACCAATAGCGTGAAGGGAGAAGGGCACTAAAATAGTCCCTCATGCACGTCGAAGCAAGCTCTCCATTGGAGGTGGAACGATACATCGTGAAACCAATAGCATGAAGGGAGAAGGGCACTAAAATAGTCCCTCATGCACTTCAAAGCAAGCTCTCTATTGGAGGTGGAACCATACATCGTGAGACCAATAGCATGAAGAGAGAGAGAGTCACACTCTCCTGAGTGGAGCTGAGCAGACTCGATGCATATTTTAAATACTTGGTAACAATAGATAGGTCTATCAGATAGCTTTAGTATCAAGCCAGACTTAAAAACTGATGTTAAAGATTGGTTCAATACATGGACTCACCTGCTACTTGTTTTTCATGTGTTTGCAATATCTCTTAACAACAAAGAAAGGACTGGCATCTTTTATTTGCATTAGTGAGGTTGGTTGTCACTCTTGTAATGTCACACACATTGTGTTACAAAAAAATGGACCCTTTAGTATTGATGTTGGGTGTTTTCAATTGGAGCTGTTATGAAATCCACACCAATATGGACATGGATGCACCAAAATGCCAGGGGAAACGGAAGTGATATCTGCCCCCTTTGACCCCGGTGCCCTCACTCATTTAACCCTTGTCCCTTGCATTAGCCATCAACATCTTCCTATATGATTGAATGAGCCAAGGTTCACACTTTGAAGTGCCATTTTCCAGTGGTGCCAGCGTCTTCCCAGGGGGTATCTAGCAATAGTGCAGCAGGTGCAGTGACACCCAGGTCCAGCGGTCTTAGGTGCCCACTACACCACAATTATTGCTGTTTTTAGTGTCAAACCAAGAGATTGGGAGTCCATTTTCCTTTCTTGCACCCCAGTCTCTGTTACTCTTGCTTGATCCAGTGAAACAGGAGGGTCTCTAGAGCTGAAAGGTTCTCTGAGGGGGTTTGGGAAGGACCTGGGGTGACTGGCAGAGTTTTAATGTCTTGGTAAGAAGGTAGGCCAGTGGTCAGTGGCGAGCCTCTTCCATAGCCCTGGTTGCATCCTTCAGGCCACAGGTTCAAATATTGGAGAGACAAATCACCCATTAATCCTTCTCTAGCTATTGTGCTCTGAACGGTCACTATATGGTTGCAGGCACTATAGGGCAAAGATGACTTTTACGTGGGTTGATTGTTGTTGCCAAGCATTTCTGCCTCTTTGAATGTTGTTTCCTTGTGGTGCCAGTATGAACATTCAAAGAGCTAAAGTATAAATACTAGTCTGTGATCCAAAACACGGTCTTAATGAAATCCTGCGACCTGCTCAGAGACATGGGACTGTATCACTGTCTTAAAGTGAGCATTGCAAATGTTATTTTAAGCCACAGTTTTGTGTTTACTGATGTCTTAACAACTAAAGTGCTGGAGCAGCGCTATTACCCCAGCTTAGACAGTGGTTGCTTGTCAAAGTAACTGTAAAAACGTGCTTGTTCTTAACAGGAAAGGGAGCAACATTTGTGGACACATCTAAAGGAAAGAGAATATAACACCATTGCATACACAAAGCAACACAAAACCACAATTAGAGCATGATAGAAAATACAAGAAAACAGTCAAAACACAACACAGCAGCCACAGTTCAGCACAAACAACATCACTTTGCAATAATTTAGCACAAAAACACAGCTGCCAAAAACAACAGAACGCAACACCACCACAACAAAAAGTCACACAACATACATGCACAAGCAGTGTCACCAGAGCTTAATTTGAGCCGGTGGTGTCTGTTGCTTGGCACCCACACCTTTTTCTCAATACGAGCTCTAATGACAGTCCTCCACATGGTGGGGCTGTCTATCAAATTTTGAGATAAGCAGACATACAGTGCCTAATAATTCAGTAAACATTAAAAATAAATAATATCTGCCTTCAATGCCATTCCTAAAGCACTGGGTGGCCTGGAGAAGTCAGAATTGTCACACTTATAAAAGTGAGATGGCATTGCTTATATTAGTGCTGTCACAAACCTCTTGTGCCAAACTAAAATCCAGGAAAATGAAGCTGACTAGAAAAAGTGCCTGGAATGACAATTCCCATCATGATCGCCTGTCAGTATTCCGACCTCATTTTTGGCATAAGGAAGTCATCCACCCAGCTTGGATATTTCTTGGATGCGCATAACATGGCCACCCATGACATTTAGATTTAAAGGCTGATGGGATGCATCAGAATCAGAGAACCCACCTTGGAGTGTATGAAGTCCTTTATTTAAGATTAGAGCTCACAAATAAAAAAAATGGCTTAGCCTCATCTATGGTAAGGTTTGATGCAATGTACCACAGATGCCAGCTCATCCCTTTTGTTCAATTCCAGGTGTATACATAAGCCACGTATATCTATCCTCCACTTTGATAATAAATCAATGTTAAAGGACAACATCACTGTTAGAAAGTAAGAAGCAGGCAAACCCTAAGTTAACCTGTGCTCACCGTCTGGTAGCTTGGCACAGACCAGTCAGGCTTAACTTAGAGGCAATGTGTAAAGTATTTGTTCAACACTTCAAACAGTAAAACTGTGAAAACACCACACAAAAAGATTCCATAGGGGGTTGGAAAAATAGAACCTAACTTAATAAATAAAATAAGACCAACACGACAAGAATTCAATAAGTAGAACTTGAGATAGGATTTTTAACAAATAGATTGTAAAATAGCGCTTAGAAGCAATAAGCGCTTACTCTGGTCTCGCTGGACCGGGACAAAGTCAAACGTTCAGGCTGACCGTGAAGGAGTGCAGTCTGGATACAGGGACCCAGTGAGGCCCGCTGAACAGAAGTACTTTGATACTGGCTGCGTCGACGTTGAAGGTTCGGGGAGCAGCCGAAGTGATGCATTGGTGTTGATCCATGAAGTGGGGGCAATGTGCTTGTCCTGATCCATGCAGCAGCAACGATGCATCGACTCCGATGAGCGCAGAACTGTGATGCAGAGATTCGTCTTCGAAGATGCCGTTGATAGGAGATGAAGAGACCTTGTGCAGTGGTGGTTACAAAGGCGATGCGCTGGGACCGATCCACACAGTAGAGCCGCTGCCCCTGCTCTGAGCCATGCAATAGGGGCGATGCGCAGGTTCTGATCCACAAAACGGTGTTGATGCGCTGGTTCAACAAGGGATGCATGGGATTTTCTGAAGCAAGCACCTTAGGCATCACTTCCAAGGGTTCAGGACTGGGGTGGCACCACTTGGCAGGGCAGACTGTTAGATGGCAGAGTCCAGGTGCGTAAGTTGAAAGTCTTTAATGTCCTTGAGACTTCAGATCAGGAGGCCGCCAGCTAGCCCTTGGAGTCACTCTGGGTTTAGGTGATGCAGGTCAAGTCCTTCTAACCCAGGCACGGGGAACAGCAGGCAGCACGTTAGCACAGCAAAGCTGGAGTACACTAAAGCATTTGTCCAGCAGAGTGGCAGTCCTTCAGCAACACTGCAGTCCTTCTTCCTGGCAGAGTCTTCACAGGTCCAGAAGTGCACTGAAGTGGTGGTTTCAGAGGTCCAGTACTTATACCCATTTGGACCTTTGAAGTGGGGAGACTTCAAAGAGAGGCCTTTGAAGTGCACAGAGGTCCTGCCCTGGCTCCAGAGTCACTACGGAGGGTGTGCAGTCCTTTGTGTGAGGACAGGACACAACCTATTTAGGTGTAGTTGAGGCTGAGTTCAGCTCCTCCCTCCTATCCTCCCAGAATGGCCCATCAAGTCACACCGAAGCTCTCATTGTGTGTGACTGTCTAGGAGGAATATACAAATCCCAGTGACACCCACCCCAGACAAGTGATCAGAGACAGGCATCAGGCACCGAATGGCTAAAGTAAGAAAAATGCCAACTTTCTAAAAGTGGCATGTTTAGAATTGCAAGTTAAAATCCGACTTCACTATAGGTTGTGATTTTAAATTGTGATCCCAGAGACACCAAACTTGCAAAGTCTATCTCTTCACAATTGGGACTTACGCTTAAAGAATGTAATAAGGTAATCCCAATATTAT
This sequence comes from Calotriton arnoldi, assembly GCA_963921515.1. Lineage (NCBI taxonomy): Eukaryota > Metazoa > Chordata > Amphibia > Caudata > Salamandridae > Calotriton > Calotriton arnoldi. Next base: position 153,899 of record CAWUFW010000537.1, on the reverse strand, counting down.
CCTATGGGAGAGATAGGCCTTGCAGTAGTGAGAAACGAATTTGGCAGTTTTTCACTAACAGGACAAGTAAAACTTAAAAGTACATGTCCTGCCTTTTAAATACATTGCACCCTGCCCTCTGGGTTATCCAGGGCCTACGTTAAGGGTGACGTATATATGTATAAAAAGAGAAGGTTTGGGCCTGGCAAGAGGTTTATCTTGCCAGGTCAAAATAGCAGTGTAAACTGGAAACACAGTAGTAGAAGTAGTAAATCTTTATTGGGTTTCAAAAATACCATTAAAGATTCAAGTTCAAACAATTTATACATATTCAATATCAATCAAATAAATGAGCATTTTGATCTATGTTTCAGTCAGAGAGATTTGCCATAAGATCTTTGTTAAAATTGTTTTAAAAAACTATAAATCGCCCTCAGGTACTAACAATAACTTGGGGGCCATACTCAGACATTTCGAAAAAGTTAGCATAAAAAGTATGAACAAAAGTACTATACATGTTAAAATACGTTTAAAATGCAAAGGTACAATATACTTAGGATTTCATAGCATTGGCCTAGGTTCTCAAACACAATTCAATTCTCATGGGTGCAACAGAATCAATCAGTAACATAAGCAATGGTCCAACCGGTAGCGTTGTAAGAGTTAACTATACATAGCATGCTTTGATAAATACATTGAAAATGCGCGTCCTGAGTATAATGAGGTTTGCAGTACTTGAGACATGCTACTGTGGGCCTTTTTATAAAGATACATATGTTCCCTGGATATAATACAATCATGGAGCCTATACGTCTGTGGGGTCCAAAAACTGTATGCACAATATGCTGAACAATCAGGAAGTAACTAACAGGGTTATGGGAATGAGGGATAGCAAATAACTACTTTCCCACCAGCTTCCGTAAACTAACAGACAATGAAATGTACTTATAGACAGTGTAGCAGACCATGTCTGATTGTAAGAGCTATACGTGTAATAGTGCAGATCTGCATTGCTTTATCTTCAGCGACCTCAACAGTGGGACTAGCAAACTCTCCCTAATCCTTTTATATAGCTCGCAGAAAAAGAAAAAATGCAGCTGCAATTGAGCGGAGACCGAGTCGCAAGGACATGATGTACGGTCCTGATCACATCTGGCTGTTGAGGGTTAAGCAACCAATAAGTGGGATAGTCCAAGGCACAATCTAACTAAGTAATAACGATGGGAACTGGGGATGGTAAGTAAATATGGTGCCATAAATCTAGTTGTTACTAACATACTGTATGTTTTGACTGAACATTTGCTGAGCTCCACCTCCTCTCTCTTTCTCATCGTGTGATCCATCCATTCTTATTTTACCAGGGTTTTAATGGATCTAGTGATGTTTATGGGGTGATTAAAAAGATCATGCCTCCCTATATTTGTCAGTTGTATTTTTACATATTTCAGCCAGTCGATGCTCCCTGACTTGTCTAGCTTCAGGCAGTCATTGATTACGGCCTTGGTTACTGCTGCTTCCGGGCGACACCAGACTGAGATCCAAAGCATTAAAGGTGCTAGCATAATAATGACTCTTACATGGTCAAGGCCTATTCTTCATGAAAAATGGATGTCGGTACAGATCTAGGTAGGCGTAGGAGTTTCCGTACAAATTTGTTTTCGGCAACCTGTAATAGGGCGGGCTCATGAATTCCAAATATCCCTGCACCATAGATGGCTGTTGAGACACATCTGGCCTTAAATATGTTGAGCAGCACACTCATTGGGGAGGTTCCCGATTTCTTGGCAAACTTATGAATTACACCCACATTTTGTTCAAACTGAGAACATCTAACCCGGGCAAAATGTTTTCAGTTACATCCTTTTCAAACGGTAACCCTAAATATGTAAATTTCTAGTGCCCTGGATGTAAAAAGGTCTTTTTTTCCTATTAGAAGGGCCACATATCATAGTAAAGGACTTTGTTTTGTTGGTTTGTTGCCCTAGGGATCCCATGTATACTACAAATGCCTCCAGCACACTCTGGGTCTCCATAAGGACACAGTTATCAGCATACATTAATACTGGAATGGCTCTGGTCCCTGCTCTAGGAGGATCTGCCACAATTTCTCCTAGATGTTTCTCCAGATCATTGATGTATATGCTGAAAAGGAACGGGGCAAGGACGCAACCTTGACATACTCCCTTGCTGATTTTAAACAAGGGAGTACACTCGCCGTTAGCGCTCTACCTGACACATCCCTCCACGTCCTCATGTAGTTTACTTAGGATGTGCACCAACCCCGCCTCCACGCCCAGGTCCAGCAATATGACCCAGAGTTTACCTCTATCACAGGTTCTGCAATGGCAGGCCTGAGACAAGGTTAGAGGGCTGCTTAAGTGGGTGGCACAAGCAGTGCTGCAGGCCTACTGGCAGCATTTAATCTACAGGCCCTGGGCACATGTAATGCACTTTACTAGGTACTTATAAGTAAATTAAATATACCAATTGGGTATGAGCCAATATTACCAGGTCTAGATAAGAGAGCACATGCACTTTAGCACTAGTTAGCAGTGGTAAAGTGCCCAGAGTCCTAAAGCCTGCAAACACGAATTCAGCAGAAAGTGGAGGGTGAAGGCAAAAAAGTTTGGGGTGACCCTGCTGAGAAGGGCCATTTTCCACCAATAACTAAATGTCTAGGCCATGTTTATTGCTCGATGTGGAAGCCTAAATGGCAACAAAATTAAGTCAACGTAAATATCTGGCACCAAAGAAGGATCCTTTTCTTTTAACTGGACGTTGGCAATCCACATTGGGAACACCAACACAAAAGGATTGTTTCAGACCTGACATTCATGCCCCAAATAAACAAACTTATCATCAAGTCAAATTTCCAACTATTGATTGCTTAGAGAGATCTTGCCATATCTCTAACTCTTTCGGGGTGAATTTAATTGGATCTTTGGCAACCGGGAGTCTATATTACTGCAACATTGTCTATTCTTTTCTATCTAATACTCATAATCACGTTGCAGTGGTTCCATAATCAGGTGGCCAGATTTAGCCTCAATCTAAGAAAATGGGAACACGTGCCTTCTGGGAAAGCTCTCACTAGCTCCCAGTGGATGCTAGGACAGTATTAAAAATTCTATACACCATGCACAATGATTATTGGAAGGGAGCACCGGGACATTTCCAGAAATGTCAGAGTCATAATATAAGCAGATTTCCTTATGACTGTCTAGCCAAGTTTTAATGGCTGCAGTATGAAGGTAAATCCCTTGGAATCCAAAGCCATGAGCTCTGGAATGCCTTGATCTGGAAAACTGAAGCAAAACTGACCTATGTAGGCAAGAATATGGCCTAGGGTATTCAGTGTAATCACTGGTGAATACTGGATCCTAAATTAGAAGCTGGTATACAGACCACTATGGTCCTGAACACGACCAGTGTTCGAACATTTAAAGAATGGATCAACCATTAAATGACAATGGATAAAAAGTACTCACTGCACTCAACCGCTTCCACAGCTAGAGGTCTAGACTAAGGATATAGTTACACCAGACTTCTCTGCGATCGAAGTAGGACAAATAAAGGGCTCATCTCTTATTGAGATTGAATCACCACTAATGCCTCTCCCGCACAAGTCCCACCTGGTTAATTAAGTTTGAGCAAAGTGGTATTGGCTAAGATCAAGACTAAAAGCATGGCCAACAGCAACCTCAACATCCAATTTGCGAACCCCACTAAGCTGTGCTTATGAGAAACACCTGTATCTCAGCGCTCTGAAGTGGACAGATACCCTCACGGGTGATAGTGCGCTTTACAAATAACATAATATAACATAACATACCATAAGGTGACCTGAAAGCAAAATAACAAATTAGAAACCAATAACCAGCTCCATGCGGCAACTGGGATGAACTGAAAACTTCTCTATACAGTTCAGCAGATGCACAAAACCTACATGCAAGAGCTGGAGCCAGTAAAAACCATTCGTACCTGGACAACTAAAATTTCCACTGGTGGCATTGGAATTAGAGAGAGGAATTGTTTTGCTATTTTGCTTTGGGGATGAAACACTGAGGGCAGCTTAACCCCACACCTGGGAGAAAACAATGTGTTACACTGACACGCTCTTGGAGAACCCTTGCACAGGGGTCTGAGAGGCACTTTTCATAGATGTTGGGCAAACGATTGTCTTAGCAAGAAATTGACCAATTTTCTTTCTGCAGTAATGATGAATTGTGCATTGCTCGTTGAACTGTGCATTGCTCGTTTTAGAGTATAATAGCACGTAAAATCAATAAATGGAAATAGTTCTTCTCTGCAGTTTTCGATAGGATATGCATCCATTTGAGCAGTGGACAACCACACTGAGTACTCTGCCTCTTCCGTATTGATCTATGGGATTAATGATGGCTACGTATTGCACTCTCTATGGTGATTTGCTGCCGCAGAATGCATGCCTATTGTTATTAAAGGCGTCTGCTGTGTTTTCTCCATCACATCACAAAATTACAATATTTCTATAATGTATGTCAAGAAGACATTCCCTCAGACATAATTTCCATCCATTAGTCTGAGTGCTGAAAAGTGCTGCTGATTCCCTGCTGGGAAGAGTTTTCTTTTGTTTGCTTCACAAAAAGAAATGCTAACATTAATATATCCATTGTCACCGGAAAAAAGTTCACAATTTAATAATGGTAGATCATGAGTCAGAAATGGCATATTGTGAAACCTTGCGAATCACAAGGATAAGAGGGTGTGAAAGAGGTGTCAAATGTTACTTGTGAATCACAATGGCATGTATCAATTATTTGTGACTGCGGTTGCAAACCATTGCTAGGTGACCGACTTGGAAACCATGTGGTAGGGATTCACAAAGTGGGGGTATCATGGGAAGCAGACAGAAGATCGTGGGGTATATTCACAAGAACGTGTGATAACTACCGCAAGAGTAGCGTAACGCAACTTCCAATAACTCAGCCTATCATGGGAAAATAACCCTGTGTCAACGTGGAATTCACAACAAGGCGGTACCATGCGATAGTCACCAGATAACGCGTCAAATGCCAGCTTGTAAATCAACACCACGCCCAAAAATGCGAAACGCGAGAAATCATGCGATGAGGCCAATCGCGGTACAAAAAGCTGCGAAAAGCAGCCTCAGGCCTGCAACTCCCACGCGTCTGGCGGGCAATTGCACCATAAAAAACACAGGCACAACACACCAGAAACAAGCCAAAGCACGTAGCAACATCCATGCACCCTGACCCAGCGCAGAGGGCAACGCGAACCCCACAACCCCCACAGACCACCAGCAAGGAACAAGTGGGTCGGGGAAGGCCAAGGAGAAAATGGAGAGGAAGACGGGGTGCAGACCGCAGGAAAACAAGACCAAGGCCACGGAGGCGACAGAACACTACCAGCAAATGACCCACAAGCAGACCGCCTGGAATGCAGTCGCAGAGCCCAGGAGGCCAGGAGGCCAATCCAGGAGGCCAAGAGGCTCCGCCAGGACGCGACAACCTAAACCAGGCACAAACCCGCTGCCAACAGGAAGGCAGCAACGGCGACAGGAGGTGGCAGTCCAGCGACACAGGAGGAGCAGGAGGAAAGCCAGGCCACAGTCATCAGTGTGGAGAGGGTGCAAAGAGTAGGGAGTACGGACACAGCTTGACAGGACCCGACACAACAACAACAGGGTGAGGATCCAACAAGTACTGGGGGGACGGGGGTGATGGGCACAATGCCACACATGCACAATGAGGTGTAGAACACTGCACATCCACAATTACCCAGGGACATGTCCACCATCCCCGTAGCACACTGCAGCACACACACATAGCAATCACAGCACATACCATGACAATATGGCACAAAGTGCAACACCCACACTGCAGAACAGGGGACACAACTGGGTCCACCTAGGTGCAGAAACAGAACAATCACATTGGACAGAGCAGGGAACTGTGAGATGAACATCTACCCCTACAACCCCACATCAGCCATGTAGGCCAAATGTACACTGTCCCAACTCAAATAGCCACCACCGCCCAAACAGTCACAATGTACATTGTCACACAGTCTGCATGTCGACAAGAACAAGGCGCCAACACAATGCCAACATGCACCTCCCCTTCACAATGCAGAGGGACAAACAACACCTCCAGCAGGTCTGAACAGACAACCCATCAGTGATGCCCGAGACGAACACCACCCCGACACCGACGCCCTAGAACAGCCCATGGACATCCCACACAACCCACCACCAGGACCAGGGCAGACAAGCTACTCAGAGGAGAACCCAGACTCTGCAACAGACCACACAGCATGAAGCCCGGCCCCTTTATTGGCAGGGCCACATGTACAGTGATGCCTGTGCTGGATGTGTGTGGGGTGAGTATAAGCCAGCCCGCACGGAGTGCTTGGTGCTGGCAACAACCTGAACAGTGGACACCAGTGTAATGGAAACAGAAAACACCAGCATAACAGAGTCAAATGCAGAGCAACATGGAGGGATCCGGAGTAAGGACAGAGGACACCCAATATTCAGTCAGGAGGTTCCGTGAGTTGCAGTGCACTGAGGTAGGGGCACTAGAGAAGAGCGCGCTCATGTGCAGAAATTGCTAGGATTGTGTCCCTTCGGCTTAGTCCTGATGCAGATGCAGTGGGGTGTGGTACACCTGTATCAACTTCCTCATCAACGTCCCAGGTCTCCCACACTGCCTGAGGTGACAGTTGCGTCCGCAGTCCACAGCGCAATACCCAGTATCAGATCCGGGTGTGTAGCTTGACTACCGCCACCAGTCTGCATTCCTGCCTTGGGGCTGCTGCCACCTGACCTCCCATTGTCTGTGCCTTCTCCCGTCCGCACACTTGACACATCCTCCTCCTCATGGTCCCAGGTCTTCCCCACTGCATGAGGTGACATTGCTGCGCTACCTCACAACAGAACTCAATCAGTAACGGACAATGGCTTGCAGTGCACTGAGTCATTGGCACCTGGGGTGCTGAGCAGGGCAGCAGGCCGATGATGGCATCCACGACAGGTCTGGGCAACTCCGTAGGTCTGTCAGGACCACCCTTTCGACTCTGGCAGATGGCGGTTGAAGGTGGTCCTTGCGGTGGTGGCATGTGCCTCCTGCGGTGATGCGACGTCCGGGTCGGTCAAGACTCGATGCCATGTGTGGGCCCTTGTGGCCCGCAGTTGGGGCCGGAGGAGGCGGACAGCGCAGGGCCACAGACACATGGCGTTGATCACCCCAAGACCATCGCTACAGAGGCCATTCAATGTCTCAGAAGAAGGGGTCCCAGGCCTGACCAGTACAGAGTTAGTGGCCACGGATGCACTGCGGCCGGCACAGGCACCCAGCCACGGGACGGTGACTTGCGGTGCAGTCAGATGGGCCATGCGACCTGAGCGGGTCCCCATCAATGTCCGAGGTGTATGTTGCGGAGGGTTTCGGGGACAGTGGAAGGTGGCCTCCAGGGCATGATGCGGAAGGTCTGATGTTATCTGGAAGCAGCAAATGGAGGAGTGGAAAGCGCAACCCTCGTCCTCACCAACAATTTGGGATCAGCTACATGAGGATGAAAACCAGCCCCTAGTCCATGGACTCAAACGCCACCAATGTCCGACCAGTGAGTGTCCATGAATGTCGGGGAACAAACTTAGTGGCACAGGTGCTGTGAGGGGATTCAGTCTGCGATGATGCCCGTACACAGATGTGAACTCCAAGCATGCCAAATCAAGGCTCTGTGACCTACTGGACCGCAGTGTAGGCAGAGGCAGCGGTCAGAAGTGGCCCACAGCCACGGGTCGTTGGCTCGCGAGGCCCAGAGTTGGTGACACAGTGGCAGTTGTCGGTAGTGTTCAATCACCTCCGTGACGCTGATCCTGTTCCCTCCGGACTGCAACGTGTCATCCTCTTAAGCTCCTCCGTGCGTGCGAGGAAATGTATTCTGCCTTCTGAATTACCGATGTTCAGTTACAAATCAGTGATCCCACTCGTGCGCAGCGTAGGCCCACAGACACGTGTGGTTGTGATGCCATGTACAGACTTGTTGCCACCAAATCGGAGGGTGTATAGTGTATTGTTCTCTGCCTTAAATGATGTTCACTGCCATAGTGTAATCAAGACTCAGTTCCAAATGTGTGACCTACCTGACCGTGGTGTAGGCCTGAGGCAGCGGTCAGCACGGCCCATTCACCGAGTGTCGCCGGCATAGGTTGGATGGCCCCACCGGCCTGCGTAGTTCAGGTTCAGTGGAACCACGTGTAGCAGCCTGGCGTTGAACAGGGTTAGTGGCACCACATGTAGCAGGCTGGCTTTGAACAGGGTTAGTGGCACCACGTGTAGCAGGCTGGCGTTGAACAGGGTTAGTGGCACCACGTGTAGCAGGCTGGCGTTGAACAGGGTTAGTGGCACCACGTGTAGCAAGATGCCCATATGGAACTATGCCTCACTAATCGGGGGGGTCTGGTGCTGTGGCCGCTGGCCCGGATATGGGGTCACTGCCATTCATGACTCAATACACAGTTCTACATGTGGGACCTACTGGTCCGAAGAGTAGGCCGGGGGCGGCAGTAGTGTACGTCAACGAAAAAGGAATAAAGCGGGCCGGTGTTGTGGCAGCCGTGATGGTCTGAGGTGGCTGCCAAGGTCTCGGGCCTCTGGCTTGTGGCTTGCGCTGGCACGTGGTGGGCCCTCCTTGACACACGCTGGTGTCGGAAGGTGATCAGTGTGGTCTGGCTGTTCAGGGGCTGGCCTGACGGGTACGTGGACCAGCGTGCCGGGGTCCGGCAGGCGCACGGCATCCCAGGCAACTCCACTCACGGGGATGGCATCGGCCTCGTGGCGAGGTGGGAGGCGCCGCCCTGGCAGAGATGTGGGTCTTTCCGGAAGTGGACCATGCCCAGGCCTACGTGGTTTTTATTCACACCCCTACGCTGGCGTGGCATACGCCGGGCCATCCCACTCCGCTGACGCTTGGGGGGGGCATACCAGGCAACATTTCCGCGAGGTCCCCCACTGGCTGTGATGACATGGTGGCGTCCACTGTCCACTACACTCCATACGCAAGCGGTGTATGTCGCCATGGATATGGGTGTGTTCTGCATACTGCGAGGTGTCCAGCACATCTCCGGCACTCTTGGCATGGTGTACTTTCCCAATCATGGTTCTCCTGCATCCTTCACACATGCCTGGTTGCCACCTCTCCCCACATTCGGCTAGTATGTGGCTGAGGTGCCATGCCGTTGCTGGCTCATTTTCAGGGCTTGCCCATGTGGACATTGTAAGTTGTTCTGTCGTGTCTGGTGGGTGGGCATATTGTTGTGCCTGTTGTATGTGATTTTGTGACGTGTGCATTGCCCGAGTTGTGAGTTGCATGGGTGTGGTGTTGAGGTGTGTGGGGTGTTCATTTGTATATTGCCAAGGGGCTGTGCATTTCCATTGTTGCCATCCTGGGAACGCTGGTTGATGATGGACTGTGGGAGGATGAAGGTATCATGCACACTGGCTGTGTATTTGAAGGCGACATTGTTGGGTGTTCCACGGTGTTCTGTTGTTGCCTGCACATTGGTGTGAGACGTGTGCTTCCTGTTGCGGTGATTGTGTGCTGTGTCACCAGGGGGCACAGGTAGTACATGTGTGCTGTGTGTTGCCCCCAACACGTGCGTGCATCCTGCTATGGCGTCTGGTCCTTGCTTGGTCTCTAGCGGATCCTGCGCATTGTGTTGTACGCATGGGGACTGGGGTACCAGGGTGATGGTGATGTCCAGGACAGGTGTGGGGGACTTGGATGTGACTGGCTGTGGGACTCCTCCGACTCTGGCGGGTGTTGGATGGGGGTCTCAGGGCCCAACAGGTGCAGCCACGCCATCAGCTTTGTGTGGGGTGGGATGTTGGTTGTCCGCTGTGTTGGTGCCGTAGGGCCTGTTAGGCGATGATGGTCAGGATGCGTAGGTTGGTTGTCCCTTTCAGCCTGTAGTGGAAGGTGACATTGTCAGATGTTGGGTCTGTGCGGCTGGTACGTTTCCTGGGGTTCCGCTGTCTTTGTCTGCGCTGCATCTGTGTTGGTCCGGGGGGGGTGTTCCGGGTGTGGGATGGGGTCCTGGGGTGGTGGGGGTGGGTGTTGTGGCCCTCTTGGGTGTCCGGGCCGCATGATGTGTGGCTCCATGGCATCTGTTGCCCTTCGGTTGTGGCCCTGGGCTGTGCTCCCTTTTGTGGTGCTGGCTGCCGTCCGACTTTACACCAGGTCAGAGCAGGTGTAAATTTCCTGGTGCTAACGCGCCTTATCACCTGTTTTGTGTTTTTATCGCGGATGTGGCTAGTCGTTATGAATGTTGAGGTGTGCTGTTGTCTCTGCTTTTGTCACGGGAATGCCTACTCTGCATCTCATTAGCGATATTTGCGAGGGTCCTCTGTGGCGATGTTTTTTGCGGCTGCTATCGCGGGTAAACTGGTGCTGTGGGCTGTTAACACCGGCTTGTGAATGGGGGGGTAAATTTATCACGACTTTGGCTGCGATAAAGTGCCGTTAATTCGGCGATGGCTCCTTGTGAATATGCCCCCACGTTTCTCCGATATGTCCTTTCTCATCTACTATTGGGGAATAAAAACAAGCATTGGCAAAGGCAATATGTCTTTATTATGCAAGATCTATTGGCATTGTCAATGTGTTTTTTTAGCTATGTTGCACAGCAGCACATCCACCGTGCAACATGTCTGAAAGTAAAGAAAATAAAAAAGCTATGACTTGGTCAATGCTGGCCGCATCATAGAGCTTTTTTGTTTTTTAACTTTCAGCCATGTTGTACACCATCTGCTATGCAACATGGCTAAAAAAAATTTTTTAAAAGCTGTGACGCAGAACGTTGCAATGTCATAGTGCTCTTTTTAAATAACTTTCAGACATGTAACTGAAATTAAGAATAAATATCAGGAGGGGGAGCAGCAAGAAAGATTGAGAATTAAGTAAAATGCCTAGTCATAGCAAACGTTATGGTTCTAATAGGGCTTTCACACAGTGAAGTTCAAAGTTGTGTCTTTGTGGAAATTCAAAATAATAAATATTTCATATGAAACAGTTTGAATGACTAAAATAGTTCACAAAATGACTTCCCAGATAATAATAAATGATAGTAGCAGTGGAATGGAATTGTAAATGCACTTGAAAAACAATTATGACCCTGAATTTGACCTTACCTTGTAAAAGTAGTGTTTTGACGTCACTTTGCCTACCCAGCTGCACCTCCATGCTCACTCTAAGGATAGCAATTAATTCTTGGATGAAGAATGAGCAAAGTATTTGATAAATAGATAAGAAGTGAAAGGACATAGGTATCGTTCGTCTAATTGCCTAATACTGCAAAACAAAAATGTTTTGTCGACTGTATTGCAGTCTGTGGTCACTGATAGTCAATCGCACATTCAAACACACTGACAGTTTAGTTCTATAAATGCTCTTTGTTGTTCTGTTTATAATGGAAAAAAGATTCGGGAATTCCCACAGCTGTATTTAAAAATATAATAGAAAAACTGTCCAGTGGTACAAAAATTATTTGTAAAAGCATTTCCTCTTTAAGCCCTTCCAGAGCATTACTTATTGGAACTGTGGGTGTCAGACGCAGCAATGATCTAATTGTTAGGTGTACATTAGAATGCCCTTCAACATTTATATTCAGGTAATCTCCTATTACGATTTATGAGTAAAGCCTGCCTTGCTATTGTGTAAAATAAAAAACTGACAAAGCAAAATGTAACACCCATGACTCTGTTCATAGTAAGACATACTCAGACTATGAGAAGGATGCTGGGAAAAATTAGAAGCTTTTTATAACTTCGCTCGGTAGCTTAGACCATACTATTGTGACCCAAGGTGGACAGACCTAATTTAGGGGGAAATCCACAGCACCTACTCAGACAGTGGGGTTGATTACGATGTGGGGCGGACACCATCTCGGAAATGGGACCTACCGACCTCCGGTCAGTGGTGCCGCCTGTCTGATTAGGATGCGACCGAACACTGTTCGGTCGCATTCCGACATTTCCCTATGGAAGTATGTGTTACGGCCGTAAACTGGCCCAAGTACATGCTCCCATAGGGAAATGGGAGGTGGTGTTAATCCCTGCACCCCGTGGCAAGCACCTCAAGGTGCCTGCAACAGGGTGCACGGAATAACAGGGGGGCACCATAGGTGCCCACTGGGCCCCCAACCGGAGGCCACATCGTAAAGACATTGTAATAGGCCCCCGTGTGTCACTGCACATGATTCTGGTATAAAAAATGTTATCTTATTTAGCTACAAAAAATACTATTCTATCATTAAGTCTAAAAAAGTTATTTGGGGTGGGAATGGTACACCAGGGAGCATATTATTGGAGTGCCCCAAGGGCACAACAGGCATTTACACTCGCTTTGCGCACCCCTGGGGCACTATGGTATTATAAAAGGGACTGCACATGCTTGTGCATCCCCTTCTGTAATACCGATAGTGCTGGCGCACATAAAGCGCCAGCACTATCATCAGAGGGCGTTCCCTCATTTGCATAGGGACGTGCCACCATGCAACTGAAGGAATCTCTTTGACTCTGCGCCCGCGCTGTATTACAGAAGCAAAGAGGCTGTCAGGAGGCTCACTGTCAGTGCGCCCCCTGATGGCAGCCCTCTGGATGGGGGAAAGAGTGTTGCATGGACCCCCGACATCCCCTTGCATGCAGGTGCATATCTCCTTGTCCACTAGTGAGCAGGACACCAGCATGAGATTTCATGACTGCCTGCGTGCAGTCAGTGACTGGATGGCTAATAACTGCCTGAAATTAAACTCCCGTAAAACATAGTTCATATTGTTTGGAAACCAAGTTTCCTTTTGGTCTCTGCCCTGGTGGCCACAAAAGTTCGGCACTCTTCCGACTCCTGCCAGGAAAATCCGAAATCTAGGAGTGCTAGTAGATAACAAACTAACATTTGGTGCCCAGGTTAAAGCGGTCCCGTCCTCCTACTTCCACATGCTCAGGACAATAAAAAAGATCCTTCTCTACATCCATACTGACCTACAGAAAACAGTAGTTACATCCTTGGTTCCTTCGAAAATAGACTACTACAATGGCATATACACAAACATGCAACAGCAATATGTGAACAAACTGTAAACTCTGCAAATCCAGCGGCACGCTTGCTGTTAGGGATCCCAAAATTTCAACTCGCCTCCAATTAAATTAAAAAATTGCACTCCGTACCAGTCAGGCAAAGAATTGCCTTTAAGACCCTCTGCATTGCCTACAAAGCTCTACATGAGATAGGACCAGATTATTTGAAAAGCAACTTCAAATAGTACTTACCAGCAAGGACTTTAGGGTCCATCACGGCCAAACACGCAATTGTCCTGAAGTTCAAACGTTCCTCTTGGGGAGGAAGAAGCTATGTGATTTGCGCATCCAAAACTTGGAATACCTTACCCGTGCACATCAAATCTATGAATGATCTGCTTTCTTTTAGGAAAGCTCTAAAAACATGGTTATTTGCCTTGCAGTAAGCTTCTTTCTCAATAGGTTCAGTAGAGCTACCGCCAAGACACCTCCGGCTATTCGACGTTTTAGAAAAAAATTAACATAACATAACATATTTTTGCACCACAATATTTCTGCTCTCAATTTCTTGACATACAAGCAAGGCCACACTTTGGTCAAGTTGCAGCTGCAAAACAAATGGGTGATGCTACTGTAGATTTGTTTTCTTTCCATTGTCTTTCAAAGTTGCATTCCAAGTATGGAGTTATCTCAATCAAACTTTTCATTTATTGAGTATTTTACAGGAAATGTGTGTGGTTTGTATACATACATGTTTAATTGAAGTAAAATCAAAGTATTAACTGGAACCAGAATTGGACAACTGGTCTGTCACTAAGCAATCTTTTAAATTTACTATTAAAAATGCCATGTCATCAATCAGTTTGATCGAAGACATAGAGAAATCCTATTCATGCAATGTTGGCATAATATTGATCTCCAGCTAATCTCCATGTGCTCCCCAACATAATAATTTTTTAGACTATGAATCCTCTGTCAATGGTTGTGTGTTTGTCTGCATTACACTTCATAGACGTTACGGCAGTTCCATTCATTTGTGCCGATTGTGTGGAGTGAAAGTCTGGTTTTGGTCATAATGTTGGCGTACGCCCCTGTTTTGAAGGTCTGTGCAAGATTGATCTAAAATATCTATATGTGAATCATAAAATTGAACCACTGAATCACACCCTTCAAAGGTGGGATTAACCCAATTTTCTTCAGATTAGATGCCAATAGCAATAATAAAACCTAGTACCAAATCACCGTATATTTTTGCTTCTGAGGGAATCTTCACTATCTTGGAGTTCAGCTTCATAATACAATTATCATACCTTTTGTGGTTGTGGCACATGAAGTAGTTAAGATTATATATCTTTTCTTCAGTTTTCTGAACATCAATCAGCATAGTTGACTTTCGCAAGAAGAAACTGGGGGGCATATTCTCAAGGACTCATCGCCAATTTAGCGGCACTTTTCCACCACGAAAGTGGCGATAGATTTATCGCCCTATTCACAAGCCTGCGCTAACAGCCGACATCGTCAGTTTACCTGCGATAGCTGCCGCTAAAAACATCGCCAAGGCTGACAGCGACAACTAACGCTAATCATATGCAGAGTAGGCGTTCCCGTGCAAAAACTCACGATAACACCACTTCACGATATTCTCACCGACCAGCCAGATCGGTGATGCGGTCCAAAAACAGGCGATAAGGCACGTCAGCAGCAGGGACTTAAGACCCGCTTTTTTCTGGTCTTAAGTAGGACGAAAACCTGCAGTATAAAGGGAGCCCAGTCCAGAGCCACATCTGAAGACCAACAGATGCCATGGAGCTACTAATCATGCAGCTTGGAGACCCAAGAGGACCACAACACCCACCGCCACCACCGCCAGGACCCCCCCACCCCCAGGACCACCCCCTCCGGACTACCACCGAGGCAGCGCAGAACAAGACAGCGGACCTTCCAAAAACGCACCAGCCTCAGAGACTTAACGCCAGAGGGTGTCATTGCCCACTACAGGCTCAAAAAGACAACCATCCTCCGCATCCTGACCCACATTGCCCACAGGTTGACAGTACCAACACAGCGGACAACCAACATCCCTCCGCAGACAAAGCTGCTGGCTGTGCTGCACTTGTTGGCCTCTGGTACCTTCCAACCAACAACTGCCAGAGTCGGAGGAGTCTCACAGCCAGCCCTATCAAAGTTCCTCACACCTGTCTTGGATGCCATCATCAGCTTGATACCCCCAGCACCTTCACTTCCCCCACACTGCGCAGGAACAGCTAGAGACCAAGCAAGGCTTCTACACCATAGCTGGCTTCCCGCACGTGTTGGGGGCAATTGACTACACACATGTCCTACTTGTGCCCCCTGCCGACACTGCACACAATTACCGCAACAGAAAGCACAGGCATTCCATCAATGTGCAGGCAATAGTGGACCACCGGGGACTGTCCACCAATGTCGTCGCCAACTTCCCAGGCAGTGTGCATGATTCCTACATCTTCCGACAGTCCATCATCAACCAGCGCTTTCAGGATGGCACCTATGGAAATGGACTGCTCATTGGTAAGTACCAACGGAACACACCACACACCTCAACTCCACAATCATACAACTCACAACTGTGGGAATGCACACGTAACAAAATCACATACAACATGCCAACCAACATGCCCACCTACCAGACACGACAACACAAGTAACTGTGGTAACAGGGGCCAGACATGTAGACAAACCATCCTCAAAGGCATAGCCCCTCTGCCACACAATTGCAGAATGTGGGGAGAGCTGGGAACCAAGAATGTGCGAAGGAGGCAAGTGACCCATGAATAAGAATGCACACAATGCCAATTGTGGCGGTGATGTGCTGGACAGTCTTGAGTATGCAGAGCACAGACATATCCATGTGGACATATACTGCTGGTGTTTGTAGTAGGCCTGGGCGGAAAACTACGCTACGCTCGCGTAGTCTGCGTAGTTTGCGCAACTACGCGCTACGCGAATTGTACGTAGAACAGTGCAAAAACGCGTAGCGGGCATTTTTTGCTTGCTCGCGGTCCTCAACGTCAAGTTGGCGACCGCGAGCGAGCAAAATGACGTCCTGGCGGGACTTTTTCCTTGTTCGCGATCACCAACATCAAGTTGCCGATCGCGATCATGGAAAATAAACCTCCCGGCGAGATTCTCAACGCGGGGAGGTCAGGTTTCTCATTGCAAGTGGTCGCGTATGCTTGCGACCGCTCGCGATGAGAAACTACCAGTCCGCGTTGAGAAAACTGCCGCTCGAGTACAAATCTACTCAAGCGGCAGAAAACGACCGCTTGCACTGTGCAAGATGCCGTTTGCAATGATTGCACAGTGCGGACAAGCATCCGGCACTGTGCAATCATTGCGAACAGCATTTCCAACCGCACTACGCAGTTCGCGTAGTGCTACGCGTAGCTCGCGTAGTGCGAAGTGTACTTCGCGTAGCTACGCGTAGCGCTACTACGGAAACTACGCCCGGGGTTAGTTTGTAGTGTTGTGGACAGTGGACGCAACCATGTTACCTCAGGCAGTGGGGAAGACCTTGGACATGTAGCTATGTCACCCCCCCTGTAAGCGTAAGTGTAGTGGGCTGGGCCGACGTACGCCAGTCCAGCATAGCCCGGGGCTCTGGGCGTGGTTCACTTCCGGGATGGCCACCAAAGTAACTACTGTGTGTGTCTATGTGTCCGCCATATCATGACCATAGGCCTACACACATGTGGCCGACCACCTTCAACGGCCAAATTTACACCGGCGACGAGGTGGCTATGTCACACGCCACCCGGCGCACATCTCGTCATCGCCTGCAGGGGCGTGTCTGCCAGGGCGGCGCCCCTCACCCTGCCAGGAGGCCGCCACCGTGACCGGCGGTGCCTGCGCGATCCTGTGTGCCTGCTGCACCCCAGCCCGCTGGTCCCCAGACCCGTCCGGCGCCCAGCGGTGATTGCCCGCCCCTGCGCACCCAGGCCTCACTGCTCACCTGCCGCCACCGGCGTGTCTCCAAGAGGGCCCACCACATGCCGGTGCAATCTTCAAGCCCGAGGCCCGCGAGCTTGGCAGCCTCCTCAGCCGATCGCTGGCTTCCGCGCAACAGGCCTCTAGCGCACCCTGCGGCACCGCACAGCGGAGTTCTGTGTTTGCTGACTGCTCCCTCCGGCCAACACTGCGGTCCAGCAGGTCTCACACAAACCAAATCCAGTCCAGACCTCCAGGCCTACTGCATCATCGCAGGCTGCACACCCGCTCAGCTCTTCAGCTGGGCCTACCTCAGTGCAACGCAAGTCATCGCCACGTAGCGGTAGGCCGTTGCCGGACGCAGTGCCTCAGGTGCCACTACCTCTGTGCACCACAAGTCACCGTCCAGCCTCGAGGCCTACTGCATCATCGCAGGCTGCACACCCGCTCAGCTCTTCAGGTGGGCCTACCTCAGTACACTGCAAGTCATCGCCATGTGGCGGTAGGCCTGTGCCGGACGCAGTGCCTCAGGTGCCACTACCTCTGTGCACCACAAGTCATCGTCCCGTGGGGCTACCCCACAAGTCCGCCTCCAGCAGCCAACAGCATGTCCTCGGTAATGCCACTGGAGCCCTTCACAGTCACGGGGCCACCCCCGTCCCAGGCAGGCCACTGGAAATCCTGGGTGGAACGTCTGGAGACGTACTCCGAAGCGCACGACATGCCAGCGGCGCGGCGGCGGCGCACGCATAGGCGTGTGAGGAGTGTGACGAAATGGCCTGGGGCTCTGGGCGTGGTTCAATTCTGGGCTCTGGGCGTGGTTCAGTTCTGGGCTCTGGGCATGGTTCAGTTCTGGGCTCTGGGCATGGTTCAGTTCCGGGCTGGCCACAAAAGTAACTATGGCGTATGCCTCTGTTGTAGTGTCGGCGCCACCCGGCCCTTAATCGACAATGTTGCAATGTAGCATGTTGTGTGTGTATCTTCATTGCCGCAGCATAAGCCAAAGGCCTAGCCTCAATCGCAGCGCGAGTTCAGCCAGGCCTGAACTCTACATCTGTGTCCGCCCTATCCTTACCATAGGCCTACACACACGTGGCCGCCCACCTTCAACGGCCAACATTACAGTGTTGTTGTCAGGCTTGCGGACATGCGCAGACAGGCATGAAAATGGTGTGCCGTAGGAGTGCAAGTGATGCAACCGCGCAGCGCACACAAGTAAATAGGCTCGGGGAGGGAGGAGCAGCTGTGAGGCTACGTAATACACATTGATCCCGCACATTTGCCAGAAGCAATACATGGCAAACATGAATCCCAAAGTCGCACAGATCACACACCACAAAACTTGTAAGTCTGCCAACACAGCATGCAGAACCACCAATTTACACTAATCTCACTTACCTCTCACAGGTGATCAAGGATATGCACTCTGCCCATGGATGATGACACCCCTCCGAGCCCCAAACACCCCGGCCCAGAGGCAGTACAATGTGGGCAACAAATGCACCAGGGGCATTGTTGAGCGCCCATTTGGCATGTTAAAGTCAAGTTTCAGGTGCCTGGACATCACAGGTGGAAGACTCCTGTACAGCCCAGAAATAGTGTGCAAGATGATCATTGCATGTTGTGTATTGCACAACATATGTGTACGCACCAATGCCCCATGGATCCAAGTGCCAGATGCACCGGACGAGGATGATGAAGATGAGGCAGGTGGACCGCACCCCACTGCAGCTGCAGCAGGAATTGCCCGAAGGAACACAATCATTAACAATTTCTTCGCATGAGCACGTCACATTGTGACTGTCTTTAGCAATCATGGAACAGTACAAAAGGACCACATGAACAGCATGTGCAAATAAATTCATTGCAACACACATTCCCTGTGTGCATGTCAGTTCTCTGCATTAGCACATCACTTTGACAAGTGTAAGTGTAACATTAAGTGCTAACAGTCTCACAAATAGCAAATAGATGGTGGGTATGTCACCTCTGTACAGAGAGGCTGTTTAGGGTGTCACGTATTCGAAATGCCATTTCAGGGTGTCAAATGTAGTACGTAATCCCACTCATCAGCGTATCACATGTGTACAAAAACATGACATGAAGGCTGTCATTGGTGTTCATAAAAAGACAACAGGGTGTCATTTGGGGTCAAATATGAAATTTCGGGTGTCTTTTGGGGTCAAATATGAAATTGCGGGTGTCATATGGGGTCAAATATGAACCACCCTGATGCAGAGATGCACCCTGTGACTCAAGTCCCACAACATGAGCAACATGGACGTAAGGGGGATGGGGGCACAGTGAACACCTCAGCAACATGGGAGATGCACACCAGCCAAAAGCCAGCAGGAATACCTTGCGTGGAACACACCAAGGTGTCCCCAGGACATATGTGCCATGTACAGATCACATGTGTACACGGATGTCATACATCAATAGTAGTGAACAGTGTCAGCTAATAGGTGCAAGGTGAGAAGTCACGCGCCTCCTCACAGCTACCTGTACCCATCACTGTCAGACTGCAGCAAAACACCACTGCTACATCAGAGCATGCAAAATTGACCGTGAGGGCACGTACATGGCTGGTAAGGGTTCAACCGTGCCGGAAGGCGAATCAGTGACATCCCCCCCTTCCCAAAAAAATCCACATCACATTTCCAGAATGCAAGCAGATGACAAACTAACATTAGGGATGAAAGCTCCTTTGTCTGAACTAGAAGGTGGTAGCACATCTGCACCTCCGACCTTGGAATTGCATGCGCCCGGCACCCCCTGAGAGATACCATAGCAGCTGATGATGGCTCCCACACTACGCACAGCGCTAACCAAAGACCAACGTATACACACCCCACACACAGAAGTCCTTGCTCGCAGTTCTCTTGCATGGAATGACCTTCACACTTACGCACAGACCATCCCAGGAGTCCAACTGCTGCCCACTCAAACAAATCATTGCTCCGAGCTGTGGCATCCACATAACTTTGACTTTGACTTTTTACACACAGCCCTATTTCCTACATTGACGTGGGGCTAAGTTGGGAAATTGCGAGATTGTTGTTTAGGAGCAATGAGGCCACAGCTAGTTCACACATTCCCAGTCATCTCACTGCCTATCTGGGTCACGGTCAAACATGCGCATTGATATCAGTTCCCAGGAGTACCTTTTTGGAATCACTGCCCCTACATTCATCCATACTTTCATACTTGCTTGATCATAGACATGACACATCTGTGTGAATTAGAATGTTTTAATCACATTCGGTGGAGTGTTGAAGCTGGACCAGTACATGGCCATGCAAACCCCACTTTACATTGTTGCCCCGTGGAGGGCCAGCCAGAGTCCTTTAGGGATTGACAAGTTCATCGGAAGAGAAAGAGTTCAGTCCGCAGTCTGATTGCTGTGTCATTGGTAACCAAACCAAATATGGCAGTCCATGTCGAGGGCCAAGGTGAGTGTCGCAGAGTGTATCGGGGGACAGTGGAAGGTGTTATTCCAGGGCATGATGCAGAGGGCAGAACCAAGCTGTAACAGGCCATATGGCGGAGATGAATGCTACCGCTTCCTTCTTACCACAAAGGCAGAATCATCCACATCATCGTCCTCTGATGAGTGATGTGCCTCACATGTGGGTGGTGGTGTTTTGTCTGCAGCACTGTGTGGCACTGACACATCAGGGGCCGGAGGTGGAATGTCTGCCACACTGTGTGGCAGTGACACATCAGGGGCCGGAGGTGGATTGTCTGCCGCACTGTGAGGCACTGACACATCAGGGGGTGGAGATGTGGATGGAGTAGTAGCAGTAGCATTCATCTGCGCCAGGCCTTGTGGCAGCAATGCCATGTTGAGGATATGCAGGGCATGGAAGATCCCAGCTACATCTCGCTGGTGTGCAGCCGTGGCAGCCATTCTTTCTGCCTGCATCCGCTCCATGTTCTCCATGATCCTCCACATGTGTCCCAACTCCCGGCTGACATCGCTGGAGCCATTCTGACTAGACAGTTGTTCTTGTCTCAGAGTCATGACTCCAGCGATGTCAGCCATGGCTTGTTGGAGAGCATGGAGCGGACTGTGGATGTCCGTTAGGGACTGTAAGTGGTCCCTGTTGGGACTTAGACATCCACGTATGGCAACTAGTTTGGCTGCCATGAGGTCGAACCCCACCCGCACCTGATCAGCCATCTCCTTCTGGCCCTCTAACACACAGCGTTGGAATGCCATGTGTTGGTCGTGGGGGTCCTGGGAGACAGCCGTGGTGGTGGGTGCTTCCTGCTGTGTGGTCTGTGCAGGGGGTGGGGTCTCCTCGATGCAGCTGGGCTGCTCTGCTCCTGGGGGTGGGGTGCTGAGGGTGTCCATGAGCTGTTGGAGGGCGTCGGTGTCGATGGTGTGGAGGTCCTCTTCATCATCAGTGAAGAGATGTACGGTCTGCTCTGCAGGAGGTGTTGATTCTCCCTCTGCAATGTAAAGGGGAGATGCAGTTTAACAGTGTGTTCCATGTATGTTCACGCATTGGACAAGTTTACAAACAGACTGCATGACAATGTACATTGTGACTGTTTGGGAGGAGATGCCTATTTGATGCGGTACAGTGGACATTTCTACACCATCAGGGATGTGGGGTTGTACTTGTACATTATCATCTCACAGTTTCCTGCTATGCCAAATGTGATTGGCCAGTTTCTACACACAAGCGGCAGCAGTTGTGTCCTCTGTTCTGTGTGGAAGTGTTGCAGTTTGTACCACATTGTTGTCAATGTTGATGTGCTCTGATTCTTATGTGTGTGTGCTGCATTGTGGGAGAGTTGCCCCTGCAGCTCTGATTTTGCTGGCCCTTATCCCTTTCAGGTGGTGTGCCTTTGACTTCTGTGCTTATACAGTGCTGAGATGTTGCAGACTTGGGTAAATTGGGCTCTTGGTGGGTGGGAGTAGGGACTCTTGGGCATGGTTTGTCCGCAGATGTCTTGTTGACGTCAGGGGTTGTTTGTGCACTGGATGTGTCAGAGTGTGACCTGCTCCTTTACGGATGTGGTCCACACTCAGCCACCTCAGTGTCGTGGCGTGCACCATGTCATGATAATTGGACTGCAGCCATGCTAATCGTCATGCAGTGTCACTTGCATTGTCAGTGTGGCTCACGGACCCGCAGCTTTGCTGGGTTCAGCACATGTGCATGGGTTGGTTGTGAGATTAGTGATGTGTGGGGAGGGCCCCCTCTGTGCACATTGTTGACGGGGGCCTACTTGCTGTTTCTATGTGTGCTGCAGTATGCCAAGGAGATCAGGGACATGATCCAGAGTCATTGTGGGTGTGCAATGTGCTATACTTAATTGTGCATGTGTGCCATTGTGCCCATCTCCCCCCGTCCCCTCAGTCCCTGGTCGTTACTCACCCTGTTGCTGTTGGGTAAGGTCATGTTGAGCAGTGTCCGGTCCCCCAACTCCTGCCACCGTCTCCCCACTGATGACTGTGGACACCATTTCCTCCATTTCATCCAGCTCCTGCTGTGGCGCTGGACTCCCACCTCCAGTCTGCATTGCTGCTTTCCGGTTGTTAGCGAGTTTCAGCTTGGTTTTGCGCTTCACATCATTCCAGCGCTTCTTGCAGTCGTCCACTTCCCTTCTCTTCATTCCGACTGCATTCACCTTGGCCAAGATGGACTGCCATATTGCATTTTTAGTTGCCAATGACACAGTGGAGGTGATGAACAGTTGTTGGTGGTGTTCTATCACCTCCGTAATCAGGATCTTGTTTTCCTGCGGACTGAATCACGGGTTCCTCTTCTTCTTCTCCTTGCCCTTCTCCTTCCCCGAGGTCCCTGGCTGGTCCTCCGGGGGGTTTGTGGGGTTCTGGTTGGCCTCTGTAGTTGCTCCAGCTTCCTCCATGGTGCTTTTCAGTTGATTGGGTATTTGTTTTAATTAATTTATTTTTTTGCAGCTTTTATGGTGATTTTTTCCAGCCTGACGTGGGAATAGCAAGCCTGGCGCTGCTTATCGCTGATATTTTTATCGCTGTTGGGCCCATCGCCACTTTTTTCACGTTCGGGTTTCCTTTTTATCGGCGTCCCGGTAATTTTAACGCGGACATTTGACGCGTTATCGGGAAACTATCGCCTGTTGCCGGCGTGTTGAGAATACGCCGTTAACACGGCGTTAGTTTCCCGTGATAGACGGCGTTATGTAAAATTGCGTTATCCTAGGTTGGTGATAATTATCGCCCGTTCTTGAGAATATCCCCCTGGGTGTCAACTTGGTTCAGGGCCCATATTAATGCTGCATTCTCCAGTCCCTAACAGTCTGATTCTCACTTGAAGGCATGCTCCATAATTTTAGCTTACAAGTGAAGGCTCTAAGGGTCTAATGAGTAAATTGTTTAACTCTCCAAGTGCCAATAGTAGAAATTCTAGAGCCTAGAGCAGCTGCAGGAGCTCCTATTCCAGATGCCCTACTTATAGCCTGTCATGGCAGTTAACAGTAGCCTCCAGGTCTGCAGTGCCTGCTGTGTAGGGGAGAAATATAAGGCCCTTTCTTCATACTCTTCTATCTCAGAGTACATACACTCTGTAACATGTTGCAAGTGTAGAATTAGGTTGCTAAGCCAGGCACTGATTCTAATCAAAGAGTTTCAGCCTATGTTAGTGTTTACTGTGTCAATGCACAGTCCTAATTTCACTCTACCAAGAGTAATTACTGAAAGCCCATGATTAGTTTTATTGAAGGCTAACAAGAACGTCTACAAGGCACGTCTTCACATCCACTAATGCCCAACGATATGTGCTGAGCAAAGTGACTTAGCACTTTCGATTGACCAATATTATTGGACAAAAGAGAAAGAAAGCTAAAGACCTGGGGGCAGATTTACAAGCCCCTTACGCCACTTTTGCGCCGCCGTTGCGTCACTGTTGTGACGCAGCGGTGGCGCAAATCATGCGCCATGCTGCGGGGGATTTACAACGTGACGCATCTAGGGAGATGCGTCACGTTGTAAAGCCCTGCGCCACATGAAACCTGCGTCAGGTTTCATGTGGGCGTGCCGGCGCAGGGGGGCGTTCCTGCGCAAGGAGGCCCCGTAAAGTGACGCAGTGAAATCTACAAGATTTCACGGAGTCACTTTTACGTCCCTGCTGCGTCAAATCCTTATGCCTGCTTCAAGCAGGCGTAAGGAGTGACGCAGCATGTTAGGTATAGGGCACCCCTGAGCAGTACTGGAGTTACGTCGCACTTGCGACTCCAGTACTGCGCCACCCTTCCGCCGACAGATGCGTCACGCATCTGTTTATCCTTGTGCCATGATGCGCCGCATTGTAAATGCGGCGCATCTGTGGTGGCGCAAGGGTAAACTTGCGTCACGCATCTTCCCTGGCGCATCCCTGCTGATTTGCAGGGATGCGCCAGGGAACGTAAATCTGCCCCCTGGAGTTTTACTTCTGATCTATTTTGTAGCTTGAATACAGATAGGTTCTGCTAAAAATTGCAAAGGGCAAATAAGTGTTTTAACAGCAGTACAGTTTTAACTTTCTCAAACAAGTGCTACAAATTATTACAAAAGCAGAAACTCAGAGACACCAATTTTAGTCCGACAGTTCAGAGGTTAATTTATATATATTTTGTCAGTGTTCCTTATTATAATTCCTAACATCCAAAGAAATACATCTTTCAAACAATCCTTCATTTTTTGTCAACTCCTTTAATAAAGTTTACTCTTATACATTCCACTTGTTTTCATCAGTAGTTCTCACAGGAGTACATCAT
Organism: Calotriton arnoldi; assembly: GCA_963921515.1. Lineage (NCBI taxonomy): Eukaryota > Metazoa > Chordata > Amphibia > Caudata > Salamandridae > Calotriton > Calotriton arnoldi. The sequence goes on along the minus strand of CAWUFW010000537.1, from coordinate 129,126 downwards.
TACTTTCTCCCATCATAAGCTTCTACCTACATATGTTATGCAATCTTCATTTCACTTCCTCAAGGTTTACATAGCTATCAATAAAACAAAAATAGCTTATACCATATCTGACTAAAGCATATTATCCATCCCGTTTATCACGCAATATCACAGTTCAAATAAATACACATATTGTTAATTGAATCTTTAGTTGGGTAGACAGTAATTACAAATTCTAAAAATAGTTTGTAGATCTGAAGTGAAACACTGTCATGAACATCCCAAAAATTCTCACTGCCTTGCACCATTCTTAAATTTAGTAAACTCTTACACGATTTCAATTATTTAGGTTTCTTTCAAAAACTCTCCATGATTTCAAACTTAATAATCTCTGTGATCTAAATGTGGCATTACTGATTCTAAAGCTTAGTAATGGAATGTAGTGCTTCGACATTAACTCATTCATACCAGTTTCCAGTTTAATATTGGTAGTGCTCTGAAGCTTAGGAAAAAAAACTAGATGGATCATCTACTGAAAGCACACATGGGTCAGGCTAGTTTCTGTATGCTCTCATTCACATGGCTTTTGTTATTAACCTCTAATTTAGGGATTTGTCAAAATATTGGTGGCGCTCCTGCTGCCTTAAAGTGGTCTGCCAAAAATGTGACTACAAAAAAAAGTATTATACATGATATGTGTGTAAAGAAAGCGCTCTTTGAAGAAGAAATTTCCCATAAATAAACCAAAAACATAAGGCAGGTGGAGAAGCTTCTGACTTCTTTTAAAGAAGAACCAGTGTGTCCACTGTGGCTCACTGTCCCAACAACAGCATAAAATGTATGAAAAAGCCATAGCTAATAAGGTAATAATGAACCCTGTACTTGCTTCCCTTAGACTCCTTACACACAAATTAGTGTAGCGTTGCAGATTATGTAACAGGTTTAGAGACAGTAGGCCTGATTCAGAAAGATTTGCTTACGAGTAGGTGTGACCTACAATTCTAGCGCTCCTTGCTTACTCCTGAATCCCGGGACTAGGCCAAGTGTACTACAAGACTAAGTCAGAGAAGAATTGTTGTGAATCCAGCCCAGTAGCTTTCTATTAATTCAATTGAACTTCAAATTGACTCAGTCTTGCTTCATAATTATGTAACCGGGAATTCATATATTCCAAATCTTGAGTAGTGCTATTCGTAGAGTCCAGAGAGGGAGAGTTATCAATCTCCAGATCCCTATAATTGACTCTAATTTCTGATTGCTTTGTAGCCAGCAAAAATTTGGGCAAGGACTGTCCTTGAGAAGCAGTCTTGTCTGGGGCTAAAGGGATCTTCACAGGCTACAGAGGGTAACCAAAATGGCCATTGTGCCCTTGCCTCTGAAAGACATGATCCATGTCTTGTTTCTCATGGTGCCCATCCCCCGATTGGTTTTATTGCCCCACTATTCCACTGGGGGCAAGTCGTTCCTTAAATTCTTTTCCCGCGTCTAAAATGCTGCGCAATGGTGTGCGCAGATTTATCATCACTATTTTAGAAATGCCACTTTTAGAAGTTACGGGTAAACAACGCCTTCAAGGGATTTGTTTGAAATACTCTGTTCTATTGCTTTTGATAAATATGTTTTAGCTGCAAGAATTGTTGATAAACTTGCCACAGAAATGTTATTCAAACATCTTTTATCTAAAAAATAATAATTTTGTTCCTTGTAAAAACATAAGGACCAATGAATCAATCACGGAACAATGAATATTCAAAACACGGGTATATATAGAAAACAAATTTTTATCTTTTGAAATTTATCAAGGATACTACACAGTTATATAAACAATGTAACACGAGGAAAATAGATACAATTGTATGATCCTTCAATGCCACTATTGTAGACACTTCTTCTCATTGTACATTATTTTCCAGAAGAGAGTGTGAGTGTCGACGTTTCGGTCTCTATGCATTTGTCCATGAGACCATCTTCAGGACTACCATAAATATAACAAATGACCCCTGAATGATGTTTCCAAAGATTCAAGAATTACAATTGACACACATATGTCAAATCAATCGTCGTTCTGTAACTCTACTTTGTTTAAGGTGAATAATCATCAAGAGATACAGGTAAATGTTATAGGTAAATGAACTCTGGTGCTTTATTGGACGGTGTAAATAAATTTCCAGTCCTCAGCCACTTCTCAGTTGAAAGAGTTTATTCTGTTAGATTTTGTAGCGCAGCCAAAGTTCAGCAGTCAGCAGTTGGATTAATATCTGATATTAGACATAGAGACCGAAACGTCGACACTCACACTCTCTTCTGGAAAATAATGTACAATGAGAAGAAGTGTTACAGGGAAGGGCCCAAAACATTTTTTGATAGGCAATGTTGATGTTGCCTCAAAACGTTTTGTGTCCTTGCATGTCGCGGGTACTTGGGCCTCCCACACAATTGAGGCACCATTTTTATCGGGAGACCTGGGGGAACGCTGGGTGGTAGGAAATTTGTGTGAGGCCAGTGATGCCACACTTTCCCACACAAAAATGTGTGAAAAAAGTGATTGTTTCAGCTAAAATTGAGGTTTGCAGGGGATTCTGGGTAAGGAAACGTTGGGGGATCCACGCAAGCCATACCTCCCTGGAAGCCCCCGGGTGTCTACTTTTCAGAAATGTGTGGGTTTGGTAGGTTTCCCTAGATGGCCGCCGAGCACGGGGTCAAAACCCAGGTGACCCCCTTGCAAAACCAGGTGGTTTTGAGATAGGCAATTTTGATGTCGCCTCACTACGTTTTGGGCCCTTGCCTGTCGCGGGTACTTGGGCCTCCCACACAAGTGAGGCACCATTTTTATCGGGAGACCTGGGGGAACGCTGGGTGGTAGGAAATTTGTGTGAGGCCAGTGATGCCACACTTTCCCACACGAAAATGTGTGAAAAAAGTGATTTTTTTCAGCTAAAATTGAGGGTTGCAGGGGATTCTGGGTAAGGAAACGTTAGGGGATCCACGTAAGCCATACCTCCCTGGAAGCCCCGGGTGTCTACTTTTCAGAAATGTGTGGGTTTGGTAGGTTTCCTAGATGGCCGCCGAGCACGGGGCCAAAACCCAGGTGACCACCCTTGCAAAACCAGGTGGTTTTGAGATAGGCAATTTTGATGTCGCCTCACTACGTTTTGGGCCCTTGCCTGTCGCGGGTACTTGGGCCTCCCACACAAGTGAGGCACCATTTTTATTGGGAGACCTGGGGGAACGCTGGGTGGTAGGAAATTTGTGTGAGGCCAGTGATGCCACACTTTCCCACACAAAAATGTGTGAAAAAGTGATTTATTTCAGCTAAAATTGAGGTTTGCAGGGGATTCTGGGTAAGGAAACGTTGGGGGATCCACGCAAGCCATACCTCCCTGGAATCCCCGGGTGTCTACTTTTCAGAAATGTGTGGGTTTGGTAGGTTTCCTAGGTGGCCGACGAGCCCCAGGCCAAAACGTCATGGGACCCCCTTGCAAAACCAGGTCGTTTTGTGAAAGGCCATTTTGAGGTCGCCTCAATACGTTGTGGGCCCTTGCCTGTCGCGGGTACTTGGGCCTCCCACCCGAGTGAGGCACCATTTTTATCTGGAGACCTGGGGGGACGCTGGGTGGTAGGAAATTTGTGTCAGCCCGGTGATGCCACAACTTTACCACACAAAAATGTGTGAAAAAAGTGATTTTTTCAGCAAAATATCAGGTTTGCAGGGGATTCTGGGTAAGAAAACGTTGGGGGATCCACGCAAGCCATACCTCCCTGGAATCCCCTGGGTGTCTACTTTACAGAAATGTGTGGGTTTGGTAGGTTTCCCTAGGTGGCCGCCGAGCCCCGGGCCAAAAACCCAGGTGACCCCCCTTGCAAAACCAGGTCGTTTTGAGATAATGTGTTGTTTATTTCTGCAGCGTGAAAATTTTGGCACAACATTGCAAGGAAAATGTGACAGACATTTTGCGGTTTGCAGGACATTGTGGGTAACATAACTTGTGATCCACAAGAGAGATATCACCATGTACTCCCATGGGTGTTTCGTTTACGACAATATCTACAGTTTTTTTTTTGTTTTGTTTATTTATGCATTTTCAAAAGTAAAGAACAACATACATTTATCCAGATTAGAGCATAGGTACAGCATGGACAGAGCAGAAAGATCCATCTTACAAATCTTAGTATTACAAAATGCAATATTACAGACATACACAGTCATGGCAGTTATTGAAGGTACAGTATGCAGCCGCAGCCGCCGAGGCAATCTTATAAGTCATTCCAGGCATCACATGTCAGTTATTGATAGTAGATAAGACGTGAGTGGCCCCCAGATATTTCGGGGCTTGGACTTTGCGGGCAATTCTTCCGCGTAACAAATGAGCTGGTCCCGACAGTAGGCCAGATCCTGCAACCATAGTTTGGTGGTAGGGACCGGTCTGCCTCCCCAGCATATGGAGACCCTGCGTTTCGCCAGTAACAGTGCTATAGACACAAACTTCCTATTAGATGCCTTAATCTTAGAGACGATGCCCAACAGGCATACTTGTGGGCTACATTCCACCGGTTCCTCTACCATCAGGCATAGGATGCGCGTGATTGAACTCCAATACTCATGCACTTTGGGGCAATCCCAAGCTAGATGACAGAAGTCAGCGCCTGGTGCACCACAGCGCTTACAATTGTCAGCGTCCCGCAATCCATATTTATGAAGTTGAGCGGGAGTGTAGTACAGCTGATGCAAATATTTAAAGTGCACCAGCCGTAAATTACCGTTCGCCGTCAGCTGACCCGTTAAGTGGCAACTAGCGAGCCAATCAGCTTCAGGTAGCGGGTGGGTAGCATGGCATTCCACTTTGTTAACGCAGATGTAGCCCCAGCAGTGACCTCCCTCTGTGATGCCTGGTAGAGTCTAGTGACCAGATTGGCTCTGGATGTGGTGGTGTATATAAGCTGTAGTGCTTCCAGTGTTGGTGGCTCTGCAGGAAATTGTGGATAATGTGCACGCATAGCGGAGCGCAGCCTAGTGTAGACAAAAAGGTGCATAGCGGTGACAGTACCCTGGGCGTTTATATTATCTGAAGTTATAAATTTACCACCAGGAAATACAGTCTCCATTGTGGACAGTTTCATATCTTTGAGGGTCTTTAATGTGCCAGCTTCCCCAGTGACAGAGAGGTCCGAGTGATGCAGCAGCGGCATGTTGGGTGCGTACAATGGTGACAATATCTACAGTTGGTAGGTTATTCTTAGACGGAATGTACACCTTGGCAGACAGACTAAAAAGACAAAGATTACTGCACAGCCATCTATTCCTCAAGCACACACACATACTGGTTGGATTTGGCACGAGGGCAAGTGATGGTTCAGTATATACAATTTTATTAACAAGAGATTTCACAAAAATGAAATGCACTGTCAATAATTGAAAGGACAAAAACTGAACCAGTGACTCGCAGCTCGTGAGCTGTAAAGCCACGTCAAGGCCCCAACCGCTTTACAGGCCATTCACACACCTTTCATACGTGATACACACAAGACCATTCACACCACCAGCCACGAAACAAACACATTACAACATTCACAAAAAGGGACAAGGTACACCCTGCTTGAGAAAGACAAAAAAAAATATTACTGCACAGCCATCTAATCCTCAAGCACACACACATACTGGTTGGATTTGGCACGAGGGTGAGTGATGGTTCAGTATATACAATTGTATTAACAAGTGATTTCACAAAAATGAAATGCACTGTTAATAATTGAAAGGACGAGAAACTGAACCATTGACTCACAGCTCGTGAGCTGTAAAGCCACGACAAGGCACCAACCTCTTTACAGGCCATTCATACACCTTTCATACGTGTGACACATACAAAACCATTCACACCACCAGCCGCGGGCCCATCACATTACAACACTCACACCAGCAGACAGCGCCATTCAAGGGCCCATCACTTTCACACGCCCACAATCCTAACACAGCAATCACACAAGCTGATGGATTGCGTGGAGTGTCGCTCGGCTAGCAGTGTGTGTAGTGACCAGCAGCAAGTCACAACTCACACACCGCCAGCCGAGCGCCAGTCCACGCACACCGCCAGCCAAGCGCCACTCCATGCACACCGCCAGCCAAGCGCCACTCCACGCACACCGCCAGCCAAGCGCCACTCCACACACACCGCCAGCCAAGCGCCACTCCACGCACACCACCAGCCAAGCGCCACTCCACGCACACCGCCAGCCAAGTGCCACTCCACGCACACCGCCAGCCAAGTGCCACTCCATGCACACCGCCAGCCAAGTGCCACTCCACGCACACCGCCAGCCAAGAGCCACTCCACGCACACCGCCAGCCAAGTGCCACTCCACACACACCGCCAGCCGAGCGCCACTCCACGCACACCGCCAGCCAAGCGCCACTCCATGCACACCGCCAGCCAAGCGCCACTCCACGCACACCGCCAGCCAAATGCCACTCCACGCACACCGCCAGCCAAGTGCCACTCCATGCACACCGCCAGCCAAGAGCCACTCCACGCACACCGCCAGCCAAGCGCCACTCCACGCACACCGCCAGCCAAGCACCAGCCTACACACACCACCATCACATTTAGGATTTTTTTATACAAAAAAGAAAACACAAACAAATTGCAAATAGATACACATCTACTAACACAAAATCAGAAACTAAATACATTGCACTAATGCCAACCTTGAAACAGAACAACAATTCTTAAACATTACAGACCAGGCAGTTCACTTAACCACTCATGGTTGCTCCCAATAATTCTTTTGCTTGTGGTACGCTCTATAACAAGCAGGCACACACAGCCCAGGGTTAGAAGGACACTCAGGGCAGTACATACGAGTCTCCTTCCGCGTACCTCTTCGCCAACAGACTCTACATCTCCTAGTGGGAAAGTCTTTTGAGGGTGTAGGAGGAATGTGATCAGGAAAGTGGCGATCTTTCAATCGAGCCACATCCTCCACCACTCCAACTCTAGGAACACTTGCCTGTTCCACAACAACAAGGCTGCCTATGACAGACTCCTGAAACTGAACAAAAGTCAACTTTGACGCAGGCGAACACTCCTTGAACACAACAAAAGCATTGAAAGTTGCTAAATTGAAGAGATGGATGGCCAACTTCTTATACCAAATGTAAGCCTTACGAATAGCAGTGTAAGGTTCCAACCTCTGATCTACTCTATCAACACCACCCATGTGCTTATTGTAGTCTAAAATGCACACAGGTTTGCGCACTTCAGCAATCTGACCCCAAACAGCCACAGGTGAAGTACTCTCATCATGGATGGTAGTCAGCATGTACACATCCCTCCTGTCCACAAATTTCACAGCTAGTAGTTCATCACTACGCAAGGAACTGCACTGTCCCCTCTGAAGTTTTTGCAAACAAGCTCTTTTGGATAATCTTTACGGTTAGAGCGGATTGTGCCACAAGCAAAAGTGTCCACTTTGAACAATTCCTTAAACAATTGCACAGCAGTGTAGAAGTTATCAAGGTACAAATGGTGGCCTCTGTTAAACAGTCCTCTAGCAAGGTCCCACACAATTTTCTCTGAAACTCCAAAAGTGGACGGACAACCAGGGGGTCAATAGTGGAATCCCTACCAGTGTACACACGCAAATTAAAAATATATCCTGTCCTACTCTCAGACAACATATACAGCTTAATTCCATAGCGTGCCCTCTTGCTAGTAATGTACTGCCTAAAAACCAAACGGCCCTTGAACAGGACCAAAGACTCATCAATAGATATTTCTTTCCCTGGAGTATAGATCTCTGAAAATCGATCTACAAAGTGATCAAGAACAGGCCGAATGTTAAAAAGACGGTCACATTCAGGGTGATCTCGTGGCAACGCCAAACCATTATCAACAAAATGCAGCATCCGAAGCAAAAGTAAATACCGATCACGAGTCATAACTGCAGGAAATATGGCCGTTGCCATCAAGGGACTGGTAGACCAATATGAACCCATGGACGGCTTCCTTATCAAACCCATCAAAAAGTCAAACCCAAAAACTTCTTCATCTCTTCCAGATTTGTGGGACTCCACCGGGTAGCTCTAGAATGGGGCCTAAGTCTGGCACTGTTGTCCCTCAAAAACTGTTCAGCATACAAATTAGTCTGCTCAACAATCTCACCCAAAAATACATCATCCATAAACAACTGAAAATACTGTATAGGCAAATAATGTTCACAATCCACTCTACACCCTGCATAACCACTAAAGGCAGGCAACACCGGCTGCACCATGTTTGGATCAACCCAGAGTCCAGCACTTCCAGTAGGAAGCCTAGCAGCCCCAGGCTGCAATCCAGATGCCTCTTGCACCATCGGCACAGTAGTATCCTCCTCTAAAACAGGCACTTCATCTGCACTGAGAGTACCTTCATCATCCGATGATTCCATGTGGAGAGAAAACTCACTGCCTGAATCTTCCCCTCCCTCCTCTCCCTCAGACGCAGTGTCAGTCTCATAATCCTGCTCAGAGGAAGATTCAAGAAGCAAACCAACCACCTGCTGATCAGTCATTCTACGGCTAGCCATAATGCTTACTAATAAAGGTTACTTGTCAAACAAGTCAACAACAACAAACCCTTTGTAAAAAAAAGAAATAAACAAAATGTAGCTTTATCACAAAGACCGATATATACTCCAACACTATACCACTCACGTGACAGAAGCAGCTAGACTCACCACCACCTACTCTGCACAGACACAGTAAGGATCAACAATATCCCACTAAAAAGAAGAAAAAAAAATTACACATAAGACAATGCAAAACATCGCAAAGAATTTCATGCTCTGAACACTAACAAATATGCTGCCATTATGACACCACTTACAAAAAAATTCATTCATGCATGACAATAATACTCATTTGGAGTACACACAACAAAAATATTTTTCTTACCAAATAAATGCAATTACGCAAAACTGCAGAACAACCATTGCCGAAACCGCAAACAGGAATCAAAAGCGTTACACTAGAATAAAAAGGAGAAAAAAAACATTACAATCACATATGCAAATAATGCACCAGTCCACACACAATCCACCAGCCAAGCTAAGTGGTAGGTGGGCCAAAGAGTATAAATAAAATATTCACCCCCGTAAAGGGGAGCAACCCTTGCCCTTTGGCCACTCCCCAACACAAAAATTTTAAAAAACCTGGTGTCTAGTGGCTTCTGCCCTCCTTGGGGGCAGATGGGCCTAAAAACATACTGCTATTCTGCCACCCAAAGAGGGCAGAAATGGCCACAATCATCCTCCCATAAAGGGAGCGACCCTTGCCCAAGGGGCCGCTCCCCAACATAAAAACCCCTGGTGGCCTAGTGGACCTACAAAAAACAAATCAGCCGATCTGCCCCTCAGGATGGCAGAAACGGCCAAATTAATGCTCCCCAAAGGGAAGCAACCCTTGCCCAAGGGGCCACTCCCCAAAAACAAATCCCTGGTGGTCTAGTGGGCCAAATATAAAAAAAATGACGACATCTGCACCCCCCCATGGGGGCAGACAGCCACAAACAATGCCCCCAAGGGAGAGCGACCCTTGCCCAAGGGGCCACTCCCCACAAAAATCCCTGGTGGCCTAGTGGCCATACAAAAAAATCAGCCGATCTGCCCACCCAGGGGGCAGAAACGGCCAAATTGATGCTCCCCATAGGGGAGCGACCCTTGCCCAAGGGGCCACTCCCCTCAAACAAATCCCTGGTGGTCTAGTGGGCCCAATTTTTTAAAAAACATGGCGATCTGCCCTCCTGGGGGCAGACACAGCCACAAATATTGCCCTCAAAGGAGAGTGACCCTTGCCCAAGGGGTCACTCTCCACAAATAAATGCCTGGTGGACTAGTGGGAAGAAACCTTTATCTTCCGCACACGATCTCTCACTACTCAACTCTACTCTCAACTCTATTCACAACTGGATGTTAGCTCACCAACTCATTCTGAATCCCGCCAAAACTGAATTCCTCCTCCTCTCTACCTCTCTCTCACCTCCTCCTGTTCAATCTTGGATGGATCAGCTGAACCTACTCAACAACAAACCCATCATTGTCGACAGCGCTAAATCCCTAGGTGTCATTCATGAAAAAAGACTCAACCTAATCTCCCACATCAACTCTATTGCTAAGAACGCACGTTACCAGTTGCGCCTTCTATGGGGGATCCGTCGGTTCTTCCCGGAGAAAGACTTAAAAACCTTGGTACAATCTCTGGTTCTCTCAAGACTGGATTATTGCAATTCTCTTCTGACGGGCCTACCCAAATCCCACCTCTCCCCTCTCAAATCCATCCTCCATTCACCAGCTCGCTTCATTTCAGGGTCTAAACGAAGCGACCACGTCACTCCTATCCTGTCCTCTCTTTGATGGCTTCCGATCGAGGCAAAGCTGCCTGCATCACACACAAAGCCTTACACACGTCCTCCCCTCGTTACCTGGCGAATAAATTGAAATTGTCCGGTGGCTCTCGCCCTTCTCGCAATGCGGAAAAGCTTCTGCTTGAGCCCCCCCCATCTTCAAAAGGGAAAGACCGATGGCGCAATCCTTCTCAGGCAATGCGGTGAGAATCTGGAACTCGCTTCCCCCATTGCTCCGTGCCACCTCCTCTACCCGGATCTTCAAAGCTGACCTCAAATCTCTTCTCTTCCAAAGACACTTTCAGAACTAATACTTTCACTCTCAGCCCCCTCTAGGAAGTTCGCTCTTCATTGTAAATTTGTACTTTTTCCTGTACATTCCTCACCCTTGCATGCTGTGTTGGATTTGTGTACCCTTCATTTTAAGTCTCCTGTTTAATTCACGCCCTCTCTACTCCCTCAAGGAAGTTCTTCCACTATAGGAAATTCTGTACTCCATGCCTATAGAAGTGCCTTCCCAGTGTGTTCTGAGTGACTGCCACTTATTGCAGTATTATACCTCTATTTGTATTTTGCATCTCATGTATCATGCACACCTGTCACTTTTTCCTCTTGTAACGCATACCTTTTTGTATCTTGTTATTTGCACAATTGTCACTTTTTCCTCATGTAATATAACGCTTGCTTTTATATCATGCTTACACTATTGTGAAGCGCTTTGACACCTTCGGGTAAAGCCCGAGCTATATAAAAAAACTGCCCCCCCCCCAGGGGGGCAGAGCACCAAAAACATATGGCCCCCAAAAGGGGAGCGACCCTTGCCCAAGGGGCCGCTCCCAAAACAGTATTTTCGTTTGCTTTGAACAAAAAAACAAAAATTCCCTGGTGTCTAGTGGCATTCCTGCTGCACGATCGCATGATCGTGCAGCAGGAATGCACAAAGAGGCATCGGGGGAAAGGAAAACCCTTTCCTTTCCTCGATGCCTCTTTGTTGCAAACCCCTCCCCGGAGCCAAAACTCACCTTATTCCCCGAAGCGCTGGAAGCAAATGGCTTCCAGCGCGTCCGGGAACAAAGGAAACCCCAATGACGTCAGCGCGCCTTGCGCGCTGATGTCATTGGGGAGCGGGGAGGCAGGGAAGCCCTTCCCCTGCCTTCCCGAAAAAAACAACGATCGGATCCCCACGGGGGAGCGCCAGCGCTTCCCCGTGGGTGGAGTCTTATGACGAGCTGGACTCGTCATGAGCACACGAGCACTGTGTGCCATGACGAGTCCAGCTCGTCATAAGCATCGAAGGGGTTAAATATCAGTTCTGCATGCCATACCTCATTTTGAAGTTGAAAGTTGCCAAAGAAGCCAAAGCAAAACTAATGTGGCGGTGAGCTACCGCACAGGAAAATAGAAGGGCATATGGCCTAGGATATTTAGCATAATGACTGATAAATCCTGGCTCGTAAATGAAAAGCTGGTTCACGAGACCACCATGGTCCCGAACATGACCAACGTTCAAAGAATGGACCGACCATTACAACCATTGAATCACAACGGATAAATAGTACTCACTGCACTCAACCGCTTCCATAGCTAGAGGTCTATACTAAGGATATAGTTACACCAGACTTCTCAGCGATCGAACTAGGACACATAAAGGGCTCATCTTTTATTGGGATTGAATCTAGCTGTTCACGATGTTCCATGTTCCACCACTAATGCTTCTCCCGCACAAGTCCCACCTGGTTAATTAACTTTGAGCAAAGTGGTACTGGCTAAGATCAAGTTTAAAAGCATGCCCTTGTGGGTGATAGCCCGCTTTACAAACAACATAACATAACATAAGGTGACCTGAAAGCAAAATAACAAATTAGAAACCAATAACCAGATCCATGAGGCAACTGGGATAAACTGAAAAATTCTCTTACAGTTCAACAGATGCACAAAACCTACATGCAAGAGCTGGAGCCAGTAAAACCATTCGTACTGGACAAATGAAATTTCCACTGGTGACACTGAACTGGAGAGAGGAACTATTTTGCAATTTTTTTTCTTTGGGTATGAACCACCGAGGGCAGATCAACTCCACACCTGGGAGAAAGCAATGTATTACACTTACACACTTGCACAGGGGTCTGAGAGGCACTTTACATAGATGTTGTGCAAATGAGTTCCTTAGCAAGAAATTGACCTTTTCTGGAGTAATGATGAATTGTACCTTATTCGTTTTTAGAGTATAATTGCACGTAAAATCAATAAATGGCCTTAGTTCTTCTCCGCAGTTTTTGATAGGGTATGCATCCATTCGAGCAGTGGTCAACCACATTGAGTGCTTTGCCTCTTCCATATTGATCTATGGGATTAATGATGGACACGTGTTTCGCTCTTCATGGTGATTTGCTGCCGCAGAATGCATGTCTCTGGCTATTAAAGGTGTCTGCTGTGTTTTCTCCATCACAGAATTACAATATTTCTATGATGTATGCCAAGAAGACCCTCCGTCAGACATAATTTCCATCCATTAGTCTGAATGCTGAAAAGTGCTGCTGATTCCCTGCTGGGAAGAGTTTTCTCGTTTGCTTCACACAAAGTAATGCTAACATGAATTTGTCCTGCATGAGGGCAGTCAGTTGTGATCACGTTAAAAGGTGGATTGAAAACAAAGGTGAGTTGGAGAGTCACAAAATTGATTGTTAGGTGTGAACATTTGTGTCCAGGTGTACTGTGCTGTCCAGGTTAAAGGGACAGCTCTGCAGCATGGCACAATGGATTGCATTCACGGCCAGTTGTGTGTCCAGGTAACAGTTCAGTAGGCAAGCATGTCACTAAGAGGTTAGAGTGTACCAATGGGTTTTGAATGTGCCACTGTAAATTTGTGGTTTTCTAATGTGTCTGAAATTACATTTCTTTCAATTGGTGAAGTCCTATTTTAACAATACCTCGTGCTCAATCAGTCAAACCTTTTATTTCGGCTAAAAGCCATAAAAAGTTACAATCACAAAAGTACACAATTCAAATCAGTTTGAATTTAAAAAAACATCACACAACATCCTATATACATTGGGTTAAAAATCATCAATGATTAAAATTAGTGAGTAATAAGTAAAGCAATCAATACACTTAGGGGCTTGAGGAGTTTTAAGGACCTGCATGAGCCAACTCCCCACCAAACTAATGTCACACAAGAAAAGAGCCACGGGTCCGGATAAGGAGGAGGTTAGTTAACTGTTTGAATGTGATCTGCCATGCAAGATGGGGGTTTCCCTTTTCAGGACGGTTCCCCTCACACACCAGAGGTGTCATGCTTCATCATAGGGGTGCCTCTTCACACGAAAGACCTAGTCTCCGTGTGGGCTACAACCCCCTCTCTACGAGGGAGGAGCTCAGGGATGTTTTTATTGAGTCAGGCGGGGTGTACTAAACCCCTATGTGAGCTTGGCGTGTGTGTAAAAAAATTGCAGTGCTGTGATGTGAGAGTTTAAAACTGGCTACAGGGTTAGCTATATTGTAACTTTATTCAGCTACCCGGTGCCAGGATTAAAAACAGTGAGGAGCTGATAACACAAGTGCCGACATTAGAGACAGCTGTGTAGATCACTAGACCAACATATTTCGGCCAGAAGGACCTAAATAGTGTTGCGGCCTTCTTCAGGGTCAGATTGTTCAGCTACTGCAGAGATAAAGTGCAAATACGTGAAAAAAAACATGAAAAACATGTGGGTAAATCAAAAGTATGATACTGAACCAGTAGTGTTGACTGTTCAGTATGTATTGCATACAACCTATATTAGAGACAAAAGGGCATGTTTGTCACCAAATGCATATCCAGTATATATATATAGCATGAGTCAAAACATACAGTTTCTAACCTCCTGAATAAAAATATTTTTGTAACACATATACATATTAGATCAATGTGTAGTTAACATGGACGTGTGACTTACCACGGTGGGTTTCGCAATTCACTACGTCTGTCCCGGCATATTAGCCACCTGGTACGTGCACCAAAACCTGCCAACAGAGGTATATGGTATTAAAAACAAGAGATCCCAAGGGAGGGATTTGGAGATAGAGCATAAGTGCGACTTTAATTTTATCAGATGGCCTGTGTGTAGACTTGAGCGAGAATGATGTTGATACCGATTCGCTGTCATAAAGGGTCACAGGTATGGCTATAGGCACAGACTAGAGTGTAAACAAAATGTCCTAGGCGTGTGCCAGCAATTGGCTTGATTCATAGACTGGTGGCAAGGGCGTAACAAAGATTGGAGCACAGCTCAGGGCCCCCAGGCACGTGCCAGTAGTGAACCTGATTGTGGGGAGGAAAGGGGGGGGGAAGGGAAGGAAGGAGGAGTGACAGGTAGTCACATGAGCAGCCCTGCTGAGTGAGGGCCGTGACAAGCAGAGTGGGATGGGTCTACCATCTGATGCTATAGATGGCGTGCAGGCAAGGTTGCACGGGGGTATTAAGTGCCCGCTAAGTCCAGGGCACTAAGTGGTGCCATAAGCTGCTAGATAATTGCGTGAAGAGCAAGCATGCGGGCACTGCTAGTGTCCGCGGAGAATCTGAGCGTGGCTCAAGAGTGTGAAACGGGGCGCGTTGGACCTCAGTGGCACAGCCTGCCAAAAAAAAGGTATCCAGCGGGCGGGGCGGTATTAAAGTGAGCGCCTCGGTTGCGAGCGGCGCATGGAGCCAAAATGCCTGCAGGCGGCCTGCAAAGGTTGTACCCAGTGGGCGGGGCGGTATTAAGGGTGAGCGCCTTGGTTAGGAGCGGCGCGTGGAGCCATAGTGCCTATGGGGTGGGAGGTGGAGAAAAACCGGTGTGTTACGCGGTGTCTCCTGCATAGAATAATGGCGGCTATGGTGAGCGCCTCGGTTCTGGAAAGGCCAGGACCGGCGCGTGAAGCTGAAGTGACTTCGGGGTGGGATGTGGATAAAGCCGGTACAGTACACAGCGTCTGCTCGGTAGAGGTAGAGGCTGTGGTGCCTCGGCGATGCCGGCAGACAGTGTTGAAAGGGGCAGGAACACTTACCACCAGGTCGTGGAATCTTGCCAGTGAGCACGTCCGGGGCAGGAAAATGAATGTTAGGACGGCTCTCGTTTAAATACACATAGCGTGTATTGGAAACTCAAAGCAGCTGGGTTGGGGGGCACGTGCCCGGAAGTGGGAGGCTCATGGGATTTGTAGTATCATACAGCCGCTCGAGGACTGTGGCTCATGCAAGGCAAGTCAGGATGGTGATCCAAGCCGGAGTGCTTGGTGTACGTACTGTCAAATAAATGTGAACAGCTGATCATTGTTGTACCGCCCAGTGGCGGAGTTGGTTTAAATACTGCGGCAAGAAATGCCAGGGAGTGAAGGCTAATGGGAAATGAAGTTGTGGGCAGCTGCTCGGGGGCTAGAGCTGCCAGCGGGCGTTGCGGGCAAAGGGGTTAAACCCACCCAGTGTGGAGGAGGAGAGGGAAAAGGTTGCAAAATACCAAGATGTGTACTGGGCACGATCGGACAAAACGGGAGGGGCTAGTGCACATGCCCATGGAGTGCCTATGGAGTTAAAACACCAGATGGGTGTTGTACTGTTGCAACCGCCCTACAGCGGGTGTAGAATGTTTGCTCCACAAGGGAGCAGGGAACTTAGGCATGGTGGTTCAGTGAATGTGCGTGCCCCGGGCATGACATAGAAATAGGATAGATATGGTGTCCGTGATCCTTTCTGTGGATCATGACCCCACAGAAAGGATCACGGACACCATATCTATCCTAACCAAGGAAGCATATGACAATGGCTGGATAACGCAGAAAGAGGCGGAATTCCTCTGTAGCAAGGCACCTACAACTCCCTATTTCTATGTATTACCGAAAATACATAAGCCACAGAGGCCTCCACCAGGGAGACCCATTATATCCGGGATAGGGTCCGCCCTTGAGCCACTGTCACAGTTCGTTGACTTTTTTCTCCGTCCGCTGGTCAGCCAAATGCCCACGTATCTCAAAAATATGACCGATATGCTTCGCCTGCTGGATGATGTGATCTTTGACCCCCTAACCGACTATCTGGTCTCGTTCGACGTGGAGTCGTGGATACTTGTATACCTCAGGACCAAACCCTGGAGACAATCGAACTACTTCTGACAGAACATCCACCCGACACGATCACACCGATTTCATTCATTATGCAGTGCGCACGAATGGCCATGAAGGCACATTTTTTCCAGTTTGAGACTGAGTTATACCTACAAATCTCTGGCACTTCCATGGGCAGCACCTTCGCGCCAAGTCTAGCGAACCTCTACATGCATGTGTTCGAAGAAGGTGTTGTCCTGGGAGGCCAGAACCCATTTCTCACACACATACTCCTATGGAAGAGGTATATAGATGACATTTTTGTCATCTGGCGAGGAGATGATGTCACCATCAATCACTTCCACAACTGGTTAAACAACAGCAATGAACATCTCCGCTTCAGATGTGAGTATAGTAAAGAGAAATTTGCCTTCCTGGACCTCTTGATCTATCCAGCAGGGGATACTCTAGAAACTGAACTTTATCAAAAGCCAATGGCCCGCAATGCACTCCTCCAATATGAGAGTTATCACCCTAAGTCATTGCGGGACAATTTACCATACGGACAGTTCTTGCGAGTTCGCCGCAACTGCTCTACAACAGAGAAATATAACACACATGCCGCAAAACTCAGAAGTAACCTATTGGACAGGCACTACCCTGCAAAACTGGTTAAGAAATCAGCTAAACGGGCACTCAACACCAACCGGGAGGCCCTTCTAGATCAGCCCTCTGCCAAACCAACACCATCGCAACTCGTCTGTGTTAACACCTACAGCTCCATGTCCAATGTAGTAAAAAAATCCATACTACACAATTGGGACATCTTGAACAAAGGACAATTTACCCTTGAAAAACCTCTTTTTGCATTCAAAAGAGGCCGCAATTTAAAAGAAACTCTGATCCACACAAGACCTTCTGTGCCAGAAACAATAAGACAAAACACACTTTGGAACTTACCTCCTGTCCAAGGGCATTACCCTTGTGGGTCATGCATAGTCTGTGCCCAAACCAGCATGACCAAAAGCATCGACATAGGGACCTCCAGACCTTGGGTTTTACAAAAACACACCAATTGTAACAGTGAGCGGGTGCTCTACCTTATCACTTGCCCTTGTGGCTTGAGATATGTTGGTATGACCACCAGGAAAGTACCCACCAGGATTTTAGAACATAAAAGTACCATTAGGTGTGCAAAACAAATGACCAAGATGACTAAACACTTTTTTGACATGAAACACAGCCAAGACTCTTTGAGCTGGATGGTCCTAGACAAACCAAACCTGAATGCCAACACTCCCGATCTCACGACTAAACTCCTCAGACTGGAACAAAGATGGGTGTACAGGTTGGGAAGCTCAGAAACGGACCTCAACGACGAGATTCCTTGGTTGTCGCTTTCCTGAAATCCTCGTCGCGTCTCCTTGACTCGCCTTCAGCAGTGCGCACCGTCCTAGTCGCCTTCATTTTACTGACCCAGCCTGTATTCCTATACACCTCTCCTTCCTCTTACAAGTCTGGCCACCTAATCCAGCGGCTGTCCTTCCAGGATCATCACCTAAAACACTTGAACCTCCCCTTCCCCTCATCACCCCCTGAGTATCATGCCCTTAGCTGTGCCCGCCTGGGGCACGCACATTCACTGAACCACCATGCCTAAGTTCCCTGCTCCCCTTGTGGAGCAAACATTCTACACCCGCTGTAGGGCGGTTGCAACAGTACAACACCCATCTGGTGTTTTAACTCCATAGGCACTCCATGGGCATGTGCACTAGCCCCTCCCGTTTTGTCCGCTCGTGCCGAGTACACCTCTCGGTATTTTGCAACCTTTTCCCTCTCCTCCTCCACACTGGGCGGGTTTAACCCCTTTGCCCGCAACGTCCGCCGGCAGCTCTATCCCCGAGCAGCTGCCCACAACTTCATTTCCCATTAGCCTTCACTCCCTGGCATTTCTTGCCGCAGTATTTAAACCAACTCCGCCACTGGGCGGTACAACAATGATCAGCTGTTCACATTTATTTGACAGTACGTACACCAAGCACTCCGGCTTGGATCACCATCCTGACTTGCCTTGCATGAGCCACAGTCCTCGAGCCGCTGTATGATACAACAAATCCCATGAGCCTCCCACTTCCGAGCACGTGCCCCCCAACCCAGCTGCTTTGAGTTTCCAATACACGCTATGTGTATTTAAAAGAGAGCCGTCCTAACATTCATTTTCCTGCCCCCGGACGTGCTCACTGGCAAGATTCCACGACCTGGTGGTAAGTGTTCCTGCTCCTTTCAATACTGTCTGCCGGCATCGCCGAGGCACCACAGCCTCTACCTCTACCGAGCAGACGCCGTGTACTGTACCGGCTTTATCCACATCCCGCCCCGAAGTCACTTCAGCTTCACGCGCCGGTCCTGGCCTTTCCAGAACCGAGGCGCTCACCATAGCCGCCATTATTCTATGCAGGAGACACTGCGTAACACACCGGTTTTTCTCCACCTCCCATCCCGTAGGCACTATGGCTCCACGCGCCGCTCCTAACCAAGGCGCTCACCCTTAATACCGCCCCGCCCGCTGGATACAACCTTTGCAGGCCACCTGCAGGCATTTTGGCTCCATGCGCCGCTCGCAACTGAGGCGCTCACTTTAATACCGCCCCGCCCGCTGGATACCTTTTTTTTGGCAGGCTCTGGCACTGAGGTCCAACGCGCCCCGTTTCACACTCTCGAGCCACGCTCAGATTCTCCGCGGACACTAGCAGTGCCCACATCCTTGCTCTTCACGCTATTATCTAGCAGCGTATGGCACCACTTAGTGCCCTGGACTTAGCGGGCACTTAATACCCCGTGCAACCTTGCCTGCACGCCATCTATAGCACCAGATGGTAGACCCATCCCACTTTGCTTGTCACGGCCCTCACTCAGCAGGGCTGCTCATGTGACTACCTGTCACTCCTCCTTCCTTCCCTCCCCCCTTTCCTCCCCACAATCAGGTTCACTACTGGCACGTGCCTGGGGGCCCTGAGCTGTGCTCCAATCTTTGTTACGCCCTTGCCACCAGTCTATGAATCAAGCCAATTGCGGGCACACGCCTAGGACTTTTTGTTTACACTCTAGTATGTGCCTATAGCCATACCTGTGACCCTTTATGACAGCGAATCGGTATCAACATCCTTCTCGCTCAAGTCTACACATAGGCCATCTGATAAAATTAAAGTCGCACTTATGCTCTATCTCCAAATCCCTCCCTTGAGATCTCTTGTTTTTAATACCATATACCTCTGTTGGCAGGTTTTGGTGCACGTACCACGTGGCTAATATGCCGGACAGACGTAGTGAATTGTGCAACCCACCCTGGTAAGTCACACATCCATGTTAACTACACATTGATCTAATATGTATATGTGTTACAAAAATATTTTTATTCAGGAGGTTAGAAACTATGTTTTGACTCATGCTATATATATATACTGGATATGCATTTGGTGACAAACATGCCCTTTTATCTCTAATATAGGTTGTATGCAATACATACTGAACAGTCAACACTACTGGTTCAGTATCATACTTTTGATTTACCCATGTGTTTTTCATGTTTTTTTCATGTATTTGCACTTTATCTCTGCAGTAGCTGAACAATCTGACCCTGAAGAAGGCCGCGACACTATTTAGGTCCTTCTGGCCAAAACATGTTGGTCTAGTGATCTACACAGCTGTCTCTAATGTCCGCACTTGTGTTATCAGCTCCTCACTGTTTTTAATCCTGGCACCGGGTAGCTGAATAAAGTTACAATATAGCTAACCCTGTAGCCAGTTTTAAACTCTCACATCACAGCACTGCACTTTTTTTATACACACGCCAAGCTCACATAGGGGTTTAGTACACCCCGCCTGACTCAATAAAAACATCCCTGAGCTCCTCCCTCGTAGAGAGGGGGTTGTAGCCCACACGGAGACTAGGTCTTTCGTGTGAGGAGGCACCCCTATGATGAAGCATGACACCTCTGGTGTGTGAGGGGAACCATCCTGAAAAGGGAAACCCCCCGTCTTGCATGGCAGATCACATTCAAACAGTTAACTAACCTCCTCCTTATCCGGACCCGTGGCTCTTTTCTTGTGTAATAAGTAAAACAACCTACTGGACCCAACGCCGTAAAGATAGTCCTATTGAACGTGTATTCTTCATAGGAGTAAGAGTTCATATGTAGTTAAAATAGGTTAAATAGACGGGCCATAAAAATACCAATATCCCCAATGTCGACGTTAGTAAAATAACGCATATGGGGTAATAGGACGCTACGTAAGCCTACTATGCCTTGTGCTACAAGCTGGCTATCCTGCTCATTTTGAAGCATTGTGCAAATGGGACCTTTGACTCCATATGGTCTGTGTATTTCTGTAAAGTATGCGGACCTTCAGGCCCAATGTACCAAGCCTTTTTTAGACATAAAGCTGCTGTTTAAAAAAGACATTTACAATGTAATAATGGGACATCATTAGTCAGAAACGGCTTTCTGACTTGCAATGCACACATTGTGAATCCTTGCGATTCACAAGGATTAGGAAGTGTGAAATCTACCTTGTGAATCACAAAGGCATTTATCAATGATTTGTGACTGTGGTGCAAACCATTGATGGGTGACCGACCTGTGAAACCATGTGGTAGGGATTCACAGAGTGGATGCTGCCCATGACAGAGTGCTTCCACTCTGTGGATCAGAGCTGGGGTACCATGGGAAGCAGACAGCAGATCAGGTTCCTCCAATATACCCTTTCTCATCTACGATTGGTGAATTAAAAACAAGCATTGGCAAAGCCAATATGTCTCTCCTGTGCAAAATCTATTGCCTTTGTCAATGTTGCTTTTAGACATGTTGCACAGCAGCGCAGCTGCTGCGCAACGTGTCTGAAAGTAAAGAAAATAAAGAAGCTTTGACACGGTCAATGCTGGCCGCGTCATAGAGCTTTTTTTTTTTTTTACTTTAATTCATGTTGTATAGCATCTGCTATGCAGCATGGCTGAAAGTTAAAAAAAAAAGAAAACCTGTGACGCAGAGCGTTGCAATGTCATAGTGCTCTTTTTAAATAACTTTCAGACATGTAACTCAAATTAAGAATAAATATCAGGAGGGGGAGCAGCAAGAAAGCTTGAGAATGAAGTAAAGTGCATAGTCCTAGCAAAATCCAGGTGTTTTATGGGTATTCACACAGTGAAGTTCAAAGTTGTATCTTTGTGGAAATTCAAAAGATTAAATATAACATAAAACAAAGTTGAGAATTTCGAGGAAACATATTTCCGTGTCTTTCATTTCCAAATGACAATCATTTCTGTGCAACAGTTTGAATGCCTAAAATAGTTCACAAAATAACTGTCCAGATAATAATAAATGATGGCAACAGTGGCATGGCTTTCTAAATGTACTTGAAAAGCAATCATGGCCCTGGATTTGTAATGTCCCCTTGTAAAAGTAGTGCTTTGATGTCACTTTGCCTACCCAGCTACACCTCCATGCTCACTCTAAGGATAGCAATAAATTTTGGGATGAAAGATTAGCACAGGTTTTGATAAATCGAAAAGAAGTGAAAGAACATAATTATCACTTGTCTACTTTTCAATACTGCAAAAACAAATTGTTTTGTAAACTGTATTTCAGTCTATGGTCACTGATAGTCAATCGCACATTCAAACACCCTGAAACTTTAATTCTATAAATGTTCTTTGTGGTTCCATTTATAATGGAAAGGAGATTGGGGAGTTCCCAAAGTGGTATTTAAGAATAAAGTAGAAAAACTGCGCAGTGAAACAAAAATTATATTCAACAGCAATTCCTCTGTAAGTCCTCCCAGAGCACTACTTATGGAAACGGTGGGTGTCAGATGCGGCAATGATCTTTTTTATTTATTTATTAACCGTACAATTATTTAAAATCATTACAGTAAAAACAATCAGCGTATAAAAACTAGAACAGTGATACTAAAAGCTTCAATTTATGTTAGATAAAATTTAGCGCCCCTCCCCAATGCCCACACGATCGGCCTTCACCAGAGTTTGTGGTCTGTGTCGTGTGGCCTTGCGCGCCTTCATGGGGTCCCCTTTGAACCTAGGAGAATAAACTACGTTCCAGGGTGATGAACTAGACGCCCTGGTGCTCCAATTGACCATCTTGGAATAGCGCTGTCTTAAAGGGCGTGCTGGAGGTGTTTAGAGCAGCGGAGCTTTTTGGAAAGCCGGTCAGCTTTCTTCCGCCAAATTTGCAGTACCCTTCACCAGAGTTTTATTGCTTTCGTTAGCAACTTTTAGGGCGATCCTGATTTGATGGATGAATTTTGCCAATCTTGCTTGAGTCGTCGTGTTGGTAGTAGATAGGCACAAGGCTGACGCTTCGCTACAGGACTTTATTCCATTGGTGATACAGATTGGGCGCAGGAGTCGCCAGCGTTCGTTATTAATTTTGGGGCAACAGCATAGAAGGTGCAACCAAGATTCCCTCGTATAGGGGCACAGTCTGCAGTTTATGGATTTCCCCGTACGGGCCCATGCGGGGTTAAAATCAGCAATTCCTAATAGGGTTAGTCTCATGTAAAGGATTTTGCTTCGGGCCTGTGGAGTGAGAGCCTCGCTTAGGTAAGGTTGTGCCTTGCCTGCCGTGTAGGAATTATTCCGCGGATCTAAATGGGCGCTTGAACGGAGAGATTTGAGATCAAAATCAAAGGAGGTTTCTCGTACTTGTTTGTTTATGGATCTTTTCCAAGCGTTCAGGGGGATATCCAACCGCGTTATCCTTTCTTCCTTCATCTTCAATGTTTTAAATGTTTTTCCTAGGCTGGTGTGCCAGGCCGTACATGACCCCTCAAAGATTGATCTCAGATGATATTTTAGAGAATTGACCGGGGCCCTTAGTATCCTTAAGTATAGCTTTATGATCTCCCCCTGGCATATCAGGTCTGGCCTCGCTAAGCCTAACTCCAGTCTTAGCCTTGCTTTCCTAGCTGACCTCGGAATGTGTAGCACTGATTTGTATGCCTTAACTTGGGCTGAATTGAGGAAAGCATCCTGTAACCCGGGGAAGGCCAGGTGACCGTAGCTAATAGCTGGTAAACGTTTTGCTTTCAGGACAGTTAATATTGGACCAGCAGATGGGCTAATCAGGTGGTGGCTTAGTTGTTTTAGTAGGTGTGTGACCTTACTGGCCTTGGAGCTCTGCTGTCACTCTAAGGATAGCAATACATTTTGGGATGAAAGATTAGCACAGGTTTTGATAAATCGAAAAGAAGTAAAAGAACATAATTATCACTTGTCTACTTTTCAATACTGCAAAAACAAATTGTTTTGTAAACTGTATTTCAGTCTATGGTCACTGATAGTCAATCGCACATTAAAATACACTGAAACTTTAATTCTATAAATGTTCTTTGTGGTTCTATTTATAATGGAAAGGAGATTGGGAGTTCCCAAAGTTGTATTTAAGAATAAAGTAGAAAAACTGCGCAGTGAAACAAAAATTATATTCAACAGAAATTCCTCTGTAAGTCCTCCCAGAGCACTACTTATGGAAACGGTGGGTGTCGGATGCGGCAATGATCTAATTGTTAGTTGTGCATTAGAACGACCTTCAATATTTATATTCATGTAATCTTGCATTAAGATGTATGAGTCAAGCCTTCCTTACTATTGTGTAAAATGAAAAACTGAAGCAAAATTTAACTCAAATAACCATGACTCTGTTCATATTAAGACATACTCAGACTATGAGAAAGATGCGGGAGAAAGTAGAAGCTTTTTATAATTTCAACCGGAAGCTTAGACCTTACTAGTGTGACCCGCGGTGGGCAGAACTAATATAGGGGCCAATCCACAATATCTACTCACTCAGTGTGTCTCACTGCACATGCTTCTGGTTAAAAAAAAGTTTTCTGCTTTAACTATCCAAAAAAGACTATTTTATCATTAAGACTAAAAAGTTCTTTTGTGGTGGGAATGGTACACCAGTTTGGTTACAAAATAATCACTTGATTATTTTTGTCCTTCCTTCATTAAATTAGTTTGTTCCAGTATATTTCAGAGAGTTCACAAAGTATCACACTCCATTATCAGCAACAGCTCACTCATTATAAATGTTGGCCAGTATCAATTGGCCCAGCTCACTAAAGGTTGTTGCAAATTTACTCCTAGAGTTTTGATCCAGTGTTTGGAGTAAATTTACAACTACTGTGGGATGCAAACTTTGGACAAAGGATTGTTTTATTCCCAGTTTCTGGCAGCTTTATATATTTTTTACTTTTCTCAATAAATCTATAGAGGATGGGATGTTGTTTGCCAAGTTTCCTTTGAATGAGTTATGTAACACTTCTGTTGCTTTATTGATTTTGCCCCCCGGATTTTTAGACCTTTCAGAGACTTTCCATCATGGTACGGGGAAGCTGGATGTCTGTCCTTGAACTGCCTGGTGCAGGCGGCCCACAAAATAATCTAACAGTGGTGAAATGATAGTGTTTTGTGATTCCTTAGGGGAACACAAAAATAAGAGCTATTCATTTTTGAATCACAACTGCAACTGTGTTTATTGGATGATTCTTCCACTATCAGTGTTGGTTTTTGCTTTTTCTGATAAATGGACTGGTTAAAATGGAAATAGCAACCTTGGATTTGTATCTTTGGGTAGGTTCTTGTGATTGTCCCTACTGTTCTGCATTCAAAATCTAAAATTATTTTCACAAGTAAGTTATTCTTGTTTTTTGTCATGAAATGCTTAGATGAATGTATTTTATGTGGAAATCTGCTTGTTTGGTCATAGGGCATTTAGAAGGGGAACATTGTTATTGAATTGTTGCCCAGTTCCAGGATTTAACTGGTATTCTGGCAAGGGAGTCTGACCTTAACCCTACTCCAATCCCTATCAGTTAAACAAGATCTATAACAAAAGCCAGAATCTGAAGAGACTGTACAGGGGAAGAAGGGGAAGAAAGGTAGAGAGAGAAGAAACACCCCCACCTTGGTCCACTCACCTCAGGAGCACAGAATGATGGGAGGTGAGGAGCAAAGCAACCTTGTCTGCAATGGACTGACTGCTAACCACATAAACCTATAAGGCAAGGTACCATTATTCTTGCTATAATAGTATACGATGGGTAACAATATCATGTAAATATTTATAACAAGAATGACTTATCAGGTTTCAGAAGCAGAGAGGCCATGATAAGCTCCCAAAAGTCCGGGCACAGTCCAGAAACAGAGTAATAAATCTTGGCACTTATGGCATAGATGCCAGGCGTCAGTTTGACTTGTGGAGTTTGAACAGGAGTTCTTGAATGGCGGGAAGCAGGGCTTGGAATCTGTACAAGAAAGGGTACATCTGAGCATCATAATCACCCAAAGGGAACTGAAGGGGAGAAAAACAAAATAGATACAGGGAATTCAAATGGTGTAAACTTTATGACTGGAATAGAGAACCCAGTAACAGCTTTTGCCATGCCAAGTGTGATAATGTGACTGGTGTTTAAATCTTCCTGACTCTTACTGACCTACAAGTGCAGAATGTTCTGGCTCTTCCTACTTTGCCCCAGAAGTGCTATTGTCTGTTACCCGGTGCCCTTCTTTGCCTCCAAGCTGCGAGTGGGCCGATTGCTATTGCTTAAAATGCTGCACCTAGCAGGCTTATATTGTGGAATCTCTTAACTTGATACTAGTTCGACCCTTGGAGATGACAAATTCGAAATTTTCTGACATCTATCAATTGTATAGGCTTGTCTAAATGGTGATGGATGATATAATTTAAAATAAGAATGATTCAATTAGGATATTTTGAAATAATGAAGAATGTAGTATTCATTTTTTTACTTGTTAACTTTTTAAATACAATAAGAAATTGTTTACTTGCATCCTTTTTGGTCATCCTTTGCTTTGAATAAGTTGTTAATGTCAACAGCCTGTAGATTTACTGTTGCTGTGCTCGGAAAGTGTTTGTAATTGCTTTCTTTTTCAGGTCCTGTACCTGTTGTAAAAATGTCATATAATACGTGAGTTGTTTACTCAAGTCCCTACATGAAGGCATGGCAATGTGTTTAATTTGTTCTGGTGGTTGCATGTGGTGGGTACTGGCACTTGTTTTGGGGGATCTGGACGTATTTTTCATTATCAATCAGAAACAAAGCAAAGAAAAAAAGCAGATAAGGCTGAAAAAAGAGGAAGAGAAGGATAGGAAAACAGTACTAAAGGGATGAGGCAGGGATGAAAAAGAACCCACTGGTTTGAGTTACACAAGACAGAAATTGTAGGGGGGTGGGTGGAATCAAGATTAGGATATCTGGGTCTCCAGCAACCTTGGTAGTCAGCAGCACCAAGGCAGACTTCTACGAAGAACTTTGCGCTCCTGCACTTATTTTTCAACTAATTAGGCACTCATCCCAATCACTGAGCCTGGATTAGTGTTGACTGTGTCAATGCACAGTCCCAGTTTGACTCTACCCAAGAGTAATGACAGAAAACCCATGATTAGTTTTATTGGAGGCTAACAAGAACATTTGCAAGGCACGTCATCACAACCCCCGCTGTCCAAAGATATGCGCTGAGCAAAGTGACTTTTCACTTTAGATTGACCAATATTATTGGACTAAAGAGAAAGAAAGCTACAGAACTGGAGTTTTACTTCTGATCCCAACCTTTCTATTTTGTAGCTTGAATGCAGATAGGTTCTGCTAAAAATTGCACAAGGCAAACAAGTGTTTTTAGTGCAGTACAGTTTTCACTTTCTCAACCAAGTGCTACAAATAAGTACAAAAAGAGAATCTGAGAGACACCAGTTTCACTCAGACAGTTCAGAGATTAATTTATATATTTTGCCAGTGTTTCTTATTATAGTTCCTAACATCCAAAGAAACACATCAAACAATCCTTCAATTTTCGAGAACTCCTTTAATAATGTTTAATCTTATTTATTCCACTTGTTTTCATTTTCACAGGAGTACATCATAACATCATAACTTCCTCCCATCATAAGCTTTTACCGACATATGTTATACAATTTTAATTTCACTTCCTCAAGGCTTACATATCTGTCAATAAAACAAAATTAACTTATACCATATCTGAATCATAACAATTTCAAAGCAAATTATCCCTCACATGTATTACTCAATATCACAGTTTAATTAATTACTCAAAATGTTAATTGAATCTAGTTGGGTAGACTTTTAATTACAAATTCTAGAATTAGTTTGTAAACCCCTGGTGAAACACTGTCATGAACATCCTAATAATCTTCATTGTGTAGCACCATTCTAAATTCAATAAAATATTTCATGATTTAAATTATTTAGGTATCAAAGGCTCTCCATGTTTTCAAAACGTAATAATCTCTGTGATTTAAATGCAGCATTACTGATTCTAAAGCTAAGTAATGGATTGTAGTGCTTCGACATTAACTCATTCATACCAGTTTCCAGTTTAATATTGGTAGTGCTCTGAAGCTTAGATGAAAACTAGATGGATCATCTACTGAAAGCACACATGGGTCTGGCCGGTTTCAGTATGCGCTCTCTTACATGGCTTTTGTTATTAGCCTCTAATGATGTGATTTGTTAAAATATTGGTAGAGCTCCTGCTGCCTTAAAGTAGTCTGCCAAAAATGTGACTACAAAAAGAGCTATAAATGATGTGTGTGTAAAGAAAATACTCTTTCTGAAGAAGAAATGTCCCAAAATAAACCAAAAATATATGACAGGTGGAGAAGCATTCTGACTCAATTTAAAGAGTAACCAGTGGGCCCATCGTGCCTCATTCTTCCAATATCAGCACAAAACATATGGAAAAGTCATAGCTAATTAATTATGAACCCCTGTACGTGCTTGCCTTTAACTCCTTACACACAAATTAGGGTATAGTTGCAGATTATGTAACAGGTTTAGAGACAGTAGGCCTGAATCAGAAAGATTTGTTTACGAGTAGGTGTGACCTACAATTCTAGCGCTCCTTGCTTACTCCTGAATCCCGGGACTAAGCCAAGAGTACTACAAGACTAAGTCAGAGCAGAATCTTTGTGAATCCAGCCCAGTACCTTTCTATTAATTCAATTGATCTTCAAATTGACTCAGTCTTGCATCATAATTAAGTAACCAGGAATTCATATCTTCCAAATCTTGAGTAGTGCTATTCATAGAGTCCAGAGAGTGAGAGTTATCAATCCAGATCCTTATGATTGACTCTAATTTCTGATTGCTTCGTAGCCAGCATCGCAAAAACTTAGGAAAGGATTGTTCTTGAGAAGCAGTCTTGTCTGGGGCTAAAGGGCTCATCACAGACTCTTCACAGAGTAACCACAAGGGTCATTGTGTCCGCGGCTCTGAAAGACGTGATCCTGTGCCTTGTTTCTCATGGTGCCTATCCCGCCACTGGGGGCAAGCCGTTCCTTAAGTTCTTTTCCTGCGTCTCTGTTTTCAATAGCCTCAGAACTTCCTTCACCACCAAATGTTTCAGCTCTGTTCAAACTCTGCCAGAGGGGAGATTGTCAGAATGAGAAACATCCAGGTCTTCCATGCCATTAAATGCCTACTGTCCTGTCAAGATTCATATCATCAGCCTGCTAGATCTTTTTCCTGACCCTCGTGATAATTCATCCCTGAGGGGGCAGCTGGGCTCATTTGAAAATTGTGGCTCTCACTTTTGGATAGTGTTTCTCCAAATCCCCTGAGACCTCCACCTCAGCCCAGGACCCACAATCTCCAACATCTGAGGTGGCTGTGGCTGCCTCAACCTGCCAAGCCTGAGGGTTACTGAAAAATACCAAGACCTGTCAAAAGTTGACTTGCCTTAACAAGAGCAGCAACAGAAAAGAGAATGGTAGGAGTGAAATAGATTGCTTATACAGTGATCCATTGAGTTCATCCTGAGCAGATCCTGAGATTAGCTTGTCATAAACTACAGCCCAGATTTACTAAGGCTTTGCTCAATTACACAGGGATGCAAAGGGGAGCAAAGTGGTACATGATATTTACTGTCTAGTACAAAAGGTATTTTGAGCTGGAAAGGTACACTTTTCTCAGTGTAAAATCTCTTATCATTTCATTGCATTGTTTTGCATCAAGGCAGCATAGGGGAACAGAGTAGCGCAACCACTTACAGGTTTTGACACAAAGCCCGATCTAAAAATTGCCTTATTACAAGTGGCATGCTAAACTGTGATCACTTTGTAAATACCTGTGTTGTACGCTTCCTACTATTTCAGTAAGACTGTGCGTTTGAGCAACATAAGCATCAAAACTAAGGGGACTGAGTCCTTCATAACATTTGAATATGTTGACCTAGTTCCTGGCTAGCTCACAGTGCGCCATCTAGACCCATCACCCTTACCGGGTACCTGATGGTGTCTGCAACCTCAGAGCATGACAACCCTTATCACCCCCAGGAAATCGTGGAAATCAATCAATCACAGAATTTGTAAAACGCACTACTTACCCGCGAGGGTCTCAAGGCGCTGGGGAGAAAAAAGGGGGGGGGGTGCTGCTACTGGTCGAACAACCAGGTCTTGAGTAGCCTCCTGAAGGTCAGCAGGTCTTGGGTCTGTCGTAGGCTTAGTGGAAGGGTGTTCCAGGTCTTGGCGGCGAGGTGGGAGAAGGATCTGCCGCCGGTGGTGGTTCTTCGAATGCGAGGGACGGTGGCGAGGGAGAGGTCGGCGGAGCGGAGTTGGCGGTTGGGGACGTAGAAGAGGAGTCGTGTGTTGAGGTAGGCTGGGCCAGTCTTGTGGAGTGCCTTGTGTGCGTGGATGAGGAGTTTGAAGGAGATTCTCCTGTCGACGGGGAGCCAGTGCAGGTTCCTCAGGTGGGGGTGATGTGGCTGTGGCGTGGTACATCGAGGATCAGGCGTGCGGAGGCGTTTTGTATGCGTTGCAGTCGCTTGATGAGCTTGGCCGGGGCTCCAGCGTAGAGGGCGTTCCCATAGTCGAGTCTGCTGCTGACGAGGGCCTGGGTGACTGTTCTTCTCGTGTCTGTCGGGATCCACCTGTAGATCTTGCGGAGCATGCGGAGGGTGTTGAAGCAGGAGGATGAGACTGCGTTGACTTGCTTGGCCATGGAGAGCGTTGAGTCGAGGATGACTCCCAGGTTGCGTGCGTGGTCGGTGGGTGTCGGGGCTGCTCCCAGTGTCGTTGGCCACCAGGAGTCGTCCCAGGCTGAGGGGTTGGAGCCGAGGATGAGGACCTCTGTCTTCTCCGTGTTCAGTTTTAGTCGGCTGATCTTCATCCAATCGGCGACGGCCTTCATCCCTTCATGGAGGTTGGATTTGGCGGCGAGGGGTCCTTGGTGAGGGAGAGGATCAGTTGGGTGTCGTCGGCGTAGGAGATTATGTTGAGGTCGTGCTGTCTGGCGATGCGTGCGAGCGGGGCCATGTAGATGTTGAACAGTGTTGGGCTGAGGGACGATCCCTGGGGTACGCCGCAGATGATCTCGGAGGCTTCGGATCGGAATGGTGGAAGGCGGACTCTCTGGGTTCTGCCGGCGAGGAAGGAGGTGGCCCATTCCAGGGCCTTGTCTCGGATCCCTGCGTCGTGGAGGCGTGCGCGTAGAGTGCGGTGGCAGACAGTGTTGAAGGCGGCGGAGAGGTCCAGCAGGATGAGGGCTGCGGTCTCACCGTTGTCCAGCAGGATCCTGATGTCGTCGGTGGCGGCGATGAGGGCAGTCTCAGTGCTGTGGTTGCTGCGGAACCCCGATTGGGATGGGTCCAGGATGCTGTTTTCTTCGAGGTATCGGGTTAGCTGCTTGTTGACGATCTTCTCGATGACCTTGGCTGGGAACGGAAGCAGGGAGATGGGCCGGAAGTTCTTGAGGTCTCTCGGGTCCGCCTTGGAAACAGATATACCCTTTCGTTGTTAACTCAGGCATGCCCAAAGGGAGACACAAGATATCTACAAATTGGCATTTCAAACATTTATTAAAGCAATTGGATTCTTGTGTAAAATATGTGTGCTACAATTATGAGTAGAAGAAAACAAAGCATAGTAACCAGCATTACAAGAATGGTACAGAAGATGAATAATTAAACCATTTTAATTGTTGCAGTGATTATATGGATGCATATAATTGTACTCCTACCTCGCACTGCCTATCCTGGAGAGCATAGGGTGGATGCTATTCTGCCAGAGACCTTAGAGTTATCTAACTACTCATTTACCTGTGTGTGTGAGTCATCTGGTAGCCTGTCTTGGTGTAGGGCAGGCCGCTGTCCCTCTCGGGATGGTGATGGATTTCAGCTTGGCTAGAATTCAGGCACGGGCGACAGCGATAATCCATCAAAATGCTCCTCTGCCGAGCAGAGGCTTGGTGCAGTTTATGTATTAAAACTGGACCCCTTCATTCTGTGCCTGAGCTCTGGTCCGACTGTCACTGTTGATTCTACCCACCCAGAGCTGTCGCCAAACAGACAACAAAAAACAAGGCCAATTTGCCAGTGTACCCAGTTCTTGGACAGAATGTTCTACGGTATGATAATGTGCCTATGAAGAAATGTATTTGTAAGCAAACCTTTTCTGCGTACACTATCTCATACGGGCGCACAAGCAAATGTGTGCTAAAAGTCACCATTTAAAAAGATGTCAACTTTAAAAGTCAACGTGTCAAATGGAAGTGTTTATGCACAGGGCCTATTAACCTCACGACACCCACTTCTTGTCTGGAAGGTGACTAAAAAGCATCATATTGAACATAAAAATAAACTAAAATCAAAGTTTAAATTGCCCATGAAACCTAAAAGTCTAAAAAAATGTTTTCACTTTAATAACAAAGCATAAAGGAAGCCAAATTGCAATTAAAAGCCAATTTAAAAATGCACAATTAATATATTGCTTAAAAAAGTCAATTTTATATTAAAAAGTTGCAGAATTAAAAAGTTTTCAAAACTGCATGAACGTTTTAAATGTTCTGAGAGCCAGCCGAAACAATGTTGCTTCCAGCTTCTGCAGACGATGTTTACATTGGCACCCCAAGCACAAGGTCCAAAGATAAACATGGTCATTCCAACCCAATCAGCAGCCGCTGAAGGTATGACAACCAGTAGTGCCACAGTGGATGAGCCTGGATCCGAAAATCCAGGAGTCGAGGCATCCAGAGAAGGCTCATAATATGCATTTTGCAACAACGGCAATCGCTCAGGACATCTTTGCAAATGGATTCTTAACGGACCCATCAGTAATTCCACATCCATAGATTGGACCAATTGCATTCCAAGGCATATATCCAAGGCACACTCGTAGGTGCACAGGAAACAGTAGAACAAGGTTGCATGCAATGTAACCATAAAGGTCGAAAAGACAAGGACCAGTCGTCATTCAGTTGCTAAAGTAAGAGCGCGCCAAAATTCTGCATCATGCATTCACGACATATTAGCACATGTGGTGGTGCCATTCCCATTTGGCTGTGTGGCGGAACATCCACTGGGGAGAGGCAAAAATAAAACAGAATCCCGAAAATCAGAAATAGGACAAGCGGTAGGAATGGTACAGATTCACTACCAGAAACAAGGGATTATTTATCGGTGACATACAAGGCTCAATTATGCCTTCAAGTGGTCTTAGAATTTCTCTAACTGGTAGTTTAGCTTTGTGTTTTATGGGGTATTGTGCTTGCACTTGTGGCCTGGACCTTATAGGTACTATATAGTAAGGCGAATCTTCATCCCAGCCCACATGATTGCGAGATAATGTCGGGGCTTGTGCAAGGGCACATTCCTTGACATACACATGTTTAACTGCTTTGGGAACAAGGACGGAGAAGGGTGATACTATCACACTTTCCCCTGGTGGGACTTTTTCGTACAAACTCAGGTGGCCAATCTTTTTCAACCAAGAGCATGTCATAGCCAAATGTTAGGTTCTCCCAGAAGTTTAATAGTACTGCATATCACCCTCAATTTGGAGTTCCAATTATACAATCTGCCTGGAGAACTAAATTGTTGATCTGGTGTTTCCACCTGAACAAACTCATTAGTCGCTTTCGCCATCAGGCACTCTTGAAGATTCTGGCAAACTATTGTGACTTCTGCTGCACTGTCTAGCAGAGTCAGAGTCCACTCCTTGTTCAGAAGCAAAGTCCTCAATATTTGTAGCATGTTTAAGCGCTATTTTAGGCACCTTTTTCTTCTTAAATTGAGGCTTTTGTTAGGGAAGTTTCTCTTTCCTTTTTATGGTGATGTCAGAAGAGAGTTATGAGTCTTTCTTCGGTTTCATGTACACCTCCGAACTGCGCTCTGATCATCCTCCTCTCTCCGAGAGTTTTTTCGGATGATTCCTGAAAGGAACAAGAAGGACATATATCAGTATACTGATGCCTATCAGGCTGTTTAATTGTGTCACGGTTGCGAAAATGGTATCTCTTTCCAGGGAACTCCTGTGGAGGAAATCTACCCCTTGGTTGAACTTTTTCTTATTTTTCTTATTATCCTAGCATTTTTTAGAAGACTCTAATGCCTGTTTCAAGTTATCCTTTTCAGAATTACCTCTAAGTTGTGGTTTATAAGGTCTAGCCCCCACGTTATCTCAACCTATTGATGTATAGGTGTCAGCAATAATTTTAGGTAGTTTGCGCTCCTGCTCTGCCAGAGCGACCTGCGTGAGGCATTGGCAAACTGCCAATGCTGCTGCTTCCCCTTTAATGTTACTTAAAATAATTGAGGATACCGTGGCATAAGTGTCAATAAGTTTCACCCCAAATACAATTCATTATGAATTTGCTTGAGTATTTCAGGCAAAACAGCAATGGATGTTGTACCAGCTATGACGGTATGGAATGCAGCGAACACTGTGGCCCATGTGGCACACTCTTCTACCAGAGGAACCATCCCCAAAGGTAGACACATTGTGAGCTTTCTATGCTTATTTTGAGGTCCCATACTAGAAAACACTGCTTCAAGCTGACTTGTTTTTTGTTCAAACCAGAACGTAATCTCATCCTGTCTGGTGGGAGCCTTTCCCATAATTGAATTAATGGTTTCTGAACTAATCGCTGGGATTGCCAAATGTGGCTGTACAGCTTGAGCAGTCCTCACTGGGTTTGTCATTGTTGTTCACATAATGGACAGAGTCATACGTCTATATAATCTAACTAGACCTGTGTAAAGTGTGCGCACCTCAGCTGCTGTGAGTGCTGCTATTTGTGCATATGATGTGTAGCTGGCCATGTTGCCTGGTCATTGCTGAGGGGATCCAGTCTGACATTGCTACTGGATGTGGTAGGGTGCCTTGGAACCAGTTTCTGTGTTCCTGAAATGATAATGCAACTTCTAGGTCTTTGTAAGCTCTATAATTATTAGTAATTGCTGCTTGAGTGTATGTGTGGAATGTTCTGGTGGGTGCGTCTGCTGCCAGAAATTTTACCCATGACGAGAATACCTGTGCTTTATACGCTTCATGGGCCTCTACTAAAAACGAAACATCTTGTCCCATAAGAGTGAGCCCGGGGTGTTGTAATATCTGAGTTACTACATGTCTGCAGTTTAATGGTATGACCACTGCTTCTGGATTGCCATTTTAATGGAATTCAGAGATGTTATACTATTGTGGGGCATTCCTTTTAAAAGTTCAAGCTTGAACAACCTACAGCCAGAATTAAGGGTTCTTTATTTTGCTGAGGAGGAGTTTTTCTAACACCACGGATGTCTCTGTTAGGAAAGTGACTAGGAGCTTTGAGCACATGTAAGAAAACTACTAAGGAGACCCATTAAATAAGTGCCTGACCTAGAACTTTGGTGACACCATGTTGTACAGTTCCTACTATTTCAGTAAAACTGTGCATTTGGGCACCTCCTAGAAGCAGGTGCAAACAAAACTAAATGTGCTCCATTTTTTTTTTAAATGTTGCATTGCATATGTGCTGCGGAGCACATCAAATGAGTGGGATCCTTCTGAGTTTGTCTAGGCATAGGAATATGTAACTGGAAAGGAATGCTCCAGTACAAAAACCATATTAGACAGCACACACTCACTTTTGCACCATGGTGCAAGGCTGTGCTTTGTGCAAAGCAGACTTGTAAGAACGTCACTGCTGGTGATCACATTAGCAGCAAGCAATTCTTAGTGGATATTACTCTGAGCTGTTATCTCCCATGAGCAACTAAGCAGCAAACTTGGTTGTTGAGCTGCGTTGCATGAACAGTTAATAAATCTGGACCTAGATGTGTCTGTCAAAGCACCACAGACTGAGGCACATCACAGAAAGAAAGTGAGAAACAGGGACTGTTCCATTCAGCCAGGAGTGTCAGTTCTGCTATCAGCTTCATTCCAGTAGCACTAATTCCCACCAAATCAACAGTAGGCAATGTTAGATTAAGCACATCTGCGTCCACCACCCACATGTAAAAACAAAACAAGCATTGGCAAGTAAATAGCATGGAAATGAGTATGTGTTTGTGTGGAACAAAGAACTGTAGAATAACATTGGTGAAGGTTAAAAGGCCAGGTAACAATTGCACTGCCAAGCCAGACCTGAAAATCCATGTAGGTTAATGACTTCTCTCCTCCAATCTATGCTCCTGCCTGAGAAAAACAACATAAATTATCTTGTTATCCAAGACATTTTAGTAGCATTACAATGTCATCTGTGTGCCCCTGGAAGTTAAACCTCGAGCTGCTGGATAAATAAACAAGATGATTACAGTTGTGTGGAGGGCAAGCACTTTTTTGTGGAAGCCCACAACTTCTGCTCAATCAAAACATGTACGTCTGCCTCCCAACATGTGGGTGGAGCCCAAGCCCTTCTCTAGTAATGCTAACATAATTGTCTGGTGACAGCTGGGCTGTCAAGCCAGACCATAAAAAGATGTTCTTGGGAGCTAGGATCAGGGTTATGCAATTCTATCACACCTCACAAAATAGAAAATAGAAAACCTTCCCTAAAAGTAGGCTTGGCTGTATAATATCCCAACAAAATTTACTTTAAGCAACCAAACAGGAAAAACTGAAAGGCAGCCCTTAGGCAGCCACATGATGAAAGCACGTTGTCGAAAACATCCTCAAACAGCCAAACAGCAATCTGGATAAAACATAAGTTAATAGTAATCACCCTAACTTACCCAAGAAGTATCCTGCAGTCTGCACCCTGGTGCGAAAAGGTGCTGCAGCAACCTCTTGAAGCCCTTAGAAGGCGAAGGGTACAAATGAAAAAACAGGAAGCACTAGGGCAGGGGATGGCTATTATATGTGTTTCACATCTAAACAATAGAAAGTATAGAAAGCTTTGAGAAAGGTGATATATTTAGGGAGAGTGACCAAACTCACTAATTTCATGAGGAATTGGACGAGTAAGGGGATAAGGATGTAATGATATTTATCCCACACTATTCCACCCAACTTGTCATGAGGTCCGAGGGGGCCTGATTAGGAGTAGGCCAATAACTATTGCAACTGATAAAAATCTGACACTTAGGTGTTCGGAATTTATTTGATGCAATATTCATCTCCTATTCTGACTTTTTGGGGAATGATATTCATATTTTGGTGCTTACCACACCAAAACCGCTTGTGTCGGTAAATACCAAGCTTTTTCTATTTGCTAGATTCTGGCATGTGTATCCCGCAGAAATGTAACAAATGGTTCAGTTTTCAATGCATTCTGTAATTACCAAAAACTATAAATGTCACACCACTAAACAGGTGTCAAGCTCTAGTATCACTCACTAACCCGTTTTCCAGCATAGGGGAGGTGCGAGTCCAAACACTGGCTACCAACTCCTCCTCTGCACCAGAGCCCTGGCTGAGAAAGAACTCAGCCAGAACTGAGGTTCTAAGGGGGGGAAACAGAATGGGATTATGAGAGAGAGAGAGAAAGTGGAGAGTGGCCAACATGGTGTTCTCCTTCTACTGCGGTTTTCCCAACCTTCTCAGCTTCTGGCATTCTACTTCCTTGACCTTCTTGTAAGGAGAAGAAGAGCAACCTTACTACTTGCTACCTGTTAGAAATTGTGTTTTTGGTTGACTGGGGTGGGACTTTTGGTCAAGCAACAGCCAGAATCCCTTTTAGGGTGAATCAATCACCAAAGGACAATAAATAGCCTGTGGTTAATCCTGTGCAGCTTGGTACAAAAAGCAGTCAGGCTTAACTTAGAGGCAAGGTGAAATGTTTATCGAGCACACAAATAGTCAAACATGAAAACACAACACAAGGGAAATCACAAACCAATTTAGAGGAAATAGAGTACATTTTAATACATTTTTTGACACCAAAATGACAAAAATCCAATCATTAGAACCTGGGATATTAATTTTTAAGGTTTTTAGTAAAAACTACCGCCTAAAAGATCAAAGCACCAACCATGGACATCTAGTTGTGCGAGACCGGGTCAAAGTCGAAAAATAATGCCAACTGCAGTGAAGCACAGTTCGGATAAAAGAAGTGGATTGGGTCCAGTCAGCGCTTACCTTGGGACTTAGAAAAATTCTTCAGAAAAATGTTCTGAGAAGGTGAGGTTTAGAGGGACAAGGCTGCAGGAGGCGTCCGAGGATGGAGCGCCATTGTCAGATACCCATGGGTCGAAGCCACAGTGAAGATTTATACGTTTGGACTTAGTCGCTGAAATTGAAGGTGAAAATCTCCAGCGGGACAAGGCAGAGGGCTGTAGATGAAGAGAGTTGCATGAGGTGAGATACCCCTATGGCAAAGTACCACTGAAAAGGATTTGCTGCTGCGGAGAAGAGTGTAGCTGGAGAAGCCACAAAGCCAATCTGACCGGTGATGTACCTCGGGCGGATAGTCAAGCAGGAAGGTCCGATTTTCCTCCTGGATCTCAAAGCAGTTTTTAGCCAAAAGTTTTTTAAAACCCCACTTTTGGATTTTGGTTATCTGGGCACCTTTATCACCACTTCCAAGGGCCCGGGACTGGAGGGGCACCACTTGGAGGGTCAGGACTCACTCAGGCTGGGCCCAAGTGCAGGTTCAAGATGGAGGAAGCCTTTTGTGTCCCTGTGGCCATGAACAGGAGGCCAGCAAACTAGCCCTTGTGAGTCACTCTGGAGGTCCTGGGACAGTTGTTGATCCAGTACTTGTCCCCAGACAGAAGGTAGGAGAGCAGCAGGAGAATCAGGGCAGCAATCCAGCAGGGCAGCAGTCCTTCAGAGCAGTAGGCATGTAGAGTGGCAGTTCATCCAGTAGCACAGCAGTCCTTCTTCCTGGCAGAGTATCCATAGGTCCAGAAGTACACTGAAGTGTTGGTGTCGGAACTCGACTTTTTATACCCTGGTGCCCTGGTTCTGAAAGGTGGGAGAAGCTTCTTGACATTGACTTTGCTTCCTGCCTCCCTGCCCAGGCTCCAAGCTCGCTGCATTGACAATGTGGGGTCGCTAGGCACTTTGTGTGAAGGCAGAGCACATGCTATTCAGTTTCAAGTGGGGCTGTGCTCAGCTCCACCCCCACATCTTGCCAGCAGATGGCCCATTCAGGCAACCTAATCCCTCAATTGTATGACTGTGTAGGAGGAATTCACAAAGTCAAGCTGTCAGCTACACCCAGTCATGTGACTCAGGCCAGGCTACAGGCACAAAAGGGCTAAGAGCAAAAAAATGCCAACTTTCTAGAAGTTGCATTTTTAAAATTGTAATAAAAAATCCAACTTTACAATTAAATAGGGTTTTTTATTACAATTCCAAATACACCAAATATGACAGTAGGTACCTGCTCCCAATTGGAAATTACAGCCTATTTAATGTAATAAGGAATTCCGAATGTTATGCTATGGGAGGGATAGGCCTCACACTAGTGAAAAATAAATTTAGGATTTTTTCATTACCAAGACATGTAATACTTAAAAGTACATATCCAACCTTTTAATGACACAGCACCCGGCCCTAGAGGCTACCTAGGGTCTTCCTAATGGGTAACTTATATGTAATAAAAGGTGAGTTTAAGGCTTGGCAAAGGGATTTTAATGACAATTCGACATGCCAGTTTAAAACTGCCTACAGGCTGCGATAGCAGGCCTGGAACATGTTTTAAAGTGCTACTTAAGTGGGTGGCACAATAAGTACTGCAGGCCCACTGGCAGCATTTATAGGCCCTGGGTATATTGTATACCTCTCTACAAGGGGCTTACAGGTAAATTAAATATGCCATTTGGGTATAAGCCAATTTAACCATGTTTTGAGGGAGTGATGACAAGTACTTTAGCACTGATTAGCAGTGGTAAAGTGCATATAATCCTAATGCTCACAAAAATAAGCTCGATAAAAGGGAGGAGGAGAGGCAAAAAGTTTGGGGGAAATCGCCTTTAGGCTGACAAATAATAATAATAATAAAGTGATTTATAAAGCTCATAGTTACTTCTACCGAAGTGTCCCAGCGCTATGGTCTCACTCCCAGAGGTCATATCCAGACAGACAGCAATTGAAACATCACAATTCAGGTCGAACTGAACAGCCAGGTTTTTAAATATTTGTGGAGAGATAGTTCAGTTTTTTCCTCTCTAATTTGAAGAGGAAGGGAGTTCCACAACTTAGCTGCTAAGAAACTAAAGGAGGAGCCCCAATGTGAGCTCTCTTTACAGTGGGGCTGCATGCCAACGAGGCTCCAGCAGATCTTAAGTTCCTAATAGGAGAATAAGGCTTAAAAACTGATGCAAGTAATAAGGCCCATTTATCCTTAAGGCCCTTAGAGCAGAAGCACATAGCTTTGAAGGAGAGCCTTTTCTTCAGTGGTAGCCAGTGCAGTTGTGAGAGTGCAGAGCCCATAGAGGCCCATCTCAGAAAATTCAGCAGCAGACTAGCTGCTGCATTCTGCACACGCTGAGTCTCATTAGCCGGAACTGTGAGACACCCAAATACAGGACATTGCAGTAGTCCAGCCTGTATATTACCAATGCCTGGACTACGGTGTTCGTGGCAGCTTCTGGCTGAAGTCCACTGAGATTTTTAAGAGTTTGTAAGATCCCAAATCATTTTCTAGCTAAAGCCATGATCTTACTGTCAAACGAAAGCTTGGTGTCAAACCAGATGCCAAGGTTCTTGAATTTCGGCTTCGGGTGAGGTGGAGGTCCAAGCGAGTCAGGACATCAGGCAGAGGACCAAATCAAAGGCTGCTAACCCACATCAAGGACCTTGGTTTTCCCTGCATTCAGTTTGAGACAATTGAGGTCCATCCACTGGTCCACCTCCGACAGACAGGACCTAAGCAGACCCGCCGTTTTGGCATCCTTCGATGGTGGGGTGATAATCAGCTGCATATCATCGGCGTACGATATGATGTTGAAACCGTAATGCTCAATGATATCAGCCAGAGGGCGCAAGTACAGTTTGAACAAAGTAGGGCTCCTGAGACACCCCCTGTTGCAGCGATTCAGTAAAAAGAAGCAAACCACTGCAAGGCCTTGTAGCCGACACCACACACTGTTTAAGTAAAAGGTTGTGGGATATGGTGTCAAAAGCCATGCTGAGGTCCAACATCAGCAAGGCTGCTGTGCCACCCTTGAACAAGCTTGTAAGAAATGGGTAGTAGCGTTCCCTGAGAGGGAAATACCGCACATCAATGAACAACAGATGTAAAGAAGTAAAACAGTAAATGGCGTAGAAATTAAACAAGACAGCTGTAAGTACAGCAGGGTGCTTAGCTAGCTTAAGTCACCCACTACCCAAGGGTGCCAGTCGCATGTGAAACATGCACATAAATAACCAAAGAATAAAGCTAATACAGCACACCAATCATAAGTTCTAATTGATCCAATAAATCTAACTGTATTGCGAGTGGCTAGTAGTCAATACTGTAATTCTTTAGTCCATACAGTCCTTTGATTTCTTGTGCCCCATGTACAGCACATAAAGATTTTCCAAAACAACTCTCTTTTCATAGAAAACGTTTCTTTTATTGAATTTTTCTTTTTTTCCTTAATGCCAATTCCCAGCAAACAAAGCAGCCAACACGTGTTTCATCTGTACAAATGGGTACCGAGACTTTCTCAAGGCTAAAAGTGATCAAATTTGTCGCTAGTACTGTTATAATCAAGACACTATTAGTGTAATGAATGAGTTTCGTTCGTTCCAAAAGCAAACTGCTAATATCAGAAGCTTTCGGTCGATAAAAATTTCACCATAAAGTGTCGCTAGTGGTGGTTGAGAATAATGGTTATTATCCCATGGAGTCGAATCCAGAAAAAAGATAAGTATACAAAGTAGTGTATAGAATCCAATGTCAAGAACTAAAACCTTCTGGCGTACCAGTGCTGTTGTCTTACAGTCTCAGCGGTTAGGTTCGCCTAAATTGAAATCCCTAACTAATATTAGTTAGAACGAACGCGTTGGGGTCGGAGTTACTCTTCGTAATCAGGACGGGTTTAGGACGTATCACTGTCCGACCTGTTTACTTGAATTTCCTCAAATAAACGATCATTGGGGATTTCAATTTAGGCGAACCTAACCGCTGAGACTGTAAGACAACAGCACTGGTACGCCAGAAGGTTTTAGATCTTGACATTGGATTCTATACACTACTTGTATACTTATCTTTTTTCTGGATTCGACTCCATGGGATAATAACCATTATTCTCAACCACCACTAGCGACACTTTATGGTAAAAATTTTTATCGACCCACAGCTTCTGATATTAGCAGTTTGCTTTTGGAACGAACGAAACTCATTCATTACACTACTAGTGTCTTGATTATAACAGTACTAGCGACAAATTTGATCACTTTTAGCCTTGAGAAAGTCTCGGTACCCATTTGTACAGACGAAACACGTGTTAGCTGCTGTTTGCTGGGAATTGGATTAGGAAAAAGAAAATTCAATAAAAGAAACGTTTTCTATGAAAAGAGAGTTGTTTTGGAAAATCTTTATGTGCTGTACATGAGGCACAGAAATCAAAGGACTGTATGGACTAAAGAATTACAGTATTGACTACTAGCCACTCGCAATACAGTTTGATTTATTGGATCAATTAGAACTTATGATTGGTGTGCTGTATTAGCTTTATTCTTTGGTTATTGCTGTGCCACCCTTATCAACAATCTGGTGGATGGGCTCAGAGGCAAACAACAGCGCGGACTCTGGGCTATGAAGAGGGCGGAAACCCGACTGTGTCCTATGAAGAAGCTCTTGTGCCTCAATAAAATCTGAAAGCTGCTGATAAATGTATTTCTCTGCCACCTTAGAAAAAAAAGAAGCAGTGAAATAGGCCTAAAGTTTTCAGGCTTAGAAGGCTCTAAAAGAGTTTTTTTGAAAAGTGGGACCATAGTGGCATGTTTCCACCACTGTGGAACCTGGCTCGCCTTGAAAGAGCTATTCAATAGATCACAGAGCACCGGTAGTATAGCTGTCATGCCACGCTCCAAAATTGCAGGAGATGCAGGATCAGAGAGGGAGCATGACTTGACGGCTGTCACTAGAGAGGACAATTTCTCAGGTTTGATAGGTTTAAAAAAAGGTTAACCCTGAACTATCAGCAGAAGTTTCAGACTACAAATTGGGACATGGAGCGTCCCTAGACGCCTCAGGAAAAGCAGAGTAAATGGAAGCGATTGTATCCGAAAAAAACGGAGCCGGGCATTACAGCGTTCCTCCGCAGGCGGGGTAGACACTAAAACTCGATCTAAAGAGGGTAAGGATTTCACAATGGTGAAAAATTCTCAATCGGATTTCTGAACTGCCTCAATTTTTTCAGCGTAAAACTCACACCGGGTGACCCTGATATGCCTATGATGTGACTTCAGGGCCGACCGATAATTGGCCTTGTCGGTAAGATTAAAATGTCTGCGCGAAATGCGCTCACCAGAACAGCATCTCTTTGTCATCACTATGTCACTTCTGGATCCGCTTCGGGGGCCGCAAGATTCAAGCCCCTGCAAAACAACACGGAACAAATTAGAACTATCTAAGGAGGTAATGCGCTTGCGCTCGCAGCGCTCTAACTAACTACCAATTACCTTGAATGCTTAAGATCTGAAACCCTGCAACAAAAGGGAAGACATTAGAATTGCGAACTAGTGAAAGATTGGCGCATAACAATTTGGATACTAACAATTGTGTTTATATTTATAGCAGGTCTAACATTACCCCTTTCTCCCTTCCCTTTTCTAACACCCAATAGGATCTGAAATACCTTATTGTGTCCTCTTACCTGCCTTTGGTGCTCGCTCTCTCTCTCTCTCTCTCTCTCTCTCATGAATTCTGGGAAATGGTCGTGGAATCTTGGGATAAGAATAGATAATGATGTACACATCCTTTACGAGTATTGCTAGATCTTGTATAGCAGGTAAATAAGTGTGGAGTGCATTGTTAGTATCCAAATGGTTATGCGCCAATTTTTCACTAGTTCGCAATTCTAATGTCTTCCCTTTTGTTGCAGGGTTTCAGATCTTATGCATTCAAGGTAAGTGGTAGTTTGTTAGAGCGCTGCGAGTGCAAGCGCATTACCTCCTTAGATAGTTCTGATTTGTTCAAAGCTTCTTCTCAGGGGCTTGAAACTTGGGGTCACCGAAGCAGATCCGGAAGCCATGTAGCGATGACGAAGAGATGCTGCTCTGGTAAATATCTGAATAGCAAGCAGTTTCTGGAAGATGGGTGCAGATCATAAATTGGAGCCGCGCCCAACATGACCGCCTCATCTCGCGAGATTTGGTAATCTCACAGGATTTCGGGTTTATTTTACTTTTGGCCACAGTGTTTTTCTGTTAATGTCCCTTGCATGCTGGGCTCCACCAATGACCATTTATTTGTTAAAGGTGCATCCTGTGCCTCTGGGGAAGGTGCAAGTAGTGCCTCATGCTCCAGGGGCGGGAAGTGCACATACAATCCTTGAGGGCCCACACCAGGAAGGCAATGGGACCAACAGCAGGTTTTTGCCCAGGAATCATAATTTAACAAGACAGTTGTAATCAGGTGCAAGGTGTTGGAAGGAATTGGGATATTAGTTCCAAAGGATGAGAGTGCTTCACAAGTAATAAGTCTGCAATCGTCTTTTTACTGGGAACCGAGTACTCAATTAAAGCACTTGACTCTCTCAGGGTAGCGAAGCAGTGTAGCCTAAGGCCTACTAAGGGGAGGTGGTGTGGGCTACTAACCACAGTTTACTGGTACGC
Source organism: Calotriton arnoldi (assembly GCA_963921515.1). Lineage (NCBI taxonomy): Eukaryota > Metazoa > Chordata > Amphibia > Caudata > Salamandridae > Calotriton > Calotriton arnoldi. The sequence goes on along the minus strand of CAWUFW010000537.1, from coordinate 84,689 downwards.
AAAAACAATACTCAAGAATTAATGTCCAGTCAGTGTTTTAAAAAAAAGAAGATTTTGCATTTATTTTGCAGTCTATTAAATACTACACATTAGATCACAAATATATACAATCAGGTAGATAGAAATACCTTTGGTGATGCCCTCATATCAGGTTACACCCCTAGTGGACCCTGAACCCTATAACAACAATAACCCCCACCGATACTAGATGCAGCATCACAATATAAGGGGGCAATTACAAGTTGTGTGATGCTTGTCACATCCAGTAATTACAGGTGTAATAAAGATTACACACCTGGATTTTTCCACTGATAAATTTGGCAGGTCTAAGATGTTGAAAAGTAACTGGGGAAAAGGCTGCTCAAATATTAGGATGTTCTATTTTTAAAAAGAGGTCATTGGTTTTTAATGGGTGTAACAAATTGTACCTATGCCTCAAGGGCACTTGTAATCAAATACCTATCTGATAAAATAACTTTGCTATCCACATCATAATTTACAACACCTCACACAAGATGCTTTCCTATTTCTATGTAAAGTACTGTTTGTCTACTTCACATTTTCTGAGCTCATGCCATTTTAATTATAGCTGATATGACTTCACCCAAGGATGAAAGACAACAGTGCATTCTTTGTTTAATAATAAGATTCAACCAGCATTTCATAATCATGAGGTAGGTGATTATCTGAGCACAGTTACCAACATTGCTATCTTTTTTGGCTGTCTAATGATCCATACTCTAGTTATTCCAAAACAAACTGGATGTGCTCATGCCAATGTCATATCTCTGGCCACCTCTTTTATTTCATTACATAAAATATTGGAAAACACATTGTTACCTTGATGGCTATTTTAATCACTTCTAAAACTGTATAAAACATATTGCTACCTTTAAATTGTTTAGGCTTGGGCCCAGACTTTTTCTGGAACATTCTTTTGTTGGCTGCCTTGGTACACCAATATGCATGTCGGCGATAAAAATTATAATAAAGTTTGAATAGTCCCCAGTAAAGAATATGAAAGTGCGGCTCATGTACATGTTAAGCACAAGGATGGACATTTTTACACTGTGCATGTTTTTTGATTGTGTGTGTGTATGTTTGAGTGTGGATGTGAAGTATTAATGGGTTTTGTGGTGGGTAGAGAGGCATGGTTATTTGGGATCATTTGTAGGTTTCAACTGCACAGCACTTGCTTAAAATGGGCTTAGAGCCCGAACCTTTCTTACCATTACTTATCATTGGTTGGCTCCGAAGTCACTCTTGTTTAGTTGCTTTATATTGGTCAGGGCCTCCTCCTCTACCCTGCTTCCATCTGGGGCTTCATGTGTGTCCCTACTATGGACTATGGACCTAGTACAGATTCCTGTTTGTGGACAGTGTCCTTCCACTGGCTGCAGCCTCCTGTAGGTACCCTTTTTTAACTTTTTTACATGCACTTAAAGAGTGCATGTCTCTGCAGTCTCTCTCCTTCACCCCTCCCCTCCTCCCGCTGTTGCTGCTCCCTCCCTTGTGTTGCTTTCCCCCGCCATCCTCCCTCTGTCCATTGTTGCTTTCCCACCCCCGCCATCCTCTCGCTGTCTATTGTTGCTTTCCTACCCCAGCCTTCCTCTTGCTGTACGTGCTTTCCTACAACCACCCTCCTACCGCTGTTCCTGTTTTGCCTCCCGACCGCCATCCACCCTCCCAATCCTTGCTTTCCCCCCCTCCACCCTCCCAATCTCTGTGCTTTATTTGTCACCCGTCCTTGTCCCTCTCTCTGTGCTTTATTTGCCATTTCTTGCCCTCCTCTCACTGCCTGTGCGTTATTTCTCACCCACTTCCCTCCCTCCTCCCCCTTGCCCCTGCGCTGTTTTTACACATATTGCACAGCAGAGTGGCCTGCTGTGCAATATGGCTTAAAAATAATATATGTTTTTACCTTGGCAATTATATGCACCTTATCATGGTGACATGTTCCAACAGCATTAAGGTACCTCAGTGGGTTAAGGCACTGCTGCAGAGAGCTCTGTGGCTTTCAGTTCTCATTACACATCATATAGGATAGCTGCAAAATCAAAGAGTGCATGTGTGTGTTCAGAGTATATATATGTATGTGCTGTGTGTCCTCAAACTGCTGTGTAAGGAGGTTATTTAAAAGTTACATAGTCTTTGATCAATGTGAACTGGTCTGAATTGCTGAGCAATGCACAATTTGCACTAGGTTCTCTAAGATCACCTTAGATCAGCGATTAACCCCTGACTGGTCAAAAATGCATCATCCTTGGAGAAAAATGGGCAAATGCTCCTATATGGTATGTGGTGCCATTTAAAATTATAACCTACCTCCCTGCATTTTGGTGTTCGCTGTTGATGGAGCGGAAATGTCATTTCATTTGTAGGGGTGCATCATAATCATGTGTAGAGCGCACCCACATATGATCTTGCATTTAAGTAAACGTGAAGTGTTAAAATTGTGAAATGTATTAACATAGCTATGTGACATATTTTAGGTTATTGACAAGTGTCGTGGAAAATGAATATAACTAGCTGAAACATTACCATGAAGAACTCGTGTTGTGAAACTGACAAATACTCGTACTAAATGTGCTTATTAATTATGACATTTCACACGTAGGTAAATGCATTAGTTGAAATTGCATTAATGTTTACGGAAAATCCTAGGCCTGAAATGCAAGTCCTTGACAACTCTCGCTTTAGAATTAATCGTTGAATTCATGTGTGCTGTGGAATCTGTTCTTTCTCAGGTTTTTGTATTTCAGGTGAAGAAGCGTTCTATTAGGCAGATTAATGTCTTTGTTTTACTAGCTAGGCAAGGGGAGAAGAAGTTACATTGTTGTGACTCAAGTCGATAAAGGAAGGTTGTTACGATTCACACAGGAAAGGAGAAGTTCTGGAAACCAAGGACAAATTGTTGCGAGAAAGATACATGGACGACATCATGTAAAAGTACATTCAGGACTGTACCCAGAGCGGATGGCGTGAGCGAAGTGTATTGTGGGAACTCAATCTGTGGATAACTGGTTGTTGGAATTAGGGAAAGAGCCCCACTTCTTTCTTGCCTTCAGAGAGAGAGAGAGCATCTCAAGCAAGCTCTATCTTTGTGATGGTGGCTTTATGCTACTTGACCCATTGATCGTGGAGAGACTCCTTAGGAAGACTCCACACACTGACACCTTTTATCTTTCCTCTTGAAAATGGTTATGTAGGGATTCCGGATGTCATCTTAGCATTAGAGTAGGGATAGAATTAATGCTTTTCACTCACCAACCATCGAAAGTTGGGAAGTATGGGCTCATGCTTCCTGATTTTATGTATTCTACTTCTTAAATCAATTGTTTTGCTCATGTGGCACTGTCTAAATTGGATGCGCAGATTTGGCTTTATGCTAATTCTTTTGTTTTTCTATACCCTCGTGTTGAGGTGTCTCTATGTCCAGTTGTTTTTGGCTTTGTAATAAACTAACTAACCTTAAGTAGTGGTCCACGGGTTATTATGTATCAAGGAGAATTATTGGACAATTTATTGTTTCCTAACAACTTTTCTCCCTTTTACACTTTCATGCTTTGAAAAAGAACCATCGGAGTGTGACTCTAGAACAGGTCTAGAACTTATGGGCACGGCCCTTTCAGTTGGTAGCAGAGTAGGATGGTTCACACATGAAGCAAGGGGAGAATCTAGAAGCGATCTAGAATAAGTGGAACTTAGAACCCAAAGCCCCAAACTAGAGCCCAATGATCAGAAACGGAAGGCGATGAAATCTGGCGGAGACTGACGGAGTTTGATGGTGCGGCGAGATCAGTGGCAGAAGGAGGAGTGAGTATTAATAGGGTGTATGAAATTGAATTATGATATATATATACGATTCTACATAGTCCACATTTCTCCTGTGGACTGATATAGTCGTTATTTTATGTTATGTTATGTTATGTTATGTCTATTGTAGAACTTAAGAAGTGAGGAGGAGACTCTGATGTGTTGTGGGTGGCCGTTCCATTGTTTTGGTGTGATGTATGAGAACAACCTCCTGTTCTGCTGTCTTGAATGGGGGCAATGTGTGAAAGTGAGAGTGAGGCTGAGCGTGTTCTGCAGAGAACAGTGCATGTTTTTCACCCTTCTATAGTGAAAAGTGCAGGCTCGCCCTACTCCACACTGCATCTTTTCTGCAAGGGATAGTGCAGAGTCTCTGTATTCCACCCTTCTATTCTGTAAGGAATAATGCAGTCTACTTCTATTCCACCCTTCTCCTGCCTGCTCTATATATAGGAAGTATAGTAGCTGCTTACTACTCAACACTTTTCCTTTTCTATAGGGAATAATGCAGAGCCTGTGTATTCCACTCTTGTTCTGTCCATATGCGCTGGAAGTAGAAGTCCTGGGATTGCTGCAGCACCCCCAGAATAACCATGCTGGAATTCAGAAGGTGAATGAGCAATAAAAACACCTTTAAATCTTGGGTTTATGTTGTCACATTTGCTGTGCGTCAAAGGCAGTTGTCAAATGGCAGTTATGTCTTCTGACAAATTGCTCATTGTTCTTTAAAAGCGGAGTTTCGTGTTAACTGCTCTTGCTCTGACTGCAAAGTGAGAGGATTTTGTAAAGCGAGCTATTAAACAATATTCCTAGAATACAGAGAGTGCAAAAGGAAAAACTGTAGGATATTATTATTTTTTTGTAACACACAACACAATTTAAAAAAAACAACTGTAAATAGAATATATCAGTAGTTAGGAAGGCACAAATGAACCACATTTCTTTGTGAATCAGAAGTGTGATGGAAATAAAGAACTTAATAGGATCAAACAAATCAAGACACTTTACTTAGTTATGTGCAAATTATAAATATTTACTGGAACTGATTTTCAAACTTTATCATTTGTGCTCTAGATAGTTTCATCAGTGAAACTGTATGTTTTGCAAATGTATTCACAATTTCAATGAAAATATGTTGTCTCTGAGTAACAGTGCGTTAGCCCATACTACTTTAGTAGTATAGTTGCAACAGTGTGCTCCAAAATGCTTCACCAGATACATACTACATCCTTACCACTCTCCTCCTAAATACATTTGCTGCACTTGATCTTATTTTACAGTTGGAAATTTCACAATCCCTATGACTTCAGAGATGTAACAGTCATGGCAGCACTCCCAACATTAAAAAAAAATTCCAGCACCACTGGCCCTGTCCCAAAGCTAATAATACAACCTTTGCCTAGTTCAACTGCCTCCTGTTCTATGAGTACTAATACAGCCTTTCCTTATTCCATCCTTCTCTTGCTTTGTAGGAAATAATCCTGCCTCTCCTTAAATTAAATCACACCTTCAGCCTTACCACTCCGATGTTGGAAAAACATAGCAGTGAAGGACTGGCCTTTCACCCTCTCCCAGAACTTCCCAGAGCACACTGGCAGCCTACCAAATGACATCAAGAACTGACGGGATCTCAGCATGATCCAACAAGTCAGCCCTCGCAAACATGGCAAACAGGCAAGAACACATACTCAGGCCAGCCGGTGCACAGAAGAACTCAGAAGGTCCAAACAGCACTGTAAACAACTTGAACATAAGCAGAGACTATGCCAGGAAGTCACAGATTAAGGCACTTTTAAATCTACTCTGAGGCACAACCACCAACCAATCCACAAAACCAGTCGGAAGACCCCATAAGACTACATCAACTCCAGCTCATTCAGCAGCAAAGAGATCTTCTCAATTATCAAAGACTTCATCATGCCAGCAATCACCGCCAGCAGCATCAACCCATCGCTGCCAGTTTGCAGATCATGAACAGAGAACACATCATGACCTCATGGAACGTCATCACCACAGACGAAACTGCCATCATGATGAAGTTTATCCACTCCAGGGTCCCGTCAGACCCCTGCCCCCACCGTGCCTTCAACAAAGGATCCACTTCCATCAGCACGGCCCTAATCCCCATCCTCAACACACCATCAACACAGCAAAATTCTGAGAAGCCTGGAAGCACTTGGCAGTCAATGCTGTCTTAAAGAAGCCCTCAGAAGACCTAACCAAACTCACTAACTACTAACCGATCTCCCTCCCAGACCACCTGAACAACCACAAGCTTTTTGACACCACAAAATAAGGCTTCAATCCCAACCACAGCACGGAGACAGTCCTCATTGCAGCAATAGATGACATCTGGATGATCCTGGACAGACCCTCATCCTACTGGAATCTCTTCAGCCTTCGACACAGTATCCCACTCAATTATGATTAGATAGCTGCATGAGTCTGGCATTCAAGGGCCTGTCCTTCAATGGATCTGCTCCTTCCCAACCAGGCAAACCCAAACTATCAACTTAGCACCTTACTTGTCAAAACCCCAGGAACTCATCTGCGGAGTTCGTCAAGGCTCCTCTCTCGGGCCCCCCCTCTTCAACATCTACATGACCCCACTGACTTCATTCTTGCCTAAGACTTCAGCATTCTGCACTATTCCAACAACTCGCAACTGATGCTATGGTAAACAGCCATTACAACGAGGCTGTTACCACGCAAGTTGTTACACTGCATGCGTAACAACGTATGCGATGTAACAACGACTACCATTACAACGCAAACCATTATATCGCATGCGCTTTTAAAACGCATGCAATGTAATGGTTATCCACATCGTTGTGAGAAAACTGGGCTGTTCCGTTTCCTCACAACGATGTGCACTGCCCCTCTGTCAATGCTGAAACCAGAAGAGAGGAACCACGAGGAGAGAGAGGTAAGGGGGTTTGTGCTTGGGGTGGGGGTTACTTTTTAAGGGTTTAGGGTAGTGTCGAAGTAGTGTAGTAATGTTTGTGTAGTGTAGGGTTGTGTGTAGGGGGAGGATCGTGCTGGGGTAGTGTTTTAGGGTTTAGGGTAGTGTTGTGGTGTTTGTGTAGTGTAGGGAAGTGTTTTTGGGTTTAGGGTAGTTTTGAGGGGGTCGTGCAGGGTAGTGTTAGAGTGTAGGGGCCGAACTGGGGGTCTTGTGGGGGGTAGTGTTTTAGGGTTTAGGGTAGTGTTGTGGTGTTTGTGTAATGTAGGGTAGTGTTTTAGGGTAGTGTTGTGGTGTTTGTGTAGGGTAGTGGTTTAGGATTTAGGGTAGTGTCGGGGGTCGTGCAGGGTAGTGTTTGAGTGTAGGAACGGACTGGGGGTAGGGGGAGGGTCGTGCGGGGTGTAGTATTTTAGGGTTTAGGGTAGTGTTGGGTTTGTGTAGTGTAGGGTAGTGATTTAGGGTAGTGTAGGGGGGTTGTGCAGGGTAGTGTTAGAGTATAGGGACAGGACTGGGGGAAGGGGGAGGGTCGTGCTGTGGTAGTGTGTTAGGGTTTAGGGTAGTGTTGTGGTGTTTGTGTAGTGTAGGGTAGTGTTTTAGGGTTTAGGGTAGTGTCGGCGGTCGTGCAGGGTAGTGATAGAGTGTAGGGACAGGACTGGGGGTAGGGGGAGGGTCGTGCAGGGGGTAGAGTTTTGGGGTTAGGGTAGTTTTGTGGTGTTTGTGTAGTGTAGGGTAGTGTTTTAGGAATTAGTGTAGTGTCGGGGGGTTGTACAGGGTAGTGTAGTGTTATTGTAGGGAGAGGACTGAGGGTCAGGCAAGGGTCAGGGAATTAGTGTAGTGTTGGGGGGTTGTGCAAACGTTTACCATGAGTATACCTTTACCACGCATACCTTGGCGTTGAAATGGCATGCGTGGTAAAGGTATAGTCGTGGTAAAATTTTGCTTTGTAATGGTATTCGTTGTAATTGACATTGCGTAGTAATACCCGCGTTGTAAAGGCATGCATGGTATTTCTATGCAATGTAACGAGTGCTATTCGATGCTATCCCTCTCAGACAAATCTCCAGGGGCGGGGAGAATTTGTGGAGTTTGATTCTGTGGATCATGTGGAATTTAAAAAAAAATCCCCCAGATTCGACTGAATTCGACGACGAGGTCGAGTGAGCATTTTGTGCTATTTCAATTTTCTTAGCGCAAGATGCACCCTTCCACCCGAAAATGTATGGGAGGATACATTTTGCTTAAGAAAATTGCACGTATGTAAGGGTGCCGAGTGGTAACTATGTGGTTTCTAAACGCAGAGGGACTAATCACAGCAGAATGAAGGAGCAGTCCCTCTATGTTTAGAAACTGAACTTCTCGGAACTCTTACATACTTTCTAAACAGTGCAGGAAAGGGGAGCAGTCACTCTATGGCTTTTAAACATAGAGGGACTGCTCCCTCCTCCCACCCTGTTTAGAAATCCCTGCAGTGCATACCCTTCAGTGCACTTACAGACTCTACATAGTTAGTTTTCCGCATTACTTCTGTAAGGCAGAATCACTGATAAATTCTGCCACTCCGCTGGTGGAATTAAACATTTTGCACAGGCCTACAAATGTCCCAGACCTAGGAGCAACTTCACGACCTGCATGACTGAACTGTTTCAAACTGAACACTGACAGGACAAAATGGTGATCTTCAGAAAAGACGCCTTCTTCCATTATTTAAATGACATTTTGTTAAACAGTACTGAAACCTATCCCTACTTCCAAAAATAAATAATTGGAACGGGCATGGTCGTAGAAACATAAATCTGACAACCCATATTCAGTGGGTTAACAGGTGAATTGTTATCTATTCACTGATTTTGCTACAGTTGTCCAGATCCCACAAAGAACAGAATGCATGGCACATGTACCTGGTGGCCTACAGACTCTACCACAGCCCCATCCTCAGCCCACAAGCAAGAAACCTTGGATCATCATTGGTAACAAACTTAACATGTCCGCCCAGGGCAATGCAGTCACCACATCCTGTTTTTACACCCTGAGGATGCTGAGAAAGTTCTACTAGTGGCTATCAAACAGCACCAGAAAGACCGTCAATCTCATAACCAGCAGGCTGGACTATAGGAACTTCCTCTACACCGGAATCAAGAAGCAATTTACGAAGAGACTACAGACTATCCAGAATGCAGCAGCCTTACTCATCCTCAATCTCCCATGCTAGACTCACTTCACACCACACCTGAGGATGCTCCACTGGCTCCCAATACACGTGCACAATTAAAGCTTCTCATCCACACATACAAAGTAATTCACAACTCAGGTCCAGCCTACTTGAACAGCCACATACATTTCCACCAACTCTTTTGCTTGGCAGGACTCTTACTAGCACACATCCCACGCTTCCAACAAAGCAGGTCCAGAGAACGAGCCTACTCATACATCACTCTTGAAGCGGAGTCCACATCCACATCAGAGCCTCCCCCTCTCTTCTGGATTTCTGCAAGAAGCTGAAAACCTGACACTTTGAGTCAGACCCACTACGGGGGCTAGCCTCACACACCTGCGGAGCACCAGGACACTCTCACACCAGATGGTACGCTATACATATACAGATAATTGAAGTAGGGTACGGCCATTCAAAGATAGCTGAGATCTTCCTAGGATAAATGGCCACCCCTTGGGCTTCTAAGCAATACCAGAGATAGCCCCTTTCAAATTCACAAATTTTGGGATTGCAAGATAAATGGTGCTGGCATAGTCAGATGTACACCACAACTCATACAGCCCATATGGTAGAGTCAAATGGTTACATAAACAACATCAATATATTGAGAATTAAAAACATATTTTATTGTTATTAAAACATTCCATGAATCACTATATCATAAAAATATCCCATACATATCACAAGGGTACAAATTAAAATACATATACGTTAAACATTCATTACACAAATACAAAAGAGAAACACATAGACAGTACACTTTGTCATCCAAAAGCACATCTAAAGGGAACACTTCTCTCGCTTTTCCTGGATACACTATATTATCTTTTGTCTGCAGGATAAGCTTGTTCCAAAGATTATGCAAGAACAGCGTCGACGCGTTTCGATGGCTTAATTTATTTTTCCATCTTTATCAAGACAACCTTTGGCACTCTCTTATTGGTACTGTACGGTTACCAAAAAACTAATCATTATCTCATTCGGAATATTTCATCTATGTCTGTCTGCAGGGCATAATATCGGCCCTCAGTCACCCACATCTGCTAAAAGTCGGGAAATCTCCTCACGCTCACGGGTTCCTTTTGCCTCTAATATATTTCTTTTTCAATTATTTAAAATCGTTCTTTCTAGATTTCTGTCATTAAAATCTGTAGATTGCTTTTATTTTGCCGGCCTGGATTCCATGTATTATTTATTTTTGTATCTTAAAATCTTTAGCGTTAGTGGGCTTAAAACTCCCTTTCCTTTGTAGCACGGGGAAACTCCTCACCTCATCGCTGAGGTGAGGAGTTTCCCCGTGCTACGTAGGAGAGAGGAAGTCCTATCAGTCCCGTAATACTTAATGCCGTAAGAGTCCGCAAAGGAAAGGGAGTTTTAAGCCCACTAACGCTAAAGATACAAAAATAAATAATACATGAGAAAATGGCTTTATGTTCAAAGAAAGGCGCTGACCTTTCTTTCAACATAAAGCCATTTTGCAGAGCAGCCAGCTGCTGTGCAACATATCTAAAAAGAAAAATGATTTTGTTGAGGCGTTTACCTTTCTGGGTACTGTGTTGTGTTTGATGTATGCAAAAACTTTAATAGGCACTATTCAAATAAAAAAAAAATGGCAAAGCTAACAGATGTCGCATAGTTGAAACCTTTTGGCTTTGCCAATGCTTATTTCATGATTGTTATGATATGTTGATTCTAAAATCTTTTCTTTATAAATATTTCTATCTAGTCATTTTGGGAGAACTGGTGATATAGTATGAATATACATATCATATTTTGAATAATAACTGAAATTTATTAGAATGTAGTAGAAGCTTCTTGTTGATTTTGTCATTGGCCACTATGTTTAGATGAATCACTAAAATTATCGCTATAGGTGTGACAGAAAAATATAAAAGTAATTTAGATCAAACGGATGATGTTCCTTTGCTTTGATACTGTATATTGACAGAGCCACTGTGGACCAGGGCCGGACTGGCCATAGCGGACACCGGGCGTTTGCCCGGTGGGCCGCTAGGGTGGGGGCCGGTTTTGGGCCCCTGGGGCCGTTTTTGTTACCGGGGGTCAGCAATATCGGCCCCCTGTAACAAAATCGTCCGAAACCGGCCCTCGCAAACAGCTCGGCTGCACCCCCCCCTACCCCCAGTGGGGGGGGGCGGCCGAGCAGTTTGCCAGGGCCGGTTTCCGTTCCCAGTCCGTCCCTGCTGTGGACTCAAAGGAGTGCATTTAAGACAGCCACGTTTCAGTAGAGATGCACATGCAAGGACTGTGCGACTACTGCACCCTGGCATTATATCTGGGATATCCTCCTGCCACAGATCCTATTTATAAAACTCTCCTCTCAGCATCACTGAAGTGAATGGCGATACTGTGTCCCCATTTGGTAGGGCATGTAATTCACCATTTCACAATGTGCTTAATGTTTTTTCCACAAAGGCTCCTGTATAAGGCGTGGCCTAGATTATGTGATAGGAGTGATGGACACCCCATCGGCTTCATTCATCTCTAACATCTTCCCATTACTGCTGGACATCAGCTTGCCGACCTGACTTGGGCGATTTGCGGGACACTCTTGAGCCAGGGACTCTGGCGCATTCACTTACCAATTGAATTGGGGATTCCTTTTATCTGGATTCCCCATTCCACCAGTGATCTGTATGAGGTTCTACCACCATTTGTTTGCAGATTTTCTCAATCAGTATGGGGTAGTTTAACTCAACAATATTTTAGTGTACTCGAAATACCTGGGTGAATATGTGGTACATCTGACTATGCCAGCACCATTTATCTTGCAATCCCAAAATGTGTGAATTTGAAAGGGGCTATCTCTGGTATTGCTTAGAAGCTCAAGGGGTGGCCAGTGATCCTAGGAAGATCTCAGCTATCTTTGAATGGCCATACCCTACTTCAATTATCTGTATATGTATAGCGTACCATCATGTGTGAGAGTGTCCTGGTGCTCCGCAGGTGTGTGAGGCTAGCCCCCGTAGTGGGTCTGACTCAAAGTGTCAGGTTTTCAGCTTCTTGCAGAATTCCAGAAGAGAGGGGGAGGCTCTGATGTGGATGTGGACTCCGCTTCAGGAGTGATGTATGAGAAGGCTCATTCTCCGGACCTGATTTGTTGGAAGAGTGGGATGTGTGCTAGTAAGAGTCCTGCCAAGCAAAAGAGTTGGTGGAAATGTATGTGGCTGTTCAAGTAGGCTGGACCTGAGTTGTGAATTACTTTGTATGTGTGGATGAGAAGCTTTAATTGTGCACGTGTATTGGGAGCCAGTGGAGCATCCTCAGGTGTGGAGTGAAGTGAGTCTAGCATAGGAGATTGAGGATGAGTAAGGCTGCTGCATTCTGGATAGTCTGTAGTCTCTTCATAAGTTGCTTCTTGATTCCGGTGTAGAGGAAGTTCCTATAGTCCAGCCTGCTGGTTATGAGAGTGACGGTCTTTCTGGTGCTGTTTGATAGCCACTAGTAGAACTTTCTCAGCATCCTCAGGGTGTAAAAACAGGATGTGGTGACTGCATTGCCCTGGGCGGACATGTTAAGTTTGTTACCAATGATGATCCAAGGTTTCTTGCTTGTGGGCTGAGGATGGGGCTGTGCTAGAGTCTGTAGGCCACCAGGTACATGTGCCATGCATTCTGTTCTTTGTGGGATCTGGACAACCGTAGCAAAATCAGTGAATAGATAACAATTCACCTGTTAACCCACTGAATATGTGTTGTCAGATTTATATGTTTCTACGACCATGCCCGTTCCAATTATTTATTTTTGGATGTAGGGACAGGTTTCAGTACTGTTTAACGAAATGTCATTTAAATAATGGAAGAAGGCGTCTTTTCTGAAGATCACCATTTTGTCCTGTCAGTGTTCAGTTTGAAACAGTTCAGTCATGCAGGTCGTGAAGTTGCTCCTAGGTCTGGGACATTTGTAGGCCTGTGCAAAATTTTTAATTCCACCGGCGGAGTGGCAGAATTTATCAGTGATTCTGCCTTACTGAAGTAATGCGGAAAAACCAGATTCCTAACTATGTAGAGTAAGTAAATGCACTGAAGGGTTTGCACTGCAGGGATTTCTAAACAGGGTGGGAGCAGGGAGCAGTCCCTCTATGTTTAAAATCCATAGAGTGACTGCTCCCCTTTCCTACCCTGTTTAGAAAGTATGTAAGAGTTCCGAGAAGTTCAGTTTCTAAACATAGAGGGACTGCTCCTTCTTTCTGCTGTGATTAGTCCCTCTGCGTTTAGAAACCACATAGTTACCACTCGGCACCCTTACATACGTGCAATTTTCTTAAGCAAAATGTATCCTTGCATACATTTACGGATGGAAGGGTGCATCTTGCGCTAAGAAAATTGAAATAGCACAAAATGCTCACTCGACCTCGTCGTCTAATTGAGCCGAATCTGGGGGATTTGTTTTGTAATTCCACATGATCCACAGAATCAAACTCCACAAATTCTCCCCACCCCTAGAGATTTGTCTGAGAGGGATAGCATCGAATAGCACTCGTTACATCGCATAGAAATACCATGCATGCCTTTACAACGCGGGTATTACTACGCAATGTCAATTACAACGAGTACCATTACAACGCAAAATTTTACCACGACTATACTTTACCACGCATGCCATTTCAACGCCAAGGCATGCGTGGTAAAGGTATACTCATGGTAAACGTTTGCACAACCCCCCGACACTACACTAATTCCTAAAACACTACCCTACACTACACAAACACCACAACAGTACCCTAAAACTTTACCCCCTGCACGACACTCCCCCTACCCCCAGTCCTGTCCCTACACTCTATCACTACCCTGCACGACCCCCGACACTACCCTAAACCCTAAAACACTACCCTACACTACACAAACACCACAACACTACCCTAAACCCTAACACGCTACCCCCAGCAGGACCCTCCCCCTTCCCCAGTCCTGTCCCTACACTCTAACACTACCCTGCACAACCCCCCTACACTACCCTAAACCCTAAATCACTACCCTACACTACACAAACACAACACTACCCTAAACCCTAAATTACTACCCCACCCCATGACCCTCCCCCTACCCGCAGTCCGTTCCTACACTCAAACACTACCCTGCACGACCCCCGACACTACCCTAAATCCTAAACCACTACCCTACCCTACACAAACACCACAACACTACCCTAAAACACAACCTACGCTACACAAACACCACAACACTACCCTAAACGCTAAAACACTACCGCCCACACGACCCCCAGTCCGGCCCCTACACTCTAACACTACCCTGCACGACCCCCTCGAAACTACCCTAAACCCAAAAACACTTCCCTACACTACACAAACACCACAACACTACCCTAAACCCTAAAACACTACCCCCAGCACGACCCTCTCCCTACACACAACCCTACACTACACAAACATTACTACACTACTTCGACACTACCCTAAACCCTTAAAAAGTAACCCCCACCCCAAGCACAATCCCCTTACCTCTCTCTCCTCGTGGTTCCTCTCTCCTGGTTCCAGCGTCGACAGAGGGCGGTGCACGTCGTTGTGAGGAAACGGAACAGCCCAGTTTTCTCACAACGATGTGGATAACCATTACATCGCATGCGTTTTAAAAGCGCATGCGATATAATGGTTTGCGTTGTAATGATAGTCGTTGTTACATCGCATGCGTTGTTACGCATGCGATGTAACAACTTGCGTGGTAACAGCCTCGTTGTAATGGCTGTTTACCATAGCATCAGTTGCGTGTTGTTGGAATAGTGTAGAATGCTGAAGTCTTAGGCAAGAATGAAGTCAGTGGGGTCATGTAGATGTTGAAGAGGGGGGGCCTGAGAGAGGAGCCTTGACGAACTCGGCAGATGAGTTCCTGGGGTTTTGGCAAGTAAGGTGCCAAGTTGACAGTTTGGGTTTGCCTGGTTGGAAAGGAGCAGATCCATTGAAGGACAGGCCCTTGAATGCCAGACTCATGCAGCTATCTAATCATAATTGAGTGGGATACTGTGTCGAAGGCTGAAGAGCTTCCAGTAGGGTGAGGGTCTGTCCAGGATCATCCAGATGTCATCTATTGCTGCAATGAGGACTGTCTCCGTGCTGTGGTTGGGATTGAAGCCTGATTGTGTGGTGTCAAAAAGCTTGTGGTTGTTCAGGTGGTCTGCGAGTCGTCTTTTGATGGCTTTTTTAAGGACTTTGGCAGGGTATGGTAGGAGGGAGATCGGTTAGTAGTTAGTGAGTTTGGTTGGGTCTTCTGAGGGCTTCTTTAAGACAGCATTGACTGCCAAGTGCTTCCAGGCTTCTCAGAATTTTGCTGTGTTGATGGTGTGTTGAGGATGGGGATTAGGGCCGTGCTGATGGAAGTGGATCCTTTGTTGAAGGCACGGTGGGGGCAGGGGTCTGACGGGACCCTGGAGTGGATGATGATGGCAGTTTAGTCTGTGGTGATGACGTTCCATGAGGTCATGATGTGTTCTCCGTTCATGATCTGCAAACTGGCAGCGATGTTGCTAGGGTTGGGTTGTTGGTCAAAGTTTTCATATACTGCTGTAATTTTGCTACTCAAGCAGTCTGAGAGGGTTTTGCACAGTCCTTTAGATGGGTTGATGCTGCTGGCGGTGATTGCTGGCATGATGAAGTCTTTGATAATTGAGAAGATCTCTTTGCTGCTGAATGAGCTGGAGTTGATGTAGTCTTATGGGGTCTTCCGACTGGTTTTGTGGATTGGTTGGTGGTTGTGCCTCAGAGTAGATTTAAAAGTGCCTTAATCTGTGACTTCCTGGCATAGTCTCTGCTTATGTTCAAGTTGTTTACAGTGCTGTTTGGACCTTCTGAGTTCTTCTGTGCACCGGCTGGCCTGAGTATGTGTTCTTGCCATGTTTGCAAGGGCTGACTTGTTGGATCATGCTGAGATACCGTCAGTTCTTGATGTCATTTGGTAGGCTGCCAGTGTGCTCTGGGAAGTTCTGGGAGAGGGTGAAAGGCCAGTCCTTCACTGCTATGTTTTTCCAGCATCGGAGTGGTAAGGCTGAAGGTGTGATTTAATTTAAGGAGAGGCAGGATTATTTCCTACAAAGCAAGAGAAGGATGGAATAAGGAAAGGCTGTATTATTACTCATAGAACAGGAGACAGGTGAACTAGGCAAAGGTTGTATTATTAGCTTTGGGACAGGGTCAGTGGTGCTGGAAAAAATGTTTTTGTGGGAGTGCTGCCATGACTGTTACATCTCTGAAGTCACAGGGATTGTGAAATTTCCAACTGTAAAATAAGATCAAGTGCAGCAAATGTATTTAGGAGGAGAGTGGTAAGGATGTAGTATGTATCTGGTGAAGCATTTTGGAGCACACTGTTGCAACTATATTACTAAAATAGCATGGGCTAACGCACTGTTACTCAGAGACAACATATTTTCATTGAAATTGTGAATAAATTTGCAAAACATAGAGTTTCACTGATGAAACTATCTAGAGCACAAATGATAAAGTTTGAAAATCAGTTCCAGTAAATATTTATAATTTGCACATAACTAAGTAAAGTGTCTTGATTTGTTTGATCCTATTATGATCTTTATTTCCATCACACTTCTGATTCACAAAGAAATGTGGTTCATTTGTGCTTTCCTAACTACTGATATATTCTATTTACAGTTTTTTTAAAAATTGTGTTGTGTGTTACAAAAAAATAATAATATCCTACAGTCTTTCCTTTTGCACTCTTTGTATTCTAGGAATATTGTTTAATAGCTCGCTTTACAAAATCCTCTCACATTGCAGTCAGAGCAAGAGCAGTTAACACGAAACTCCGCTTTTAAAGAACAATGAGCAATTTGTCAGAAGACATAACTGCCATTTGACAACTGTCTTTGATGCACAGCAAATGTGACAGCATAAACCCAAGATTTAAAGGTGTTTTTATTGCTCATTCACCTTCTGAATTCCAGCATGGTTATTCTGGTGGTGCTGCAGCAATCCCAGGACTTCTACTTCCAGCGCCTATGGACAGAACAAGAGTGGAATACACAGGCTCTGCATTATTCCCTATAGAAAAGGAAAAGTGTTGAGTAGTAAGCAGCTACTATACTTCCTATATATAGAGCAGGCAGGAGAAGGGTGGAATAGAAGTAGACTGCATTATTCCTTACAGAATAGAAGGGTGGAATACAGAGACTCTGCACTATCCCCTGCAGAAAAGATGAAGTGTGGAGTAGGACGAGCCTGCACTCTTCACTGTAGAAGGGTGGAAAACATGCACTGTTCTCTGCAGAACACGCTCAGCCTCACTCTCACTTTCACACATTGCCCCCATTCAAGACAGCAGAACAGGAGGTTGTTCTCATACATCACACCAAAAACATGGAACGGCCACCCACAACACATCAGAGTCTCCTCCTCACTTCTTGAGTTCTACAATAGACATAACATAACATAACATAACATAACATAAAATAACGACTATATCAGTCCACAGGAGAAATGTGGCCTACGTAGAATTGTATATATATATCGTAATTCACCCTATTAATACTCACTCCTCCCTTTGCCACTGATCTCGCCGCACCATCAAACTCCGTCAGTCTCCGCCAGATTTCGTCACCTTCCGTTTCTGATCATTGGGCTCTAGGTTTCTAGGCTCTAGGATTATAGGGCTTTGGGTTCTAAGTTCCACTTATTCTAGATCACTTCTAGATTCTCCCCTTTCTTCATGTGTGAACCATCCTACTCTGCTACCAACTGAAAGGGCCGTGCCCATAAGTTCTAGACCTGTTCTAGAGTCACACTCCGATGGTTCTTTTTCGCAGCATGAAAGTGTAAACGGGAGAAAAGTTGTTAGGAAACAATAAATTGTCCAACAATTCTCCTTGATACATAATAACCCATGGACCACTACTTAAGGTTAGTTAGTTTATTACAAAGCCAAAAACAACTGGACATAGAGACACCTCAACACGAGGGTATAGAAAAACAAAAGAATTAGCATAAAGCCAAATCTGCGCATCCAATTTAGACAGTGCAGCATGAGCAAAACAATTGATTTAAGAAGTAGAATACAGAAAATCAGGAAGCATGAGCCCAGACTTCCCAACATTGATGGTTGGTGAGTGAAAAGCATTAATTCTATTCCTACTCTAATGCTAAGATGACTCCCATCCCTACATAACCATTTTCAAGAGGAAAGATAAAAGGAGTCTTCCTAAGGAGTCTCTCCACGATCAATGGATCAAGTAGCATAAAGCCACCATCACAAAGATAGAGCTCGCTTGAGATGCTCTCTCTCTGAAGGCAAGAAAGAAGTGGGGCTCTTTCCCTAATTCCAACAACCAGTTATCCACAGGTCGAGTTCCCACAATACACTTCGCTCACGCCATCCGCTCTGGGTACAGTCCTGAATGTACTTTTACATGATGTCGTCTATGTACCTTTCTCGCTACAATTTGTCCTTGGTTCCCAGAACTTCTCCTTTCCTGTGTGAATCGTAACAACCTTCCTTTATCGACTTGAGTCACACAAATGTAATTTCTCCTCCCCTTGCCTAGCTAGTAAAACAAAGACATTATTCTGCCTAATAGAGCGCTTCTTCACCTGAATACAAAAACCTGAGAAAGAACAGATTCCACAGCACACATGAAATTCAACGATTAATTATAAAGCGAGAGTTGTCAAGGACTTGCATTTCAGGCCTAGGATTTTCCACTAACACGAGAATGCACCATGTAAGCTTTACGAATTCACATAAACATTAATGCAATTTCAACTAATGCATTTGCCTACATGTGAAATGTCATAATTAATAAGCGCATTTAGTACATGAGTATTTGTCAGTTTCACAACACGAGTTCTTCATGTTAATGTTTCAGCTAGTTATATTCATTTTCCACGACACTTGTCAATAACCTAAAATATGTCACATAGCTATGTTAATACATTTCACAATTCTAACACTTCACGTTTACTTAAATGCAAGATCAAATGTGGGTGCGCTCTACACATGATTATGATGCACCCCTACAAATGAAATTACATTTCCGCTCCATCAACAGTGAACACCAAAATGCAGGGGGGTAGGTTATAATTTTATATGGCACCACATACCATATAGGAGCATTTGCCCATTTTTCTCCAAGGATGATGCATTTTTGACCAGTCAGGGTTTAATCGCTGATCTAAGGTGATCTTAGAGAACCTAGTGCAAATTGTGCGTTGCTCAGCAATTCAGACCAGTTTACATTGATCAAAGACTATGTAACTTTTAAATAACCTCCTTACACAGCAGTTTGAGGACACACAGCGCATATATATATGTACTCTGAACCCACACATGCACTCTTTCATTTTGCAGCAGCATGCACTAAACCCACCATCCTATATGATGTGTAATGAGAACTGAAAGCCACAGAGCTCTCTGCAGCAGTGCCTTAACCCACTGAGGTACCTTAATGCTGTTGGAAGATGTCACCATGATAAGTCGCATATAATTCCCAAGGTAAAAACATATATTTTGGAGAATAACTAATAATGGAAAATTTCGTTAACCATAATCTACAAGGAAATGGGAGAAAGAAATGGCAAAATATTCCACTGTCAGAGTGATGGATGAAGAGGTGAACGCATGAAACACTCCTGGCAAGAAACCAGTACTTACTTCCTTTTTTGGACCGGTTTCATTCTCTGTGCCAAGTTGTTTGCGCACAAACTCTCAAACATAAACAAGTAACAATCAGAAGAAGAAAGACACAGCTTGCAGTAAATGGTGCTTCTACACAGCTTGGCAGCTCTTTTGACAGGTTATAAGGGCTGGCTGTGCAGACGGGACGACCGACGTCATTTCGGGCTGTTTTTCAGTTGTGCAAGACCCAGAATTGGGCAGACAACCATCAATAAACTGCTCAAGTAAAACGTGGAAAGTGACAGGAAATTAATGGTTTCATCAGAGACAAAAAGAGCCTTTGGTTTGATTGGTAACGCAAACCCTGATTTAATTGCACAGCTTGTGTATGGGAGTGCAGTGTGAGTCTTCGATTCCAGCAGGCTGTTTATTTCTAATGTATTTAATGCATTTTTGACAGTGTGCTAAAAAGATGCTTTGTTTAGGCCAACATTGACTTAAGTACACAGTATGATATCCCAGCCTTTATTAAAATATCTTATACCGCTGAAAGAATAATTAATAGAAAATATTAAAAGACCTTTATACCGTAAATAATCTGCGGCTTTGCCTTCAACCTGCCCCATGGACATCTCTTACGGGTCGCTACAGCGACCACAAAAGTGTTCATTGTGCAAGAAACAGGGGAGAGTGGCCGGATAATTGTAAATACTTATTCGTAAATGGGAGGGCAGAGATACTGAAGGCGTGGGCACAGTGGGTGATTGCTCAGGGCTCCCATCTTCCAAGGGGCCATTTGGGGAAGTGATTTGTCTGGCTATAGCACCTCAATTTCTCATTCTCAACCTCTTCGTCTCTGTCGACCTACCTCTAACACAGACTCTCTCTACCCAATTTAGGGGCATATTAACAAGAGGGGGAGATAAAATTATCGCCGCTTTAGCGTCCGTTTTCGGCCGAAAAGCGGCGATAATTTTATCGCAAGATTAGCAAGGACACGCTAGCGCGTGATTCCGTGAGTTAGCACCCGCTTTGCATCTCAATGTTAATGAGATGCAAAGTAGGCGTGCCTCAATATGCTACATGGGTAAATATCGTGAAGGCAGCTTCGCGATATTTACAACAATGCCCCGGCCGGCGTAGCGATAAACAAAATCGCGCTAACCGGCCATTAACGCTGGATTTTAACGTCTGCCAAAATCCAGTGTTAGGCATACTTTGCATGGGAGGTGGATTATGCTGATACGACCACAGGGTCGTATCAGCAAGCTTATCGCCGTTTTCCATGGAACATCGCTGGAAAACCAGCGATGTTCCATGGAAAACACCGCTATCGTTGGAATAATTATCGCCATTGCGCTAAGTGTTGTTAATACAGCGCTAGCATGGCGATAATTTCCAGCGATAGCCGGTGATGAGAAATCTCACGCTAAGCGCGGCAGCGATAATTATCGCTGCCGCTTGATAATATGCCCCTTAATCTTAAGTATTTTGGCCAAGACATAATGTGGCTATTTTTGTGTGACCTGATAATTTAAAGTCTAAATCAATATTTTTTGTTATCTTGCAGGTTTGAAGTAGCATAAAATGTAAAGTTGTTTGAACCGGGGACCCCAAAATATGCCATGCCCCAAAATACTCAAGATGCCACTGTGGGAGGTGTATATTGGAGGGGCAAAGAGGGGTAAAGAGAGGGTTAAGGAGGAGTTTTGGGGAACAAACACCCACCCAAAAAAAGAGTAAGCCCATTGTTTATTCGCAAAAGGAAAGTCTATAGTTTCTACAGCCAAAAAGGTCGGAAAGCAGTTGTAAATATACTCTAGCTCAGAAATGGTGTAAGTCCAGCAGCACACGTGGCTAATGGCTGATACTACAACACTTGCCCATAGAAAATAGCAGAGACAGGGATATAAGATCAAATAAACCTGTATAGGAAATAATGTTAAAATTAATTAACTCATTTTGACTTTAAAAAAATATATTTAAAATGTATTTAATTTTCAAAAATATATATATTATTGCAAAATAAATCTTTTTATTTTTTTATTTAAATCAAAACTTAATTTTTTTATATAAAACTAACTTCTTTGTAAAAAAAAATAAAAAAATAAACTTTGGGGCATATTAGCAAGACCCACGTTAAATTATCGCCGTTTTAGCGGCAGGAAACTGCCGCTAAAACGGCGATAATGGGCTTGCTAATATGCGTTATGGGATTCCAATAGAAGCCCAGGTTAGATGTCCTGCACATCTAACCTGGGCTTCTATTGAATTTATAACGCATATTAGCAAGCCCATTATCGCCGCTTTAACGGCAGTTTCCTGCCGCTAAAACGGCGATCATTTTAACGTGGGTCTTGCTAATATGCCCCTTAATTCTATAAATAACTTTTAGTACTTTTTACTGCAGACAAAATAAGACATAGCTGGGAAAAACTCTGTTAGTGGGACTTTTTCCTTTTGATAAATCTTTAAATAAATAATTATACATTAAACAAATGTATTTAAATGAATGAATTTTTATACATTTTTAAAATAATGGTGCAGCAACATTTTTATTTGTTCCTGCTTTAAAAATATATAATATTATTTTCTATTTTACATTGAAATACTTTTACTAAGCTACTTTAAAGCTGAATAAACATTTTTACATTTCTCTACACTTTACCAAAGGGAGCTTTTCGCCCCGGTGGCAGAGACCTCCGCCTACGTGTGAAAAGTAACGAGTATTAATTTTACACTCATAAAATTAACTCAACCCCCTGGTTTCAAGGTGTGGAGACATGTAAGTCTACAATTTGTTGTAATTTTACACTCAGAAATGGTGAATAGCCAAAAGTAATACAGTTAATATATAATGGAAGAGTAAATGTACACCTGAGTAAATTGACACGTGTAAACTTACCTTTGTGAATAGGTCCTACGATTTCAAATATTTGTCAACTGAGTTTGTAGCGCAATATTAAGAGAAGTAATACACTTTTGCTAACCCTTTCTCTCTCGCTGGCACAAGAAATTCTGATTACCAGGCATTCTGTGGTACCATAACTAACAGCAGAGATCATTTGAGGATCACCCAGGGTTGCATCTGTGACCTGTTCATCCCCCCATGCAACTCCTGTGCCTGCTTTTCATCTATGCCTGTGAGGTTTTGAGTGAAATTCATAACCTGCCAATGTAGGCAGCATGATAAACAAAAATCACTTGCTAGATCTGGCTAATAGCAAATTTAGTTGCTTCGCCAGCCTTATGTTATAAAAAAAACATTAAGAAGTTAATTAAAAAATACTCCCATATATACATACCTAAAGTGGTTTCGTGCCACCCCTCTGTATCCATTGGTCCATCCAACTGTCACATTTTGCAACCACCCATGCCTTATGATGCAAAACCCTATCTACACAGAATTGTAGCCAGGGTTTAGCTCCAAAAGTTAACGTCACTTCAAAGGAGGTGCTAACAGGAGAAATGTTTTTCTTTCTTCTTTCTTTCCCGACTTTGCATGTGTTGTGCACTGTGCAGCACACATACAAAGTGGGAAAAGGTTCTAAACTTGTCTAGGCATGGTATTTTGTACTGGATGAGTACCCTTCCTGTACAAAACCTATGCAAGATTCACGCCCACACCCTAGCGCTATAGCGCTAAGGTGTGTGCCTGGTGCTCTGCAGCAGAAATCAGCACCAGCGCTAGGGAGAGGGGAGGAGAGAGCCATATCTCTGTAGATATGGTGCTCTCCTGTCTCTCCCTGTCATGCAATGCAGCACAGCCTCTTTGGGTCCTGCGCTGCATTGCTTGTATTTTTGGAAAATCTGGCCCACAGTTCGTAGATGACCTATATTACATCTCCACATCACTTCCCTCTTTAAACGGTGCTCATATTATCTGTTATCTCAACATTTGGGCTGACGTCTCTTCAGATACCATTTCTACTGGACCACATGAACAAAATACAATTCCCCAAGATGGAGAACCGTGGCCTCCACATAACACAGGACACGCTCAACTTGGTATTCACTATGCAGCTACTTTGTTGCTTTACTACTGCTACACTGACTAAAAAAGGCATGATTCTTGATTCTCAAAAATATGTAAATATATAAATAAAAGTAGCAAAAAAACACACAGTCACCCATGGAGATGACGGTGGGATCAGTCTTTCTTTTGAAATTCATTACTTATTTCGTGTTCGGTATGAACGGTGAGAAAAGATTCAATTTATCATTATTTGATACCTCTCCCTGAATGTGAAGGGAAAGAAGGCGACTTCAAATGTTCTGGACCCACCTATAATTGAGGTGACATCAGGGCATTATTGTCGATACACAGTGATTCTATATGTGGGCACCAGCTTGATGTCTCCATGGTGTGCACCCTGAATATCGACCCCAGAATATCGATGGGACACAATATCAAGGACAAAATGTTGAAAAAAATATCGATAGGTGAATAAGTCTAGGGGTCATATTTACAAGCCCCTAATGCCACCAGAGCATCACTTTTTCTGATACTTAGGTGGCGTTGGGCCATTCCCCATATTTATAAGGTGGTGATGAGCCACTTAACGTGGCTTAACACCACCTTATAAATATGCCCCTTTCTGCAGCAGTCTGCTGCGGCAAAGGGGTGTGCAATGGGTGTTGCTGTGTGTGTGTTCCACCGCAACACCCATTGCTTTTTGACACTTCCCCGGATTTACAAGGCTAGGGCAGCGCCAAAAACGAATGCCTGGTAATATCTGGTCTTAGAGTGGCGATACGAGGAGAATTATTAATTTCTCCTCGTTTTTTGCTGTTTCTATGTGTGCTGCATTCTGCAGCACACACAAAAAGAGAAAATTGCCATTTTTGATTGTTTATGTGCAGGAAGGTGTCCCTTCCTGCACATAAGAAATGGCCAAAGGGTGCCTGTGCTGGCGTGGCGCTAGGCAGCTTTTTTAGTGCCAGCGCTAGGGGAAACGCTGGGGTGAGCCATATTTTTGTAAATACGGCGCATCCCTGCGTTTTGAAAATGTCGGAGCACGGCGTTGCCAAATTTGGCTAAACACTGCACTCCGGCATCTTCATGTAAGAATACCCCGAAATTTTCTATACCTATATTAACCTACGTGGTACATATATCTTCTTGTACCACGATCTTCTGGGGGGGTCAATATTCAGTAATACAATCTTCTCCATTAAGCATGTGTTTCATCTGATTTGTATAGGTCATCTAAAAAACAAAATCCCCTTCAAAACAGGTAGAGAGTGTGGGCTTTAGGGCAAACAGGTGTAAAAATGTATTTTTAAACACCTTTTTGATGCTGTTTACAACATTTTGCAGAAAAGTACCTGTTACTTGAGCTACTGGATGCAATAACCGAATAAAGTAAATTACTACTACTACTGGATGGAGACTCCAACTAAATAAAAATACTTTAAGTGAAAGATTGAGCATGGAGGCAAAATGATTCACTCTCATAGACCCCACAAACACCGGATCTTGTCAAAAACATCATGTTCCACATCCAATCTCTTTAGTGTTCCAGGAAACTGGAGTTCTGCTCTGCTACAACACAGGAGAGCCCTTGTACGTACCTGCACACTATCTTAGGCTGTGCAAATTATACCACACGGTGGTCATTTTGTTATTACATAAGTATAAATACTAGGCAAAGAATTTGTGGGTCGTCCAGCTCATTTTACCATTCCCTTTAGTGAAGCTATGCCACAACTCCACCTTCATCCTCTAGTCATTCAGACTTGTGTCTACAACAATCTAACAGCATCACTCAGGCCACCCCATCAAACAGGAAGTGAATGAAGGAGGTACTTGCTTTAGCCAGCATGTTAGACCTGGCATCTTTTGGCGTGTTTCCCCTGCGTTTTGATTCTGACCTCCTGATTTTGGTGGTACTCTGGATCTTGTGTTTGCTGGTTTGGTGTTTCTGCGCACTTTAATACTGCTGATCAGTACTAAAGTGCAAGTGCTCCTACGGCAAATTGTGGTTATGGATTGGTGTTTCCATAATTGGCTTGTTTGATTTACTACTAAGTCCCTAGTACAATGCACTGTGTGTGACCAGGGCCTATAAATCAAATGCTACTAGTGGGCCTGCAGCACTGGTTGTGCCACCCACACAAGTAGCTTTTCAAAGGTGTCTCAGACCTGCCTCTGCAGTGCATGTGTGCACCCACTTGCCAGGCCTTTCCCTTCCCTTTTCTTATATATCTAAGTCACCCCTAAGGTAAGCCCAAGATAGCCCCAAGGGCAGGGTGCTAGTGTATTTAAAAGGTAGGTCATGTAGTAGTGTATTTTTGCATGTCGTAAGAGTGAAAAACTGTGGGCCTGATTCACAGAATTAACTTACGTCAAAAACGTAAACGTAAACGTATACGTAAAGTTAGTACTTTTAGGTATTCACAGAATACACTTACTCATTTCGGTATTCACAGAAGTTAGTAGTCCTAAAGTTAGGACTACTAACTTCTGTGAATACCGTAATGAGTAAGTTCATTCTGTGAATACCAAAATGAGTAAGTGTATTCTGTGAATACCTAAAAAGTACTAACTTTACGTTTACGTTTACGTTTACGTTTTTGACGTAAGTTAGTTCTGTGAATCAGGCCCTGTGTATTTCGTTTTCACTGTTGAAAGGTTATCTCTCCCATAGGTTAACATGGGAGCTGCTTGGTAGCACTTTACCAATGTCGCTTTCCAGGGGGAGCCGATAGAAAAACGGAGTTTAGTATGCTTGAACCCAGGATATAAAAATACATCTCTTAGTAAAGATGATTTTTATATTGTGTGTTTGAAAGTACCACTTTTAGAAAGTGGGCACTTTCTTGCTTAATGAACATATGAAATCCTTGGGTCTAAGAACACACATATGCCTGAAAAACAGACAACGGAGATGATCTCAACGTGCTACTAAGGGAGTTCCTTAATTAGGACATAATCCCATCACCCACCGAGGTGACATGCTTCATCATCTGGGATTCTCCTCTTGACGGGGAACCCTAGCCCCGCCAAGGGCTACTACCCCCTCACTGTGAGGGAGGAGCTCAGGGATGTTTTTTATTCCTACGCTGTTTAGGATATAATAAATCCTTCAGACGAAAAGACAACTAGGTTGATTGGGTGGCGGGCGCAGTGCGAAACTAAAACAGTAATATTGTGAGGAAGTGATGTTAAAACTAACTACCAGGAGCAATATGAACTTTATTGGTTTGTTCCTGGTGTCAGGATTGAAAACAGAGCACCTGCAGTTTAAAATAATAACTGCGTGTGGTGAACGTAACCGGGTCCACATGTTTCAGCCTTAGGGACCCTACAAGGTGTTGCGGCTTTCGTCAGGACCAAAAGATATTATGTGCTACTGAGATGAAAAAAGTGTTGTCAAAAAAGAACAGTGATAATAAATATAGAACTAAAATAATGTGTATACAGAACCAGTAATCCCACGTTTGGTGTATTTGATTTACTGGTTGTACCTGTAAATGATAAAAAATAACAGAAGAGATCAAACAATGCATACGTCTCTTAGAGCAGACAAACAGGTTAATAGTGTCACCATGTGAGACATAGTTCTCATCCTTGGTCATAACAAATTCGAAGAACAGCAAAAAAGTAAAATAGTAGCTTACCCGTAGTGTACGGATAAGTCGCCTCACCTCAACCTGGCGACAGCTCAGGGGAGGCGCACCGCTCTGTGAAAAAAGGGGGGATTTATCACTGTGTCAAAAGCATATATTTATAGTGAATTTTTTGACACGGCTTCCCATTTTGTGAGTAAAAACTGTTCGCAAGTCAATCAAAAGCACAAGATTAGGCATCAGGCTAGCTGGTGTCACTAATTCAGAGTAGGGACACAGCCAATTTAACAAAAAATGTGTGTAAGGTTTAAGAGTATCATTGCATTGTAGAATCAGTGTCCTGATATCTGAAGACACTACGGGGTCGATTCCGATTTGGGCCGGAAAAAGCACCGACCGACTCGGATCCGGAAATTATACCGACCGACACGTACCTGTGGCGCCCGACACGCCAAGTACGATGCAATGCGTGCAAAATCCGACCGACACGTACCGAACCCAAGTCGAACGACCGAGCCGCATGGAAGACAGCAATCCGGTCGGAAAAACAGGCGAATCCAACCGACCGACACGCACCCGGAACAAATCCGACCGAAACGTACACGCAAACTCCAAACCGCAAAGTACGATGCAAGGCGCGAAAACCACGAGCCAGTCGGACGGAGGCCAAGCCGTACGACCGACACGCATACAAAACCGAGCCGAAGCAACACAAAACACCGCGACCGACGCGTACGCAGCATAGAAAACTGCACAAACACAGCGTGAACGAAACGGAGAAGACCGTACGAGACAAATGCAGGGTCCGACTCGGTCACAAGAACGTTTCCAACATACACAGGCAGTACAAAGGAAAAATCACACAAAAAAGGCCAAGCAAGCAATTACTAAGCCAATAAATACTGGGGGGTGGGGACAGAGAACAAAGACACACCCACAACTCCACCCATATAAAGGACACAAATCACAACCATGATCCTTTGCAAATGCCATTCCACTGCCAGCACCCAAGAGAAAGCAACCACACACCCACAGCTCATCCCTCACACAAGCCACACACCATCAGCACACCAACAAATACCTACCTCACATAGACCCAGCAAAACACACACTCACACACCCTCACCTGCACACCAACACACACATCACTCACCATCACCACCCATCACCATGCCCCCCAAGAAGAATCACAAGTTCCTAGATTGTGAATTGGAAGTCATGGTAGACGAGATCCTCAGGGTAGAGCCACAGCTGTTTGGCACACTGGTCCAACAGACCCCCATGTCGCAGAAAACCAAGATGTGGGAGAGGATCATCAACAGGGTGAACGCACAATCACCATGTCGGCGCACAAAGACCGACATCCAGAACAGGTGGTATGACGTGCGCAGGAGGGTACGGGACATGCTGAAGAAAGACTACATCAACAGCCAATACACCGGCAGTGGCCCTCCTGCCAAGCCAATATACCTCAGGCCCTGGGAGGAGAAGGTGCGGGCCATCCTTCCGCCAGTGAGCGTATATGGACTAGAGGACATCCCAGAGCCTGGTGAGTACACAACAAATGTACACAATATACTGCCACAAAACACACACATCACTGTCAAGGGAGAGTCAAACCATGCACTCATAGCAATTACACAGCAACCAGAACAGAATCATCCCAAAATGTGTATGTCAGTCAGATAAACACAACACATGCCATCCAAAAAGTCACATCCAACTGTGCCAACACATGTACAAACACAACTACAACTACAGCTAGGCAGTGGCACAAATAGAACTAACAAACACATCCAGACATGTAGCCACCACAACAACACCAACACACAGTGAAGGCCACTCAAAGGAAGGAATTCTGTGTATGCTGGCCAAGTCAGTGTAGCCAATAGCATCATGGGAGTCGCAGTCACACATATTGCCCCCCCCCACAACTTTCCCATCAACACCACCATGAACCATGCTCACATCACAGGGAGTGGAGAAGGACTCACAAGATGGCTGACACTGGCTACTGCTGTGGAGAGCACAAGGCCCTGCTGGCAACTGTGCACCAACAAACAGCAGGACACCACTGACTGACATCCTGAGAGACAACTTACACTACCTGCAATGCAAGCACGTTCCATGGTGGGATATCTGGCTAGCTGGGTGGGAAGGGGGACTTGCAGCACTGACCATAGTCACAAGCACCTCCCCTCACACACCCCCAACACAAACTCCACAGAACCCACCTGGTAGAATGCAATGCCCCCATCCTAACACAAGATCCCACAAAGAACCACCACCCTGGGTTATGTTGTGTGAAGCACAGGGACACTCTTGGGACTTCCAGCCAAACAACTGCCAGGACAACACTCCCAGCCATCCTGTCAGCACAGCCAGCCCACCCCACATGGAAGCAGAGTCAAAAGGAAGGAAGCATGGGCATGCTGGGAAGGGGGGAGGAGGCAATAGCATGATGGGAGTCGTAGTCACAGACATAGCTCACCCCCACAACTGTTCCATCAACACCACCCTGAACCATGCTCACATCACAGGGAGTGGAGAAGGACTCACAAGATGGCTGACACTGGCTACTGCTGTGGGGAGCACAAGGCCCTGCTGGCAACTGTGCACCAACAAACAGCAGGACACCACTGACTGACATCCTGAGAGACAACTTCCACTCCCTGCAATGCAAGCACAGTCCATGGTGGGATAACTGACTGGCTGGGTGGGTGGGAATGAGGGCCGGCTGTCAACCAAACACAACCAATGCAGACCATGTTCACACCCCAAAAAATACATAGAAATGCCCAAATAATGCAGGACAATGTGCCACACCAATATCAACCCCTGACTGTGACGACTTAGGACAATGCAATGTACAGGCCCGCACCCAGAGGCACAGTCACAACTGTCATGTGTGTCAACCATTGATGCCTGCAGAAACATAACATACATTGTGTGTGTCTCCCAAAAACAGGTGATGATGGGGACACAGCAGCAGACGCTGAGGAGTCCCAGTCCCAGGCTCAAGAGGATGCGGAGCTCACTGGCGTCGTACAGCCTCTGCCCTCCTCGGACGAAGAAGACCAACCTGGCACATCCGGTGCAAGTCTACATGTAGCACCAGCAGGACCACCAGCTGCAGCACCAGCAGGACCACCAGCTGCACCCCCTGCACCCACCCCTCCAATGACTGTCACCACAAATACCATCCCTGCCGACATGGACAGAACAAGGAGCAACACCAGCACAGGGACCCTAGACCAACCTGGGGCCATGGACACCACCACCACCACCAACCCCCAAGGTGGACCAGGGTCATCTGTGCGTGCCACTGCACGCACTGCACATGTCAGCAGGGGTGGTGGGAGGGTGGGAGACAGAAGGTCGCTGCTTGCAGAGGTTGCTGGTGTGCATGATGACCCACAACTGGTACGCATAGCTGATGCGTACCAGTCCAGCACCGGAGACCTCAGCCAGGTAGTGGGGCTCCTCAGAGACATGAAACAGCAGCAGGCTGCCCATCATGCCCGCTTGGACTCTCACATGTCCCACGTGGAGTCACACATGTCCCGCGTGGACTCACACATGTCCCGCGTGGAGTCCAAGTGGGATGCACTGCATGAGATGACGGCGGTGCACAGGGACATTTTACAATGCCTCCGCCAGATGAACAGCAACCAGTCCACACCTCCCTGTGTGCCAACAACATCTGGTGCTGAACAAACTGCAACTGCCACAGGGAGGGAGGATGACTCTGGCGGAGAGTCCCCTGCACCGCAGCAGCCTGTACTTGAGGGCCCCCCCAAGAAGAGGGGTCGTCCGAAGAGGGGCAAGTGAGAGGCCGATGGCCAAGCGCAACTCCCAGGAAGCCTGAACCTGTTCTGGATGTTCACCTTTGTGCACAGACTGTTCACCCTGTTGACGGCAACACTACTCCCACACATTGCATGGGGAGTACAAGTTGGACCAATGTGTCAGACAACTGTGGCCCCGATACTGGGGATTCTGTCTACCAGGACTTTCAATTCACCTAGGAACTTCTGATTGCAAGATTTATGTACAGCACTACCCATCCTATGCACTATTCACACAAATGTATCACAATAAACACACTAATACACCATACTTGCCTCTGTTGTGATTCCAACATGGGTGCTGTTATGGGGGATGATGAACTGCAAAATTACACTGTGTATGCGAACTGCAACAGCAAGTACAACACAGGCATGTGAGTAAAGGCAACGTGACACATATGAGGGAGACACACCACCAGGGCTACACAACACATACACACCTAGGCCATCTGACTCATTGCCTACACTGATGTTGCCAGGGAAGACGGTGCAATGCACAGACACCACACCCATTCCCAGTTGTAGTCAAGTAGCCCACAGGTGCAGTAAGCAAATGGCAGTCAAATGTGTGACCACAGACAACGCACATCAAAAAGTGAAGCACAGGTTTATTACACAGTTGCAACATGTCGTAACCACTACAGATGCAAGGTAATCCCACCTGGCAGCGGGCACACAGTCAACAACTGTAGACGGAAGGAAGTCCATGGGTGTGGCGCACATCACCTGTAGGGACACAACAGCTACCAGCCTGGAAGTGCAATCACGTCGTCGGTGGACACAGTTGACCAAACGAATCTGAAAGTACCCTGTGAAGGACAGAAATGACACACAGTCAAAAGCAATGGAGTACAGGACAGAACAGCAAAACTCATGCACAATACATGTTACAAGATACCCACCCAGAACCAAGTTAGCATGTCAACACTGTTGGGGAGTACAGCCCACCTGTAAGCACACATCGCAACACACATCCAGTCAAGTAGCCCATGGACACACTCCAACAGCACCAGAGCACCACCTACACATATCATGCCAACTCACATCATTGACATGACACCTCAGGATACTCACATTCAGCTAAAGAAGTTGGTGATGAGCTGTGTGCGGACATCACCCTCATCATCATCATCATCATCGTCACTGGCATCGTGGTCCAGGCCAGGATCCTCCACAGGTGGCGGATGTTGGTCATTGTCATCCTGGATGAGAGGCAACTCCTTCTGCACTGCCAGGTTGTGGAGCATGCAGCAGACGATGATAATCTTGCACACTTTCGCAGGGGCATATGGGAGGGACCCTCCGGTCTTGTCCAGGCAGCGGAAGCGGCTCTTCAGGAGACCAAATGTCCGCTCAATCACTCTCCTGGTCTGACCATGTGCCTCATTGTAGCGCATCTGGGCTGGTGTCACAGGGTTCCTGAGGGGTGTCAGCAACCACGGCATGCTGGGGTATCCCGAGTCACCTACGGACAGACAAGTGCACATTAGCTGACTTGGAAAAGTGGGCAGAATACTACAGATCAGATCACACACAATGGCACAAAGTCAGTACACACCGACAAGCCAGGCACGCTGGTTCTGCATCTGTGCCATCATCCTGGGGATGCGACTACTCCTCATCACAAAGGCATCGTGTGCTGAACCAGGGAAACGGGCACACACATGTGTGATGGTCATGTCTGCAAGACACACCACCAGTGCATTGACCGAGTGGTAGTGCTTGCGGTTCCTGTAGGCCTGCTCCTGGGCCTGTGGTGGTACCAAAGCCACATGTGTCCCATCAATGGAGCCAATGACATGCGGCATCCTCCCCAGGGCATAAAAGTCACTCTTCACGTCAGTGAGTCATCGCAGTCTAGGGAAATAGATGTACCGGTTCAGGAATAGCAACATTGCCGCCAAAACATCGCGGAGCACACGGCTCAACATGGTCTGTGACATACCACCAGCAGTCCCCACAGTATGTTGGAAGGTACCGGTGGCAAAGAAGTGTAGGGCTGCCATCACCTTCACCTTGGGGGTCAGCGCTGTAGGATACGGCCGGCCAGGCTGCAAATGTAGGGACAACTGAACTGCCAAATCCTCAATCAGCTGCCTGGTGAAGCGGTACTGTCGGATGCTGTCCCGTTCCACCATCGTTGCCAAGTCTGGGAATGGTCGATGGACAGCAGGAGCCCTGCAGTGCAGAGGAGAAGTAAGCAAGATTGTCAGTCACCCCACATATGCGGCATTGAACACACTCAATATCCCAACATACATCATTATGAGGCACAACTACATGAAGTGTGCAGTTCCGTAAGGACATGTATGGTACATACATGGCCAACATCTGTCAACACGGTCCAACAGGTGGCATCAATTAGTCCCAGGTTGGCCCATTGGATATCATGAGGCCGTGTCACAGTTCCCATCTCCTGCTGCTGTGTCACAATCACCCCCCACAGTGACATGTGAGGACAGATGTGTCCCAGGCACCACAGCTCAATGACAGGTACATTCCCAGAACCCTGTATTGCCACATGGACACTGGCATTACATGGAGTATCATGTATACACCACAGCAAAACAACCATGACCCCCACAGGTAGTGGTCCCACTTGCCACGGCAGGACAGACATGGACGTCTGTGACACACACACGCACAACATCAAAGTCCATGCACACACAACGTGGATGTGGAGACTCTCTCCCATTGTGCACATGAAATCAGAGACATTGTAAACACTACATGCACAAAGACTGTGGAGGACCATCACTATTGTGCCACTGGGACACCCTGGCTCAAACATACCGTCCCACATGGGACTCACGGGGTATGTGACATGACATACACATACACCACCGTGAAATGTGACCATGGCACATGCACAGACATGAACAGTTGCACATCACAGTGGTCATGTACACGTAACACCCAGGATCCTGTCCCCATGAACACGTGCACAGCCTGGGGGTGGCTGCCCACAGGTGACACCCACAGGACAACATGTACACCAACATACACACAATAGGAAATGCAGCCTTACATGCCTTATGATAAAGTTTGGACAGGCTGTCGTGATGTAGGTGTGCCCCTCACTCCCTGGGAGCTATCTGTGGCTGGCATATGTCCATCTGAGACAGGCATGCTGACATATGCCAGTCACATGTACAGTGATGCGTTGAACAGCAATGGACCGATCGGTGCCCCCGGCCGGCCCATTGCATTCAATGTGTGCGGGTACGCGTTGTACCCCTGTATGCGTTGTACTGCAATGGACCGATCGGTGCCCCTGGCCGGCCCATTGCATTCAATGTGTGCGGGTACGCATTGTACCCCTGTACGCGTTGTACCGCAATGGACCGATCGGTGCCCCCGGCCGGCCCATTGCATTCAATGTGTGCGGTGTACGCGTTGTACCCCTGTACGCATTGAACTGCAATGGACCGATCGGTGCCCCCGGCCGGCCCATTGCATTCAATGTGTGCGGGTACGCGTTGTACCCCTGTACGCGTTGTACTGCAATGGACCGATCGGTGCCCCCGGCCCATTGCATTCAATGTGTGCGGGTACGCGTTGTACCCCTGTACGCGTTGAACTGCAATGGACCAATCGGTGCCCCCGGCCGGCCCATTGCATTCAATGTGTGCGGGTACGCGTTGTACCCCTGTACGCGTTGTACCCCTGTACGCGTTGAACTGCAATGGACCGATCGGTGCCCCGGCCGGCCCATTGCATTCAATGTGTGCGGGTACGCGTTGTACCCCTGTACGCGTTGTACCCCTGTACGCGTTGAACTGCAATGGACCGATCGGTGCCCCGGCCGGCCCATTGCATTCAATGTGTGCAGGTACGCGTTGTACCCCTGTACGCGTTGAACTGCAATGGACCGATCGGTGCCCCTGGCCGGCCCATTGCATTCAATGTGTGCGGTACGCGTTGTACCCCTGTACGCGTTGTACCCCTGTACGCGTTGAACTGCAATGGACCGATCGGTGCCCCCGGCCGGCCCATTGCATTCAATGTGTGCGGTGCACGCGTTGTACCCCTGTACGCGTTGTACCGCAATGGACCGATCGGTGCGCACCCATTGACAATGGCCTTGCCTGGCAACGGACGCGTTTCGAATTTCGAACGAGTCGGTTGCTGGAAAATCAGTTGGTCACCCACAACAATGTTGCAAAATCATGTATGTCATGAAGTTGAAGATTTGAAGGATGCTGTGGGCGTGTTTTGGTGCTGCTATTCCATGGATTGGCCAGATTCAGAAGATGCAAACGACTTGGACCTATCACTTTGGACACAAGGGACAGTATCTGCCTCTCCAGCACATATATATTGCTGGCTGTTCCCCTGAGAGCTCACTTGCCTGCACTACATGCTCCAGGACGACATCTGCCACTGCACTGCTGCTGTCTCTGCCCCTCTGGACCCTGCAATGGCACGTACTGTGGAGAGAGCCCCAGCCTTCAGCCTTGAGGAGAACCAGGCCCTGCTGGACAGCCTACTTCCACAGTACAGCAAGCTGTATGGGACACCAGGGGAGCAGGTGAGTGTTCTGTGCACTGCCTTTCTGAATGTGCATATTGTCTGACTAGCAAGGCTGAAAGTCTGCACGCCACTGGCTAGCAGGCTCACTGAGTAGTTGTCACCCCCATAGTGTGTAGTGACATGCACTGGACAGGTATGGTGCAGTGACAGTGCATTTGAACAAGGTTTTACTTCCCATGCAATGATACCATGTAGTGACGTCTGGCAAACTGTCCATGGGCAGCTCTGCACTGCCTGTGTACATCATGTGCCCCTGTGATTGAGACATGTATATACAACTGTGTCATGCACGGATATGTTGCATGTGTAGTAATGGCCTTTTCACTTTGTCATCCTGACAGGTTAATGCCCATCGGAAGCAGGAGATCTGGAAGGACATCGTCCGGGCTGTCCGGTCCGTGGGGGTCTACAAGCGCCGGATCCGCAACTGCCAGAAGAGGTGGCAGGACCTTCGGGGCTGGACCCGGAGGATTGCACGGGTCCAGCTCAAGCTGTCGCCTCCTCGCAGGAGGGGCGGAACACGGACCCTGACCCCCACATGCTCCAGATCCTGGCGGTGGTGTTTCCAGACCTGGATGGGCAGCTGAAGGCCAGACAGCAGCAAGGAGGGGGTGAGTCAAAGACTGCACTGTGAACTCTGTATTACATGCTGTGTGCCCTCCTCTGGCCTGGTTCAACTGCCACAGTGCAGCAGTCATGTTGTCCAGGAGCCATGTCCCTCTATTGTGCACTGCCCACTGCTCATCTGATACCCAGGTGTGGCCCTTACATTCAGGGAATTGTGTCACTTGGGACTGTGTCCTTGCAGTTTGCTTCACTAAAGGTGGGGGACAGCATCTGTTTCCCTAACTCTGTTGTGGGCATCATGGGTGGGTCCATTGTTCACACTACGCCTGTGTTCGGACATGTAATCTGCGTGTTGCTTTGATATGCGGTCCACTTGCTGTGCTGAGCCACCACATGTGCCTGGGGTATGTGGCACATGCCCATGCAGCGGGTGGGAACAATGTTTGGGCCCCAGGAGTGTGCAGATTACGTGTGTCACACATACATAGCCAGCTATCCACTGTCCAGGGCTCATCCCTCATTCATGTGGAGCAGGACAGTCATGCCTACTCCAGGCCATGCAATGCACTCTGTACTCCCACTCCCGTGTATCAGCTGACACATTGTGCGCAGTGATTTGACCCCTCAGGTGTCTGCCTCTGTGTCAGTGTGCTGTGGATTAGTTGCCAGGACTGCTGGGGTGTTTCTTGGTAGGGGCTCAGCATGCCCCTGGAGATGTGACCATAGGAGACGATACTTGTGTGTCACATAGGTGTTTGATCAGCTGCCCGTGCAGACTGGGGTATGCGAATGTGAAGTTCAGGCAGCTGTTCCCCATTCACAGCAGATTGTGAGGGGCTCAGGTTCAGAGGGTAGTGTCACAGGTCTCCCATATGTCCAATAGGTATGACCTGGACAGATGAGGGTTAAGATGATGTGTTGTGTGGGGGATGTACATGTGCACTTGTGCAGCTCCAGGACTTGCATTCCTCATGACCTACTATTGTGACACAGTGCATAGTGTTGTTGTCTGGCTGCCAAGTCATACATCACTGAGACAGTGATGTATGACTTAGCAGTCATGCCTCTGCCATGGCATGTGTCTACTTATTGGTGGTCCTGCAGGGGAGTGACATGTGCTACATGCACACCATTGTGGCGATGGCTATCAGGACATGGGTGCATCATGGTGTCTGTCGCTGGTATGCATCACATGCATTTCCTATTTGACTCTGGGCATCCCTTTCATCCGGAAACCTGTACTGACTCAGTGGCAAGAGCTGTGATGTGTGCATGTCCACATGCCACACCGTGTCCTCTGCACTGTCCAACTACTGTGTACTTGGTGCATGTGTCCACACTGGGGTGTTGCAATCCAACAGACACCAGACAGATGGGTGCAAGGCCATGTGGGATGTGAGTGCCATGCTTGGCATCAGACTGACAATTGGCTTCTTCTGTTCAGTTAGGGCACTTTTAGCAATGTACAACTAATGATGCCAGGGCTTGCTCTGTAATGTGCTGTGCTCACAGTGGTGTGTGCGTTTGGTGCAGGTGACTGATGTCTGTCTGTTTCCCCATTGTTTGCAGATACATCCACGGAAGGGGACAGCTCCACGGACCAGGAGGAGCCAGAGAGCCAGACTGGGTCAGCAGCCGAGGAGTGGTCGGAGGGACCCAGTGGCACGGAGGGCGAGGGGAGCCACACCGAGGAGGCCTCAGCACCATCCACCTCAGCTGAGGACCAGAGCAACTCGGAGGATGACTCCCTTATGGAGGCGGGTGTCAGCAGCCACCACACCCCAGCTAGTGTTGCTGTCCCCGCCACCACCAGCACCACCACCGCCCTCCCATCGGCTCCCATTCCCCAGGTCCGTGGAGGCTCCCATGTTCGGGAGCGTGTCTCCTTTGGGCCAGGCACCGCACCCCCTGCCCCTGTGTCCCCTGCTGCCCTGAGTGAGGAGTCTGTGTACCTCCTTCGCCAGCTCCATGTAGGGCAGACAGCCATGCTGAGTGTCCTCCATGCGCACACTGCTCTGTTGACTCAGCTGGTGTCGTTCATGGAGGGCATCTCATCGGGCATGTCTGACCTACAGAGGGGCAATAGGTCCATGGACTCCTCCCTGACGGCAGCAGTGTCCCTCCTCAGACAGTCCCTCACCCCTCCTGCCTCTGCTCCATCCACACTCCCCAGCACCTTACCCGTCCCAAGCACACACACACCGGCACAGGCACACACCAGCACACACACGTCCAGCACACAGACACACACGCCACAAACAAAACGCACACGCACGCACAGTCAGGGGACTGAAACCAGACTCACAGGGGATGGGGCCCTGGTACACACACACGCATCCACGGGCACTGCGCAGTCCTCAGTTGCCTCTCCCTCCAAAACACCCTCCCTTGCCTCACCTGCAACCCCAAAGACCCAGCGCCTCTTCCTCAGTGACCTCGGCCTCTTCCCCTCCGATCCAGCTGCTCCAGCATCCAGGGGGAAGAGGAAGCCCCCACACGGAGCAGAGTGTCCCTCGCCCCCGGACACCCTCCCCCAGGCGCAGACAGACTGAGGCCCCCACCCACAAGTCCCCCGGAGTGGTAAGAGCAAGACCCCGCCGCCGCCCTGCAGCTCAAGCACCAGGTCTCCTTCCTCCATCCCTCAGGCCCCCACTCCACAGGTGCCCCCACCACACCCTGCCCCAGGTTCCCCCACCCACAGATATACCATCCCCAAGAGGATCCGGCCTTCTCCCCCTGGCACTTGCTCTCCCGGCACCACACCCCCGCTGCGCTTGTCTGTGCCACTGATGTGGTGAGGGTGTCCTCCCCTCTGTCCAGCCCACCTTGCCTGTTCCCCATTCTCCTCCCCTGGTGGTAGGCACTGCAGTGGAGTCCACTACCACCCTCTCTGACTTGGGCACTGCAGTGGCGGACCTGTCCACTCCATCTGCAGGGTCCACTGCAGTCGTGCCGGCACCCACAACATCTGAGTCATGCCCCCAGTTGTGCCGGCACACACCATGTCAGACACCTCCACTGCAGTTGTCAGTGGCTCTCCAGCACCCACCACCCCTTCCCTGCTTCCTCCTGGTGAGCCCTGATCCTGTCCCTGCGGTGCCTGGCCTAACCCCCCGGTTGCCCCTCCTAGTGGATTGTCCCTGGTTTTGTGCAGGCATGTGTAGGGTGGCATCTGCCACTGTCACCCACTTGTGACTTTGTTGATGGACTGGCCATTGGCCTTTGTTTATTTTCTACCGGACTTCTACTTTTAAAATGCCACATATGCTGAATAAAGCAACTTTCTGTTCTCTAGTGCTTTTGCTTCTGATGTACATGATGTTGATGATGCTAACCATGCCCTTGCTGCAGTGATGGTGATATTTGGTCTCATGATAATGAAGTGTTACTGTGCAGGAACTCATGTGGTCCAGGGGGAATGTGTCCTATCCTGTGGTGTATCCATGTCATCCATAGCAGCATCTGAGGGTGTCATGTGTTCAGTATTTGGCAATGGGATTTCCTACTTAGATTGGCTATTTCACATCTGTGGCTTCCACCCCTGCACATCTGTTGTGCCTGCCATTGTTCAATTCGTCTACTTCCCTGACCGTGTGGCCATCTCCACTGGACATGCAGGTTTGGGCATCAATGGGGAAGGGCTCATCTGTGTTGTCAGTGCAACATTGCTATACAAGTGTGTTGGATCTGTGCTGATGATTCCGTTGGCACTTCCATGACCAGGCTGATGTTACGGGAGCCCTCATTTGGTGCTACTTGTTGATTGTGTGACCAAGTGCTCAGCTGACATGATGGGGCCCTACTGAGGCAACATATGGCACAGCTTTCCTCACACAGGAGTGGAGTCCCCTCATGGCAGTGTGTACTCCTGTGACATTGCCTGTGCCCAAGGTGTGTGTTGTATGTGCATGTCTGTGTGTTCACTTCCATTTAGCTGTGCATGCTGTGATCCCTAGTGTTGTACCTGTTTGTGATGCTAGCTGAGTTGACCTATGTTCCCCCAAAGTCTTCTCCCTGGGTTCTCTGTGATGTGGGTGCATGGCACATTACTGGTCATCAGGGTGTCACCCATAGGTGTGTTTGCTGTCAGGGCTGAGTTTGTGTGCAGACGCAGATGGGTCACAGTCAGGTTTCCCCTTGACACTTGTTGTTTGCCCCTGTCATGTGATTTCCAGTTTGTGTTATCTTTCAGTGATTGTGACACGTTGTGTGTGTGACTGCTGGCACTCCTCAGGGTCCGGACTGCAATGTTGGTTGTTGTCTATGTGTGTTCTTTGTGGGTGACCTTGGCTTCTTCATTGGTGTGTGACTGTGGCTGGGATCCCATTGGTTGGTGTGGTATTGCCGTCATGTCCATGTACAGCGTAGTGTGCAGTGTGTCAGACATTCAGGAGTCTTGTTGAGTGGCCATGTGTGATGTGTTTCTGCACCTTGGTTCCCACCCACCACCCTGGAATAGTCATGGGTGCATGTGCAATGTCACCAGTGCATGTGTACTTCACTGCTGCACATTGTTGGAGGTCGAGGGGTGTGGTGTTGAGTGTGTGCAGATGAGAGTTGTTGCCCGGCTAGGCCCCTGCCTCCATGTTGGCCTTGGCTTACTGGCCATGCTGATTGATTTGTGCTTGTGTAGGTGTGATGGTAGTTAGTTGCTCAGGACACATGACTGTGGTTCACAGTGTGAACCACATTTAGCTTTGTCATCACAGTGGGATTGTAATGCAGCCCAGGGTCACCACATTGTGGGGGCCCTGGGGGTGGTGCTGTGGTGTGTCTGTGTCTTGCTGTGTCAGTTGCTGTCCCTACGTGCCTGTGTGACATGTGTGATTTGTGCTCCCTCTCATCTGACAATGCCTGCTTGCCCACATAGGGGATTTGGATCCATGAGTTACCTTTGTGTGGCACTGTATGCACATCTGTATGATTGGTATTCAGGTCTCCTCATGTGTTGTGTGGTTGCCTGGGGACACTGGCACCCCCCTCACCTGTTGTGTATGATGTGCAGTGTGGGTCTGCCTGTTTGTGTTTGTGCATCTGCACCACTGCATTGGCATATCTTGGGTGTGCCATTGGCTGTATGTAGTTTGGTGGGTTTCCCCTGCTGTCCCTGGGACTCCTAGGTCATCGGTCAGCACAATGATCATGGTTTGTGTGTCCCATTGCTGCCATGGTATGGTATCTGTTCACCTCACATCTGCAGTCTCCACAGGGTATCTGCATTTGTGTACCCATTGGTGCAAATATGTGGGTCTGCATTCTGATGGTCACTTCTGTCATTGTGTCATTGATGATTGTTGACGGTGTCAGCCCCCATGGGTGTTGTTTGTCTGCACATGGCCAAAGGTATGTCTTATTTGCACTGCAGTATTTGGCTCCCCCAATTTATGTTGCAATGGGACACATACACTACTTTGCCACTGATGTGTTTTTGTTCTGTGACCAGGAATCATCCATGCAGTTTGGCAGTTGCACCTCTTTCTTTGTCAACACTTACCTTTTGGTCACTGTGGTGATGGGGGTTTAGACCCCATTGCCACAATGTTCAAAATGTGCTTCAGCTATGGACCCCACACTTACATTTTGGTCACTGTGATGATGGGGGTTTGGACCCCATTGCCACAATGTTCAAAATGTGCTTCAGCTATGGACCCCACACTTACCTTTTGGTCACTGTGGTGATGGGGGTTTAGACCCCATTGCCACAATGTTCAAAATGTGCTTCAGCTATGGACCCCACACTTACATTTTGGTCACTGTGATGATGGGGGTTTGGACCCCATTGCCACAATGTTCAAAATGTGCTTCAGCTATGGACCCCACACTTACATTTTGGTCACTGTGATGATGGGGGTTTGGACCCCATTGCCACAATGTTCAAAATGTGCTTCAGCTATGGACCCCACACTTACCTTTTGGTCACTGTGGTGATGGGGGTTTGGACCCCATTGCCACAATGGTCATGGCCTGCTTGCATTGTGGGTGCCACACACATATATGTGTGGCACATGTGCTAGGGGGTCACATTGTATGTTCAAAGTCATGTTCGGTGTTGTAGGCATTTGACACAGTCTACACACGCTTGTCATGGTGTTGGGGGATGTCTTCTTCTTGCATTCCCTAGGTTGTGGTGTGCTGGTTGTGTCATGCATTGTCCATCCTATGAGTGGGGGTGGTAGTAGTGGTTGGCATCCAGCCCCCTGGCTGAGGGTGGTAGTAGTGGTAGGCATCCAGCCCCCCTGGCTGTGGGTGGTAGTAGTGGTAGGCATCCAGCCCCCCCTGGCTGAGGGTGGTAGTAGTGGTAGGCATCCAGCCCCCCCTGGCTAAGGGTGGTGGTAGGCATCCAGCCCCCCCTGGGTGTGGGTGGTAGTAGTGGTAGGCATCCAGCTCCCCCTGGGTGAGGGTGGTAGTAGTGGTAGGCATCCAGCCCCCCCTGGGTGAGGGTGGTAGTAGTGGTAGGCATCCAGCCCCCCCTGGCTGAGGGTGGTGGTAGGCATCCAGCCCCCCTGGCTGAGGGTGGTAGTAGTGGTAGGCATCCAGCCCCCCCTGGCTAAGGGTGGTGGTAGGCATCCAGCCCCCCCTGACTGAGGGTGGTAGTAGTGGTAGGCATCCAGCCCCCCCTGGCTAAGGGTGGTGGTAGGCATCCAGCCCCCCCTGGGGGAGGGTGGTAGTGGTGGTAGGCATCCAGCCCCCCTGGGTGATGGTGGTAGTAGTGGTAGGCATCCAGCACCCCTGGGTGAGGGTGGTAGTAGTGGTAGGCATCCAGCCCCCCTGGCTAAGGGTGGTGGTAGGCATCCAGCCCCCCGTCTGAGGGTGGTAG
Organism: Calotriton arnoldi; assembly: GCA_963921515.1. Classification (NCBI taxonomy): domain Eukaryota; kingdom Metazoa; phylum Chordata; class Amphibia; order Caudata; family Salamandridae; genus Calotriton; species Calotriton arnoldi. The sequence goes on along the minus strand of CAWUFW010000537.1, from coordinate 41,776 downwards.
TAGTGGTAGGCATCCAGCCCCCCCTGGGTGTGGGTGGTAGTAGTGGTAGGCATCCAGCCCCCCCTGGCTGAGGGTGGTAGTAGTGGTAGGCCTCCAGCCCCCCCTGGCTAAGGGTGGTGGTAGGCATCCAGCCCCCCCTGGCTGAGGGTGGTAGTAGTGGTAGGCATCCAGCCCACCCTGGCTAAGGGTGGTGGTAGGCATCCAGCCCCCCTGGGTGAGGGTGGTAGTGGTGGTAGGCATCCAGCCCCCTGGGTGAGGGTGGTTGTAGTGGTAGGCATCCAGCCCCCCTGGGTGAGGGTGGTAGTAGTGGTAGGCATCCAGCCCCCCTGGCTAAGGGTGGTGGTGAGGCATCCAGCCCCCCTGGCTGAAGGTGGTAGTAGTGGTAGGCATCCAGCCCCCCTGGGTGTGGGTGGTAGTAGTGGTAGGCATCCAGCCCCCTGGGTGAGGGTGGTAGTAGTGGTAGGCATCCAGCCCCCTGGCTAAGGGTGGTGGTAGGCATCCAGCCCCCCTGGCTGAGGGTGGTAGTAGTGGTAGGCATCCAGCCCCCTGGGTGAGGGTGGTAGTAGTGGTAGGCATCCAGCCCCCCTGGGTGAGGGTGGTAGTGGTGGTAGGCATCCAGCCCCCCTGGGTGAGGGTGGTAGTAGTGGTAGGCATCCAGCCCCCTGGGTGAGGGTGGTAGTAGTGGTAGGCATCCAGCCCCCCTGGGTGAGGGTGGTAGTGGTGGTAGGCATCCAGCCCCCTGGGTGAGGGTGGTAGTAGTGGTAGGCATCCAGCCCCCCTGGGTGAGGGTGGTAGTAGTGGTAGGCATCCAGCCCCCCTGGGTGAGGGTGGTAGTAGTGGTAGGCATCCAGCCCCCCTGGCTAAGGGTGGTGGTAGGCATCCAGCCCCCCTGGCTGAGGGTGGTAGTAGTGGTAGGCATCCAGCCCCCCTGGGTGAGGGTGGTAGTAGTGGTAGGCATCCAGCCCCCCTGGCTAAGGGTGGTGGTAGGCATCCAGCCCCCCTGGGTGAGAGTGGTAGTGGTGGTAGGCATCCAGCCCCCCTGGGTGAGGGTGGTAGTAGTGGTAGGCATCCAGCCCCCTGGGTGAGGGTGGTAGTAGTGGTAGGCATCCAGCCCCCCAGGGTGAGGGTGGTAGTAGTGGTAGGCATCCAGCCCCCTTGGGTGAGGGTGGTAGTAGTGGTAGGCATCCAGCCCCCCTGGGTGAGGGTGGTAGTAGTGGTAGGCATCCAGCCCCCCCTGGGTGAGGGTGGTAGTAGTGGTGGGCATCCAGCCCCCCCTGGCTCAGGGTGGTGGTAGTCATCCTGCCCCCTGGGTAGGGGTGGTGGTGCGCATTCAGGCCCCTGTGTGCATATGTGGCATTGGTGATGGGCATCCCGCCCCTATGGTGCTGCTGTTGCTGGTGTAAGTATATTCTGCATCCCTCTGTGTGTGTGTGATGTGTCGTGTACGTGTTGTATGTGTTTTGTGGTTGGTGTCTGACTTACCTTCTGCGCTGTACGCGTCCGTGCCTGTTCCGGTAGTAAATGTAGAATATTGGTATGATCGGGACGAAGGGATTCATGGTTGGTTCGTGTCGTTCGTCCTTCTCGTTGCTTCGCGTCGTCCTCGTCGCTTCGCGTCGTCCTCGTCGCTTCGCCTCGTCCTCGTCGCTGGCGTGTTCGTCTCGTAGCCGTGGATCGTGTTGTGGCGCGAATCGGAGCTTATGTGCGCCTCTCCCGGATGCTTTGACGTGCCGTGCGTAGCGACGGGTTCGGCGCGTACGGAAAGCGCATCGTACTCGTTCGGCCGGACGGAGCTGCATTTTTCCTTCCGTGCGACTCGATTCGGCGTTTCCGGATTCGCCTCGGTCGGGGAACAGGACCTGGTTTGGGTGAGTACGGCTCGGCCGGATTCTGTGCTGTTGTGCGCATCGTACTTACTCGTTCGGTGTGCTGTACGGATCGGTCGGGAAACAGGCTTTCGCATGGCTTTTTTCCCGACCGAATGGTATTGGGTGCGCCTCCGACCGAGATCGGAATCGGCCCCTACATCTCTTAGTGCAAGTTTACAGATACACTGAAAAATAGGCTTATGACAATTCTGTTCGGTCCATTCATAGCGTAATGTACATGTCTCAGGCTGATCAGAAGCCCCGTCATCAATGCATTCAGTTATAATTCTGTAATTCACTGGGTGTACGACAATTTTGTAGAAGGCTTTTAAGACGTGACAAGCTTCTCCACGATTAGAGTGTAAGAAGGCTGCTGGTTGAATTTGTTATTTTTACATACCGGCCATCAAAAACGGTTCTATAAAATACACAATTCAAACGGTGCGAATTAAATTGTCACCGGATCATGTGCATGCATACATTTTTACATGTACTACATCATCAAGGCTATTTGCAGTATTGCTGCTGTACTGAACAGAGGATTAGGTTTTGTCCCCACCCACACGGGGGACTCTTTCCAAGTCCAACAGGAACTGGCACAATTTTTTCGTAAGATCAGGCTACACTTTTTCTTCAAGGACAAAACCAGTGACACGATCAAAGAAGAACCTACCAACACAGGCCTGAGAGATCGATCAACCTTCAACCCACCAGCTCACTTGGTTCCAGCGCAAGTCCTAACGTTTGAGAAAGCAGTCCTGACTGAAGTCAATAAACTGCAAAATACTAACAGGAGACATTTCCAGAATCTCCCAAGGAATGAACTTAAGGCTCTACAGAATCTGGCAAATGATGAGACGATCACTATCAAGCCGGCGGACAAGGGCGGAGCGATAGTCATCATGATCACTACATCCTTTTGCACCGAATGCCTGCGCCAACTTGACAACAGACGGTTCTATCGCCCCTTAAAAATGGATCCAACTAAGAGACTGACAATCGAGATAAGCAAACTGATTGAAGAAGCTAAAGACAATGGGTGGGTTACACCTAAAGAGGCAGCATTTCTTAATACCTCTCACCTGGTAACCCCCTATTTTTAATTATTACCGAAGATACATAAGGCACAGAGACCCCCTCCTGGGAGACACATCATCTCTGGTATCGGGTCCCTCCTTGAGCCTCTCTCAATCTTTGTGGATCACTTTCTTCATCCCATGGTGAAGGAGATGCCGACTTATCTCCAGGACACCAAAGACATGCTACGAGTGCTAAATGACACTGCATTTGATGTCACCCAGGATTACCTTGTCTCTTTTGATGTAGAGTCACTCTATACGTGTATTCCTCAAGATGAGACTCTAGTAGCGATAAGAACACTACTTGAGAACAGGGACCTGGACTCCATCTCTCCGGTGTACTTCATCATGGAGTGCGCCCGAATTGCCATGAAAGAAAACTTTTTTCATTTCGAAGACATCATTTACCTACAAACATCGGGTACTTCTATGGGCAGTGTTTTTGCGCCAAGCCTGGCTAACTTCTACGTCCATGGATTTGAACAAGAACACGTCCTGACAGAAAACAATCCATATAGGAACCACATTCTCCTATGGAGGCGCTATATAGATGACGTATTTGTCATCTGGCGGGGAGCACCAGAAACTATTTGCGAATTCCATGGATGGTTGAACGTAAAGAATGAATTCCTGAAATTTACCTTCGAATATAGCAACACCAGTTTCCCTTTTTTGGACATACGCATTTTTCCAACAGGTGATGGACTGGGGACGGAGTTATACAGAAAACCGATGGCCCGTAATTCCCTTCTGTCCTCTAACAGCTATCACCCCAAATCATTAAGGGATAACTTGCCGTACGGGCAGTTCCTCCGCATTAGAAGGAACTGTTCCTCCAAAGAGAAATTCAGTGATCACGCAAAGAGCCTCACGACCCAACTCAAGGATAGACAGTACCCTGCCAAACTGGTCCATCGTTCTATGAAGAGGGCTCTGAATAACAACAGAGAGGCTTTGATCGAGACCAACCCACCCAAGGAAGACTCCACAAGGATAACCTGCGTCCACACATTTTGTACTCTCTCCAATGGAATCCAGAGGAGCATCAAAAAGAACTGGAAGATCTTTAATATTGGCAACACTGCGATCCCGGAACCATTGTTTGCCTTTAAGAGGAGTACTAATCTCAGAGATCAACTGGTCCATACCAGATTAAGAACTAAGAAATTACCCGCCCAAGAGACTCTGTGGGGCCTGCCAGCTATCAAGGGGCATTTTCCATGTGGTTCATGAGGCGTCTGTCCACAAACAAGACATACGACAACCATAGATATAGGTACTGAAAGACCATGGACAATATTTCGCCACACTAATTGTAATAGCGAGCGACTTATCTACTTGGTGACATGCCCGTGTAGTCTTCGATACGTGGGCATGACCACACGTAAGATAAAAACAAGAATCATGGAGCACAAGAGTACTATCCGATGCAAGAAACAAGCCACGAAGCTCACTAATCATTTTGTCAAGCACAATCATACAGCAGATGAATTGTCCTGGACAGTACTCGAACAACCCTTCATTCCTGCCCACATATCGAATGTAACCAGTTACCTGTTTACGAAAGAGCAAAGATGGGCCCATAAACTGCAGAGTGACAGTAGGGGTCTCAACGATGATATTCCATGGACTGCTTTGTGATCTAATTTCAGTACAGTCTGCCCCTTGTTTCCTGAAACAGTACTTGAGACTTACACATTATAGGGCACTGTAGATTTATCGTCCTAGTGTAAGCCATATCTGTTTCCTCATTAGTGGGATCCTATTGACAAATTAGTAGTGGTAAAATCATCGGCTTGTATCCACTCACTTTTGGGTCACCAGTATGATTTACGATCACGCCCCCTTCCTAAGGCGAACTATCTACTCATAGCTCAGCTAATAGTTCCCAACATGGGGTAATGAAGATGTGAACGAGCCATCAGGTTCGACTATCCTATATAATATAGCCTGCCCTCTATGATCTGACATTGTTCTTCCAGTAGGACACCCATGACACTTAAGGCTGTGTGTCTCGCCCGTACTTCTAAAAAAAGTTACTAATTGGGCTTAACACATATTTTACCAATACATGGAAACATACACAATAAAAACTTAATTGAGACTTGACTTTGAGATCACCATTTAATCATGGGCACTATGTGTCCCACCATGCCCTTCTGTTCCCAGCATTCCAAATAGGGGACGTGATACGATTGCGTCACATGACGCAGCGGCCTCGTAATTTAAACCGCCGGGTTGAATCCGTCGAGTACCTCCGGTTCCAGCTCACTGAAAGCCTAACAGTGAACTTAGTACGTTTTTCTAAAGAAAACGCTTGTTAAGATGTTTCATGTTAAAACTTTACTGCTTTGTGTGCTAGAGCGAACAATTATTGTCCCACAATATACACACCGGCTAAACTTGAATAACATGCACCTATACTTTTATTTGCTCGGATGATATAGTACGCGTAGAAATAAATGCATGCACATTATTTAGTGACAGGCATTCAACGCTGTTTAACTCGTAGAGTTCTAGCTGTTTAACTCAAAAAACTGTGCCTGAGTGCCGGTCTGAATTAATTGTAAATACTACCAACCTTGATCCTGGCACGTGGTTTATAGAAAACACTCTTAAAATTGTTGCAGCCATACCGCCCTGTAGAGCGTCACGTTACGGCTTCGTTGGCAACAGGGGACTGCTACAATTACTACTTTTTGCTAAACAATTTGGCCAAGCTTTATAAATATGCATCAATACTGTAAATAGCCTTGATGATATAGTACGTGTAAAAATGTATGTATGCATGCACAAGATCCAGTGACAATTTAATTCGCACCGTTTGAATTATGTATTTTATAGAACCATTTTTGATGGCCGGTCTGTAAAAATAACAAATACAACCAGCAGCCTTCTTACACTCTAATCTTGGAGAAGCTTGTCTTGCTTAAAAGCCTTCTACAAAATTGTCGTACGCCCAGTGAATTACACAATTATAACTGAACGCATTGATGACGGGGCTTATGATCAGCCTGAGACATGTACATTACGCTATGAATAGACCGAACAGAATTGTCATAAGCCTATTTTTCAGTGTATCTGTAAACTTGCACTAAGAGATGTAGGGGCAAATTCTCAAGGACTTATCGCCGATTTATCGGCACTTTAGCGCCGCAAAAGTGGCGATAGATTTATCGCCCAATTCTCAAGCTAGTGCAAACTGCCCATATCGCCAGTTTTCCAGCGATAGCTTCCGCAAAAAACATCGCCACGGATGAGAGCGACAACTAACACTAATGATATGCAGAGTAGGCGTTCCCGTGCAAAAACACACGAAAACACCACTTCGCGATATTCACATGTCATTGAGCTACTGACCATGCAGCTCGGCGACCCAAGAGGTCCACAACACCCACCGCCACCACCCCCAGGCCACCCCCCCCGGCTCCCCCTCGGACTACCACCGAGGCAGCGTAGAACAAGACAGCTGACCTTCCGAAAACGACATGGCCCCTCAGCCACACAATTGCAGAATGTGGGGAGAGGTGGGAACCAAGTATGTGTGAAGGAGGCAAGTCACCCATGAATAAGAATGTACACAATGCCAATTGCGGCGGTGATGTGCTGGACAGACTTCAGTATGCAGAGCACAGACATGTCCATGTGAACATATACTGCTGGTGTTTGTAGTGTTGTGGACAGGGGACGCAACCATGTCACCTCAGGCAGTGGGGAAGACCTCGGTCATGTAGCTGTGTCGTCCCCCCCTGTAAGCGTAAGCGGAGTGGGCTTGTCCGGCGTACGCCAGTCCAGCGTAAGATTATGAATAAATAGGCCGGGGCTCTGGGCGTGGTTCACTTCCCGGATGGCCAACGGGTCTGCCAGGGCGGCGCCCCTCACCCTGCCACGAGTCCGCCGCCGTGACCGCCAGCCTCCTCAGCCGATCGCTGGCTTCCGCGACACAGGCCCCCAGTGCACCCAGCGGTACAGCACCGCGGATTCATGTGTGTGCTGACTACTGCCTTCGGCCTACACTGTGGTCAGCAGGTCCCCCAATTCAAATAGAGTCTTGATTTATTTATGGCGCAGTCCAGTAGGCAACAGACATTGCTTCCAGTGTGGCCCGCCCGGACGACGCATCATCGCAGGCTGCGCACCCGCTGAGCTCTTCAGGTGCCACTAACTCTGTGCAGCTCAAGTCATCCCCACGTGGCTGTGGGCCCTTGCTGACCGCTGCCTCCGGCCTACACTGCGGTCAGCAGGGCTCACACATATCAAATCCAATCCTGACCTGCAAGGACACGCCATCATCGCTGGCTGCACACCCGCTGAGCGCTTCAGGTGCCACTAACTCAGTGCACCACAAGTCATCGACACATGGCTGTGGGCTCTTGCTGACCGCTGCCTCCGGCCTACACTGAGGTCAGCAGGTCCCCCAATTCAAATTGAGTCTTGATTTATTTATGGCACAGTCCAGTAGGCAACAGACATTGCCTCCAGTGCGGCCCGCCCGGTCGACGCATCATCGCTGGCTGCACACCCGCTGAGCGCCTCAGGTGCCACTAACTCAGCGCACCACAAGTCATCGCCACGTGGCTGTGGGCCCTTGCTGACCGCTGCCTCCGGCCTACACTGCGGTCAGCAGGTCCCCCAATTCAAAGTGAGTCTTGATTTATTTTTGGCGCAGTCCAGTAGGCAACAGACATTGCTTCCAGTGTGGCCCGCCCGGACGACGCATCATCGTAGGCTGCACACCCGCTGAGCGCTTCAGGTGCCACTAACTCAGTTCACCACAAGTCATGGACCCTTTATGATTGAATCTTGTGTGTGTGATTCCAGATCTGGTGCCCCTACCTCAGTGCACTGCAAGTCATGGACCCTTCATGATTGAATCTGTGTGTGTGATCCGATGATCACTGTTCTAGTTGTTGCCAGCACCAACCACTCCCTGAGGGCTGGCTTACACTCACCCCACACCCATCCAGCACAGGCTTCACTGGACATGTGACCCTGGTAATAAAAAGGGGCCGGGCACACGTGCCCATAGCCAGTAACACTATCTATCTCAGTGTGTCCGTGTGGTCATTATGTATGTATGATGGCCCCGGGTCCTACCACATTACATTGTGCTGTGGACAGCGGACGCAACCATGTCACCTCAGGCAGTGGGTAAGACCTTGGACACGTAGCTTTGTCCCCCCCCCTGTAAGTGTAAGCGGACTGGGCTGGGCCGGCGTACGCCAGTCCAGCGTAGGGGTGTGAAGAATTTGCCCGGGGCTCTGGGCGTGGTTCAGTTCTGGCCTGGACAAGGAAGTAACTAATGAGTGCGTCACTGTTGTAGTGTCGGCACCACCCAGCCTGCAATCGACAATGTTACAATACAGCATGCACCCGGAGGGCGGGCTCGCAAGAACGGAGAAATGAAGGAGCGCAAGACCGATGGGGGTCTTGGCTCATACATGCCAAGTGTTGTGTGTATCTGTATTGCCGCAGCATGAGCCAAATGCCTAGCCTTAATCGCAGCGCGAGTTCAGCCAGGCATGAACTCTACATCTGTGTCCGCCCTATCCTTACCATAGGCCTACACTCACGTGGCCGCCCACCTTCAATGGCCAACATCACAGTGTCGTTGTCAGGCTTGTGGACATGCGCAGACCGGCATGACAATGGTGTGCCGTAGGAGTGCAAGTGATGCAACCACGCAGCGCACACAAGTAAATAGGCTCGGGGGGAGGGAGGAGCAGCTGTGAGGCAACGTAACACACAGTGATGCCGCTCATTTGCCACATGCAAGACATGTCAAACATGAATCCCAAAGTCGCACACATCCCACCCCACCCCCAACAAGCCACATCACATTTCCTGAATGCAAGCAGATGACAAACTAACATTAGGGATGAAAGCTCCTTTGTCTGAACTATCAGGCGGAAGCACATCTGCACCTCCGACCTCGGAATTGCATGTGCTCGGCACCCCCTGACAGATACTATAGCAGCTGATGACGACTCCCACACTACGCACAGCCTGACGAAAGACCAACGTATACACACCCCACACACAGAAATCCTTGCTCGAAGTTATCTTGCATGGAATGGCCTTCACACGTACTCCCACACCATCCCTGGCGTACAAACGTTGCACACTAAAACAACTCATTGATCTGAGCTGTGGCATTTCATCCACAGAACTGGCGCAGGTCAGAACAGTGCCGCTTCAACCAGAGCCACTAACGCAATGGCAGAACATCCCGGACACATGCACAACCCCTGTCAGGTGGAACTGTACAGTGCACGTATGCTGCGTTTACTGGGGGCACTGCCATTGGCAGTGCTGCGGATCAGTTACCGGCTAAGCTTCCGCCTTGCCAACGTCACCTGCGTTCAGCCTGTGTTGCATTGTCGATCGTGCATATTCGAGTGATCCATGGATGTCTGCCTATCCAACAGGACGGTAGCTGAACTGGATTTTGACATGTGTGTGCACCCCCTGTTGGACCAGGAGTGTCACTGTGATACCCGTTTATGGGATGTCTTGATACTTGGCATACATGTTGGCAGCTGGGCCTGGGAGATTGCACAACTCCTCGTGTGCCGTGACCACATTGAACCGCTCCCCTATTGGGCTGTAGTGCTAATTGGTGAAAGGGGTTGGACGCAGCACATCTGTCCGGACCTGCTAATGGATTGCCTCGCCATCCTGTTTGATGAAGTCGACAACGACCTCATGTTGGAAATGATAGCCTACGAAGCTGCAATCTATTTCATGGACGAGTAACTACGTACCTGCAGCCACAACAGATTGGAACCCATTGCACATGTCCCAACACCTTGTTGCATCTTGGAGATCTGGTCACATGTCCCACGACAACGGTGGACATGGCTGCATTCGCCTGGACTCCGAATACATGAGCGGACAACAACGCGGGTTAACACACATCTGTGAAAGGTGAGGCACTCCCCCGGAGTGGACAGCGGCGCTTGGCAACGTTCCTCATCCTGACATACTGCTGCATTGGTCTGCATGTTGTGGCACTTATCTTGCCCGTACTGACACGCATATGCTAATAAAGTCTATGCACCTTCACTTGGATTCAACTGTAATGAGTGTTGATTTGAATGACAATGTGTGTCTCACTGCCTATCTGGGTCACGGCCATACATGCGCATTGATAGCATTACCCAGGGAGTACCTTTTTGTTGAATCACTGTCCCTACATTCATCCATACTTTCATACTTGATTGCTCATAGCCATGACACATCTGTGTGAATTAGAATGTTTTATTCGAATTCAGTGGAGTGTTGAAGCTGGAGCAGTACAGGGCCATGCAAACCCCACTTTACATTGTCGCCCCGTGGAGGGCCAGCCAGAGTCCTTTACGGATTGACAAGTTCATCGGAAGAGGGAGACTTCAGTCCGCAGTGTGATTGCTGTGTTATTGGTAATCAATCAAAATATGGCAGTCCATGTCGAGGTCCAATGTGAGTGTCGCTGAGTGTATCGGGGGACAATGGAAGGTGTTATTCCAGGGCATGATGCAGAGGGCAGAACCAAGCTGAAACAGGCCATATGGAGGAGATGAATGCTACCACTTCATTCTTACCACAAAGCCAGATTCATCATCATTTCCGTCCTCTGATGTGTCAGGTGCCTCACATGTGGGTGGTGGTGTTTAGTCTGCATCACTGTGTGGCACTGACAGATCAGGGGCCGGAGGTGGAATGTCTGCCGCACTGTGTGGCACTGACACTTCAGGGGGCGGAGATGTGGATGGAGTAGTAGCAGCAGCATTCATCGGCGCCAGGCCTTGTGGCGGCAATGCCATGACAAGGATCTGCAGGGCATGGAAGATCACAGCTACATCTCGCAGGTGTGCAGCTGTGGCAAACATTCTTTCCGCCTGCATCCGCTCCATGTTCTCCATGATCCTCGGCATGTGTCCCAACTCCCGGCTGACATCGCTGGAGCCACTCTGACTAGACAGTTGTTCTTGGCTCAGAGTCATGACTCCAGCGATGTCAGCCATGGCTTGTTGGAGAGCATGGAGCGGACAGTGGGTGTCCGTTAGGGACTGTAAGTGGTCCCTGATGGGACTTAGACACCCACGTATGCCATCTAGTTTGGCTGCCATGAGGTCGAACCCCACCCGCAGCTGATCAGCCATCTTCTCCTGGCACCCTAACCCACGGTGTTGGAATGCCAAATGTTGGTTGTGGGGGTCCTGGGAGACAGCCGTGGTGGTGGGTGCTTCCTGCTGTGTGGTCTGTGCAGGGGGTGGGGTCTCCTCGATGCAGCTGGGCTGCCCTGCTCCTGGAGGTGGGGTGCCGAAGCTGTCCATGGGCTGTTGGAGGGCGTCGGTGTCGATGTTGGGGAGGTCCTCTTCATCATCAGTGCTGAGTTGTTGGGTCTGCTCTGCAGGAGGTGTTGATTCTCCCTCTGCAATGTGAAGGGGAGATGCAGATTGACATTGTGTTCACATGTATGTTGACGCATTGTACAAGTTTACTTACAGACTGCATGACAATGTACATTGTGACTGTTTGTGAGGAGATGCCTATGTGATGCGGGACAGTTGACATTTCTACACCATCAAGGATGTGAGGTTGTACTTGTACATTGTCATCTCACAGTTTCCTGCTATGCCAAATGCGAATGGCCATTTTCTACACACAAGCGGCGGCAGTTGTGTCCTCTGTTCTGTTGTGAAAGTGTTGCAGTTTGTACCACATTGTTGTCAATGTTGAGGTGCTCTGATTCTTATGTGTGTGTGCTGCATTGTGGGTGTGTTGCCCCTTCAGCTCTGATTTTGCTGGCCCTTTTCCCTTTCAGGAGGTATGCCTTTCACTTCTGTGCTTATACAGTGCTGAGATGTTTCAGACTTGGGTAAATTGGGCTCTTGGTCGGAGTTGTGACTCTTGGGCATGGTTTGTCCGCAGATGTGCTATACTTAATTGTGCATGTGTGCCATTGTGCCCATCTCCCCCCCTCCCCCCAGTCCCTGGTCGTTACTCACCCTGTTGCTGTTGGCTCCCGCCTGACTTGTGGGACTTGCAGGCCTGGCGCTGCTTATCGCTGTTGGGCCCATCGCAACTTTTTTCACGTTAGGCTTTAGATTTTTATCGCCGCCCCGGTAATTTTATCACGGACATTTGCCGCGTTATCGGGACACTATCGCATGTTACCGCCGTGTTGAGAATAAGACGTTAACACGGACTTATTTTCCCGCGATGGACGGCGATATGAAAAATTGTGTTAACCTATTTTGGCGATGATTATCGCACGTTCTTGAGAATATCCCCCGTAGTGGTTTCAGATATCAGGACACTGATTCTACAATGCAATGATACTCTTAAACCTTACACACATTTTTTTTAAAAGTGGCTGTGTCCCTACTCTGATTTAGTGACACCAGCTAGCCTGCTGCCTAAACCTTGTGCTTTTGATTGACTTGTGAACAGTTTTTACTTACAAAATGGGAAGCCGTGTCAAAAAATTCACTATAAATATATGCTTTTGACACAGTGATAAATCCCCCCTTTTTTCACAGAGCGGTGCCCCTCCCCTGAGCTTTCGCCAGGTTGAGGTGAGGCGACTTATCCGTACAGTACGAGTAAGCTACTATTTTACTTTTTTGCTGTTCTTCAAATTTGTTATGACCAAGGATGAGAACTATGTCTCACATGGTGACACTATTAACCTGTTCGTCTGCTTTAAGAGACGTATACATTGTTTGATCTCTTCTGTTATTTTTTGTCATTTACAGGTATGGCCAGTAAATCGAATACACCAAACGTGGGATTACTGGTTCTGTATACACATTATTTTAGTTCTGTATTTGTTATCACAGTTCTTTTTTGCCAACACTTTTTTCATCGCAGTAGCACATAATATCTTTTGGTCCTGACGAAAGCCGCAACACCTTGTAGGGTCCCTGAGGCTGAAACATGTAGACCCGGTCACGTTCACCACACGCAGTCATTATTTTAAACTGCAGGTTCTCTGTTTTTAATCCTGACACCAGGAACAAACCAATAAAGTTCATATTGCTCCTGGTAGTTAGTTTTAACATCACTTCCTCACATTATTACTGTTTTAGTTTCGCACTGCGCCCGCCACCCAACCTACCTAGTTGTCTTCTCGTCTGAAGGATTTATTATATCCTAGACAGCGTAGGAATAAAAAACATCCCTGAGCTCCTCCCTCACAGTGAGGGGGTAGTAGCCCTTGGCGGGGCTAGGGTTCCCCGTCAAGAGGAGAATCCCAGATGATGAAGCTTGCCAACTTGGTGGGTGATGGGATTACGTCCTAATTAAGGAACTCCCTTAGTAGCACATTGAGATCATCTCTGTTGTCTCTTTTTCAGGCATATGTGTGTTCTTAGACCCAAGGATTTCATATGTTCATTGTTATTGTTTAGGGATCCAATCCTCGCAGGTCTTTAAATTCCCTAGGACCCCTCACACTCTGTTGTTTTGTTGTTCTTGAGCAGCCTCGGCTGCGGGTCCATTCCTTTTTCGTTCTTTTTCTAAAGCCCTCGCATTAAAGGTTGCTATTTTCTCTAGCTCTGACTTAAACTGTTTACATCAGTCTTAGCACGCAATTGCTTTTTCTTACATTTGCCATATGACAGAAATAACAGGCTTGGCCTTTGATGAAGCCACAGTTCAGGCAATCCTGACAACACCAAGCATAATAGACACTATTCAGGTTGGGGCATCTGCACAAGGAGATGATTGGGGTAAACTCCTTATTTTGAAGAGATCTCACTCACGCACACAGATACATGGCGCGATCAAGACAGAATATTTACATGGGAATTGCGCGCCCACAGGGTTGTTAGTATCTAGTACACCAAGGTTGTTTCTTGATGACAAAACTTTCATGAAGGACTGGTCCCTTATAGCCTGGCGGTGCACAAGAGACTGGGTGATTTTAATAATCAGCACAGCTAAGCGCATCGCTGATAACATCTTGATTGAAATCCAGACTCTTGAAGCGCACATCAAAACAATAATCTCAGCAACCGTATACAAGAAACAGTCCGAAGAAACCAACAAAAGCAATAAAGAGTTCAAAGACTCTATCGTCACTGCAAAAATTACTAAATTCAAGAAGGATTTAGCACGCTTCTCGTTTGAGAAAGTGTATCCGTACACCAGTGACAACTACTCCCCACCAGAATACAACCAGAAAGGGAGGAGATATGGATCAAATTATTCCAGTTCAGGGAGTGAGGATTGGTCCAGTGACTCCCACTCTGCCCCCAACACTGATCAACAACGACGAGGCAGAGGGCGCAACACCAGGACAAACTGGAGAGGTGGCCCTAACCAGGCAGAGTGGTGGCCTCTTACACCGTGGGGTTACCCGAACCCTCCTTTTCAGCCTCTTAATTTAGCTTACCAACAACCGTTACAATTTTTTCCTAATCAGCCTCAACCTCACTTCTTTCCCAACCAGTCTATTTTAGGGTCTGGCCGGGGATGCTCGAGAGGCCGGAGAAGGAATCAGCAAGCCCAAGTACATTGGAGCCCACCACCCTCCCCGAGGTCTACACGGAGTAAGAAGAAACTGACCCCACAACCAGGGAGCAGCAACGAGGCAGCCTCATAGTAAATCTGAGTGACCGAATCCTGGCCCCAGCTGAAATAGCTGTACTGAACAGAGGATTAGGTTTTGTCCCCACCCACATGGGGGACTCTTTCCAAGTCCAACAGGAACTGGCGCAATTTTTTCGTAAGATCAGGCTACACTTTTTCTTCAAGGACAAAACCAGTGACACGATCGAAGAAGGACCTACCAACACAGGCCTGAGAGATCGATCAACCTTCAATCCACCAGCTCTCTTGGTTCCAGCGCAAGCCCTAACGTTTGAGAAAGCAGTCCTGACTGAAGTCAATAAACTGCAAAATACTAACAGGAGACGTTTCCAGAATTTCCCAAGGAATGAACTTAAGGCTCTACAGAAGCTGGCAAATGATGAGACGATCACTATCAAGCCGGCGGACAAGGGCGGAGCGATAGTCATCATGAGCACTACATCCTATCGCACCGAATGCCTGCGCCAACTTGACAACAGATGGTTCTATCGCCCCATAAAAATGGATCCAACTAAGAGACTGACAATCGAGATAAGCAAACTGATTGAAGAAGCTAAAGACAATGGGTGGGTTACACCTAAAGAGGCAGCATTTCTTAATACCTCTCACCTGGTAACCCCCTATTTTTATGTATTACCGAAGATACATAAGGCACAGAGACCCCCTCCTGGGAGACACATCATCTCTGGTATCGGGTCCCTCCTTGAGCCTCTCTCAACCTTTGTGGATCACTTTCTTCGTCCCATGGTGAAGGAGATGCTGACTTATCTCCAGGACACCAAAGACATGCTACGAGTGCTAAATGACACCGCATTTGATGTCACCCAGGATTACCTTGTCACGTTTGATGTAGAGTCACTCTATACGTGTATTCCTCAATATGAGACTCTAGCAGCGATAAGAACACTACTTGAGAACATGGCCCTGGACTCCATCTCTCCGGTGTACTTCATCATGGAGTGCGCCCAAATTGCCATGAAAGAAAACTTTTTTTGTTTTGAAGACATCATTTACCTACAAACATCGAGTACTTCTATGGGCAGTGTTTTTTCTCCCAGCCTGGCTAACCTCTACGTCCATGGATTTGAACAAGAACACGTGCTGACAGAAAACAATCCATATAGGAACCACATTCTCCTATGGAGGCGCTATATAGATGACATATTTGTCATCTGGCGGTAAGCACCAGAAACTATTTGCGAATTCCATGGATGGTTGAACGCAAGGAATGAATTCCTGAAACTTACCTTCGAATATAGCAACACCAGTCTCCCTTTTTTGGACATACGCATTTTTCCAACAGGTGATGGACTGGGGATGGAGTTATACAGAAAACCGATGGCCCATAATTCCCTTCTGTCCTCTAACAGCTATCACCCCAAATCATTAAGGGATACCTTGCCAACCGGCAAAAGTTCCTCCACCTCAGAAGGAACTGTTCCTCCAAAGAGAAATTCAGTGATCACACAAGGAGCCTCACGACCCAACTCAAGGATAGACAGTACCCTGCCAAACTGGGCCGTCGTTCTATGAAGAGGGCTCTGAATAACAACAGAGAGGCTTTGATCGAGACCAACCCACCCAAGGAAGACTCCACAAGGATAACCTGCGTCCACACATTTTGTACTCTCTCCAATGGAATCCAGAGGAGCATCAAAAAGAACTGGAAGATCTTTAATATTGGCAACACTGCGATCCCGGAACCATTGTTTGCCTTTAAGAGGAGTACTAATCTCAGAGATAAACTGGTCCATACCAGATTAAGAACTAAGAAATTACCCGCCCAAGAGACTCTGTGGGGCCTGCCAGCTATCAAGGGGCATTTTCCATGTGGTTCATGTAGCGTCTGTCCACAAACAAGACATACGACAACCATAGATATAGGTACTGAAAGACCATGGACATTATTTCGCCACACTAATTGTAATAGCGAGCGCCGTATCTACTTGGTGACATGCCCGTGTAGTCTTCGATACGTGGGCATGACCACACGAAAGATAAAAACAAGAATCATGGAGCACAAGAGTACTATCCGATGCAAGAAACAAGCCACGAAGCTCACTAATCATTTTCTCGAGCACAATCATACAGCAGATGAATTGTCCTGGACAGTACTCGAACAACACTTCATTCCTGCCCACATATCCAATGTAACCAGTTACCTGTTTACGAAAGAGCAAAGATGGGTCCATAAACTGCAGAGTGACAGTAGGGGTCTCAACGATGATATTCCGTGGTCTGCCTTGTGATCTAATTTCAGTACAGTCTGCCCCTTGTTTCCTGAAACAGTACTTGAGACTTACACATTATAGGGCACTGTAGATTTATCGTCCTAGTGTAAGCCATATCTGTTTCCTCATTAGTGGGATCCTATTGAAAAATTAGTAGTGGTAAAATCATCGGCTTGTATCCACTCACTTTTGGGTCACCAGTATGATTTACGATCACGCCCCCTTCCTAAGGCGAACTATCTACTCATAGCTCAGCTAATAGTTCCCAACATGGGGTAATGAAGATGTGAACGAGCCATCAGGTTCGACTATCCTATATAATATAGCCTGCCCTCTATGATCTGACATTGTTCTTCCAGCAGGACACCCACAACACTTAAGGCTGGCTGTGTGTCTCGCCCTTACTTATAAAAAAAGTTACTAATTGGGCTTAACACATATTTTACCAATACATGGAAACATACACAATAAAAACTTAATTGAGACTTGACTTAGAGATCACCATTTAATCATGGGGACTATGTGTCCCACCATGCCCTTCTGTTCCCAGCATTCCAAATAGGGGACGTGATACGATTGCGTCACATGACGCAGCGGCCTCGTAATTTAAACCGCCGGGTTGAGTCCGTCGAGTACCTCCGGTTCCAGCTCACTGAAAGCCCGGGGTATGGACGAGAGATAAGGAGCATACAATGTGCAGACATACTGTAGTACAACTTTATTAACAACACGCGCGCCGAGCCACAGGCTCTTGTGTAGTCTTGCCGATGTTTGTATGCTCGGCTAAACTAACCGTGAACTTAGTACGTTTTCTAAAGAAAACGCTTGTTAAGATGTTTCATGTTAAAACTTTAAGGCTTCGTGTGCTAGAGCGAACAATTATTGTCCCACAATATACACACCGGCTAAACTTGAATAACATGCACCTATACTTTTATTTGCTCGGATGATAAAGTACGCGTAGAAATAAATGCATGCACATTATTTAGTGACAGGCATTCAACGCTGTTTAACTCGTACAGTTCTAGCTGTTTAACTCAAAAAACTGTGCCTGAGTGGCGGTCTGAATTAATTGTAAATACTACCAGCCTTGATCCTGGCACGTGGTTTATAGAAAACACTCTTAAAATTGTTGCAGCCATACCGCCCTGTAGAGCGTCACGTTACGGCTTCGTGGGCAACAGGGGACTGCTACAATTACTACTTTTTGCTAAACATACTGACCAAGCTTTATAAATATGCATCAATACTGCAAATAGCCTTGATGATATAGTACGTGTAAAAATGTATGCATGCACAAGATCCAGTGACAATTTAATTCGCACCGTTTGAATTGTGTATTTTATAGAACCTTTTTTGATGGCCGGTCTGTAAAAATAACAAATTCAACCAGCCGCCTTCTTACACTCTAATCTTGGAGAAGCTTGTCACGTCTTAAAAGCCTTCTGCAAAATTGTCGTACGCCCAGTGAATTACACAATTATAACTGAACGCATTGATGACGGGGCTTATGATCAGCCTGAGACATGTACATTACGCTATGAATAGACCGAACAGAATTGTCATAGCCTATTTTTCAGTGTATCTGTAAACTTGCACTAAGAGATGTAGTGTCTTCAGATATCAGGACACTGATTCTACAATGCAATGATACTCTTAAACCTTACACACATTTTTTAAAAAGTGGCTGTGTCCCTACTCTGAGTTAGTGACACCAGCTAGCCTGCTGCCTAAACCTTGTGCTTTTGATTGACTTGTGAACAGATTTTACTTACAAAATGGGAAGCCGTGTCAAAAAATTCACTATAAATATATGCTTTTGACACAGTGATAAATCCCCCCTTTTTTCACAGAGCGGTGCCCCTCCCTGAGCTGTCGCCAAGTTGAGGTGAGGCGACTTATCCGTACACTACGGGTAAGCTACTATTTTACTTTTTTGCTGTTCTTCGAATTTGGTATGACCAAGGATGAGAACAATGTCTCACATGGTGACGCTATTAACCTGTTCGTCTGCTCTAAGAGACGTATACATTGTTTGATCTCTTCTGTTATTTTTTGTCATTTACAGGTACAACCAGTAAATCAAATACACCAAACGATGGGATTACTGGTTCTGTATATACACTATTTTAGTTCTGTATTTGTTATCACAGTTCTTTTTTGCCAACACTTATTTCATCGCAGTAGCACATAATATCTTTTGGTCCTGACGAAAGCCGCGACGCCTTGTAGGGTCCCTGAGGCTGAAACATGTAGACCCGGTTACGTTCACCACATGCAGTTATTATTTTAAACTGCAAGTGCTCTGTTTTCAATCCTGACACCAGGAACAAACCAATAAAGTTCATATTGCTCCTGGTAGTTAGTTTTAACATCACTTCCTCATATTATTACTGTTTTAGTTTCGCACTGCGCCCGCCACCCAACCTACCTAGTTGTCTTCTCGTCTGAAGGGTTTATTATTTCCTAAACAGCGCAGGAATAAAAAACATCCCTGAGCTCCTCCCTCACAGTGAGGGGGTATTAGCCCTTGGCGGGGCTAGGGTTCCCCGTCAAGAGGAGAATCCTAGATGATGAAGCATGCCACCTCGGTGGGTGATGGGATTACGTCCTAATTAAGGAACTCCCTTAGTAGCAGGTTGAGATCATCTCTGTTGTCTCTTTTTCAGGCATATGTGTGTTCTTAGACCCGAGGATTTCATATGTTCATTGTTATTGTTTAGGGATTCAATCCTCGCAGGTCTTTAAATTCCCTAGGACCCCCCACACTCTGTTGTTTTGTTGTTCACTTTCTTGCTTAACCATCATGTGTGCCTACACCTTTTGTGTATCCCTGTCTGGGTTTAGAGTGACAGGAGCAGGGGATGGGCATTCACACTAGAAATGCACAAGGGTGGGGTTGAGGTGTGTGCTGTCTTTCCTGGCTGACTCAGAGCCAGGCTGAATAGACCAGGCTGCATTTAGAGTAGTGGGAGAAGTTGACACTTGCAACTGAATGGACTGTGGCTGCCTTCCACAAAGCTGTCTCCCGCTCCTGGAGTGAACCTGGCGGCCTGAGCCAGGCATAACTGGTTTATGTATGCCAGTGGAACTTTGTTTGTGCCAACTTCAAAGGGAAATGTGGCATTAATATTGGGCCTGACCCAAGAACTTTAGAACTTTTTTGGATTGAGAAACCTGCCAAGAAGAAGAGCTGGAGAAGCACTTTGCTGTGTGGTTTGCTGTGTTGGGCTGCAGTGGCTGCTTCTGTCTTGAGCAGTGAAAGGAGTGGACTGGAGTTGAGGTAGAGCTTGCCCCTGTTCAAGAAGTCTCAGGAACAGCAAAGACTTCAAATTCATCCGCTACCAGCACTGGGAACTGTGTGTTTTGTGCTGCAACAGAAGAAAAAACAACCTGACGGTGTCAACGATGCTGCTGTCGGCTCCGTGACCCGTAGGCACTGCAGAAAGCGCCACCACACTTCACCTGCAACCCTGGTCTCACCAACACCGCCGTTTGCCGCCGCCGCCACAAAGCCACTGCTTGCACCGTGACCTGTGGGCACCGCTCTCCACACCGCCTTGCTTCACACTGCCACCCTGATATCCCCGACGATGCCGTGACGCCATCACCAACACCACTGCCTGCACCGTGACCTGTGGACACCGCTCATGGAGAACACAGAGCACCGTCCCGCTTCGCACCGCAAGCCTGGTCTCACCGACAACGCCACTCCAAGCTTACATCAATACTGCTGCCTGCACCGTGGTTTGGGGGCACCGCTCGTAAGTTACACGAAGCACCGCCCCGTCTGACATCGCAGCCTTGGCCTACCGACGCCGGTGCCAACAACTCCAGGTTGTCAGCCGACGACAGTGCTTCAGCAATGACAACGACGCTGCCTGCACCGTGACCTGCTAGCACTGCAACTAGCACCACCATACTTTGCACCGCAGCCCTGGTCTCTCCGCCACCACTGGACACCGTCACCGAGCCACTGTATGCACCGCGACCTGAGGGCACCGCACGCCACAAAACTGCACTTCGCGCCGCAGCCCTGACGCCCACCGATTCCGGCGCTTGTGACTTCAACCGCATGGAGTTTGACCTGCAATGTGTGTGCCTTCAAGGGTCTGACGACTCCTGCACTGACCTCCGGAACCGATGTCTGCCAACACCGGCTCTTCAGAGCTCACTGCGAGGTCCCCGACGCCCTGCATTTCTACAGGTACTTTTTTGCGGGTCTTCCCAACACCGTAGCTGGCCCGTGATGCTGCGGTCAGCTAGAACAGTTGGATTTGTTGGTTCACAATGCTGTGATAGCCCCAGAAGGAGCTATCGACTTCAAGGAACTGTTTTTAAAGTCTATTTTTGTTTTATGAGTACTTTAAATAACTGTATGTTGGATTTTTATCATTTTGGTATTGGTTTACACAAATAAATATTGGCTATTTTCTTTACTGGTGTGTTGTTCCTTTGTAGGGTTTTCACTGTATTACTGTTTGTTATGTGCAAATGCTTTACACACTGCCTCTGAGATAAGCTTGAGTGCTCATGCCAAGCTACCAAGGGGGTGAGCAGGGGTTATTTTAGAAGTGTAACTCCCTTATCCTGACTAGGAAGAAGGGTCCCCACTTGGACAGGGTATCAACCTGCCAACTAGAGACCCCCATTTCTAACCCTAATAGAAGATTCATCTACTTTCATTCTAATCATTACTGTTAGAAATGGGTTTTCTGGTTGGCTAGGGTATGCACCTAAGCCAGGCAGAACCCACGGCTCTAGTCAGGGCCAGTAAGTTACACAAGATAACCTGTGTTCACCCTGTAAAAGCTTGGCACAGAGCAGGCAGGCTTATCATCAGAGGCAATGTGTAAAGCGTTTGTGCAATACACTCACACCAGTAACACAATGAATACACCACAAAAGAGACTCCACGCAAGGTTATATAAACAATATTGTATATAATGTGCATAAAACATTGACCAAAATGACATGAACCATAAATACTGTGCATATTATGCAAATACTGAAATAGTACTCGTTATCATGACAGTGCAAGAATCCAAATGACATACATTACAACATCAGGGCATGAAATGCAGCAGTTTTGGTTAGAGGAAAATGCATAAATCACTAAATATCACCCACAAACACAGTCAACACTTAGACACAGTGCACCTGCGCTTCTATTACACGACATCCGGTAAAACGGTGAGCACCTTTGGGATAAATACAAATGTACACTGTAGGCCGCAGGAACACCTGCATGCCTACTACATGAGGCATGCAGCGGTGTACGCCTCACCTTTCAGCCTCTTGGGCAGCCCCACAGTGCCCGTGCATACATTTCCCAGTGAAATGCAAGGGGAAGAAGAAGACATGACAGGGCAGCCCCAGGGCACAGGCCAATTGCAGAAATGGGACCCTTCAGGCTTCCAAACAAATTGGGGTGGGGGGGGAAGCAGCCAACCAGTCCCTGGAGAACACTTGGGAGCTCCCAGTGAGCGGAAGGCAGGCAGGCTAGCAAACAGATTCACTTTGCAGAGTGGCAGTCCCTCCAGCAACCCAGCAGGCAGCAGGCTAGCACAACAAAGCAAGTAGTGCAAACGATGTTTCCTCCTGGCAGCACAGCAGTCCCTGGCGATGTGCAGCATGTAGAGCCAGCAGCATCTGGTTACAAGTCCAACACAGTGTCTCAAATCATGGGGTCAGAGCCCCTGTACTTAAATACTCAAAATTGTCTTTGTTCAAGGGGGGAACTTCAAAGGAAACCTTAGAAGTGCACAACACTCCCTTTCAACCCCAGCCCTGGCTCCAGGCATCAGTACGGGGTAAATCAGTCGTTTGTGTGAGGGCAGGACACAGCCTATACACATGTAAAGTGACAACGTCTGACCTTTTCCCAGCCCAGGAAGACCATCAGAATGCAGATGAATTAAGATTTAACCCTGTGTCACCCAACGCTTCCTGCGTGGTGGCTGTCTGGAAACTATGCATAAAGTGTAGCTGTCACCCAGGCACAGACGTGGATTGGAGTCATGCTGCGAAGCACAAAAGATGTAACCCTGTGTCACCCAATGCTTCCTGTGTGGTGGCTGTCTGGAAACTATGCATAAAGTGTAGCTGTCACCCAGACACAGACATGGATTGGAGTGATGCTGAGAAGCAAAAAGAGTCATAAGTACAGAGAAATGTCCGCTTTCTAAAAGTGAATAAAGAGTTGTGTTGCACTCAAATATGACTCAAAGTCTTCAACTGAAACGAGCTAGTAAACAATTTTTGAACTATTTTGTAAAGCTTTTTGTGCAGTCTGTGAATGGGCTCCACCCTCTCCCCTAAATTGAAAACTAAGAAAGTACCTAGAACAAATGCTTTAGACACAGTGTGCCCTACTGGTTCCAGACAACGGGGATAAAATCAGAATATGTCTCTAATATGTGCTCCTTTAACAACACGAACAGAGAATGTAAATGCATGAACATAAATATTCAACAAACAAGAATGTTGCACATATCATTCATGAACAAAGTCTTTATCAGGTCGATTTGATTTCAAAGACATGATTTTTGTCAGTGATCCTTTCGCAAAAATACTAGTCTTGACATTCTTTGAAGACTAGTGATGCAATTCATCCCAATGCATTTCGGGCTGTGATAATAGCCCTTCGTCAGGGGTATATTGATGAACAGTCGCTGCTGAAATAGCACTCTATAAAAAAACTTCACGCAGGGAAGTTGGGTTCTAGACCTCACCGGACAGTGGTCAGTTACTGTTGGTTTCATCCACTGCTATTTCAGCAGCAACTGTTCATCAAGATACCCCAGACAAATGGTGGTGTGACCCGATGGTGTGGGCACAACAGAAACGGCAGAAACAAGTCGACAACTTGGCAGTAAGGAGAGGTGTAGAAATCCTAATTTACTTCTATCACCACCATCCTTCACGTATTTAAACCTAGCCGGATGGCCCAGGAATAACATTTCGAGAGGGGACACATCCGAGCTAGTTTTAACCTTATTGTTTGTATTGTTTTCCTCTCCCCTTTGCTCCACCCCAGCCGTTGGTCTGCGCAGGGGTGTTAATAAGACAGCCCAACGATGAAGCATGTCACAATTTTGTGAGTGAGGGCAGTTTTTTCCCCTGAGCATGTGCCACTTTCTAAAAATACACTTTCCTACCCCTTTCGGTGTGTTATAACTATCAAACTTCAAGGCTAGTCATGATATCTTGGACTACCCTTCCTGATTCCTAGGCATGTGGCCCAATCCAGCTGACCCCTACCATTGAAGAGATATGACCCACAACCTGATTTTATCTGAATTTAAGATTTGTTGACTACTGCCAACTAAATAAAATCAAACTGTTACCCTCTAAATCAGTACAATATCTTAACCCTGCATAATGATATATTATGGTCATCACAGAAACTGCCTACAGGCCTGAACTTTTCACCTACAAATCATTGATTTGGGGTGTGTTAGTCTAATTAGTTTGATGAAGGCAAAACAAGACTGCAATACCCAGAATGCATTAGGTTAACAAACAATGTTACAGGGTTGGAAACTGTATTGTTAATAACCTGGAGGGTGGTGGTCATCCTGTTCTCCTATGTACTATTGCTTGCCATCCATATTAAACTAAAACAGCTAAGTATCAAAAGACAGACAACTTACCAAAGGCCTAGCTATTGTTGGGGCTCTTTAAGTATCACAGTATATATAAATAAGCAATCTGTAAATAAGCAATCTGCAAAGTAGTTTCCGCTTATCAGAACTGAAGTGCACACATACAACATGCTGTCAGAATGAGTGACTGCCTGCAAGGTGCAGCCATTTTGTTAAAAAAGCCACACATACGTTCTGCATCTGGGATAGTTCTGCATTGCAGCATTGTACTTTTTCTCTCTTTGATTCATCATTTGTCTCACACTATATAAGGCACAGTGGAGGCACAGAGCTACAGCAGTCGAAATTCAAGATATAGAAACATAAAGATGGAAAAATCAAAAGATGGAAAAACTATCCAAGGATATAAAAAACACCAAGAATGCAATAATAGCCAAGAATGTAAAAACCCAGGATGAGAGGACGTGGCCTAACAGCTAGAGCGGTCGACCACGAAGCTGGGGAATGGGGTTCGAGTCTCAGCAGGGACGCTCAACATCCTGTGATTCTGGCCAAATCAGGTTACCTCCCCGTGCTTAACAAAAATGAATGTGTCCGTCTGTAATGCAACTGGTGCTCATGTAAAAGGGCTCTGATACCTTCGGGTCGAGTTTGCGCTATATAAAATTCCCCCCCCAAAAAATATATATTTCAGAGAAGTAAAAACCCCAAAGATGTAAAATAGCAAAAATAACGTTCTTTTTACAAGTACCAAGGATTAAAAAAGAAGGTGCACAATCAAAGTATGTTAAAGAAAAACAAAGATGTAAAACACCAGGGGGCAGATTTACAAGCCCCTTGCGCCACTTTTGCGCCACTTTTCCCATGTTAAAAATGACGCAAAAGTGTCGCAAGGGACTTGTAAAGAAGCCCCCAAGGATATAAAAATATCAAGGGGCAGATTTACAAGCCCCTTGCACCACTTTTGCGTCACTTTTCTCATGTTACAAATAACGCAAAAGTGGCGCAAGGGCCTTGTAAATAAGCCCCCAAGTATTTAAAAAGTCAAGGGTGTAAAAAAACAAGTATTTCAAAAGACACAGAGGGGAAAAAACCCAAAGATGTAATACCTTAAAGATGTAAAATAACCCAAAATATGTAAAGACTTAGGGGCAGATTTACAAGAAAGTGACGCATCTGTAGAGATGCGTCACTTTCCCTGCGCCACTCTGAGAAACCCTTGTGCCACCATGGAGGCGCCGTATTTACAATACGGCGCACCATGGCGCAAGGATTGACAGATGCGTCAGACGTTCTGACGCATCTGTTGGGGCAAAAGTCACGCATTGCTGGAGTCGTGTCGCAAGCACGACGCAACTCCAGCAATGCATTTTGAGGCCTATTCCCACAACACTGCGTCACTCCTTATGCCTGCTTCAAGCAGGCGTAAGGTTTTGACGCAGTGGCGTCCTAAAAGTGACGCAGTGAAATCTTAGTCCCTTCTACAAGGCTTTTTTGCGTGGGAACGCCCACCCTGCATACATTATACCTGACGCTGGTATAATGTGACGCAGGGCTTTACAACGTGACGCATCTCCCTAGATGTGTCACGTTGTAAATGGGCCGCATTTTTACGCCGCCGCTGCATCACAAAAAGTGACGCAACAGCGGCACAAAAATGACGCAAGGGGCTTGTAAATCTGCCCCATTGTTTGCGCTGCCATTGCGACCAAAAAAGTGACGCAATGGCGGTGCAAGGAGGCGCAAGGGGCTTGTAAATCTGCCGCCCAGACAATAAAAAAGCCAATGGCGCAGATTTACAATAACTGGCGCATCCCTGCAGATCAGCAGGGATGCGCCAGTTAATTTGCGTGACATTAGGAACCCCTTGCGCCACCATGGATCCGCCGCATTTAGAATGCGGCGCACAGTGGCGCAAGGAGAGACAGATGCGTGACTCATTTCTCAGCGTATAGGTGATGCAGTGCTGGAGTCGTGTTGCAAGTTCGACGCAACTCCAGCACTGCTCAGGGGCGACCTATACTTGCAATGCTGCGTCACTCCTTACGCCTAGCAGGCGTAAGGTTTTGAAGTAGCATGGACGTAAAAGTGACTCAGTGAAATCTTGTAGATTTCACTGCGTCACTTTTACGGGGCTTCCTTGCGATGGAACGCCCACCCTGCATACATTATACCTGACGCAGGTATAATGTAGCGCAGGGATTTACAACGTGACGCATCTCACTAGATGCGTCACATTGTAAATCTGTCGCATAGTGGCGCATGATTTACGACGGCAACGGTGTCGTAAAGATGACGCAAGGGGCTTGTAAATCTGCCTCCAATGATGTCAAAAAATGAAGGAGGAAAAAAACCAAAGCATGTAAAATAGCTATGGTTTAAAAAAAAAAAAAAAAAAAAAATTATATATAAAACCACCCAGTGAACACTACTAGAGAGAAACACTTGCAGCAAGTTAACAGTTAAGAATTTTACCGTGCTAATATATATATTCATATTGCACTAAAGTAATAGTACATATTTGCAATACATTTACATTTTAACATCACCACAATCCGTTTTGCGCATTAAGCACTATAACACAAATGCAATAATTGAACATTTACCATCGCTGAAGAGCAATGGCAATCAAAATGAACGCACCTTTAAGAAAAAGCATCACGGAAGAATCACAGGAACGACAAGAGGCCTAGGGGAAGAGGTCAAATGCCAAAGGTTATGAAAGTTCACCCTCATCCATTTCAGTAAAGGTCTTAAGTAACCACTTCCAGTAAAGATCTTTCAGTTTGAACCTTTGAACCTGTGAAGACCCACATCAAATTGATAGAGATTCTTCTGTTTCACAAAGAAATGCAGTAACCGGTTGCAACTCAATTTCAGAGAGAATTTAGGGGCATATTATCAAGCGGCAGCGATAATTATCGCTGGCCACGCTTAGCGTGAGATTTTATATCGCCGGCTATCGCTGGAAATTATCGCCATGCTAGCGCTGTATTAACAACGCATAGCGCAATGGCGATAATTATTCCAGCGATAGCGGTGTTTTCCATGGAACATCGCTGGTTTTCCAGCGATGTTCCATGGAAAACTGCGATAACCTTGCTGATACGACCCTGTGGTCGATTCAGCATAATCCACCCCAATGTAAAGTATAGGTAAGTCAGCATTTTAGCAGACGTTAGTTTTTGGCAAAAACCGTGGTTTTCGCCAAAAACTAATGTCTGCTAAAATGCGTGGGCCTCCTTGTAAATATCGTGATGTGCACATCAGCGATAATTTACAAGCAGTACTGCCCAGTGACGCCCACTTTGCATCTCATTAGAGATGCAAAGCGAGGCGTCGGGAAAACGGGTGCTAACATGCGCTAATGCATGTTAGCACCCACTTGTAAATAGGGCGATAGATTTATCTCCGCTTTTTTGGCTTTTAAAGCCAAAAAAGCGGAGATAAGGCCCTTGTAGATATGCCCCTTAATTGTAACACCATGACATCCTTTGAGGCTTGGGCGAATTTGTTTCAACGGACTGACCCACTGAAAATAATAGCATGGATTTTTATAAACAGAAAGAATTAATCAAAAGTTTAGAAGTAAGTGTGAAGGGTTGCAGGTTTTTGCAGCTTCCTATATTTTGACTTTCAGATGGGGGAAATGGGCAATGGGGTATTTTTTGAAAGAGGGGCACCTGCTCATAGGTGTATCCCTTAACATCGCATATATATTGCAGTTCTTCACTTATACCGCGCACTGGGATCAGGGTGAGAGGAAGTTTATCCATTTTGCTTCCATTTTCTTGGCGCTCCCTGCTTGGTGACCCTCATCAATCTTACTCTCCACAAAAACAAATCGCACATGATCCCTGCCTTTGGCTTTGTGCAGTTTTACTATACTGAACACCAACTATTGTCTGAGAAGAAATAGCTTCCGGGAGGATGAGAGGTGCAAGGTCCGTCAGAGACATATGCAGAAGAGAGGGAAGTATTCCAAAAAGGTATTTATGAATCCCTCTGTTAGAGAAAATGTACATAAGGTCATAATATTCAGCACACATAAACTCCATAGACCATTGCCCAGCCGGTCACTCGCAAACATGATCCATAGCTTTGTAAGGTCGCCCTGGGTCCCGGTTTTAGAAGCTGACTGAGTTCAGTGCTTACATCTGAAAGGTAATTTATTTCAAAAGAGTAATCAGGGGTGGCTCCTCCACTAAGGCGGAGGAGCGTCGCCCCACTGCTTTCTGTAAAACTACCATTTTATGTTTCTGCTTCTTGCACTGCGAGAAAGCAGAAGGGTTTGGTTGGGGCCGGGCGGGTGGGCGGGTCTGCTCTAGGGAACGGGAGGAGTGGCTTGCCCACTGCTGAGGGCCCTCTGGGGCCGACCAAACCAGTCATGCGCACTCAGCCTTTTCTCCATGTAGGCTGCATGCAGCCTACATGGAGAAAATGGCCTCCACATAGACGCCTGGCTGGTCAGCGTCCCAATCAATCACAACGCTGACATTGCAGCGTTGTGATTGGTTTAGGGGAGGGGAGGGAGGCTGCCTGCTTCCTGTTCCTGCCGAAAGCAGGAGATCAGGAGAGACGACGCGGGACCAGCCCAGCGAAGGTAAGTTAACTTTTTTAAAATTGTAAATTAAACCCCCCCTGTGTGCCCCCACCGTGCCCCCCCCTCCACCCGCGAGTAATGCCAGCGTCGACTGAGAGTGATAGTAATATAGAAATTCTGATTGCACACTGATAGGCTTTATTTCTCCTAGGCCTATTTTCATTATCCCATTAATAAGAGAGTTAGGTCACCTCACCTCCAGAAACTGGCTCCCTAATGCTAAATAACACTACAATCATTGTTCAGTCCTAATGAGTTGTCTAGACCATGCTGTAGAAGAAACCCTTGCCCAGGAAACCACCTGTACCTACTGAGGTCATCTAAATCTGTTTGGAGGTCTTACTGGCAAAATGGCAAGGAATAAGTAATGGAACAAGAAGGATGGACTTAGGAGTAATGAAGTTTGCATGTGAGTAACATAAACATTACCTCCTGAGAGGTAGAGAGGGCAGACAATCATCCTATTTTGGAACATTTCCTGGAAAGAGAACAATGCATTACACAATATCATGTGTTTTCAATGATCTTCCATGTTTTTTTGGTTTGGATTGCCTGCCATTGTGAGAACCAGGCCAAAGCTTACTTTTGCTGCAAATCTGGGAGACCCACAATGATTTTTGGCACTATGCCAAGCAAAGAACTGTGCATATAACTGGAGTAATGGGGAACCAATCTTACTGGTGTTGGTGAAGTAGAACTACAGTTGTTCATCATGACCACATCTTGTATGATGAAGGATAAATTGTAGGGGAACCAGTATATTACTTAGGATCCTGTACTAGCTATTCCATGTTCATTTTTGCTGTCATCCTCCTCTCTCTAGTGCAAAACGCAAAGTGTTCCCAGACTGAACACAGTAGCTCTCATGATTGGACAAGTGACACAACAGGTCTCTTAGCATACGGTTTCCCACTCTGAAGGGGCTGATAGCATGCAAACCTTTCTGGGAGTGAGGCGGACATAGCCTCAGTGGATGATGCCCTAAATGCCCGGGAATGCTTCTGAACAACACACAGCTCCTCTTCTCTTCCAGCGGTCACTCGGCCAGTCAGATTTAGCAGGAAGTGGTCAGTCGCCAGAATTTCCAATACCAACTTGGCTGTTGGTTAAATTCCATCCTATAATGTTGTTTTAACCAAATATGTTAATGATCTTACTTTATTCAAACAATTCAGTCATTTGACTATTACCTTATCTTTCAGCAACACTAAATCCTACACACCACTCTCCTGTAATTCTTTGTCCTCCTCCCTTGACTCATTGACTGTCAAAATTACATCATGGACCATATTAACCTCATATTGAAAAACCTTGGCAGTATCAAAATCACAATTCACACATTTTATTTTTGTTTTGAATCGAGCATTGTGCATACCCTGGCAAAATGTCCCTTTGTCAGCCAGGCCAAAGAGCCACTCCTCCCTGAAATGTAGGGTATCGTCACTGATTGTGCACAACCTGGGAGCTTTAGGCTTTAGCTCTGTGCTGCCCTTTATGTCACTCAGCAAGGGTGCATATTTTCCAACTCCTCCCAGAGTTAGTTGGGATCAGCAAGCCTCGCTGACCCACAACTCACTCTGTGATGCATTGGGAAAGGAAGGCAAGAGAATGGACTATTGCGCCTGTGTACGGTGACCAGATGTCCCGGATTTCCCCGGACAGTCCCGGTTTTCAGAGGACTGTCCCGGTGTTCCGACGCTTTTGTTAATTTTAAATAAATGCCCCGGTTTTTAGGACAGAGGTCAGATCAAGAATCAGAAGTAAAAGGTATGCTCTCCTTTATCATACACCTCTAAAGTCTTAAATAATGGAAGTGATATATTGGTTTCTGCCCGGCAGCGCAGGAGGAGGTCCGCTGCTAGTCCCACCAGCAGAGAGACATAGTAGGGATGAGTGCAGGGGGTCACAGGGTGGGGGTCTTGCCATATATAATGTTTTGTAAACATAGCTTTGTAATTATGTATATATATATATAGACCCAGTAGAAGGCAATCCGCCGACACGCGTCGGTCCGTTCTGGTATGGAGCATGAAATTGTGTAATGCCTTATATATGGAGAACATGAGGATAATGAAAACGAGAATAAAGAATTGAAGATCTTACCTGGACAAGTGTTGATGTCATTTGACTGTGTGCTGCTGCATGTGGTGCTCGTGAGCACAACACCCAAGGAACATATATATATATATATTCACTGAAAAAACCATAGGTTTCAGGCACGTTATAGTTAGAAATTAGCATTTAAAAAACCTTAGAAATTCACTGAAAAAACCATAGGTTTCAGGGGCGTTATAGTTAGTTGGACATTTCACTCGTACAAAACCATAGAAATTCCCCCGTTATAGTTAGTTCAGCTAACTATAACTACGTGCTGCCCACAATGCACTGCTGATGACGTCACATATTACATCACTCATGACATGGTCAGTGACATCACTCATGACATCACTCATGACATCACTGATGACATCATCCAGTGAATATGTGTTTTTCTGAAAATTAAATATGTTTTATATATTTATATCTCAAGGTCGATGGAAGAATAAATGGGTATATAAGTGTCTAAATGGATGATTTTTTTTTGTAAAATTGATTGTATAACTGACTAAGGGGTCGATTCCGATCTCGGCCAGTAGGGCTCCGGGTGGATTCGGCTTTACCGGATCCGATTCGGACGCCCTGTATCCGACCGAGTCGGATGTGCGTCCGGGCGAGCGAGTACGATGCAAACGTATGCGAAATCGCTGACCGACTCGTTCGCGGGACCCAACCGCTCCGACCGACTCGCACGGACACGACTCGCACCGTGCAATGGAGACGTTCCCCGGCCGGGTAAGTACGATGCGCGCCGTGAGCAGTCCGACCGACTCGCGCCATCCGGCTCGAAAGAGCAGTCGGAGCCGCACTTTGGGGGTCCGTGTCGGACCCCCTGTACGCCTAGCCGCGCGAGTCGCACACAGGGGGGACCCATGGGTCCCCCTACCTGTGCGTGTACGGCGCGACCCGCTTCGACGCGTACCCGCTATAGGGGCGCCCTTGTTCGCCTCGCACCCATTGAGTCAATGGGAGCCCGCGTACGCGTTGTACGACCGGCTCCCATTGACTTCAATGGGAGTCCGACCGAATCGAGTCCGATAGCATGCAAACGCATCGTACTCGTTCGGTCGGACTGCTAGGGTCCGATTCGGTCGGAAATCTCTCCGGGTCCGGCTCGGTCGGAGAGATTTCCTGCCCGAATCGGAATCGGCCCCTAAGTGTATCTTAGTGAATACATGGGTTAGTGAGTAATGTTTAAATATGAAAATATCTGTATCAGTCTCTCACTTTGTGTATAAGTGGCTGCATGGGTTGGTGAGTAGCTACATGAGTGTCTATATGGGTTATTAGTTGGTTTTTTGAGTATCAGTATGAGTGTCTGAGTGTCTGTATGGTTCGGTGGGGGGTATTACTTAGTGCATAGATGCATGAATGAGTGACTCACTGTTTGTATGTGTTGAAGACAGCATGTGTGCAGGACTGTATAGGTGGATTAGTATGTGTATGGGTGTGTTAGTGAGTGAATGACTGTCTCAATAGTGTCTTTATGAGTAACTACATATGTTTTAAACTAGTATATGTGAGTATTGGTGTATATAAGTGAGTATATGTGAGAGTGAGAGATTGGAAGAGTTCCTGTACAAATAAGTAGGTGTTTCTATAAGTGATTGTTTAAGAGAGTAAGTATGTGTAAGTTTCTGTAGAAGTAAGTGTGGTAGTGTGTGTGTATAACTGTATATGCAAGTAAATGGATGTTTGATACTTTGTTTGCATGTGTGACTATGTGTATGAGTAACTCTATGGATGAGTGGCGGTGTGTAACAGGATGTATAGGTGTATGAGTACATATGATGAGTGAGTACATGTATGAGTGACTGTATAGGGACTGTTGGTGAATGAGTGGATGTGTGTGTAGATCTTGGAATTAATGAATAGGTGTGTTGTAACTGGTATTGGTATGTCCATTGTTTTGAAAATGTTAGTTTGTATTTTTGAGTGTGTGTATCAAAGGTTATATTAGGGTGAGAGGAGGTCTGCCACTCTATCACAAGGATGATGTCATCAGTGATGTCATTTGAGATGTCATCAGTGATGTCATGAGTGATGTCACTGACCATGTCATGAGTGATGTAATATGTGACGTCATCAGCAGTGCATTGCGGGCGCGCGAGTTATAGTTAGCTGAACTAACTATAACGGGGGAATTTCTATGGTTTTGTACGAGTGAAATGTCCAACTAACTATAACGCCCCTGAAACCTATGGTTTTTTCAGTGAATTTCTAAGGTTTTTTAAATGCTAATTTCTAACTATAACGTGCCTGAAACCTATGGTTTTTTCAGTGAATATATATATATATGTGTGTGTGTATATATTATCTACTGGCGGTCGCCAGTAGATAGTTATAGTTACAACCTATTATCCATAGGAAATCCGCGACATTCTATTTGAAATAACGTTGGCGCCGGTTGACGAATCTTCGTGAAAGTTTCCAACTTGTTGGGGCGCTCCGCTCCGCTCCTACCCTGAAAGTCTCGGGGTGATACGTGAAGCGGGGGCCGAGAAAAAGGGGTCCCAAAACGCGTTTTCCCCATTCATTTTTCCATAGGAACCTTTAGTCGCAGCTACAGCCCGAACTGCTGAACGGAATTACACCAAATTTGGCAAAGAGGTAGTCCTTGGTTCAGACTGGTGCCTTTTGCTTAAATGGTGTAAATCCGTTCAGTAGTTCCTGAGAAAATCAAAAGTAAAAGTACATATATATCTATGGGCGCGTCGGATACGCGTACCCTCAGCGCACCCTGCGCGCACCGTCCCGATCACGAGCTGCATGCTAATTGGCTGTCAGCTGGCTGTCAACATTCCGATTCAGGAAGTGTTGGCAGCCATTTTGTCCCTCGGTAGAACCGAGGGACAGAAACAAGTGCGCAAAGCGCAAAAAGGGGGCAGGGTAGAAACACCCTGACCCCCTAGGTCTGCTCAGGGGGTCCCACAAGGACCCCCTGGGCAGAAAAAAGATTTTTTTTTTTTTTAAATCGGCGGGATGCGCTTAGGGTGCGCGTATCCCGCCGAGAAAAAAAAAAGAAACAAGTGTGCAAAACGCACAAAGGGGGCAGGGTAGAAACACCCTAACCCCCTAGGCCTGCTCAGGGGGTCCCACAAGGACCCCCTGGGCAAAAAAAATTTTTTAAAAAAAAAAAATCGGCAGGATGCGCTCAGGGTGCGCGAATCCTGCCGAAGAAAAAAAAATCGAAGCGCGGTCTCCCGCGCTTCGATTGTATTTGCCCCGGGTGGCCCAAGTCCCGGGGGCATGCTGAGGGGTTTATTTTATGTATGGGGGGCCTCAAAGGGCCCCCAAGCCCGAGGACCGCCACCCCCGGGGCTTTCTTTTAAAAATGGTGCGGGAGGGCTCTGAGCCCTCCCGCAGCCGAGGACCACCACCTCCCCGGGGCTTTTTTAAAAAAATTAAACAACCTGTGTGGGGGGCTCCAGCCCCCACACGCCCGAGACCGCCACCTCCCCGGGGCACTAACAAATTAAAATGGGGGTCCGTTTTGGACCCCGAAGCCCGAGGGACCACCACCTCCCCGGGGCTGTGCTGATGTAGGGAGGGGGGCCGCGCGGCCCCCCTCCTGGAGCCCTTGATGGCCCTGGGGACCACCACCCCCAGGGCCGGCTCCTGCAGTGTCCCGGGGTGCCTACCCCGGGACACTGTAGTTGCTATGGCAGGACGGGAGCCTCGCGGCTCCCGTCCTGCCATAACAAGCTGCTTGGATATTGGAAGAGAGAGCAGGGAAACCTGCTCTCTCTTCCAATATCCCAAAGCGATGCTTTCCACATGGGGAGCAGCATGTCAGCTGCTCCCCATGTGGGACTGCTAATGCCGGCTCCCAAGGGACGTGGGGAGCCGGCGGGACTGTGGGGGATTGGGGACCCCCACAGTCCCCAACGGAGAGGGCCAGCCCGGGGGATGGGGTCCCCGGGGCAAGTAGTGGCCCGGGAGGGGGGCACGCGCCCTCCAAAAAGAGCAAAAAATGTTTTTAAAAAAAGGAAAGGCCGGCCCCGGGGGATGGGGTCCCCGGGGCCTTAAAATGGCCAGAGGAGGGGGCCACGCTGCCCCCCTCAAAAAAAAAAAAATATAGAGGCCATGCCCCGGGGGATGGGGTCCCCGGGGCCAATACAGGCCAAGGGAAGGGGGGCCACGCGGCCCCCTTCCCGTTTTTTTTAAAGGTAATTTTAAAAAAGGGGTAAGGCCCTGGGGGATGGGGTCCCCAGGGCCCAAAAAAAGAAAAAAGGAAGGGGGGCCACACAGCCCCCCTTCAGGGGAGAAATTTTTTTTTTTTTTTTTAAACGATCGGGCCCGCAGGCCCCGCCCCCTTCCTTAACCACTCTGCAAACGCGCCCCCTGGCGCGTTTGCAGAGGAAAGCGAATTCCCCTTGAATACTGGGGGTCCCTGGGGGCCAACTAGCCCACCAGGTACCTCCAGTATGCGCCAGGGAGCTGCCTTGCAGAGAGGTGTACAGAGGCCACGCCCCTTTTTACACCTCTCTGCAACGCAGCTCTGTGGCGCTTTTGAGGTATATGGTGGGCTAGTTGGACTCCGGGGACCCTCAGGATTCAAGGGGACTTAATCCCCCAACTTAAAACGCGCCACGGGGCGCGTTTGCACAGTGGTGAAGGGAGGGGCGGGGCTTCAGGTGACATGTGTGCAAACAGGCCCCGTGGCGCGTTTTAAGATGGGGAATTAAATCCCCTTCAATGCTGAGGGTCCCTGGGGGCCAACTAGCCCAACAGGTACATCCAGAAAGCGCCACAGAGCTGCGTTGCAGAGAGGTGTAAAAGGGGTGTGGCCTCTCTACACGTCTCTGCAACGCAGCCCCTAGCGCATATTGGAGGTTCCTGGTGGGCTAGTTGGCCCCTAGGGACCCTCAGGATTCAAGGGGACTTAATCCCCCAACTTAAAACGCGCAACGGGCGCGTTTGCACAGATGTCACCTGAGGCCCCGCCCCCTCCCTTCACCATTGTGCAAATATTCCTCTAAAATCAGCCGAAATACGAATTCGGATTTACTCACCTGTTATCAGGAGAGACCTCAGTGCTGCATCTTTCAGCCCAGTACTGGTCCTGAAAAGTAATTTTAACCGTACTTACCGGTAACTTGAATTTCCTTCATAGGCTAACATTGACTGGTTTCACTTGGAAATTCTTCTAAGTGTGGAGTTTTGGAACTTTAAAATATTCCTCTAAAATCAGCCGAAATACGAATTCTGATTTACTCACCTGTTATCAGGAGAGACCTCAGTGCTGCATCTTTCAGCCCAGTACTGGTCCTGAAAAGTAATTTTAACCGTACTTACCAGTAACTTGAATTTCCTTCCGTAGGCTAACATTGACTGGTTTCACTTTGAAATTCTTCTAAGTGTGGAGTTTTGGAACTTTAAAATATTCCTCTAAAATCAGCCGAAATACGAATTCCGATTTACTCACCTGTTATCAGGAGAGACCTCAGTGCTGCATCTTTCAGCCCAGTACTGGTCCTGAAAAGTAATTTTAACCGTACTTACCGGTAACTTGAATTTCCTTCATAGGCTAACATTGACTGGTTTCACTTGGAAATTCTTCTAAGTGTGGAGTTTTGGAACTTTAAAATATTCCTCTAAAATCAGCCGAAATACGAATTCCGATTTACTCACCTGTTATCAGGAGAGACCTCAGTGCTGCATCTTTCAGCCCAGTACTAATCCTCAAAAGTAATTTTAGCCGTACTTAC